>RJWH01000028.1:409081-1609081 GCA_004363575.1 Solenodon paradoxus
AGAGAGAGAGAGAGAGAGAGAGAGAGAGAGAGAGAGAGAGCAAGCATGAGAGAGAGAGAGAGAGCATGAGAGAGGAGACAGAGAGAGCGAGTGAGTGAGAGAGTGTGAGAGAGAGAGAGAGAGAGAGAGAGAGAGAGAGAGGGAGGAACATCCTGAACTAATAAAGGATAAAGAATGACAAGAAGATAGCAGGTGATTAGGGAGGATTCAGAAAGTGTTAGAAAATAAAATGTTCTTATTGAAAATGGTGGGACTCCCCCCCAAATTAAAGACAACCTATTGATTAGGAGATAAGATTTGCATATCATACCTCTGAAAAGGGGTTGATATACAAACTACACAAAGAGCTCATATAACTCAACAATGACAACAAATCAAACAACAAAAATCAGAAAATTGGCAAAAGAACTACAGACATATTTCCAAAGATGACTTACAGAAGACCAACAAGGACATGAAAACAAATGTTCGGCATCATTTATTATTAGGAAAATGCAGATCAAATCCACAGTGAGCTATCACCTCAAACTTGGCCTTTATCAACAAAGACTGGAAACAACCGATGTTCGTGGGGGTGTTAAGAAAATGGAGCTCTCCTACGCTGCTGGTGGGAATGAAAATCACTGCAACAACACTGGGACATACTGGAATACAGTACGGAGATTTCTTAAAAACTTAAAATTTCAACTGCCATATGTCCAGCATTTCCATTTGTAGATAGAATTATAAAACACTGTTCATCAAAAATATGAAAACGAATTGAAAAAATATGTGTGTGTATATATACATCTATTATATATAATATATATGTGAATTACTGTGTCTATAGCAGCACAGTTCACAACAGCCAAGACATAAAATCAGCAGAGCGGTGACAGCACTAGCAATGTGGTGGCGAACTTGGCGATACGTTGAGGTGAGACTATGCTCTTCAAAATTACAGAGTTCGATAAATCAATGGTTCATGGATTTCAGTAATTATACAGGGAAAATCTATTTTCCTGCATACTCCATGTGTATGACAAAGTTCTTATAATTCAAAATCCTGGGCATGATCTTTTAAAACTAGCACAAAGTATTTGTCTTTTATATTGTAACTGGAGCAGAGAAAATTAGAGACAGAAGATTATTGCTGTAAAATAAAATCAAACTAATATCCTCAATCTCAAGTATTTCTGGAACAGAGCAGAATGTGTGCCTGTAAGACAAAAATAGAACCAAAAAAGCAAACACTAAAGAAAAAAAATTTTGGGTTCCCATAACACTGGTACATAGTAGTTTTAACACAAGAAACTTCTTTGACTATTTCAGATATGCTGAACCATCAGATCAATTGTAAGTCACCATCATTTCCCCATAATTAGCTGCTACTGTCACATACTATCATTGTGATAAATATGTGATAAAATGTAGAAGATTAAAATAACTTACTTTCTTCTTTCTTGCTAATAATGGCAGGTAGGGTGTAAATCTAAAAAAAAATCAAAGGATGTCAATCAGTTACCTGATGACCCAGCACAGAAGATAAACAGGGTGATACTGGCACTATCAGATGAAAAGTCACTGACTTCAAGGTTCTACAACTGCTGTCCCCTCAATGCTCTCTCACTACCCTCTTGATCAAACTTTCCTCTCATCCCTGTGCATCCCTGGTCCTGCCCAGAACAAAGTTCTTTCCCTTTCCATCTGATGTACATGCCATTCTACTCTCAACCAGATGCCTAATAGCCTAACAGCTCTTCAGAGAGTATCTCATGACGAATGTTTAACCTAATCACTTCTTCCCCAAATAATCTGCTTATGTGTTTTAAATCAACCCTAGAAGTCTTCCTGGGAAACAAATTAGAAAGTTGGTGTTGTGTGCCAAAAAGAGAGAGAATACTCTAATTCCCCTTATTTGATATTTTAGAATTTTCAATTTCATTACAGACATATAAAAACAGTTTTCTGACATACTTTGTAATTATCAGAACAATAAAACCTCATTTATAGAAAGTGTCATATTCTTACCGGTTCCTTCCCATCCATGGCTTCAAGCCAGAGTTTCCTATTAGCTTCTGAGAAGGCCTGTAATGTGATGATCCCGTGCCTGGAAAACACAAGTATTTTATACAGTCAATTCATTCCTGTTCTGTCTTTACACAGGATTTTTAACTTCTTAGTTAACTGTAAAGGTAAAATTTGGAAAAAAGGAAAGAAAAAAGATAAGAGAATAAATATAAAATCAAAAGAGAAAGACTGACAGGTACTTTTTGGAAAAATCACTGTGGACACACACATACATGTTTTTAATATTCTAATGATAACAGGTAATAAAATCATTAAGTGTTTTGGATACATGACTGTCTGACATAGGGTAAAACTGTTTTCCCTGAAATAAAAAAGTTACATTCTAAGTTCAAAAACACCTGAACATTCCACAATATGAGAATAATGATGATTATAGTACAATCAAGTAATCAAAAACAAGCACAACGAATATGTAGCAAATGGAAAGTCTCATAACTAGCTAATTATTGAGAAAATGCTGGCACCAAAGTATCTATCAGGATCACAGTATTAAAATTAATTGATTTCGGAACAATTCTCTTCCACCTACCCCTTCTGAATTAATTACTTGGGGCTGTTCTTTATGAGAGAAAAAAATCAAGCAAGGGGAAGGAGGGAGCCAATGTAACAAAGATAAAGATATGAAATTCAGTAGAAAGGGAAATTGACCTAGTTAAGTGTGGAAGAATATATTTAAACAGGAAATTAAAAGACTTTGTGAAGAGGTACATTCAGAAGGAAATTTCATTTAAGTATTGTATGATGAAAATCTGAAATGACTTGAAAGTGTTATAAAGTCACTTGTCTCTTTTGTAAACAGATCATTAGAATGATGAGAAAAGGGAACTGTATATAAAGATCAAGATAATCTGATCTTGGAGAATTTAAGCCAGGCTAACAATACCAACAATAAATAGCATTTGTTGGTTGTTAGCACCATGCTGGGCACTGTGTTACAAATGCATCCTTTATTATTGTATTTCATCCTCAAAACAATCCTTTGACATAGGTACTTATCCTTTTTCCAGATGACAACTACAGCACAGCATGTAACAATATGCACAAAGTTAGAGAACTAGAAAGTGCTGAAATAGAAGAGAATGCAGTGACATATAGTACTTGTCTACAAAGAAAACCCTAAGTTCCTACAGCAAAACTATTAAACTAATTTTAACTAAAGAATTAAAACTAGCAAGTTTCAAGTATGTGAGATATAGACTGATACATAAAACCAATTAATAGCCTTGCTGTAGAGTTGTCTCAAATATTTAGGAAAAAATAGCATTTCTACTTAGGAAAAAAGTTATATACAAAAATCAATAAAAGTTACTCAAAAATAAATGTAATAAATATATACATACATATACCTATTATATATATATACACACACACAGATATATATGAGAAATATTCAAGGAAAGTCTCCGTCAATTAACGATGGGGCCAACTGGGTAGAGGAGACTGACTGTTGGTAAGGGAAGAACTGGACCAGCAGCGGTGAACTTAATGTATTGTATGCAAACAGCGATTACAATGGTGCACCCATTTAGCCTTACGATGTTATGATGCAGTGTTCCTATGAAATAAAAATGAGCAGAATCACTGCAACTCTAGTCAAAAGACCCAAGGATTTTTTTGGAGAGGAAGGTAAATTTAATAAGTAGATCTTAAAAAAATATAAGAACGCAGAGCCCAAACAGCTAACCTAACTATAAGGTAGCCTAAAAATAGGGGTCTTGCCCTAGTATGACATGACAAGTACATAGTATATATTCTACAGTCTGTGGAAGCTGAGGAGAATACTACGTCATATTACACACAGTGCACACACCCACACATACACATAAAGCTGGAGGACTTAGAAATATGGTAGAAAAGTATCATGCAATTTCACTTGCACTGATGCAATAAAGGGTTAGCACTAAATAATCTGGCTAGATAACATTTAGGTGTCTCCCAACAGCCTGTGGCTCAGAAGGCTCAGAGCAGCGCTCTCTGCACAATGTGGCACCGAATCTCACTGGCTGAAGGAAGCTGTTGACACTCTCAGTTGTGTCTAAGTCTTCAGAAGCAACATCACTAGGCTTCCAAATCCTGCGAAAAGGCTGACCCAGAGGCCACAAAGATGCTGTCAGTTTCCGTCACTGTGATGGGCCTCCCTCCAAAAACGCACATCCATTGGCAGTGATTTCCCAGAATCTCCTCTGAGTGATTCTTCTTTGGTCTGCATTCCTATATTTTTTAGCATGTTTTGGCTAACATTTTGTCTGATGTAGTTTTTGAAAGCATCACGCAACATACTTGTTGAATAAACATGAAAGGATGAAATGAACATGCACATTGTTTTTGAAGAGACCAAGAAACAAACACTACTGTCTCACATCTGCATCTAAACCTAGAAAGAAATAAATAATCCAGCTTATTAAAATATATGAAGTGAAAAGAAAAACTCAAACCTTTCAACTACTTCTATGTCAAAGCAGAATCGTTTGTCGATCGAATCTGTCTTTCGTCGGATACAAGATTTTAATTTAAACATTTCTGGTGAGCTAGTAACAAGGCCATTCTGAAACAAGAAAGCAACATATTATTGATACAATGACAAGTGAAGTGAAATGTCTTAAATATGCCAGCTGTTGGCATAATAATAAATAATACAGCTGTTGCATTAAAATGTTAGCATATAGGTTAAGTATAAAGATCATAATCACACTCTGTCCTATAAGCGCAAAGCAATGTTTTCCTAATGTTTACTGCCAAATTTTAATATTCAAGTCATTTATTTATTAATCACATAAATATGCTCTATTCAAAGAATTTTGTGGCATACACATCTAGCATATGCTTCGATACATCTACTCACATTAAATTATTTTAATGTACACTCCTTTAGGACTTAAGATTTAGAAAAGATGGAAGTTATAGGTACCATAAAGTCACAACTACATACATAGAATTCAAACCATCATATAACAATGCTATATGAAAATTCCTCTGTTTGCTAACAAAGTTTTAGATCACCTATGTATGTGCACATGAGTGTGTGTGTCTCTGTCTTAGGCCGTAAAGTATAAAATGATAGTTGGTTCAAAGTCTCAAAACTATCAAAATAAAGTTCTAGCATCTCTTGCTAGAATGCTCTTACTATCATACAAGACACCTGACTGTTATACAGGTAACCAACCACTAAGCTACTCTGCTATGAAAACTAAAGCTCTTTGACTATAATCTAACACAGGCTCAATTCACAGCAATAGTTTTCTACACCTGACACTCCAATTTCAAGGGGAATGTTAACCTGACATGTAATTAATTCTATTCTCTTTGGTTGCAAATCTCTTGAATTATCAGAACTTTGGGTCAGTCTATTTGCTGTTAGCTACTGATAGTCACATCAGCACCCTTCTAGTCAGTATCTTTTCTTATGAAATCTTGAGTAGTAAGCAAGTAGGTGTGATTTTAACACTTAGTTTCTCATGACGGTAGCAATCTAAGGTTTCTTTTCCTCTGGTGTGTTCTTATTATCTCTCAGTTTGAATGTTTAGATTCTACTCATGTACAGTAAGTTTCAGCTGATGTATCTGAGACTGTGTCTAGGTAAGAGCAACACCTACCTCTGTCACGATCTAGAACACAAATTAACTGGGTGAGTCACTTACTTTCCTGTTTTATTTTCTAATCTCCTGAATTCAGGGCAGACTAAATCATCTGTAGGATAATGCCCAGTGCTAGATTTCTTGGATGGCAGCTCAAACTAATTCATAAATTCAATCACTTGTCATTTCATATCTTACCTCACAAAAAAGATTATACACTACACACAAGATTTGCACCCAAGTAAAGCACAGTTTGCGCTACAATGTTTACTATCTGTGTGAGAAATTTGGCGACCAATTTACTTTTGGAGTAAATGAGAATTGACTGATTTTTTTGGAAATACTCTGCTGGCCAGCATTTCGGTAACAAGAGACAGTATAGAAGAGGAATGGCGTGCAGGGGCAATGTTCTCCCACCTGGGGAAAGACGCAGCGTCCTTGAACCTGGTCCAGCTACTCACAGAGTGTACTGGGCTTCTGGCCAACCAGCAGCAGAGACAACCAGTTCTGCTGCCAGAGACATGGGCTGATACCTCAGGAGTCTACTGAAAGCCCCGGTGTTCCTCTCAACTGAGTATAAACACTTCCTGGTCAAGGTCGAAGAACTCTGGCTACTTTTTTTCAAAGTCATCAAGGTCGCTAAGGCGAGAAAACTGACTTTTCTATTTTTTAAAATGGTACATATTAGAAAAGCACGTGTGCTTTTTTTTATTTCCAATGAATAACAAGTTCAGTTATTTAAAACAAACTCACCATTTTCCCACTGGACTTCATTTCTGAAACACTCATTGTAAAGGTTTTGCTTCCTTTATCATATGTACAATAATGTTTAATCCAGGTAAAACCAAGTGGTCCTAAGGTCAGGAAACAAACATTACAGAATTTGTTAATACATGCTCTGTGTCTGATTTTACAGTGTTCAATGAAATGATACACAATTGAGTTTTTCCTTAGATGATGCAAGTTTAGGATGTTTATGGCGAATGAAAAAGGTCAGTATGGAGGGAGAGTGGGGTAAAGTGAGTCCTGGCTGTACGTGCAGCCCTAACACACTCCAGAATGACTTCAGATCTGAACTTCAGTTATCGCATTTGCAAAAGTGTTATTTTTACTTCCCACAGAGAATGAAGAATGAGTAATAGCAGTCTGACTTGTTATAAGCAGTCTCCTTAGTCCTCTCCTGAGCCCGTTCTCAAAAATGTCAGAAATACCGACTAAAAATGTAGCCAGGTTATTTCATCTCCTTGTTTAAACCCTCCATCAGTTTCCCATGTCACTCTAGATAAAAACCAATGGGCCTATGACCATAAGGCTTCTCATTGTTGACCTCACTTCACATCTTACTGCCATCTGCCTTGCACATACTGTCCCAGCTGCACTGAATCCTTGCTGGTTCCTGAACATATTCTATGAGTTTCTACCCCAGGACATTTGCACTTGCAGTTCCCTCAGCCTGGACTATTTTTCTTTGAGATATTCTCATGACTTGTTTCCTTCCTTCATTTACTCGATGTCCTCTTTCATAATATAGCCTTTCCTACAGAGACATTTAACATCTCACAGCATCTTGTTGGTATTTCGCATCTTATTTTCTTCTTAGCAGTCACCACTGTCTAAAATAGGACACATTTTACAAATAGATTTGCAAAATGTTATTCTATTTCTTGCATCTTTAGTGTCTACCAGTAGTCTAAGGCTACATGAAAGCAGGAAACTGATATTGATGACTAGTATGGTATTAATCCTTAGAACAAAGACAGAGAGCTGTCAATCAAATAGGTGATAAATCCTGGAATTATTTTCTCTTCCCACTGATCTGAAAAAAGAAAATTTAAATTATGCCTTTATATGAAAATAAATTCTACTACTTATATGAAAAGAAACTTGTGTCTGTATAAAGCTCACTGACTTTTCCCCCATAAATACTGTACAGCCTGTTTCCACAGCATTCCATGTCCAGTGTTCTCCTTAAAAAATTGGATGTCACTGCTCTACCAAGGTTTAGAGATGTATTGTGGGTTGAATCTCTCCATGACCAACATCAAAGACCTTTGATTTTTTTCACAGGAATCTGATTTTCTCACCCTTAAGTCCATCACAGGTTTATAGTGGAGCTTATTTTCTCTACAGTTTCTCTCCCCCCATCCAGGGCTCCACCTTGCTTTAAACCTGGGTCTTTCTAGCAACAATTATGTACAACATTATTGCTGGTTTGAGCTTATCACCATATATCTAAAAGCAAGAAACTGAAATGTAAAAATGAACTTCTTGAGAAAAGTGTCTTGTGAATCATCAGATATTTTTCCCCTGTAAAAAACACTGCCCTTAATGTCATGTTTAGCTTTAATACTTAAAGCCGTTCCAGATTTTAAAACTATGGGGCACAGGGATATACTTTTTAATCACCAATGATTTTAACCTTTTTAACATTTAACTTTCAATTCCATTTTGGGACCATTTCACACTGCAATACCTAACAATACTTGTTGAGAATTCTGCTACATGTAATACAGAATAACTTCAAGACTCAGAGCTGATGAGTGGGAAGTGGTTGGAGAGAAATCCTCATAATGACTTTATTACTGAGGAAGCAATGTATGAAGCGATGTTAGCTGTAATTTTTAAATAAAACTGCTGCAATGCTCTGATGACATTTTAGACCTAAGCTGTTGTTTCCTGCCTCTGTAGTAAGTTTGGAACCTCGTGCATTTAATCTTCAAGCTTCCTGGAAGCACATAGTGCTCTTTCAAGTTCTCTGGCACGCGGCCATGGCAGATGTTCCCAGATAAGCAATTCTCAAAGTCCCTCAAAAAATGTCTGGGAAAAGAAAAGTTTATTACAGTTCTAAAGTTGCAAAATAAAGCAAGGTTAATTCTCTTACCCAGTAATCATCTGAGATTGCTGGGATGATGTTTGGGGGATAGGAGAGAATTAACATTCACAGAACGCCTACTAAGTGCCAATATTTCATGTAGCAATTTTTATGATCAGACATTACGAAGAGCATTTTGCATGTAAGAAAAGAGAGTCTAAGACCCGCAGATGGTACTACTTTCTTCATCAACAGGGCATGTGATAGGAGTTATTCTTTGGATAAAGATGACATCTGCCAAGAGTTGTTTCAAGAATTACATGAGATAGATGTGAAGACACACAGGACAGTAAGGGACTCACAGTAAGCACAGTAGTTCTTATCATGAACCACTACTGAGAATATAGAAGTTTTATATATGTTGCTTTCAATTCTTGATAATTCATTACAAGAGAAGAATAACTATCCCTCTTTTAATGAATGAACAGACTCGACCCAGAGTTGTTTGCTGAGAAGCACGCAATTACCCAGGCAGCAGACTTGGGATTCTCTGGCTGTTGTGTGTGATTCTGGAACCTGTTTTCCCTGGAGAGATTGAAGTCTATTAAAATGTAACTGACTATATGCCTGGAGGTGGATTCATAAAACTGCAGCTCCAGATGAGGTGGAGTTCAGCATCCAAACTGCAATGATCCCACAACCTCTTCTGCTCACTGCCCAATTACAGCTCAGACATCACTACTGGTGTATAGTTGTAAATTGTAGGAGTTTGCATCACTGGAGAAATGCAAATAAAAACTGAAATGAGATTATCACCTCACTAGTGAGAATGGCATATGTGTGTATGTGTATTCACACATACAACTGGAAATAGCAGGTGTTAGAGGGAGTGTGGAGAAAAGGGAACCCTCCCACACTGTTGATGGGAAGGTAAATTGGTGAAATCTCTTTGGAAAACAGTATGGAGATGCTTTAAACAAATAAAGATGGAGCTACCATTCAATTCAGCAGTACCACTCTTCGTCATATACTCAGAGGACACAAAATCTCTAATTAGAAAAAAAAAAATCTGCACCCCAATGTTCATAGCAGCAGAGTTCACGATAGTCAACTACTGTGCTTACTGTGCGTTCCTTACTGTCCCGTGCATCTGGACGCAGCCTAATGCCCAAAAACAGATGACTGGATTAAGAGGCTGTGGTATATACTCAATGGAATTCTATGAAGCTACTGAAAAAAAAAATGAAATTCTGCCCTTTGAAACAATCTGGATGGAACTGGAAGATAGCATGTTAAATGAAATGAATCAGAAAGAAAAGATAAATATAGGATGGTTTTACATATGTGCAATATAATGAAAAGAAAGAAAGAGAGAAACCGCTGTGAAAACTCTCAGGACACCAGATGATGAATGTTGGGGGTGTGGGTGGGAGGGAAGGAAAGAGGCCAAAGAGTGGGGGTGAAGGACACTGGAATTTGGTGTAGGGTGTGGTGTGAAATATAGATTGAGATGCAATGTCAATGTTCAGAAATGAATGCAGCATTGTGAACAGAAGATTTAATAAATGTCGACTGAAAAAGAAAAAAACTGCATGAGTTTGTCTCATTCATCACTAGTTGGGTAAATGGGGTCATTCTAGAATGGAGGACAGAACTAGACTGTCAGAGGTGAACTCGATGTATTATACATAGATGTTGATTGACAATGATGTGCCTTAAACCCTTATCATGTTACGATGAAAAGTTACTTGAATAAAAATAAACAATAAAACTTTGAAGTCACATTCTTCAGCCCATTTTTCTGTTCCCCACCGAACTAACTCTTCCATTCGGAGACAAAGGAGCACAATCAACGGATTGTAGTGAGTGAGTCAGATTTTCCTACCATCAGTGCTTTCTTTAATGGATTCTCAGAGGAAAGGGCTCTGAAGATGTGTCTCTCTTCTAAAAATAATTCCAAAGGAATATAAATCCACTCCTTTTCCTTAAAACTCTAGGCGAGGGGAGGGGAAGGATGGTCAGTGGGAAGACAGGAAAGGAGGGAATTACACTGGGGGCACGAGAGCACTTTTGAAGGTGATGAAAATGTAATCACACTAAGGGGGTGGTTTCACAGAAGTAAGCACACGGCAAACTTATCAAATTGTACTTTTTTAATACATGCGATATACTGTCAGTCAGTCGTACCCCACTAACGCTACAAAAATAACGTAGACAGTACAGTGAGAATCGAGATGAAAAGTGTTTGGGGGACGGCAGCAACAAGGGAGGAATCTAAAGAGACAAGGAGAGTCCAACTGGGAGAGACTTGAGAGCCACCCAGGGCCTCACAGGAGGGGCCTGCGGCAGCTCTGTGCACAACGGTGAGAGGTGGGTAAATTAAAGGCCACTGCATGACTGGAGTCAGGGACAAGAAAATGCACAGGCACGGCCTCAGGCTACAGAAACACTGCACATTCCACATGGCTCCACCTTCCATCTGTGGCCCAGGAAAGGGGGTCAGCACCATGGGAGCCTTTGTGAGCAGTTCAGACAGAGCCAAAGGAGGAGTCAGGAGCCTCACGCCAAGGGATTGCAGCTCCAGGTAGGTGCGGAGTCCAGCCACACAGGCCCAAGTTGCAGCAAGACCTGGGCTTAGAGTTTTACCCACACGTCCAGCAGCTGGGAAAAGGTTTAGCAAACCACACCACCAGCCAATGGGCGGACTACCATGTAGTCATTTTGATCCTAAGATTTTGTACAAGTGTAAAACCAAGCTTTTTTGTATATAACAAAATACTGTGTACCTAAAAAGATTTTAGCAGCAGCAGGGAAATAACAGGTAAATAAACTCAAGAAATAACACGTTACTGAGTCACAATGAACGAAAAAGCTTTGGGAGCACCCCAGCAGAAGAGCAGTTTGGTCCACTGCCTCCAGCCAAACGCAGTCCATCGTACATCCGAAAGACCCTGGTTTGCATCTGGGGGGCTGGGGAGCACAACCAAGATGAATAACTAAATAAAATAAAATGCTGCTTCTCCTCTCTCTTCCAGCCTGCTCGCCTGCTCGCCTTCACTGCTTTCTCCTTTCCTTAAAAAAAAAAAATCTTTAGGCAAGAATGTGCTACCTCATCTACTGCCTCGAAGTTTGAAGAAGCTTCTAGCAACAGTTCTTCTGCTCAGCAATCTCTTTTGTAGAAAGAGGATGCGAGCTCCTCTCGATGTGCCTCACTGACACGAATCAATGCTCTCACATCCGAGATTCCTGTAAAGTCTTCGAAATTTCCTTTTGTTCCAGGGTACAATCCACATACCCTGTATATGACCAGTGAATTGTTTTTTCTCATGAAATTGGGGGGAAAGCTATTTAAGACGCTTTAATTTTAGAACAGCTAGGAGTGTCACTAGATCGATCATTTTAATATCTGAAAACAGAACATCAGTCAAGGTAGATGTTAAGAGAGGGAAATTGGAGGCTGGATCTCCTGAGCTGGCAGCCCTCTGTGTGGCAGCCATGCAGTAATCAATTCTGCACAGATGGTTGGATCAAATCACATGTGTGTGTATATAGCGACTCATCGAAGAGCATCCCTTGCGGATGTCTAATAGAAAATGTTGGCATTTTAGCAATCATATTGCATCAAGACAATGGTCTTTCACAGCTGACCCAATGTCGCCGGCTTCCACATCTCAACCCTGTAACTACAACCGTACTAGCCAAAAGAACACCATCCACTGGCTGTTGGCCTTATGGAGAACTTTAAGCGGAGCTACTGCACGTGGTCTCCAAGACTCAACAGATGAGAAAAGTACGGGCAGTGAGAAGATGTTTCAAATCTCTTACTGCAATTTGATATTACAGCCACATCCAAATGCACGGATTTGTGCTTTACAAAGGCATTGGTCTACGATGCCCTGGAAAGGAAAATAACTGTTCCTTCACCACAGTCTGAGAACAGTGCTTTAGGGCACATGTGGTCTGGAGCAGAGTTAATTTAGTCAAACCAGTTCCACTTAATGGCAAGTATCAAGCAGAAAGGATCCTATTTATACAAGTTTGAATGGCTTCTTATTAATTTTTGTGAGGAAAACTTTCTTAGTGTGAGGCAATTATAATAATGCTCTGTTAGGTCTCATGCTTATTTCCTAACCCTGGGAAGTAAAGAGCAGCAGTGTGACATGACATAATTGTCAATTTTCCTCCCCCAAACTGAGAAAGCACAGAAGTAAGAGTAATAATAGTGGTCGTGGGGAAACTACCAGTCACTGAGATGCTGCATCCTGATAAAAGCTTGGATTTTCAATTTTCCATCTAACTTTAAATTGCGAGGAGAAATCACAATTAAATTCTAAAACTGAACTCATGTTACTGTATTATCGGTGACGGCTGTGACGTTCCAAGTTGAGCAATATAACAACTTCGAGATCCTGATGGCAAAAAGTGAAAAAAAAAAAAAAAAAATCCAACTATGAGAGAGCTGTAAGGAATTCACATCCTCCTACTTGAAGGAAATCATACTAAACCAGACACTAGTAAGAGACAGAAGTTATGTCTTTGTGACTCACGTTTCTCCTGGACATAAAGGTAGCCTTCCATTGTCCACTGGCTGGGGGGTCTGTAATCCTGGTTGGCAGATTTCATCCTCTGCATCAACCGTTCCACCTCTTGTCGGGTACTTTCAAAATTATTCCTTGTCTTAAATAAAAAGAAACAATTTCATTCATTGTTTATGACCAGCTTTGAGCAACCTCCAGTTTAAAACAACAAGACTGCAAAGGGTGCAAATAATACCTTATTCTTTTGACACATTTTCCCACACCAATGACTTTGAGTCCCATAGGACACTGAGTCCTATGTCTGATTCTAAATTGCTTTAGCAAAACTTTTCTGAATGACTTTTTGCATGTTTCTTTTACAGAGATTATGTGTATGACTTTCTTCCCACTTGCTCCCGAATATTAGAGTAGAAAATGATAGCATTTAAAATATTAATGTTTTATTTTTTAATAATAGTTTTAATAGTTTTATGTTCCCTAATATTTAAAGTAAAAAAATAAAAGTAGATATCTAGGGACTTCTATTTCTCTGAGAGATAGAAACAAATTAAATTCACATATACATACAATATGTTCATCACCTTTATTCTTTTTTTCAGAAATGTAACTCAGCTTGTTTTCCAGAAATCAAGATCAGTGTATAAATAAATTCACAAAACTTAATAGCTTCCCAAGCTCAAATGCTTCCTTTCAAAAAAATAATTTACTCACATTACAGCAAGTTGACTTTAAAGGAAAGACAAAGAATAAGACTCTTTGCTATTAAAAAAAAAATATCCTTTGTATTAAGACCACATTCTCTCTACAAAATGCATTTGGAAGCAAAAGTCATCACCACGCAACTCTAACATTTTGTTATAAGCTGTAATCAAAGAACAAAATCTAAAAGTAAGAAAAAAAAATTATAATTGCTCCTTCTGCTACTTTTCTTATTTTAAACATGATGATCAGAATTTTTTTCCAATTCCTTACCCCTCTTCTCCTGCTGTCAAACCCTAGAATCCTAATTACATCTAACATGAAATAAATCATAAAAATACTTCAACTTTTACATTTTTACCTTTAAATATTCACTGAAAAAAATCCCAAATTGAAAAACTCGTACTGAAAAACAATGGAACAAATAGCATGTGAAATTGATTCTACTTAGAAAATCTAGTTCAAATAAAAAGCTGAAAACTCAAAATACAAGTAGACTAAATCCAATTATATATTTCTCATGGGATACTCCAACTCCAGAATTCTATTAACTGGACACCTCTACAATGATAAGAATTAGATAAGCACTGAAACACAAGTCTATTATAGAAAATTAAATGAAAGTTGTCCAGGTTATTCTGGTTATAGAAGATTAGCCAGGGTTTGGGAAATAACTTTTCATTTACAGAAAAAACCCACAATTAGAATTTCATTATTTTTTCTGAATTGACAGTGCAGAAATGAATTGGCCCTTTTTGTTTTTTAATGCGAGCAGAACTCAGGTCTGAAAATCAGGATCGTCTAATCATGCCATCAGCTATGATGGATTATTCAACTTTACAAAACAAGCCCTGACAGAAATATAAAGAATTTTAGAAAATAATTCTCACTTACGCTCTTTTATTTTGTATGCTCCTAAACCATATTCAAGTTTATTATCTCAAAATAATAAATATCACACATGCCACACAACAGGAGGTGCTACCTGACAATCTAGAAATGCTGCTGCCCAGATCCCCCAACATATTAATAAAAAGAGTAGATAAAAATAAACGTTTCCAAACTTCTAGGTGTCTATACCTCATTAATATTTACCTACATGCAATTTGCACATATATTTACTTGTAATACAGATGGCTCTGTCTTTCAACTAGCAATTAAAAGTTAACATTTTAAAATAAGTTTCTAAAGTATCTTTTCTAAATGAGTGAGGTTTTACTGTATTTGGATTTGTTTCTGAAAGATTCCATGATTTTTCTTGGTTCTAACTCAGTTGCTCTGTGTGGCTGACTGAGGAGAGGCAAGGAGAAAAGGTACAGGCTTACATTCTGCAAGTTGAACTGCAGCTCCTGTTTATATGGTGCAAATTCCTGGGCGAGTTCGTATCCTTCATGATAAAACGTAAATAAACCTTGAAGGAATGACAAAAGCTGCAAAAAATAAAGCGAGAAACCATGAAAATGGGTTTTTAAAAAAGATGATCAAATATAATAAATGTGGAACGCTTTATTACATTTTACTCCCTCAAGCTAATAAATTTTGCATCTGTTTGACAAAGCAGTGAAACAAATCATGAAAGGTGATTTCCACTTCATTTTTGGTTGACAGTCATTCCGTTTTTAAGTGGCATCGTAAAACGTAGTCACATTAATACCTTCTAATATTCACATGCGTTCAAGAAATATCCAGGAGAGACTAGAGATGGGGATAAAGATCAAAGGACATAGGTCTTATCCTAGAAAAGCTTCTAATCTCTGAGCAGGGAGATAAAACATGAACAAAAGGAAAACTAAACAGAAACGGATAAGTATCCAAGCACAAGAATTTGAACAGATGCAACGAAGGAAAGAAACTACCACAAGGTGGCAGCACTGTTTTGGACATCAAATAGACAACACTTAGCAAGAACGTGGTTACTAATTTTTCAAGAGTTCACTTTTCTTTAGAAAGTAACAACGTATATCATCCTAACCTTCCAATTCCAAATTGATGTGCACTTATTTACCATGTTCTTATTTATAAAGAAAGACTGACTCTCCAGGAATTATAGACATTGTTGCTGAAATCGCTCTAATTCACTGAGATGCTACTCTACAGACTTGGCCACCAATCTGATGTCTTCCATAACTTCTTCCTACAATAAAGTTAGAAAATATTTGAGAAGTAACTGATGTTTATCTAGTTTAAAATAATGTCTTATTTTAAATTAAGGAAGAAACACAACTTGAAATTACTTCCAGATATGAATAACATCACATCACTTCCCCTGTCTGGAGAAGCAGGGGACTTCAACTAGGCGTTAACTGGTATGTGTGTTATGATTTCAAACAGATAAATGACTGGTTCTACCTAAAAACGAAAATAATGCTTTTCTCCCCTATGGTAAAATCACCTTCTGATAAAGTGATATCTATTTCAGGAAGCTTTTACTTTCGAGTTGGCTTTGTTAAATTGTTAAAGGCTTCAATGGTTTGTCCAATAGTTTTTGATAATGTGTCAAAATGTATTATTTGCCAATATGAATTATTTTACTCTGTTCTTTTCATACCAACTAATAATTATTGAAAGCAAATATTCAATAAATTAATTTTTACTAAAAGGATGCTATGTGTGTCACATTATTCAATAACTTAAAGTCTGCATATACCATTGTTTAATTAAAATTATGAATAGCTTAAAACAGGCTTAAAATTACTTTTGCTTAATGGGGACTTGATTATGTATAGAGTTTTTCAAATACAAAATAAGAAAATACTATGAAGTACAGAGACAAAACTAACCATCTAAATACTAATAACCATCTATGAAGTGGTTAGGAGTATTGTTTTATATTTTAGTGTCTAATTAGTCCACAATAAAACAGTCTTTTTATGAGCTAGATGGCCTACAAGGAAGATGCTATCCAAATGTCAAAATAAGTATATAAAAATTAAACTTACAAAGAAAATACTTTAATAGCTGTAATAAATCTTCCTATAAAACACTCAATTCCCTGAGATCCACCTAAATAAATAAGTCTATACAGCAGAATTCAGATTCACTGAGTGATGAATATATGTTTTAATTTCAGAATGCATTCTGAATGCCCATAGGGAGTGCACAATTATTGGGACGGGGGGGTACCATAAAAATGATAAACTACAAAGAACCACTCACCTTTTCCTTTTATTCCACATCTACTCCCCCCTGCCCCCATGTCTACATTTGAAGCAGATTTATGAAACTTTAAATAAAGTCAGGATGTATGGAATCATTTTGCCTCAAGATGGTAAGCCAAATTCAACATTTTTTAGGTTTGAATAAATCATTCTATTTCATCTAGTTCATTCTAGTTCAACCAGTTCATTCTATAACAGATTCCACTGTGCTAAATTAAGGGAATTTAAGAGAACAGGCTGAAAGTCTTCACAAATTTTATTTCTCATGTGTCATTTTCTTTGTTCAGTTTGCCTGAATGGGGTATGATAGAAAAGACTTCTGCTGCCTATGCTTACCTTAAAGTAAGCCTGGCCTTTAAAATAACAACAATTATAAACTAGTAGTAGCTAGACATATCAGGACTTAAATATTGAGAAAGTCACTTTTGTTGTGTCCTGGAGAAGGTAAGTCAAATTCAACATTATCAGAACACAGTTGACAAACATCCCAAGGAACCAGGTTCACATCCCAAGGTCAGGAGAACGACCAAAATGAACAAATAAATAAAATAAATAAAAATGCTTCTTCCTCTCTCATCCTACCTGCCTACCTATTTGCCTTTATTTCTGCCTGAACCTTTCCTTAAAAGAAAAAGTCACTTTTATCATCAGGGAAAACTCAGCACTTTATCATTCCCAAGTCAATTTACTATTTGTCACTCACTTAAACTGATCAATTATAAACACTGATACATTTATAAATAAATGAACTTTTTAGAAAAACTCATCAAAAGTCAGCAAAGAACAAATAAGTATCATTTCCCAGACTATTAATTGTCAGCTGCTTCCAAGTCTTAAGTATCCATGGTTACCACTGATGCTGGGAATGGCAGAGGGAAGAGAAAAAACAGTTTGGGGCTAGAATAGGGGTGAAAGGGAAATCTGGAAGCAACAGGTGCAGTAATTCCAGAGGAGATTTTTCCAAACTGAGCAGAAGTACCATCACGGCGGAAAGATTCTTGGATCTTAAGAAATTATATCATATATATAATATATATAATATATAATATACTATATATATAATATATATATAATTCTTATATCCTAAGAAATTACTGAAAATCAGTCAATCCACTTTAAAAACTACTATAGCTAATAAAAACATGTTCAGCAAGGTTTAAGATACAAGAGTAATATAAAGGTTTGATTCTATTTTTAAGCACTAGCAGTGAACAATCTGAAAATTTCAAAAATTAAATTTGCAATAAATTCAGAAAGAATACATAGGAATAATTTAAATAAAAGCACACCTGTCATCATTTGAAAAGTATAAAAACGTTAAAGAAATTAAAGAAGATCTAAATAAAAGAAAGCCTTTTGTGTACATGGATGAGATTACTTAATTGTTAAAAATAGCCACATTTCCCAATAAAATGTGAGATTCAATGTAACTAGCAGTAGCCCAGTTACTTTATAATTGACAAGCTGATTCTAAAATCCATATGAATTACAATGGACCCATTTAAAAGAATTTTGATAATGAATTAAACCATTAGGCACACACTTCCCAATTCCAACACTTTAATACAGAGCAAAGGTAATTAACACAGGGTGATAAAGGCATATAAAGAGACATACAAATCAATAAAATAAAATTGAGAGCATAGAAAAAAACATAGGCTCTGATCAACTACCTTATTTTTAACCAGGGTACCAAAATGATAAAATGGGGAAAGAATCGTCTTTTCAATAAGTGACTCTGGAAAAAACTGGGTAGCCAGAGGCAAAGGAATAAACTTGGATCCTTACTTTACACCACAGACCAAAATTAACTAAAAAATGGGTTAATTGCATGATCTGTGAAATATATCTTAATAAAGCAGCTTTAAAAAATAAATATTTCCCATCTACAAAGCACCATAATGTACTAAAATTTAAAAAAAAAAAAAAGCTTATGAAGACCTCTGCATTTGGTCACTAAAATTCCCAAGACAATTGGAAAATTGGTCAAAGGAAGGTATCTATTTTCATACTATTCAAATGTTGGCCTGTGAGTTAAACCTGTAATCTTTGTTATTTCTTACAGACGAAACTTACAAACATCTTAGAGGATAGTTTCAAATAACTAGAGTACTTTTTTTGATCTAATGTATACAACTTCAAAGAATTTTTATTGCATCAAAAGTATCAAACTCTAATCAAATAAATGAAAAAATTGAAAGGAAAAGATAGCCAAAGACAGAAAGTACCTGGTCCATTATGGTCGGAGGAGAAAAACTTTTAAAAGAGGCTGATATAAAAAAGATGGCAGAATATAAATGAATGGACAGAAGATATGTACACTGATTCAATTAATTAAAATTCAATGTATTTTGAAGTTGTGACTAGACATTGCCACAGCAGTGAAGAATCATTTGAGTTCCTAAAAGGGAATTTCTAAGCATTCAAGGAGATGGATATTGCATAAAGTGACTGGACGAGGTAAACTTCTGTAGTAATGGACCAGAAACAATGACAAGGAGTCGGCCATCTTTTCAGCTCAGTGAGAATGAAGGAGATAATACAGCCAGCAAGACTCAACTCAACTCAAGGGCTGCAGAAGCTACATTCAGATTAGATCTTTATATTACTGATTTTTCAAATGAAATTCACTGAATTTTTGAATGAAAAGGATGAGTCAGTCAAACAAATAGAATGCATTATTATTTTTCCAAAATTTTATTTACTATATAACTGCTACTATAAATACTAATTTTTTAAATGACAGTACCTAGAACTAAACTCAAGGATTAATGCAGATTTTATTTTCATGCATATGACCTGAGAAACTTTACTGTTTCATTTTATACACTGATTGCACTTAAGATTTTCAGCAGGATAGAAATCTAACCATTATTACTCATTATCTAACCATTTTGTGAAAGTGACAACTGATTTACCCTATATTAAATTCTCCATATTAAAATTAATTAATCATATTGAAAAAGCATATAAATGTTTAATGATCAAGACCTGCAGGTCTACATACTAGTTGATAAATTTCAACATAGCAAGTAGCTACTATTTCAGCCATGAAATTATTTAAACATTTTTAGGAAACCCAACAAATATTTCATAGTACATTTCACTATACATAGTTAAGCTAAAGAGCCAAAGCATGTTCAGCAAATTAAGTAAAACTTCCTTTAGAAAATGAATTAAAAATTAAACTTAAAGGATTATCAATAGCAGTATATTTTAACTTACATGTTTGCTTTCATTTGTCACATTAATTTTAAACATAATGCAAACAAGACTAAAATGAAGTCTAAAAAGCACAGGAAAATGCTTTTCAAGAATTTAAGTGTATATTTGGAAACATGTTCAAATTATAAAAGGTGTTTTCAAAAAGGCCAGACCTGACTTTGAAGCCACAGCAGTAAACAATTCATCAACACTGTTTTCATATCTTGTGACACACCAGTCACCACCATCCTGAGACCTACACATGATTTTTATCCCCACATAACAGAGACAATCTTGAAACACTCATTTTGAAAAATGTGTCAAATGTACAGAGATGGAGTCAAACTGGAAGTGCCACTCCCTTAGCCCTTAGCCATTCCATTCTGTCTCTAGGCAGAAAATGGCTGTCAGCTCTGGCCTGGGGAAGCAGCTTTTAAAATGGGATGCTGAAAGAAGGATGGATTAAAGAATGGCTGGACAGATCTATGCATTAATTCGATGATCTTTCCTTCTAGTAGTAAGGACTCAAAACAGCTTGATAATACAATTTTCTATGGTCAATTTTATTTGATCAGAGTGATCAGAGTGAGTATTTCTAAGAAGGACTCAGTTTTGAAGTCAAGTAGCCATTGAAGCAGTCAGTGATACTAATTGGGTTAGTACCCATGTGGGTTCCAGGCTCATTTCCTCTATAGGTTTGTGACCTCAGAAAACTAATAATCTTTCTCTGACTTCACTTCTGCATCTGGAAGGAAAACATCTACCTAGGAAAGTTGCTGTGGATTTATCTGAGACAAAGCAGAGAAAAAACACAGCACACAGTAGTTACTCACCAAATATTAGGCCCAACTAAGTACACTCAGAGGACATAAAACATACGCCACTGACCTGGAATAAACCCTAAGAGACTTGTTATAAAAAAATATTTTTTGGTTTTTCTGAGCCACAAACTTTCAAGTACCATAATATTCCTCTGATAAATTAGGGCTCAACTCTCTTATGTAAACTCTTGATGTTTGGTGTACCTCTCAAACTCTTTCTCCTAATCTCTTATAATTCTCATAAATTCCAAGCAAATGGGAGTAGGAGGCTCATACAATCACAAATCAGATGATGTTTCTCCTTCTCTAATCCCTTCCCGCTCCTCAGGACTCCCCACCTGCACTCATTTATCTTATTGCCAAATCTTAGAAGATAAAGTCTAGCACTGTTCAACAGAAATGATAAAATATTATCACAAAGCAAACATAGCTGATATTGTTATGTTTTTAGAAGTCACATTAAAAAATACAAACAAGTGAAATTAATTTTAACAATACATTTTATTTAGTGTACCATATCTAAATCATCATTTCAAAATGTAATCAACACAAGAGTACTGTGCTATTTTATATGCTTTCTTTTTCATTCTAAGCCTTTACAACCTAATATGCCATTTCACATTTAAAGCACATGTTAATCCGGATTAGCCTTGTTTCGAGTGACCGATTACCATACAGGGGAGAGCTGCTACCAAATGGGACAGTGCAGGTCTACAGATCATTACAGCTGGCTACAATCACTTTCTATAGAAATATAATAAGCTGAAAAATGTGGCCATTATAATTAGATAGCCAATAGAGAACTGAGTTCGAAAGGATAGTTTCCTTCATATCTTAAAAAGAATAATGATTAAAATATATAAAAAAATGCATAAATGATAAAAATGATCTCAAAAATGTCACCATAAATGATGTTATTTAATGCAAATCACCACACTCTATATTTTATTTTTTCTACCTGATATGTTACGATTTGTATAAGATTGGTTTTATCCTGAGGATATGTTCTTCTAACGCTTATTTGCTAAAGATAGAATAGGCCACTAGATTTCTGCAATACGAAACAGTAATGCACCAGGAATTGGATTTCACAAGAATAAAAGTTGCAAAGATATTAAAATGTCCTTATGTGTTTTTATGTTTATACCTCCTGGGAGCTTTGTTGACGAGATTAAAAAGAACCTTTTTTTTTCCTTCCTAAATCAATTTGGAAATGCACAATTTAAAGAGCAACATGCCCGTGTTTCCTTGCTCTTTATTTCTCCTCTTCTCATCACTGAAATGGAAATTAAGTAAAACCCCTGGATGAGACGCTACGGCTAGAAATGAGAACGAGACTAAACTGACAGTGCTGTTTGGTTTGGCCAGACATTTTAATAGGAAAAACAGAGCAGCCAAGAAAATATTTTGGAAGACGGATAAATTTAACATCGATTTTGATTATGGTGTCACAAGAAAGGCATGCATTACAGAAGACATGGGACCATCCCCATTTGGGACATGATGGAGAGAAAGAAACATTTCAAGGACAGTTTCCATTTTTCCACAGGTGTGCCACAGGAATTCAACAATTCTTCTCATTCCTTCCACTACCTGTGAGCAGACAGTTTTCCAATTTTCTTATACAGCTGATGTCAGACAGATCTAGCACACTGTTCCAGACAGGATGCACTAGAGAAGCGGAACAGGTTCCTCCTGCATGACCCTCTCCAGAGAGAGGTATCATGTATGTGAAAGGCACATTCCAGGTTCAAGGGAGAGCAGCGGAGCAGGTAAGCACAGTATCCAAAGGGAACAGGAACAGTAAGGAAGACATATTAAAAAAAAAAAAAAAAATCCCAGCAGGAGATAATGACAGGATTCTAAAAATTTGGTGTCAAGATGAACCAACATTCAGAAATCCCAACAGGTCCTAAAAAGGAAGTCTGCCAGCAAGTAGAGGCTTCAAATGCTGAGGCCGAGGTCAGAGGCTGGACTCAGTTGATGAGAAGTGGTGGAGGAATCCTAAGTATTTGTTGGTCGTCTTCCTACACTAGGGGTTGAGGGCTGACTAGTTGCCCACAAACCCCAGTGGAGCCTCAGAAGGCCCCTCAGTTGTATAAAGTTCAACCACATCCTCAAAGCATCTACTAAATAAGTGGTTAACATTCATTCTAAGGGGTTTAAAAACTTAGCAGCTTGGCAAACAGAACTTGGAATGAAGACTGCTATCCCAAATAAATGGTAATAATTTAATCCCTGAGTCTGCACTGACATCTCTAGCTCCTAAACCGTGTAACTGGTGGGTTGGTTTTATAAATTTGCCAAGATGACAGAAGCTTCGCAGGTGGCTCCAGCTGAAGGCAAAGGAGAGAAGTGGGGTGCTGGGGTCCAGGCAGGTCTGGTCCCTGTTTTCAGACTCTGTTTTGTTGCCCACTGGGACTCACTGATAGGTCTCTGTCAGGAGATGAATTATGCCAAATAAATTGTAAAATGTGTCTTATCTTCTCTTCTCCCCATCGTCTCCACTAAAATATCACTAGGTATTTTATTTCTTTAAAACAATTTTTTTTCAAACTAACATACGAAGCAAAGTAGGTTGTCAATTACAAATTTGATTATTTGTGTTTTTTCCTATAGCTGTCCCCCCTCATCTTATGGAAACTGAGCATTATATGCAAACAGATTTTACTGACAACAGAACTCCTCTTTATTCATCACAGATGACGTCTCATGAAGACAATACTAGTCAGGCAATATCCTTAGGGTATGCCTTGCGGGGTGAAGGGGAATGCTAAGAAATGAAGTAACGTTATGAAGTCCAGCCACCTGTTCTTTTCTGTAATGGAATTTGCATTAGGAAATACATTCCTTTTCACACTGACTTAGAAAAATAAGTGACTTCATCGGAAAGTCAGGTAGATCCCAGGCAAGCCAAAAGGCAGTCCCTGTGCTCCCTTCACCTTAGGCTTGGAAAATGAGTCGCTAGCAGTGACATATATTTGGTGTATGTAAGGTACATGTATGTATGTGTGTACACGTACATGTCATGTGCTTCCTCTGATTTTGTGATTTAATTAATAGACAGCTTTTTAGAGCAACTTTAGGTTTACAGAAAAATGGAGGAAAAATTTAGAGAAAGTTCCCATATACTTTCCAGACCCTACCTTCACAGTGTCCTGTTCCTAATATCTTGTATTAGCAGTCCATTTTTATAAATGATAACCCAGCATCCATACATTGTTATTGAAGTCCATAGTTTACCTTAGGAGTCACTGGTGGTGCACATTTTATAGATTTTTTTTTTTTTTTTTTTTTTAAGAGAGGAGGAACAAGGCAGATAGGCAGGCAGGCAGGAAGGTTGTCTATTTTTGGTTGTTTCCCCACAGTCTGGGTCTTAAACCTGGATCCTTGGGTTTTAAGTGGTCTACACCACAGCTGCCACTCAACAAGTGAGTCACCAGGGCGAGCAACATTCTATGGACTTTGACAGATGTATAATGCCACCTACATAAAACGCCCGGTATCCACCACGACATCCCGTTCCGTATCACACAGGATATTTTCACTGCCCTTAAAAGTACCCTGTGTCCACCTATTTTCTCCCGTTTATTTTAAAAAATATTAATTTTCAACAGACAAGCACATATATTTTGTCGTAGAATGCTTTGGCCCTAATCTTTAGTTTTACGGAAAACTAAAACTTACCGGTTCAACAAATTCAAACTTCTTCTTTTCTTGAACCTCTTGAATTTTAAAGACATATTCTAGTGATGCTTCATAAAAGTTCTGATGTTCTCGATCAAGTTGGGAATCTGCCTAAAGAGCAAAAGAGCAAATCATGATAAAGCGATGGCTCATGGTAGAGAGGAACTCAAGTCCCGTGAGACTCTGAAATCATTCTTAGAAATGAAGTCCTGTAGAAAGCTTACTATAGCAATTATTTGGATTTGAACTGAGGATTATCTGAGAATACTGAATTGAGTTATCTGAGAATATTAAGCAGCAGAGCCTCAATATGAAGTAAATCCTTAGAAAGATAATACGGGTAGCAAAGCTGGGTTGGGGGGCCAACCTGAGGAGTGCTAACCGAATGTCGCACTCCCTCAGCACCACCCACATTTCATCTTTCTTCCTCCAGGACAGTCTACTGATAAAGTGTGGCAAAGTGTTACTGAGATCACTTCCTTTCCTTTTTGGCAATGCCTCTCTTCCCTCTGCGATGCCCACTGCCATCCTCAGACGCTTCCTTTAAATCTGACTTTGGTTTAGTAGAAAGGCAAGACTTGACTTTTCTTTCTCCCCTGTTTCAGACACCTCATTGACAGTTCAGATTACAAAAAAGCAGATGAAACACAGAAATGTGCTCTCCAGAATACTGGGTCATCTGCCTGAAACAACTTGGGAACAGAAAATTGCTTTGGAGGCATTTTACAGTAATCATTAAAAAGCTTAAAATAAAATCACAAAAGCCTAAAATTTCATTTGAAATATCTTTGACAATTATCTATGTACTTACTATATATATTTTTGACATAACTAAAAATAATCCAATATTATAAGCAATGCACTGAGGATTTATAAAGTTGAGAATTTTAAGTTTTTTTCATGGATATATGAAAAGAATATACAATCAGGTAACAAATGTGCACCAGAAGATTTTTAGCTTCCAAAGATTGTTTAGAAAAGGTAAGCATACCAACAAAGAGAAATTAGTATTCCAGATAATTCGGACATATTTTCTTCTTACCACTGCTTATAGGGACACACTATTTCCAGAAGAGACAATAAGTTACTAAGGAGGTATGCACAGTATTATACTAATAAATGTGTTAATGACTGGGTTTCTAGGGGAAAAGTCTGGCTTGCAGCATTTGTTGACTTCTTGTGGTATAGATATTACCCAAATGGCCAGTTTCAAAGCCACAAACCCAGTATCACTGAATGTGGGTTGGAAGCAGCTGAGGAGACAGTCTCTCAGAGAGTAGCTCAGAATACTGCAGGGCATAGAGGAGGCAGAATATTTTCAGTCTCAGAAAGAACATTCTACTCTGCAAGTTATTTTTGAAGCTCGTTCTGACTTTGAGAGAGAATGCCATAGATTGTGCTGACTAGTACATTAGAACAAATGAGAATGCTGAAACACCGTTAGAGCCTAAGGTGGTTATTTTCAGTGGATAATATTATGTGGAGAATTAGCCCAGGAGGCAGAATGCCCACCACTGAAGGGCTGCTAAAGACACTGGCTTGGGCTGGTTTCTCAGAGGGTTCCCTCCATCCTAACTGGTAAGTGCAGCTCACTGTGCCTGAACTATCTGTTCAAACAGTCCAAATCTAGAACATGTGCTTTCTTTCTGGGAGCCTGAAATTGGGGCACATGATCGGAGAGGGTGCCTGTGTGATGAGCCCCCTTAAGAACACAGAGTCTCTAGGGACTTTGCCTGGAAGACAACATTTCACATGTGTTGTCACAGCTCAAAGCTGGGAGACTTCAGCATGTATACTCTGTCTCCACAGGAAAAGGACTCGTGGAAGCTTGTGCCTGGTTCTCTGATTCCGTCCTACCCAGCCTTTAAGGAGTTTCTTTTAGATCTTTTCATTGAAAGACACCAGTCACATGTCATTGAGTCTGAGGGTGGTCTTGGAGACCCCTAATAGTCATTTCCTCAGAAACGTGACTGACCCCGTATAGTCCCAACTTAGATTGGGGGGAGGGGGAGTTAACAAAGAAAAAGAAGTGACATTTGCTATTGGCCAATTATACATGTTTTCATCACTCCCAATCTAGGCAACTGAATTTGATATACAAAAGCTGTTTTGAAAGGTCATGTGGAATGAACAGTGCTTAAGGAAAACCACAGCTTAATGTTCCTTTCAGTACAAGATTTAGAAAGGTCTTCTTTTACTTAAGATGTATCCTTTAGTACCTAAGCACATAAATCGTGTATGTGGATCACTGATGGACACTTGCTTATATGCCCACTAACAACAGGCAGGATAGTCAGGAAAACCACATAAGTGATTAGCCAAAGTGGCACACTTTTAAAATGGAAAGGGAGCACGAGTTATCACTGTGCCAAAACAAGTATAAACTATTGTTTAACTGACAAAGGGATTGTCAAGTTATTCCGGTAAAACCAAGCTAACATAGGAGAATCAAAGTTTTATAGGCGCCTATTTCTTCCCTGATCAGAGTAAGCTACCTCAATTCAAAATACAGGGAAGGATCCCTGGTGGAGTATCAGTTAGGTCAGCTGCCTCCAAAGGAGCACAGTCCATGTGTATCCCAATTACGGGGATTCACGCCCCAGGTCCAAGGGTTAAACCAATGTGACCAACTGAATAAAAATTAAAATGCTTCTTCTGCCTCTCTCTTTCTGCCTGGACCTTTCCTTTAAAAATGAAACCAAATAACAAAATAGAGGGGAAAGTCTCAGGTATACTTGTGCATTGTTCTTGAGGGAGAAAGGATTTAAGCTGGACTCTGAAGAACAGAGACTTTGAGGAGGTAGAGCTAAAAGGGAGAAGGTGGAGAGATACTTTTAGGTTGTGTCTTCACTCTAAGGCAGCGTTCTGCCAGCCGTTCTTCATCCTTTCTTATTGTTGATAAGAAATGGGTAGGGTGAACTGTCGTTTGATTCTTATTTGGAATTATTCCAGTATGGTGAGATTAGCACGACCAAGGTTGAAATTTAAGATGAAACTTTTTACAGTGACAAGGGAGGCAAATGAAATTAACATGATCACTCAATCACACTCCTGTCATCCCTTTACTGGTACAGTCACTACAGGGGAATAGCAAGCGAGGAACTGGCAAAGAAAAAGGAAGGTGAGCCTAGGAGACTTGCAGGAGTAGAGAAAAGGCAGGGAAGAACCAACTATGTCTGGGAGTGTTTTAACGACAGACAGGATCTTGGTCACCACATGTGGGAGGACTGTTTTCTAATAAAGGTCAAGATCAAATGATCTGGGTAGGACCAGAATGCAAGAGAGCCTGCTGGCAGCCTGGGAGTGAAGATACAGCCAATGTGGATTTCCACATCTGAATTGGGGCAATCAATTGTTTTCAGCAACCTAACAAACGTGTTTAGTAGCAAAAGAACACGAAATATTTCCCAACCAGATACTACTTTTTATTTTCAAATCATTTTGAAAACCTTCCTTAAGTGAACTTCACAAGTCATAAGGTGGTTTAAAAAACAAGTAGAACTTGAAAAAGGCATTGGAAAAACTAAATTAAAACTAATAATAAAACTTAACATGATTCTATTTAAAAGTCTTTGTGTTTGTACCACCAGGATTGGAGGATTTGAACTCAGGGGCAGGTTACCTTAGAAACTTCATTCTTTTCAGCAGCTCTCCTGTGTACCTTTCATCAAAATTAATCTGGGCTCCAAATTTCTCATGTGAATCTATGTGACCAGCCAGCATAACATTAACATTTTAAGTCACTCCTTTGCTTGCCTGTCTTTAATATTCAAAGGCGAAGACCTAAACGCAAACCTCTTTTGTAACACGAGGTTACAAATCAGGTGCAAACCAGGCCTGCCTACTCAAGGACCATTGTTATAAAAAGTCCATCCAGGATTGTAATGTGGACAGCCTACACAGAGCACGCTGACTGGTTGTCCCTGGGTTCAAATCCTCATAATTTACTGATAAACTCTTTACTGAGCTACATAATATCAGGAATCCTTGCACTTCATTTATCATAAAATTAAAGAAGTAACTAGGAGCAAATTTGATAAAAATGGCGAGGTGTAAGAGCTCACGTTTCACTAAAACATAATTAACAGTCGTTCTGGCCACCAGTCATGAAGAAGTTCTAGATGGTGTAGAAGAAAAAGAGGTCAGGGATCCAATACAAAAGAAAGGTAGGAATAAAGGTGTGTTCTTCCCATTAAGAGAAGAGGTTATGAGGGAAGCCGCAAGGATGGGCAGATGTTCCCCACTTCTTTCATTGCCCTTGACCAGAGAAGTATTTCTAGCTATAAGAAACTTGATTTTCATTTTTCCAACTGTAATTTTCCTTATTTGTATGTTTACAAAGTTTAATTACTTTATTCATGACTTGTATTACAACTGTTTTCTGCACTAGAATATAAGCTTCATTGGGGAAATCTAATGTATCATCATCATATTTCCAGACCCTAGAATACTGTCTGCCACACTGACGTGTTCACTAGATGTTCACCAAGTATCTGCTGCAGGGGGTGGAGGATGGGGTGGGGGGACAGAGGTATAAGAACCCAAGGGATTCTCTGCATTTAGCAAAGGAGAAGAGGAGGAATCTGTTGGAAGAATATTGAATGATACTTGGAAAACCAAAACTGAAGTTTCAAAGGGAATTCTTTTTCTCTTTCATTTTTCCCCAGTTATAAAAGTTAGATATATATAGATAAAGATATATACATATATATGCTATGTAAACTTATTATTACAACAGAGAAATGTGAAGATAAGAATTACAATCCTATTGTTAATACTGTGATGTAAACACACACAAATTTATTTTTTTTTAAATCTGAAAAATGTTGTGCATTCTCGTATGAATTTTATTCCCACTTAATATAGTATTTCCCAGTGTCTTTTAATTACTTCTCAACAAAACTTTTCACAGCCTTCTCACATTCCAGTTTTTGGTTAAGCTCTATTTGCATATTTACTTTAATCCTCCTTTTAAGCTATTTTTGATATTTCTGTATTTTTTGCTCTTGAATCATCCTCTCCATGTAATTTAATTTTAGGCTCATCACCTATCATTTCTTTTGGGTAAATTCCTGTCAACAGAAATCACTTAACTATACTGCATGTATTAAGTTTTGTTGAAAAATGTCAAATTTTCCTCAAGGAGGATCTCACGTTCCCACCAGAAAATCAAGTGCGCTGGGCTCCCCATGCCTCCATTAATAATTAAAATAACATGTTGCTGCTATTATAATTTTCATTGCTTTTAATGCATATGATATTGAAACTTAAAATATTTATTATGGTTTATACTTTTTCTTGGATGAATGCCTTTTCATAATTAAAAAAAAAATTATTCCATAAAGCTACAGGTAGTAATGAAGGTGAGTAGGCAGCTAGGTAGGAAGAGAGTGGAAGAAGAAACATTTATATTTTATTTAGTTGTTCATGGGTTGTTCCCCAACCACACACCCTGGGTCTCGAACTTGGGTCCTTGGGAATGTATGTGGACTATGTCACATACCAGTCACATTAGCCCTGTCATATTCTTAGCCCATTTTTTCGACTGCTGTCTTTATCTTTTCCACATGATTTGTAAACAAATCTTGATATGAGAAATGGCAATCCTATGTCATATACTGATAAAATTCCCTAACACTTTGCCTTTTAGTTTGATTTGATGTCTTCTGAAATAGATTATTTTTATGCATTCTGGTCTTTCCACATGGCCTTATGAACTCATCCTTTTGTATTATGCTTCAAAATAAATGATCCATTTACATTAGGAATATAACTTCTTTTCTTCTACTATAAGGTCTATGTTCTTGACAAGCCAATTTCCAACTCTGTTGATGACAATAACCCATCTAATTGATGTCCTTAAAGCTTTGTCAACATAAGCTGACCCCTAATTCCATCCTGGAAATGGGCAGTCACTTATTTTCTATGAGCAAATGAAACAAGAAATCAACGGTGCAGGTGATAAGGCACAGAGGGGCATTTTCGAGAACAACTTAGTAAGCTTGGAGCAGATAGGACTGTAGCTGTGCTGGAAAGAACTGATGACTTTAATACCACGTTATAGAACTGCTGTGGCAGCAATTCCCTACGATAGAGTCGATTCTTAGAAGAGCAGAGAAAAAAAACCCACCACATTTTTCCTTATCTTAATTATGTGCTCTGAGGAAGTGTTTTGGCACAGTTTGTTGTACTGTGGGTTTTGTCTCTTACAAAAAAAAAATGTCAAATTCGCATGTGTGTGCACGAGTCTGTGTAAGGGTGGAGCAGGACTAGTGGAGGATGTTAGTAACCATGTTATAGGCTTTTCCAGGCTCCAATTAAATATAGAACCAGAACAGATATTCTATTCTACCATAGCCCTAGGGATTAAGAGCCACAAGCAAGCAAAGAATTAAATACTGAATTAGGTTGCCAGGGAAAATTGAAGTCTAGCCTCCAAAAATTTCTAAAGCAGGACTTTAAATGAGGATAAGTTAGCTCTTGCCTCTCGAATTTACCAAGGACCCAAGGAGACTGTAACCCTTTAGAGACTCTAAAAACCCCCCTTGACTTTGAGGCAGCCAATTTAAAACATGGCACCTGACCATGGCGCTTGGAAAAACAGATGGGGGTACGTGGATGAAAATTAGGGGAGCCTTTCTCCACATGACTACATATATACACTGGCTTCTTGCTTAGGTTTATTCTAGTACAGGGTTTAGAAATTTGGAACATGTAAACATAAGATTAAAGGTCCATGAAAATAAAAAAAATATAATCAAATTTTCCTTAATAGCAGATTTTTCTCCATTTCATTTCAGACATAAAACCTTTCCATAGGCACACAATGCCTTAAAAACAAGTACATGAATATGGTAGGTCCTGCCAATTAAAATATGCCCAGAAAGAAAAGGAGAAAGTATTATTTTATTCTTTTATAATATTGAAAGAAATACTACTCTTTCACTTAGAACTGTTCATATGAAATGTCATCAGGTATATGAATTGCTGAGTGCAGTGTCTGTCGATGTAAGTGTTCAATTAACTCTTATTATTATTTCATTACAGAATATCAGATTCTAAAATACTTCTACCTTTGAATATTTGCACTTCACATGATATAATGCTAGTGCCCTTTGTACGATTCAGTGGGATAAGTTTACCTCTTGCAAATGAGACTCCTTTTTCTTTGCAGACAAATTTAGATGCTTGTCCAGAATTGAATAATATTTTTCACTCTCTTTGTCAAATTTCTTCTTTCCATCCTAGAAAATAGAAGCAAAACAGATTCAAATCATACTGTCAAGAAAATGATCCCTATCTAATGTCCAATAAAATTATTTAATAAAGACTTACTCAGTTCCAACCCTATGCCCAGTGCAATGAGGTAGAGTAGGACAAAGGATGTGAGGCACAGTTAACTTGAAGATGCATTCTGCTCTCAGAGAAGCTCATGGAACTAGAGTCGGGTAGGGTGAGACTGGCTTCAGTGGAATCCCTTTGAGTACGTTATAAACAGTTTTCAATAAGAGGTTCTGATCAGTAAAGTCTGGATTAGGACCAAGAGAAACTGGTCTTCTATCAGGTTTTTTGATGTTTCACATGGGTTAACATGTAACCAGTTTAAAGAACCACAGGCATAGACTTTTTGCAAAGAATCGTTATTCACCATAAGCAATAAATTCTTAGTTCCCAGCCATAAAAATTCACCTGATATTTCAAACAACCAGTTCTTGACAGGGAAGAAAATAGACTTTCAAATGCTGATAGCCTGAAATAGTTCAATAAGATCATTCCAAAGTCAAATCAGAAGGATCAACATCTATATCATACATTCTGAACCACAGGCCCTTTGCTTATCCCTAAAAGACAGTTTGGTAGCGGGTGGCTGTAAACAGGCTGACCTTCTGTGGAAGAAAATTACCCCTCTCATTCTCATTCCTGTCATACGTCTATAGAAATGTAAACAGAATAAAACCCTGAAGGGATAGAACACATCTTAGCATATAATCTGCAACCATAAATGTGTTTGCCCACCAGGTAGTTTATCCACTTATGAGTCAATACGAAATAAGTACTAGATAACTATACTCATTGGTGATAGATGATTCCTTACTTTTGTTCAGAGTTTCTGGAGGTGCCATTTCTGGAGCACTTGAAACAGAATCAAGTAGTTTTAAGCCTATTCAAAATGCAGGCTGCTATCGGTCTCATCCAGAGATTCAAGCATTGTTATTTTTAACTATCGATGATTATCATGCATCATCCTTTGTTTCAGTACTTGCATAGATACTTGGAAAAGGTTACTATGAATAAAAGGTAAAGGGAAGGGCGAAGGGAAGGGAGGGGGAAAGAAAGTTGGAGAAGGCCAGACCACTGGCCTGTCTCTCCCAGGATTTTGAAGTTGTCAGATGAAGGTTAATCTATCCAGGTAATTCTGTTTGGATCTACAGGCATTCTAAATGCATTTTATCGCCTCATATATATTTCCAGGAGCCTATCCGAATAAAATTCCATATGTGGGACTTAGAAAGTGAGTTGGCAGAACTGCATTGAATGGGAAAAGGATTCGAGTCTCATCCAGGCCATTTTAGAAGTACTGATATGTTTGGATATCATAACTGTAATTGAGGGGAGACCGGGATAGGGGAATAGATCAAAATCCTCAAAGGATTTCTGTTCTCTAAGGAGAAAATGTGGACTTACTAGGAGAAACAATTAGAAAATTAGCAAGCCCCATCTAGAACAGGCCTGTTCAGGGATTCAACATAACACAGTGTGGAGCAGCAGGCTCCCAAGGAAGCAGAGAAGTCCAGCGTTTTGGATGGAGGAGCTGAAACACATACCTGGGTAACACACTTTGTCTTTTGCTCAGTGAATGTCACCCTTCAACCTGTCATTTCATGCCCACAACTGACCTACTCAACTGACCTCTTCAAAATATCTCGCTCATTCCTTTTGAGCACCTTTGTGCTTTCTTTTCCTTTTCTGGTTGGTATTCACCTCCCCTGCTAACCCGCTTTGGGTAGGAATGCTCATTTCTGCCAACTTCCATGTTTGCCTTATATTTACTTTAAGGATTCAGCTCAAACAGACCTCATTCACAAGTCCCTTCCATTGACCCGCACTCTCTTTTGAATGCTCATCTAGCTTTATATATGGATCTCTTACGCTGCTCACATTCTACACTGTAGCAGAGAAATTTATATACCTACCCTGTCCTCCTTGAAATGGAATATTTGAGAGAATGCTCAATAAATATTTAATAAACAAGTTAAATTCTTCCTCTTATAATACTGGGCACCACAGTCCCTCACAGACATTCCATTTGTTCAAAAAACCAATATCCATTAATACAAGGCACAATTCTGCACGAATGACATTAACTCAAACCCAGTGGTACATGAACTTCGGGGAGGAACCAGCTGCATTACAGGGTACTACATAAAACAGGCTCACTTTCATCCTGCATAGGGGCTTAAAATTCCTCACTGCGCACAGAAGAAGAAACTGGTTGAAGCAGAAAAGAGCACAGCTGTGGTGACTACACTTGTATCTTTGTTGCCAGTCAGTGTTTGATGGCATTTTTGGAAACGTTAATTCAGTGCCAACATATCAGCATTCCTGGCAAGATAAAAATCATTCCCAGAAGTATTTCCTGGGCTTATACAAACCCTGATCCTTCACACCACCAGGCCAGCAAAAGAGATCTAGTCAAAGGTTCCAGTGACAAGGACAACAAAAACACAGTCAGTTCTAGCCTGAAATTAAAGAGCTCAGTTAAGAGGAGGCCACAGGAAAGGATAACTATCATCCAGGAAAGTTCTTTAAAACAAAGACCGCCTCCCCATGCCACTCACAACTGCTCCCCAAACCATGATTTACTGCTCATGCAGGAGGAATCCTTAAAGAGAGAGTGAGAAAGGAAGCAGATAGGAATGAAGGCAAGCAGGCAGACAGGCAGGTAGAACGCATTTTCATTTATTTATTTAGTTGTTCATCTTGGTTGTTCCTCCCAGACCTGGCTCTCAAACCTGGGTCCTTGGTCTGAATGTGAACAATGCTGGAGTCACAGACTTCATGCCTGAGACACCAGGGCGACCACTAAGCCAAGTCTTATTCAGATGTCACACCATGGAGCTACCTCCCGTTTCTTTTTACTTGTGTGGATATCGAGCTAAATTTTTCTCTCTGAAATATATGTACAAAGGTAAGGGAAAAACAAAACAGGATCATTACTAAATGTGGTGTGTATTGCTATTATTACCTTGTCACGGCTTACTTCAAAACAACACTATAATGGTATGTTTTCTATAGATCTGCAGTAAGCATATTTGAACTAGAAAATCACTTAAAGTGAAGATATATATATATATATATATAATATCCACACATATACATGATATATACATATACAAATACATATATAAAATTGTTTTAAATTAGATCATGAAAATGGCAAATTAGTCCCTAAACCCAATTTCCACTGGTCAAAGAGTGAGCTAAGTTCTAGATCTACAAGTCAATTGTTTTCCTAACTACATGGCATTTGCTATAGCAGCGATCACACAATCACTTAACTTCTAAGATTACCATCTGTGGTTGTGCCAAACCTTCATTTTACACACTTAATTGAGGAATGGGAGAAAACCACTACAGCATAAACTCCAAATGTCAATTATACTTTTAAGGTTATCGTATATAGGGCATGCCCTGAAAGAGAAGTGGTTGGGTGCAGTCTATCTATATCATAAGGTCCCAGGTTCAAATCCCAGGGCTGGGAGGAGCAACCAAGATAAACAACAAATAAAATAAAGTGCTTCTTTCTCCTTTCTCTTCCAGCCTGCCAACATCTGCTCACCTTCATTTTTGCCTGTACCTTTCCTTTAAAAAAAAAAAGTTGTTTTATATATAATAAGAAAATCTGTTATTTATAAAGCGAATAGTTATATTATGCAGATGAAAGATATTAAGTAACAATTGTTGAAATTATCTCATAGAAAACTGTTAAAAACAAAGTCAAACTAATGCCTTCTACTGACCACAAGAGGGTACCAAAGAAGAACAGACTACCACATTTGAAAAAAATCACAAGTAGAAAATTCAAAAGGCTGCCTAATAGTTTTTTCTATGAAAGACTACAGCAAAGCTTTGTTTAAAAGCAGCCTTAGCAACCTTTATTTTAATGTTACCATGTAAAAATTTTTTTAAATGAAAGAAGTGAAAAAAACTTGTTCCATTCTTTTAAAAAAAGTTGCACACACATTTAAGATTTATTCATTATATTTTTAAGACAAATCAATGTTATAATTGCTCTATAGGATATCTCAGAATTTCCCATGAAACTATGTCATCATGTTAGTACATTCCTTTGTTAAATGAGTATAGCATGTTTATTTTGAAAAAAATCTGTCAAGTGAAACAATAGTAGAAGTAGCAATAGGAAGAGGAATAGAAATTTAGCTGTTGATATTATTTCAAAATGCGGAATTCTTATAAACTGGCTGTGTATTAGGCATTGAGAGGGTAAGATAGAGCCCTGACTATCAACCCTAGCCAGACTTCTTCCTCCTCTGACACTGGGATTTACTCATAGCTTGGAATGGCAATATGGAGTGACTTCACGATATCTAAGCTCCAGAAAGGCTAATGCTAGGATATTCCAACCATATGCTACATAGGAGTTTCTTGAGGCCCAAAAGATTCCCGGTATCCAGCCACCCAGGTTATTGAGGCAGGGGATCAGATTCCTTAAAAACAAATGCTTTAATGAGGAACTCCTATAAACTGGACAGATAGAAAAAACAATCAATGGAAACAAACATGAAGGAATAACACACAGAAGAGGAAAGTCAAAAAAGTAAAAATCCTATGAAGAGTTTTTTGAACACATTAGTCATCAGAGAAAAGCAAATTAAAATATTGGGCTATTACATTACATCAATCAGCTATTGGTAAGAGTTAGAATAACACTAGATGTTAAGAGTATGCAGAAATACAGGGACCTTTTTGGACTTCTGGTGGGATTGTAAGTGGGTACAGACTTTCTAAAGAGAAATGGTGCAATATGAAAGGGCATACATGCATGCCTTAAGAATCAACTTCGGGGTGTAGATCCCAAGATCTATAGGTGCAGGAAGATAGTAGGGTACTCATTAGTGGACAGAGAATTGAATTAGGTCCTCATCATGGAATGCTATGTAAAGCAGTTAGAAGGAAATGTTACATGTGGGTGGGTCTTAAAATAGTGCTGAGTGGGAAAAAAAAAGCAAATTAGATAAACAAAACCATGTACATTAAAAAGCCACACATATAAAATGACACCAATTTTACAAGAACATAGAAATATACCCATTAAATTCTTAAGAATGGTTGCTATGTAAGGAGGAAAATGTGAATGCAGTAGGATAAATGGATGAAGCAAGAGTGCTGTAAACTTAGGAAAATAGATGAAAAAATTAAACAGAAGCCCAATATCTGAGTAGTAGAACTACTGAAAGGAGGAAGTATAGGGAAGAAATTATCTGAAAAATACTGGAAAACTTCCAGAATTGATTTAAAAAACATAAATGAGAAAATATCCACAAAACATAAAAATGAAAGTCTGAAAAAAGAGGTCAAATAAAAATTCAAATAATAAATCCACATCATCACAGGAAGTTCTAAAACAAAGGTTCTGTGCTTCCAAAATTTTAAGGAATAACTAATTCCAATCTAGATTTCCATATCCATTCATATTTTCCATCTAGACTGAGGGGAGAATCAGAATATTTATAAACATAAAAGGTCTCAAAAGCTACACCTCTTGTGTAACGCTTCTCAGGAAGATACTGAGGGATGAGCTCCAATCAAAGGAAAGAATGAACCAAAATAAAGACAAGGGATCTAAGAAAATAAGAAGTTCCAGGAAGCAAAGGAGACTCTCAAGATAATAATAATAGGAGCTTCCTGGAAATCATGAAGAATTAAGTCTTAGGACTTCAAAGCTACCAGTTAAGATGAGAGTTCCAGGAGGAAAGCCACTGAAAATTAAAATGGAGAATATATCTAATGCAGGCCAACATATTAAAATGTTCTTTGTAATTACATTTGTGCACTTGGGAAAAGAATTTTATGCAAATTTTTAAGTAAGGCAATTATTAACTCTGAAAAAATAAGCAAAGAAATTTAATCATAGAACTTAATATGCTTTATCAATGAATAGTAATGGCATTATTATCTAAATATAGACCAATGAGTTTTTAAAAATGTGAATGCCTATATTTAGGAATGGCAGGAAGGGAAATATATATGGAGAACTAGTGGTTGTGGTGTTGTAAGGGTTCTAAACCTACACATTCCATATGTGTAAGTTAATTTAATAATGTCTAAAATTAAAGCATGCAAGAAATAGGGGAGTGGGTACATTATTTAGGAAAATGGGATTCAAGGTGGAACCACAACTGAAAAAATTACAGGTGGTTGCCTTTAGGGGACAGAACTTTGAAGCAGTGAGGACCTGATTTATTTTATATTTTATAAATATTTGCTTATTACTTTTAAAGCTATGTATTGTTTTCAATATAAATTAAATTCAGTCTAAAAATAAGAGAAGGAAAGGAAAAGTATCTCAGAGTGATGGGAAATAAATGGCAAGGAGGAGAAATACAAACGTTGAAAGGGTACTAATGAGAACAGAAATTAGAACACACGGAAGAGAATGTTTTCTAAGGGTGCTCACGAATGAGCTTTATGAATTCATTCATTAATTTAAACCTTTATTAAATGCCGAATCCGTGACTAGTACAACAGGTCCTTGAGTAACGTCATTGCATTTAATATCATTTTGTTAACGTTGATGAGAAAAAAACAATCTCTGCCAAGGTTGAATGAAATGATGTTATTCAAGGACTATGTTTCGTTATTTTTCATTTGGTTTAAAATAGAAGTTTCCAAGAACCTATCAATAGCATTAGACATTAAAGAAGGACTTGGCTGAGAGGACAACTAAAAGAAAGAAGCAACCTTTCTAAATGGCTACACATTAATTTGCATACCAACCACAAACGGTAAGAATAATTACCTTCATTTGACGAACAGGGAAACATTATCAGAGAAGAGGAGTAACCTGAATTAGATCCATGAGCTTACAAAGGAAAGATGGATAATCAAAATCAAAGCTGAACAAATGGAAAAACAAACTCTTCAGAGATCCATCAGGGTAGTGAGGTCACAGGTAAACCACTGTCTTCTGTTTAGTCAGTGTGGCAAATAAGAAGAATCCTAAGTTACCAGAGCAGAAAAACTCCTGGGAACCTGTGCTGGACGGGAAAAGCTGACCATACTTGGAGAACTGCTGGAGGATCAGCATGGACAAACCAGATATGAGAGAGAGAAACTTGCTCATATGTAGTTCTCTCCACCTCCACACCCCAACCCCCATTTTATTAGTTTTATCTCCAGGAGGTTCCCAGGGTGGGGGCTGTAGAAAGGCTGAATTGCTGCTGCAAACCCCTTGCAGAGGGTCATGCAGATCTGGTTCTGGTCCCAGGTGAGAACAGAGTGGCACTCCTGGGCGTGGGTTATCTACTGAGCAAGCCCTAAGGGCCTGGGAAGGGCATAAACTAGAAACAGCATCAATACACACACTTAATGGAATCCAGATCATCTCCCTGGCTAAGAGTGTGTTATCTCATAATTTCATGATAATGAAAATACAACATTTCAAGGGATTTGCAGACTCATTCACCACCTTGTTCACTTGAGCCAACTGTGTATATTTAGTTATTATAGGGCTTTTAGGAAGATCATACTTACAGATAGGAGAGAAATGATGTTATTATGACTTCTATGTTATACAGTGAGGTTAAAATGAGGTTCATGGAATTTAAGTACAGGCCATTCACAACCAGCAAGAGGATGGAGTTGAAACAAAAACACAAGACCTTTTTCAAGATTAGCATAAATAGCACATTTTTAACATTTAAAGGCAAATGAACCCACCAAGGGTTGAAATGTCTTGGTCAATGTCACAGAATTAACCACATGAGCCCAAGTTAGTAACTGCTCTCTCCTGAATACTTAAGAAATTATTTATTTCTACTGACTGTATCAAAAGCCCCTCTTGATGGAGCGCCACTTAGTGACAGGGTCTCTCAACTGTAGTAAGGCACACGGTGCCGAAATAAAGGGGACATTCTCGATTACCTAGTGATGAGATATGTCCATGAGACTAAGTTTGGGTCAATGACTATGAAAAGCCTTCAGGGCAGCTTCCAAAGCCTCCCCAAAACAGAGGGTGCTTCTGCTCCAACCTGTCCTCACACAAGGGGAAGAAGCTATACTGAACCTGCAAGGAGGAAGCAACTCTTTGCTCACTTCCTCCCTCTGCCCTTCCTTCCTTAATATTTGACCATTGGTTAACCTCTTAAAGAAAAGTTGTACTGTTATGAGAATAATCCCAAGCTGTTGTTGCAGCCATTCAGTCTAAGGTCTGATTTCTACAACAAGAGAGAAAATTCCTCCAAGATAAAGACGAGAAAATGAAACAGAGAATCAGAGACAATAATTTTGATTGATCGATTCAGCTCAACATGTTAATGGTACCCAAGGTGAGAACTCTTATAAGCTAGATGGTGCCTCCTGTAGAAAAAAGGGTTCAATGGAGTCATTGATAAATTCTGTAAACGCTGTCAGTCATAGCTATCCTTTTTGGGGAGTGTTATCCCTATTACCCCAGACTCTTAATCAAGTTTGGGGTCACTTTATCTGTCATATCAGAGTTTGATTCAATGACTTCAGCTTAAACATCCTGGAAGCAAGTAGAGTATAAAACACGAGTGGATTAAAGTGCAAAAATGACACTAGCTTTCCTAGACACACCCACCAGGTTATGCATTCAGGTGTACAAGGGTTGGTACCTCAGAGGAACGGCCATGGATGACGATGTCCTGTGAGCTGTCGAAACAACTGGCTGGCAGCACTGTCAGCACAGGAAGGCTGAGACCGTAAGGGACATCTACTTTTGCACATTCAACTAGTTCTATCTTAGCTGCTCCTTCTGCTTGACTCAGTCTAGAGTTTAAGGCTCCAGGGACAAAATACCATTCTCAAATGTCACATTAACTGACATTAACTGATTAAAACAACGCGTAGATTAAAGGACGGAGCAAAATTGCCAAAGATTTCAGGCTCAGAAAATAATATTGGTTGTTAAATATGGAGGCTATGGTGGTGCTACCAGTTGGCTGCTTTTGAATCACGTGGCTTAAACCACACGCTTAAGAACAAAGGTCGATTTTCATTCGCGAAAATACATATTTAAAAGAATTATTCTACCATGCAATTTTAGAGTCAATGCTGTTAGTGACTGAAATTTAAATAGCTACGTATCACTGTTGCTTTCTGATGAAGTTCCTTTGCTGGCCTCTTGTGAAGTTATCAGCATCACCATTCCTGCAGCTCACTGAAGTCTAGACTCTGTTTCTAAGTTATGCTAAGGAAGCGAGGGTTGGTCACATCTAAACCTATTAAATTAAAAATACCCTGAAGGAGGATTTGGCAGGACACACTCAGGCACCTTTTCAGCATGTAGAAACAAAAGTGTGGATGATTAAAATTTTTCTTTTTATTGAAATGCAACTAAAATTCAAAATCGTCATTCTCAGGCAATGCTTAATTCTTGTGTGAAAAGAGAAAAACAAAATAAACCTTTGTTAGCAAATTGTGGACTTAATTCCTCAGTGTGGAGTGATCCACTATTTCTCAAGAAACAGTTAACAGATTTTTTTTTTTAATAACAGTCATTTTATCCCAGTTTTGAGAGTTTACTACCTAGAATTGGCAATTATTTTTTTAAAGGAAAGGTGCAGGCAGAAATGAAGGCAAGTAGGCAGGAAGGCAAGAATAAGCAATTTATTTATTTTTACTTAGTTGTTCACTTTGGTTGTTTCCCCAGGCGCAAGTCATGAACCTGGGACCTTAGGATGTATGTGGACTTCATCCAGGGTGTACAAGACTGCTCAGCCACCAAGGCAAGCAGCATAAGTAATTCTTAAAAGCTTACTTCTGTGGTGACAAAATGTCCAAAACTAGTTATCACCAATAATTTTCATTATCCTATCAAATAACACAATGATCAACATAAATAAATATTTAGGTATTATGGTTTTCATAGATTTAAATAAATCTACAAAGATTGATCTCTCAATGTTCCATTTTATATTAAAGGTGATGCTAAATTCCTTTTAGTTAATTAAAACTGAAGAGAGTAGAGTAGCCATCTGTCCTGTTTGTCATTCTACATTCTCAAAGTTCTCAGTTCCTCATCTTAATTTTTATTAATGGCCTTTCGGTCACTTACTATAGTCAAATAAATAAAAAGCAAAGTTTTATTCTAGGCTATCTCTCTTACACACTGCTAACAATACTTGAAAGTTAGTCAGAGTGTTCGATTTAATGCAAAGGCTAAGGAAAGGTGTTATTTGTTCTTTCTTATAGTACAAATATTCTGTCTCCATATCGTGAAGTCAAACTTCAACCACAGACTAGGAATATCTGAATAAAATTAATTTGAAACACCAGAGAGGTGAAATTTAAAACTCTAAGACTCAAAAGCCCTAACTCAAGCCCATAAAGAAACAGACTCCCCCCAAGCCCTGCTTCTCTAAAGAGCAGTGTTGGTTGAATAAGGATTGTGTCATTTCTCATAAAAAGATCCCTCAACTCTCCATGGAAATCATGTTACTCACATGCTTCTGGCATTCTGATGAACATCTGATGAGCACTGGGAGGGAAATCTGAAGTGAAGGAAATAACTTACAAGTTCTTTTAGTGGCTTGTAAAAATCAAAGCACATCACATGGTGACCACCTGTTCTCCATCTCCAGTTGAGAAATCAACAGAAGGAAATGGACCGAGTCAAAGGTATTCAGGGTAACTATAGGGAGCAATTTTTAAACTACCTGACTGTGATGGTAGATAGGCAGTAATAACAATTAACGAATATGACCAAGTAAATAGAGATCTTCTGCATGGTACATACAGAAAAGGTATATATAGAAAAATCAGAGCTGAAGGTGCATCTGTTTTAAGAGTAGAAAGAACACAATAGCTAACTTGACAGTGCTTGGGAATTACAGCGATTGACTAGAAATCTGACACTTTAAGACTTTTCTAGTAGCATCTATAAGGTCTTCACAAACATCATCATGTAAAATCACTTCATTTATATTTATAAGGACAGTTTCTTTTTTACCTTACTTGCTGAAGGCACATCTAAAACACCATTTTTTAAAGTGTTATATATAGATCTACCTACCCTACCATTTTTCAGAACCTGAATTGATATAATGCAACTGACTGATTAGCAAATGGTAAAGCAGACTGCATCGCCTATAAGAAGACACAGACTGGGAGTCAACAACATATCCTTGTTTTCGGAACACCACACTACTCCCAGGACATGCTAGGTTCCCACTTCCACACACAAACAGTGCTAGTTCCAAAACATATACATTTTAAAAAGCTTATCTTTCACGTAGGTAGATTGTTATAATTTGTCTAGTATTTACCCATGTTACACAAGACCTCAGAACATTTTATTTTACAGTTTTTTCTATAGTGTTTATCTCTGGGAATGATCTGAGAAAAGCCACCCCTTTTCCCTCAAACACCTGATTTATTCATTCAATGAAAACTGAGTATTCAGGACACCCAGACACTGACATGAACAAGACACATGGCCTATACTTGAGGCTCATATCATCTAATGGAGAAAGAGATATAGCAAAACAAACAACCAAATGCACTGGAGTCAGGCAGCAGGGCCCAGGTCATCACCAGTGTATGACACAAACCAGGACTATACATTATGTGACTACTTCCAGGTGCAGAAAGGCAATTTGGGAGGCAAATTTGCAACCCCCCCCCAAAAAAAAAATATATATGTATGTATATTCACACACACACACACACACACACACACACACACACACACACACATATATATAAATTATGCACATTCTGAGAAGTTTTAGACCCTAGACCCAATCTTTATGTATTGGTCATTCAGAGATTTTTATTGGGAAGAAAGTTCAAGGCTGGAGAAAAAAATCAGATATATCACAAGGGAGAGTCCTCTGGTGGCAAAATGAAGGAAGGATTTTAGAGGGCATAGGTGAGAAATCATTGGGGCTAAGAAGACAGTCCTGGAATAAATCAGGTCTTTCGTAACTTGAGTATATGGACATGATGACAGTAGACAAGAAGGATGGCTAGGTGTCAGGCCAGGAAAAAAAAAAAAGGAATATTTTTTGGTCATTCTAAGATCTAAGATACAGACACCTGCCATTCTTCAGATTCCTCCCTTTCCCTGAACATAGACAGATCCTACTTATGATTTTTGCCTCCAACATGTATTTCAAAACTTCCACTTTGGGTTTTCAAAATCACTGCAATAATTTAGGGCTTTGATGTCTTTCAGTTAAAATCCCTCAATTAACACCCACCTGGTCATTCTGGAGCTGGTGCTGCTTCTCCCTACTTGTTATCTACATTCTAGTTAGAACAATTAATGTAAAATGTACTCCTTTCTATGCCATCCCCTGTATCTCAAAAGCTACAAGAGAAAGTTCAAACCTCTCAGTAAAGAGGCATTTCAAATCTGCTCTGGTCTCACGCCCAACACTTCCAACATCAGTTTACCTTCCAGCGATGCCAGTACGCCAGTGTTCCTGAAGTTCTGTCCTGTATCACCAAAATTCTTGCCTGTGTTGCCCAACTTCTTTGCTCTGTGAGACCCTCTTTCTTTCACTGTCACTCATCCACCAGTGCTCCCTTCAGACATCACTTTTTCAGAGACAAGACTTCCACATTACAAGTGACCTTTTGTGCTCTGAAAGAACTTTCTACCCTTATGTACTGCTATCTTAGCATTCATCCTGACATACACATATACTATGTCTCTATTTCACCCACATATAGATGCTAACTTTGAGTTATTTCCTATGACTTACTACCTTGTACCTCCAGGATCTAAGAAAAATTTCCACCTTCCATGTAGGTAGGTAATGTTTTAAGTCCAAATGATCCGAGGGTTATGTATAAATAGGACCAAGAGAAGGTAAAGGGGAGAAAAGACAAAGATGGAAGACATAAGCAATGCTTTGAACCACACAACTTTTTTTCCTGATTCTTCTGTAAATAAATGTCTGTTGAAATATTTACTTGGAACTATGTATGATAAAGCCTATTTTTGAAAATGCTTTCTTTGTTTTGAGGGAAGAAAGGAGGCAAGAACATGCTCTTTCTTTTCATCTGTCTCAGAAGAATCTGCTACCTGACTCCTGAAAACAACAGAAAAGCTAGGAATCAGGCGTTGTTAAGGATGAACACTGCTTCTCTCTAGTCCGCCATGGCATGTTAACTCATCAGCCATAACGTCTCCCTGGAGAGGACCTTGCTGAAATCTTGATGTGGTTTTGAACAGGTGCAGCCCCCAAGATTTGGAGCTCTTCATAAAAACCTTCTCTCATCTCTATGACACATCTAGATTATTGTTGCTAGTGTCCTTACCAACAGAAAATTCCATTCTCCAGCCATAAGGCTGCTTTGAGAATAAAATCTACCTGAAACAAACTATTAGCCCTTTATCATATGCACAGAACACACAGGGTAGTTCAAGTATTTTGGCCAAACACTTCTAAAAACTTGGCCTGCCCAATTGATTTAAGAACAGATAATAATTGCTTTAAAATGTCCAAGTTATAGCTGTAGCCTATAATGTAAGAGATGGTGAGATGACCTTTAAAGACAGTCATACAGTCTGATTCCAAATCCTCACTCCACCATGGGGTCCTTACATGTTACTTTATTTCTCAGTTTTCCTCCTCTATATAGTAGAAATAACATTGTTGAGGACCTTCAAAGGATAAATGATGTCATCTCATATAAATTACCATAGTACTCAACCTTCGTGAGAATACAGACAGTCATCAAAACTCAATTAAACCATTAAACTAAAAACTGAAGTAAATATAAGGGAACTATCAAAAGACTGGAGCCTAAAACAGTTTGAGGAGGTCAGAATTCAAGAGTCTGGTGCTTGCTGCAGAGAACTAAGTTTTAGACCAGGAAGGGACACACCTGTGGAGGCAAAAATATAGACTTAAAAAAGATGTGGTGGCATAAGAAAATCTGTCCCCAGATTCCTCAGGATGGTCATCCTCTGAATGCTGTGTCTTAGTGCCAGTCTGGAAGGTACACTGTCTTTCCCATGGAAGCCGCACATTATTTCTGGCTATTTGTTTGTCAACATCTCCTTCCCTGACTTTCCTTCTGCCAGAGAAGAACAACCCTTCACCCTGCCCTCTGTGGTAAAGTCCTTAAAGCTGGTCTTAGCTATCTGCCATGTGATCCGGATCCAAGACACTGGAATCTCAAGGGCAGCTGTGCTATTTAAGATGGGGTTTTTGTTTAAATATCTCTAAGTAGAGGAGAGATTATAACACAAAAAGATCCACAACTCAAAGTGGAAACACTATAGTAAATGCCATGAGGGAAATTTTGATAAAGTGCTTTGGAACTCAGGAGATAAGAGATTGGCTTACATTATGGTAATGCTGGGGGGGGGTGGGGGATAGAGAGAGAAGAGGGAGGGAGAAAAGGAGAGAGGGAGAGAGAGAGGAAGAGAAAGAGAGGGAGAGGAGAGGGAGAGAGAGGGAGAAGAGGAGGGGGAGAGAGAGGCAGGAAGGGAGAGAGAGAGGGAGAGAAGGACAGGGAGCAAGGGTGAGGGAAGGAGAGAGGGAGAGGGAGAGAAGGAGTGGGACAGAGGGCCAAGATGGGAGGGAGGGGGGGAGGGAGAGAGAGAAGGGGAGAGGGAGAGAAGGAGACAGAGAGTGGGAGGCAGGAAAGAAGGCAGGGAGAGAGGGAGAGAGAGCTATATGCTGGAACACACTCCGATACCACCAGTGTTACTTCACCAGTACCCTCCTCCACCAAGGAGCACTCGCTCTTGTTTCTTCTACCAAGTAAAACACATTCTTTAATAACCACATTAAATCTCTCTTCCTCTACCAAGAGGATTAGAATAAAATATTTTTCTGATCTAAAAGACTAAATTACCTGGAATAGGTTATTTTAAGCCTTTTTAAAGTGAAAACAGGAAATTGGTTTCTTTGGTCAACAGAAGCTTTTTAAATACTGTGAAATGAGTAGTAATTTTTTTCCCACTGTACAGAAATATATCTTAGCAACTGACCAAAGAATTTTAGAACCAAAAGGAGAAAGAAAACCACACACAAACCAATGTACATACATGTCCATCACCCACCTCTGGTTTTAGGTCAACTCTTCCATTCTTCCCTAGCCAACATTCAGAAACTCCATTTGTAAAACAAAAGTCTAAATTCTCATTAATTATCATTTTGTAGTTTGCTCAGGGCCTGGGGTGACGTGTCAAGCTAAATTATGAAAAAAGGATTAAAAAGGCTGTTTTTCATGACAGACACTGAAGCTGTAAGTGATCTCAGGGGCATTAAGCTCCAAGGCCAAAAGAATCTTCTTTATTGAAATGCTTGCATATCTATCTCCTGTTTTTAACCTTTTCAGGTGAGGAAGGCTCTCCTAGTCTGAAGACAGCTTTTAATAAAAAATAATTTTTTTAAAAAAGCAATAAAATACAGAGCTTGAGGGACATTTAACATGACATTTTTATAAACCCCCTTAAGATGGGATGGGCTCTCCAGAGTCAGCAGTGCAGAGATGGGGTAAGGGACTGTGACATGAGACAAGACCAAGACTCATTCAGCAGGGTCCCAGAGTTATGATAGCCTGTTAGAACTGTCCCTCGGTGAGTTTAAATATCTTGCTTTTTTCCCTCTGCCCCAGGTACCCAGAATCATGGCCTCCCCCACAGGAGAGGAACAAACTCAGAGTAGCTTCCAGGTGCAGGCTGCTAACCTCGGAGCCCCTCCTAAAGGGTGTCTGTGTGGGGCATCTTCTGCTTGTCGCTTAACCTCACAATCATATTGAATCATAGCTGGATCAGATAAATGCTTCAAATGAAAAAGTGATAGTTACCAAGGAGTTTGGACAAAGGTTAGGAGAGGCAGCTACAAGGACCTGATGGAACATGGTAGGGCCATCGTGAGACCACATCAGTTCTAAATGAGCGGATGAAGAGGAAGCCGTGGAGAACTAGAGTGAAACCTCAGATGAGTGGAACTCAACAGTTCAGAGCAAGGCAAGCCCACTCCTCCATGGCCCTACTTGGCACAGTATTTTGAATTCCTAATAGGGATGGAACGTCAGGAGGGAAGACCTTACACAAAGAAGGGAACAGATGAAGTATACGGCCTCAGAGCTACTTTTTCCCTCAGCTACCCACATAGAAGACAAGATCACTATGGGGAGGGATTGTAAAGGGCTCTGTGAGTCAGGTAGCTGGACTATGTATTACTGACCCCGCCTTGGGGAGACACTGTGACTCAAAATCTCCTAATTAGTGCTTTTCTTTTAAACTACCCCATTTGATAAAGCACAGAAAGATCGCCACTTTGAGAATAATTAACAAGGTTTAAATCTAATTCAGTGTTCTACTCTATTTAAACCACTGTAAAAATCTTGCAAATATTCATTGTTATTTGGCTTTAGGTAGGCTTACTATCAAAGGGACACTGATGAACAGTTGTTTCTTAACGCTAACTTCCACATAAAAATGCATCAATTATCGCAGAAATATCTATGCCTCAAACAGTAACATGGGCCTCATTGTGCTAAGTAAAATTAGCTCAGATAACAAAAGTGAATTTTTTGAGATTATCATACAAATTAGAAGGAATAAAAAAAGATTTTCGAAAGTCTTGTGATAATTTCTAAACCAAGGCATATAGCAAAAGGGACAATCTTTTTAACTAACCAAAATTTTACAAAATTAAGCAATCAGAGAACCCTCAGTTTGGAAGAAAACTAAGAGATCATTTAGTACAACTTTATAAAGAAAGGCATTGTTCTCTGTTGCCTACAGATGACTCCTCAATCCTACAGGAACTTTTGATTCCGTCCTTATTTTTCAAGGAAACCTGCTCTCTGTAGAATAGTTAAGTTTTTTGATTAAAACAAATTTTTTAAATGCTTGTTTTGAATAAAGACAAGCTGGAAATAGATTCATTATAATGATTAGAGTTGTTGGGTTAACAACTAGCAATAGAACAATGCTTTGGATTTCACAAAATATTTCACATTAGGTATCTTATTCAGTTCTCTGAAAATATAAAGAGATGGTTATGAAATGGATCTTTTGATTTTGACTTGTCCAAGGTTACCCAACTATAAAGTCTTAGTTAGAATGGAAAATGCAGACCTCAGATTTCAAGGATCTGAGCACAGGCAGGAGATGCCAGGCATTGAAAACAGTAAATAAAGCTCAACTTGTCCTTCTGGCTTTCAACTTACTCCACTGAGAGCTGTTTAACACACAATGCAATTAGAAAGAAACAGTGCATTTGTGTTCCCAAAGCACTCACTCAGTTCTTTTTATAGAAATTTTAAAAGGATTTGCATTTTGTCTTTTGAATTATATCTACATACATTTATAATTTAATTTTTGTTACCACATCTTATCTGATTTTATAATATTTTTTTACTAATTCTTGTCACTGCATTAATGCATGTGCAAATTTATAAAATTTCAATCTAAAACTAGTAAGTGGTTTTTAGACAATTAACCTTTTTTGCTTTGTTTCTGATTACGGCCCTACGTATGTATATAAGCCAGCAACAAGACATGTTTAAAGAAATTTTGAGAAATGTACTCTTGCAGAAACTCTTTATGAGTTGAGACTTTAGAATCATTCAATTTTAAATATACATAGGCTCAAAAGCAAATAGAAAGCTTTTTTTAAAGCGGAGGGTAGGGCAAAAGCACTCAATTTTCCTGTGAAAATAACCAGATTAATTTAAACTTGATTCCATGAAAAATGGAATTTGACTCCTTTACACAAAAGTTGAGCCAATGGGGCAAGTGCTAATAAGTGACCTAAGAAAAGTGATGCTAAATATTCTCTAGGATTCCAGAGGCAATCAACTCAGTATACTATAATCAATATACTTAGCTCCCTCAACTTTCTCACTCAAGAGTGAAATCAGAGGGTCCAATCTTTGGACAGCTGCACTTGATCTTGCCCCACACCCGGGCAGGTAGACAGGAAAAGTGACGGTTGATTACTTATCTCAAGCTAGTGCCACAGGGAAGATCAAAAGAACAAGGGCGTTGGAGTTGATCAAAATCTACTAGTTAAGGAATTTGCTTCACCTACCTAGGTCATCTTTGGGTGCTGTCAGATCAAATATGGCAACTGGGAATGAGCCACATACTTGGGAGGAAGGCAAATCATTATAGTGAGAGAAGCTACTTCTGCACCTGCATCTCAGGCTCATGCTCAGGGAGCAACAGGCAGGAGAAATGGCTGCACTGCATTTGCAATGACACCAATCGAAAGATTTCCTAATTTTCACTGTCATATGAACACCCAGCATCTCTTATCTCCTTTGGCATTTTCAAGATTTACTGTGTTTAGCCTTCCTTCTGGGGTAGGGATTTGCAACAGCATTCGGCTCCCTTTGTTCCCTAAGAAACGCCACTGAATTCAGAAATTGCTTTGTCTGATGAGCTTTCTGAAGGAGAGAGCCCAGGAAGGATTTGAAAGCTTTCTGAAATATGAACAATATACTTCATTATAGTAAAGTCCGAATGAAAGAAGAAATCGAGAGAAGTAGGACAGGGAGACAGACCCTGAATTAAACAGCAAACACACTGCTATAGCTCTGATGTGTTTCACCAATGGCATTTTCATTTTCACGACTTCATCATCAAGTGATTCCATCTTGGCATCTATTTAGCATTTTTGTTCCAATTTGCCAGCTAGTAACTAAATGATTTCTTTCAACATCTTTTGAGTCTATTTGATTTATACGATTGTTTATGAAAATGAATTCCTAGCTACTTAATGTTGACCCTCTGAAAAAAAAATACCTTTGAGTAAAAATTAATGTTTCACCAAAGCCTCAGGTTGGCCTCTGGGAGATTTAGGGTCTTGGACTGATGGGGCTTCTTTTAAAACACCATCAACAGTAAATACTATACTGCTTTTAAAACAAGTTCTGAGTTTTAATTATTTTTGTTATAAATTTTGCTAAAACAGTACCTTGAGAAATTTATGTAAAGTAATTAGAGAAAACCAACTGATACCAATCCTGGATTGGTAGGCTTTTAGGTTCTCATCAAGAGACTAAAACAACTACACATTATGTCCTATAATGAGGACATACTGGGAAGACCACATACAATGGCATAACATAGTACAAGTGAATACAAAAGAAGAAGCAATGCAGAAGTGCAATATCTGAGCTCTCATTCTAATTATGCCTAAGATAACATGACTCATGAGACGAGGTTTAAGGATGAAAACCATGCACAAATTGTTGTCATAAGAGTTAAATTACTAGCATCAAAATGTTCAGTATTGTCCAGACATGCTAAACTACCCTAGATATTATTTTCTAAAAATAGACTGTAGTCTCACCTCTGGGGTTATTCAAGCACCCCACAAAGAGCCACAGGAGGTGCTTATTTTTCTTCTTGAAGATCCCAGTGACTAAGCCTGTCATTTTTTCTGGTCTTATTAAGTATTTTTACTAATCATGTTCTCCATGTAGTTTCCCAAATCAAACATTAAGACCTGTCAATCTTCAGAATCTTTCTATGAATGGCAAAAGGATATAATTGATCAATACCAACATTTACATTGTGCTGCTCTGTGCCAAGCACAGGGGAGCTCACAGTGAATGAAAGAATCCATCTTCTAGGAGCTCAGCTGAGAAACAAGGATGAGCAGGTAGAAATTACAGCCCAGCTCAGAGGCCATGTGCAGGCAATGGAGAGGGTCTGGAGACCAGTGAAACCCACAGATCCTAGACTAACAGGCCTTCTGGTAACTTGAGCTCAAAAGGTTGTGGTTGTAGAGTTTAATCCTTTGCCAGATGACTTTCTCACTTGAAAACCATAATAAGGACAAAGAGGAAACAATGAAAGAGGAAGGAGGAAGGAGACCTAAAAGTTGCTGAAGCAGAGGTGAAAAATCAGCTAAGAAAGGCAGTGAGGAGAAATCTCTGATCATGTAGACATGTCAGAAGGAAAGGAAAATAACCAGAGTCATCAGCTCAAGTCCTGATAGGAACCAAGTGGTAATGCAGATGGTGCAAATGAGGGACTGAGGACGGAAGCTGGGACTCAGACAAAAAGGAATGATAACAAGATTGGCCAACTTCTGCCCCAAGAAGAAACTTGCAGCAACAACTGTTAGGCTCTACTTTTACCAAAAAAATCCAGTCAGAGAAGATGGTAGAGGTAGAGAAGTTCCCATATAAGTGGAACTTGACTGACAGCTAAGCAGAGAGGAGAGAAGTCTTCAGCGTTCTCTCTTGGTTCACCAATCTGAAATCAAATACTTCAAACCCCAGCGAAAATCACCAACATACAGGGGAACACAGGCTTCATCAGAGCAGGAAGGGATACAGAGCAGTGCTTTCAAACTTGATTTTGCATTTGAAGCAAAGAGAGAATTTTTTAAATGAGGATCTCCTAAAGTTGGGGTGTGACCAAAGGCTCTGCACATCTAGTAAGCAACTACTTGATACTGTGAGACTGCATTTTGAATGATAAGGGTATGGAGAACACTTTTCTCCTGCTACCCTTTGGATAACTGATGACAGGGCCAGAAAGAATTTGCCAGGTTATAGAAATAGGCATAAGCCAAAAGGAGACAGTTGCAAATGAGGCCAAGAAAAAGCTGGATTTAGTCCACTGCTGGAATGAAATGAATGAGAAATTGACATTTATTAAGTATCAGTTTTGTATCAAGAACCTTCACAGACATATATTAACTCTCACAAATCATGGAAGTTAAGGAACTGTCCTGAAGTCACTGAATTCACAGATGGCAGAGCTGGGAATTATACCAAGGTCCACTTGACTCAAAAGTTTATCCTTTTTACAATAAATCAACTGACTGTGAAAAGCCAAACTCAGGAGGCAGCCAAACGAGAAGGCAGGAATTTTAAAGAGAAGCCAGGAGAAGCTAGGGTCTTTCTTTTTTTAAACATACAATGCTATTTGGTAATTAAAGGAAATGTAATGAACAGCATCCATCCTAAAATTCTAATGCACAGTGTAAACTTATATGACCATGTAGCAAAATATAGCGAAGCCCAAAAGTACACACAAATTTGCTTCTAAAAGGAGTCTTGTTCTGCAAGGCACAAATTAAGGCCAAAATTTCTCCCCAAAATCTAGAAAGTCTAAGATAAACATCACAATGGACCAGAAAACACATACAGAAAAGTATCAATGCATTTGAGCTTTAATTTGCAAAACTGAATACTCTTCTTTCAGATTTGATTTAGTCTGATTTATCCCATGACACATGAAACAACAACAACAACAACAAAAACCTAAAAGAACTGTATTCTAGTAGATAAAAAATATACATGAAATTGGCTTAGAGACAAGAAGACATCTCACAATGAGCTCACCAGCACGACCAGCTGGGACCAGTTAACCACATTTACCAAATAAGGCAAGTTTTTTTTTTTTAATACTTGAAATCTTTCTACAGTGAGCTCACTTCTCACTGGGTTTCTGCAGTAATTGTAGAGGTCATCTCTCCGCTCAGTCAGTAAATCACCAGGCGCTCAATGCAAACGTGGGCTGCACGGTCTCTGGCAAGTATTCAAGTATGGCTTCATATTAATACCGACTGTATATGCAAGAGAAAGACGCAAGTACTCTAAAGGCAACACAGTAAGAAGGTGTATTCAGCAACACCTATTAAAGTCAGTCAGAGCGCCTTATTATTTTAAGTAAAAATGGCAGACCTGACCTTATTTCCCTGAAAAATTATGCTAAGCAACTTATATACAATGTCTAAATTATGCTTTCATATCAATCTTATGAAGATGATTCTATTATTTTTCTCCATTTTTCAGATGGGGAAACACGTGGTTAGAAAAGGTAAATAACTTACTCAAGTTCACATTTAAGTGTCAAGTTTTGTTCTCAGGTCTATATAACTCCCCAGAAGTTGCTATTAAAAATGTAAGACACTACCTTGCTCTCCAAATGAGCTCATTATAATTAGCCCATTTTCCTTCCTTAAAAATGATGGAAATTAATTTTTCGTGAGCACCAAATATGGGGTGCCACTAAAGTCCTCGACTGAAATTAAAGCCCGACTCCCCTCCTTAACTAACTTCATGGTCTCAGTTCATTTTCTTAACCTCTCTGCACCTCAGTTTCTTTCATCTAAAAAAAGAGTTTAAAAGTTTTCTTATCCAATGTGCTGATTTTGAGTTAACATGTACTTCTGGCTATGGCAGAACTTGATTATAAAAGGTAACTATTAATAATTTAAAAAATTTACTATCTCTATATAACATAGTAAGTTCTACTGACAGAAGGTACACTAAAGGGAATTACAGATAAGTTACAAAGAAGCTATCAATAGTTTATAGTTTGCCCAGAGAATTTAGGCCCTAATACAGTTCTCGTCAGAGCACATCTATCTAGGAGACAAACACCCAGCTCAGGGGCCATAAGCAGCACATGAAAAACCAACCCTGACCGCTCCTGTTGACAACAGCAGGAACGGTCAGATGATCTATTAAAGTCATACTCCAACTGTAGGAACCATGTTCTTTTGGATTATTCTCATCATGAGTTCAATGTACGATTCATTAAATTAGATTACCAACTCAGTTAAGTGGAATAAACTTTATAATTTGACATAAGAAAAGCATCTGCAATCCTTCTAGATTCTTTAAGCCATTTGTATATTCGAAACAAATTAGACTGTAAGCATTTTTCACATGAAGATGACATCTAAGGTGCATCAGGAATTAATCGGGACAAATCTTTAGCATTTTTTAAGATGCATGTGAAAATAATTATATGTGCAAGGTATTTTTAAAAATAAATATTCAGAGAGCAAAACTCTACTACAAACAGAATAAAGGGCTAAGAATTATTGAATTCCTTTACAGTCTTCAACATGAAATCAATGTAAAGAGGATCAAGCTCTATTTTGAAATGGTTAATTGTATTGTTAGCTTATTTTTGTATACCAATCATAAAAGAATATATGATTTCTATTATGGTCTAATTAAAAAGAAAAACCCGTATTGAAAAACCTTTCCCATAGAAATGGAAATGTATTTTTTCACTTTTATAGGCAATACTTCTCAACTCCCTTTTATCTCTACTGGAATTAAGTCAGTGTTAAGTGCCTACTACATACATATATACATATGAGGGGAATTTTCAAGTCAAGGGAAATAGGTTAGACAGACTTGATTCAAAGTGTTGAAATTTGAATATATTTCAACCACTTTTCTAATTAAGATATATTTCATACTAAATCATTTGTTTGCTAAAGGTCTAGAAAATGAAACTATTACACAAAACAGTGTTCTAAAGAGCAGCCTGGAGGCGCTGAAAGACAGCTGCGGGCATGAAGAATTGAGTTCTAGCCTTGCTGGGCCACCAAGCAGCGTTCAGTGTGTTTATACATGGAAAATGAGCCCTTGGCTTCCTTGACATGGGAACAGCATAGCTTAAAATCTATTCAGCAGGTGTGCAGATAGATGTATGAGCAGAAAATTAACTGGCAAAACCTGAGACCGGTAAAGCAAGGACCCCTCTTCTTAGCAACCTGCATCTGAAGACACACCCCTAGGTGCCCGCTTTCAGGAGAGCTCCAGCCTCCTGGATACACCCATGAGGGGAGGAATTCCACCCCTCAGGTATACACCTCTGAGAGGATGTAGGCAGCATCCGTGGTGATACACACATCTATCTATTCCATTCTTCTTAATGTAACTTTCCCAGTCCTCAGGGAGTTTAAACTCACTATTACTACTTTTAATAAACTTGCCATGGCTCAACGGCTTTCTCCACGAATTCTCTCTGGATGAAGGCTGTGTCTCTTGGGATGTCTCAGTTCACTCACCCCTATCACTCCTGAAAGTCATTTCTATCTAAAATAAGTAATAGTCTGATATCTAGTTTGGGATGTGAATGACAGGGTCAGCATAGGAACAGTGGAGTAACAGGGGCAGGGTCCTAACCTTTGTCCAAGAAGCCCCAAACTTACTAACCCATAATAGCTATTATCAAGGTAACAGCCCAAAACAGTTAAGTCAACTCAGTAAAACACTGGGACCAATCAGCTTAAGACAGAGTAAGACTTATAGCATCCTTGCTAACTGCCACTTTCTCTTACTTCAAAATTGGAGAGATTTGGATTCTGGTGTATGCGTAAATAGCCTGTCTCTGTCGCCTAACTAACCTTCACTTCATTTTAGTAGTAAAAGCCATGGCCTGAGTGGGGATTTAAAATGCTCACAAGACAGGCAACATTATGAAGTAACATACAGACCCAGGATGAAGGACTCTGTATGACTGGAGAAATGTGAAAACCACAACTAATTTCCTTTGCCAACAAGGGCAGGACCAACATTATAAAGAGAATGTCACCTAACCACTGATGAGAAGTTTACACCTCTTTTGACTCCTTCACACTGCAGTGAGCAAATAAAAGCCTTGCTTGAATTCTTTAAGCTTTTTATCTTTTTCTAAATTCAAGTAGCCAAGTACCCAGATATGGTTCAATAGCATAGACATATGCTCATCTGTCTTTGATTAAGAGTTTAGTTACAGAGTTCACCTATACAGTTGAACCTTGAACAGCATCATTTTGAATTATGTTCCATTTTTTTCCACACAGTTGCCCCATCCCCATATCCAAGGGTCCTGAATTTACGGATGCAACTAAACTTGGGTGTGGGTTGACTGAATCCATAGACACAGAATCTGTGGACAAGGAGAGCCAATATGATGTTATGATTTATATTAAATATATGTTTGGTCAATCCGAGGAGCAAAAATATTTCTCATATATTTGGTCTTCATCCACAGTCCCTGGCTCACAGCTCCCAAGAGCATTAGAATTTAAATGTTGAGACTGTTAAAGGTGTCTCATTATGTAATGAGGTAGATTTGGGGGAGAATCCTAAGGGCTGGTTACTAGGAGAATCAATCAAGTGATTGGTGAGTTGAAACTTCTAGTCCTACCTCCCCAGGCCTCCAGAAGGGGTGAGGAGCTAGAGGTTGGATCACTCAGGCCTATGTAATGAAGCTTCCATATAAGTACAAGAAGAGGGAAACCCCGAGAGCTTCTGGGTTGGTGACACGGAGATTGGGGAAGAATGGTGCAACCAGAGAGGACTTAGAAACACTGTGCCTTTTCCCCATACTTCACCTTACACACCTTTTCCAGCTGGGTAATTACAAAAATTGGTAATCTAGGGAGTAAATGGGCTTCCTAAGTTCTGTCATTCTAGCAAATTAATTGACCCTGGGGAGGGAATCATGGGAACCTCTGATCTATAGCCAATTGGGCAAAAGCACAAATAATCACATCTGGGCTTTCAAGTGGTATCCTGAAGTTGAAGATATTGGGAGACTGAACCCTTAACCTACGGATCTGATGTTATTTCTGGGTCAGAATTAATCTCAATTGAGTTGAATTGTCAGACACCCTGCTGGAGTCTGAGAATTGCTTGGTAGGGGGAAAAGCATATCATCCCTGCCCCTATGAGAACTGGGTCTGAGATCCCCAACCAGTCAACTATTGGGAAACTTTGGTATCCCAAAGATTTTGGTATCCTGGAGTGGGAGGTGTAGGGGGCTATGTCCAGAAGCCAGCCTTCTGAGGATATCAAAAGATGTGTGTAGTTAAGTTTGGGGGGGGGGGCGGAAATCAAAAAATATTCAACTGCCCAGGCGTCAGAAGTCTTATTACAAGGTTAACTGTATGTTGAAGTCAGTTTGTGCAGAAACAAGTGTGGACAGTGCAGATAAGACTTAAAATCAACTCTCTGGGAACAAGGAGGAGATTGCCAAAACAATCACAGAAATACAGTCATCAGCTTATGCAAAGCATAATAAAAATGTTAATTCCTCTTGCTTTATAATAATGCTACTCTAGATATATTCATATAGTGGAATTCTAGTTGGTGTTAATCATTCTGAACATCTACTTTGCATTCGTTTTCTAGAATTTAAACTGGCATTATATCAGGAGAAGAGCTAAAGAAGCCAAACGCCCAACTCACCCCACTGACACACGTAATATGTCAGGCCTGTAAACAATTCCATTGTGCATATACTATCAGGCTAAGAACCTTTAAATAAGCACATTCCTGACAACTGTTTGTAGATAATTTTTCTAATTTTTAGCTATTAAAAAAGCAGGATACATCACTGCTCTTCAGTTCAACAACCCCACTGTTATTCTTCTGAATGTCTCTCACAGATGCATGATGCCTTTTTCCCACAACTGCAACTTGCCCAGGGCCTCACACTGCACAGCAAAGTATCAGGTGTCCCAAAGCTCCACAGAACGCAATACGAAGGAACTGCCTGTGGTCCATGGCCTCTATCCACTTTAAATAGGATCATTTGGTTGTGAAGACGGCCACTCTGATTCAGCATTTTCCACCCTGTTTTGGCGGTGTGGAACCCCGCTAAGATGGCTGATGACTGTAGTGGAAGATTCCACACTTAAGTGAAGCTCTTGACTTCTGACTGGCTCACTGACCAGACACGCTTGTGGGAAACCTACACCACCAAGACTGGGAAAATAGCAGAGCTAAATTTACCAAGAAAGAATACACCCAAGTAAAATAGGGAATGAATCCATAGAAAAAATACCTTCAGGTATTTTCATCCCAACACCAAGATGTTTCTGCAATACCCAAAGTAAGTTTATGCATGTGTGTGTGCATGTATGTATGTATACGTGTGGATATACTCATATGTGTACATATGTGTGCGCGTATGTGTGTATGTGTACATATGTGTGCAAATGTATTTATTCACTTTACTAAACAGGTTTACTTAGCAACTTAGAAACAATTTAGTAGTAATACTCTTTAAGCTCAAGATTTCAACTGGACTCATTTAACCTCAACTTTAACCTTCCAGCAAATGGGCAAAGGTATAGTATATACTGTCGTGTGCTTTCAGTTCATCTGTCCAGTGATTGAGGCATTTAAATTATAAAATGGGTATAATTTCTCATGCTACTGCAACTGTAGGCAACCTAAACAAAAGAACAAGAATCCACAAGCAAGTGGAATTTATTGTTAAGCCATTTAAGATATATGAGAAAACTTGGCCTATCCAGTAGTAGGAAAAGAATTTCAAAGCTTTTTAAATTTTATATAAATTACTGATCAAGTGCTACTAAGGCCCAGAAGTAAAAAGGCTTGATTTCAGGTCCACAGTATTTGAATTCTTCCCCAGCTCCATCATTTGAGGCTGGTCACCTCACTGCAAAGCAGAGACTAACCACTACTCACCACACAGGTCACTTGTGAGAATTTAACGAGGTCACAGAAGAAATGTTTCAGAGAAACCCTTGCCATACAGATGGCAATCAGCTAACATTACTCTCAAAGGTTCTTTGTTGCTCTGGGACACCACATTCTTGTTATTTTCGTCTTTTTGCCCTTTCCTTTTCAGCCTCCTTACCTGTCCTGGCCTGCTGGGGTTTTTTTTCTCTCCTCAGGCACCAAATGTTGAGAACTCTCAGACTGAATAGGACCCAGGTAATCTTATCGCTCTATTCTTTCTAGGGAGAATCTACTCCCCTGACTTTAATTGCCACCTACTGGACGGTAACTCTCAAACGTGTATTTCTAATTCAAATCTGAATACACATCTACTGACTCAACATCTCCACTTGAAAGTTTGGGAGGAAGCTTGATTTCATACATTACATTTAAAAGTTCAACTCATCATTTTGCCATCCAAAGAGAAATACTGCTTATCTCAAAAAATGTCTCCCAAAACCACACAATTATGGAACCCAGAACACTGGAAGTTGTCCCTAAAACATCCACTTCCACACTTCCCGGTATGGAACCTATTTCTTGTCCTACTTTACTTCAAAATACATCCCTTTGTCTCCACAGCCACTATCACCTTTTGAATCTAGTCAGTGTCCCCAAGCTGATTTTCCCAAAAGCAGTCTTGCAGCCTCTAAATCAAGCATGACATGGGCTAGAGTGTTTTTTTTAAATGCTTACAACTTTAATTTGGCCATTAGTGTGCTTACAGTAATAAGTACAAAACTAGGAACCACTTACAAAGCAAAGATGTCCTCTGTCCCCGAGGTCCTTTACAAACCAAGGATGTTGGACCATTTTCCTCTAACTTGTCAGGCTCTTTCCTCCTTCTTCAAGGCCTTTATGAAGACCGATTCTGTTCCCTCTTCAATATTTATGGAAGGTTCTTCCTTCCTACTGCTCTATCTCTATATTTGGCTATTTCTTTCTCATCATTTTGGTCTTTGTTTAACCATACTTCCACCTGAGTCTCCAACAAGTCAGCTCCATTAATTCTACCCTCACAAAGCAGCCTGCACTTCTGTACCACAATCCTCAGTGCCTTTGTAAAGACTCAGGTGCCTGCTTTCTATAAAAGATAAAAAGGCCCACAAGTGCCGGGACTGCATCTGCTTTGTTTACAGCTTTGGCCCCTTCATCTTATCAAACACCATATCTGCCATATGCCGACCAACCATGATACTGATAAATGTTTACCCAATTAAAACAAAAATGATTCTAGTTTAGTTCTTGACTTGATAATTCCTCATAAGTGGTAGAGAAACGAACATGAAACTCTAATTCAAGGCAGCCTTCAATAGCTTTTTGTAGGAATGCTAAAGAAAAGGAAAAAAATCAGTTCTGGAAACAGAACAGATATATAAGGAAAGGCCTATATAAGGAAGGCTTCTTTCTGGAGGTGGAATAGGAAATAAATCTTGGAGAGAGATTTTAAGTGACGGGTAAACGATTCCAGGGAAAGGGGAAAAGGTCAGAGTCAGGGTCTATATAAAACAACCAATGAACAGGCACTTGTGGCTGGTGAGGGAGGTATGATAACAGGTAGCAAAGGGCCACCTGTCATTTGTGCAAAGTTTTCATTAGGGGGACCCAACTGTCTCACAAGGAGAACTATGGAAGGTTTCATCATCAAGAACATTTTATTACCAGATTAGGGAGGGGAGTGCACACCAACTCTAAGACTATTTCAAAATGTCAGAAAAAAAAGAAAAGAGGGGAGAAGAAACACTTCTGCAGAACAGTAAACAGCACTGTCTGGCTGTGGAGGAGCTATGTCATGGAACACTAAAACAGAGAAAGGCTGGGGGAGAGTGGAGATGAAGAATTCTTTTGGAAACGCTACATTTTATATCTTTACTTGATGTTGAACTGGTAATTAAAATGTGCATCCAAGAAAGATGATGCAAATAAATTTCAAAATTAGTAGGTTCAAGGAAACTGTTAATAATACATAATTAAATATTAATGCAAGGGCTAGTGACAAATTTCTAATATGTTTTCCCATGTTAACAACTAGAAAAATACAAAAGAGAACAAAAGTTCTTCTATAAATACTGATTGGATTTTCAGTATACCCTATGCCTAATTTTTCTTTTACATAGGTATCAGAACAAAGCTTTTTATAATTTTACCCTCTCTTTAAATAGTTAACTTCCTTTGTTGCTGAAAGGGAGGAACTCACTTAAAACATGCTGATTATTCCTCTGTTCAGTAGAAGAATATCTTTTATGTTTAAAAGAATTCCAGTCTTTGTAAATAGCCTCAGTGCAAAAGTTGAAAATGACGTACAGAATTTTTAAAAAGGTCATTCTAATTTCTAAAATGTTAACATCTGAAATTATGTCATCTTTAATTCTCAGGGAAATATCTAAAGAATAAAATCTTAACACTTACTTTTGCTGCCCCGATCTGTTCTTTTCGAAATTTCTCAAGTGGTGCAATTAATACATCATTAGCATTTTGAATCTGAAATTAAAAATGAAAATACATTAAATTCTCCATAATTTCACCCAAACAATAAATATTGAAGAAAAAAAGAAAAAAAAAAAAAAAAAGATGTTTCCTTTATTCGACTTAAACAGCTTTTGTTACCGTCTTTGCTTCTATAAGTGAAATAAAAATACCTTGCACAATGCATGGTCTTTTTCTACTTCACATTGTTTTTACAAATTATTTCACTTGATCTTAAGAATAATGTGAAAACAAATGCAGGCAGTGAGATCTTAGTTTGAAGGTTTAAATTTCATATTCTAAGATTTAATTAAGAAACAGCATATTGGATATTAAATTTACAAATACCTTTAATTACACTGGTTTAATGTAGTCAGTTTAAGCATCATTTTAAAATTAAACCATTTAAAAGCTGTTTCATTTGCACACAAGAATGCTATAATTTTACAGCTGCAAAATAATATAAGGCTCATTTTTTTCCTGTTTAATTAGATCTCTTACACCCGGGATTTGCCTGAATGTTCTCATAATATTTCCAACCCTGCTAAAATAGTATCCGATTTCAATTCAGTGAAGCATATTTGAGGTTTAAACTCCAAACTGAGATTTACTTAAACTTTAAAACACATAAATCTTAATATTGATCTGTAAGAATATTGTAAGGGAAGCAAGACGTGGAGAAAGGGATTTGGATGCAAAGAGACAGGCGTTTCTAAGGATAACACTATACCAGCAGGAAATTTTAATTGTGGAAAAAAAATCTTTTAAAGATCATTAATATTAAATGTAGGATTTGAAATGTTCAAAACATCAAAAATAAATGATAATTACATGATGGACTAGAGCTAATGCTATGGTGCCAATAATTTTTCAATAAACAAATGTGTCAAAACAACACATTGTACACATTAATCTTGCATGTTATATGTCAACTATATCTCAATAAAGTTGGAACTGTGGACCCAGTTAAAAAAATGCATCATTTATTCTATTACTGTGATTAACAACATGATCTATTACATATCATCAAATGCAAAGATGAAGAGATAACACTAGTCTTAAAATAAATTATTCTATTTTAAAATAAGTTAAAAGGCACAGAGGCTTGCTTTCATTAGTCTTAAAACTAAGCTTGAAATATCAAAATTTTTAAGTTTCAATAAAAGGCTTTTTATTAATTTTCACTAAACTGGCTATTCTCTAGATGATTAAATTTAAGAAATAAAACTCATCAAAATGTACATAGATAACATACATAAAACCAGCATGTTAGTCTTCCATAATTTGTCCTTCAATTTTCCAAAAGGTCTTGAAAAGAAGACCTTAAATCCCATGCTATGAAGACATCCAAAGTAGAGAAATGCTCACAATCCCTTCTAAGCATTGAAGGGCCACACGAGATGCCTCTGACACCCACCATCTAATTCACTTGTGAGCTGAGACAGGCTTTCCTCCAGGTACACTGAGCAGGCCTCCTACTAGAAAGAGATAATTGAAAACAGTAGCAAACGAGCTCACTTTTCATTCTCTCTCTAAATCCTCTTTGCCCTAATGAAACGCAGTACATACAGACACGCACAGACAGACCAGAATTTTCGGAGGTAATAAACAGCTGATTCTGTCTTTAAAGTCAGAAGACAGAAGAAAGACAGTCTGGTGACTAATTAGTGTAGTTTGGAAAATAGCAGCAAATAGAGACTAACATTCAAGGAATGTTTGTTGCATGTTGCATACAAGCATGCTTGAATTATTTGAAGCTAGCGAACTTAAACATCTTTAAGGATGGCAACTCCAGCAACAGTGAGGCTGAACAAAATGACAAGCAGTCTCGTGCTTAAGTACTTGTATGCCTGGGTTAAATCCAGGGTGCTGCTTCTGAGCTGCTATTTCATCTTTCTGAGCATTATCTGCAGCTACTCCACAACTTGGTTCTGAGGACGAACGTGATAAATGTAAAATACTTAGCTCAGTACCTTACAAAGCAAGAACTACAAAATTACAGCTTTTAATATTTCCAAATAAAGAGACTCAATCTCATTCTGTATCTATCTGCTCAATACATTTCTATGCCTGAATCCCTTTACTGCCATTTTGAAGTGCATCTACGTGCACAATATGAGAAGGTGTTTTCCCATAAAAGTCCTGAGAACCTGGGCTTGCCCACACTCAATCACTAGGTATTTACGTATGTGCCATGCACACAGCTGAGGCAGTCTGTGTGGAAGGGGAAAAAAATAAGGCAAGTGTTAAATCTTCCAGAAAGTTCATGTGTACTTAAGAAGGGGTAGGAGTACACATTTATTCAGAAGCATCTGATCCTTGCAAAGTATTCCTGAATTTTATTTTTTTTTTTGAGAAATGGCAAGATAAAGCTGATTACAATGAGAATAGTTACACAATAAAGTATGCAGAACTTCTTATAAATACATTAGGTTTTCTGACAACTGGAAAGATCCATGAGAAACAAATGAGCCAAGGTAACATCTGGAGGGTGAATGTGAACTGGACATATCAAAAAGAGAGAAGATTCTAGTAACAGAATACTACAAATAAAGGCGAGGGGTTAAACAAAGCATGGCTCAAGTGGGAAGGGGGAGTGCAGTGTAGAAAAAGAAAGAACTTACTAGGCACTCATCAGAGTCCATCAAAATGTGAGTGTACTGACCAAGTTTCACGCCCTCACTTAACATTTAGAAAAATGGGAACAGCAGAATGAATTGAAGTGTATCAGTGTCTGCCACGTAGCAGGCTCCATAGAAGAAGTGTGCTGCTGTTATTAATTAATAAGGATGTTATCTAATTAGAGAAAACATTTTACATCACTAGAAGGAAACTCAACTGAAATAAGGAAGGAATGGTTGAATTGTTCCCCCAAATACAGGTAAAGCAGAATGAATTTGGAATCACTGCTGACCTCTAACAGAGAAATGATGTTGTAAAACTTGTTCTCAGAGGTCATTAATATGTGAGATAATTTGAATATGCAGAGATGAAGACAGCATATGCCAGGTGAATGACTAAGAAAGGAACTCAAGTGTGAAGTGACAGGGACTAGAGTAGATAGATGCCCGTGCTGTGACAGAGGAGAGGCAGGGAACTGCAGAGACACGTCTATGAAAAGCAAACATCAAAGGACCTACAGAGAGAAATCTAAGGTGACACTAAGTTTATGCTTCCAGCACTGAAACTTTGCATCACACAAAGAAATAAGATAAATGAAGTAGGAAATACATTTGGTAGGGAAGCAATAAAGACAACAGATTTCACTTTGGACCTTTGATGTTTGATGACATGGGAAGATTAAAAGAAATATTATGGCAGAAACCCAACCTCAATATGGTAGAACTAATCAATATGAATAAAATGTTTATTATAGGAAGAAGGGAGTAGATAAGCGAATTCATTCATGAAGTAACTGGCACCACACCCTTCTCCAATGGTTTAAATCTCTGCCAATTCCCTTACATAGCGGCTATATAAACATGACCTGGGAATAAAAAAAGCCTGAAGATAAATCAGTAAATCAAATGAGGTAATCAATTCCCAGTCTATGGAGCAAGTATTATTTTCTCTGTTTCTTCATTTATTTGTTTTTGGATTTGCTCAGTTTTTGTTCTCTTTCTTCTACCTATACTCTTTCTATTCAAGTGAATCTGAAGGAATAAAAATGAAGTGTCAGAAGTATTAAACAGAAGAAAAGAGGAAGGGATAGAAAATGTCCTAGAGAGTGATAAGGATAACAGTAGATATGACTTGTTGAGTGTTTACTATGTGCGGAGTACTATGCAAAGCTCTTAAAAGAATAAAGATTTAAGAGGATTTTATATGAGCAATGAAGTTCAGAATCTAAAAACCATCTGGAATGTATTAAGAATGTGAAGGTGAGTTAGACTCAGTTCCCTTTGAATCTCAACATCAAAACTACTAAAACTTGATGTTTATGCCTTACAACCCTCAAGGCTTTCACAGAACTTAAAGGACGAAAGGTTTTTTCTTTTAAATAAAGAGTGTGGATTTGTCATATGGCAGGCACGTTATCTTCACAGAACTGGCACTAACTACTATGTGTTCAGAGTGGTTCCAAGCAGTCTTAGAATTTCTCAAGATGATTTAATCTGTACTTACTCAAAGCTAGAAACTGGAATCCAAATTAACTTAACAGAATGGTACCCACTCACAGCACCCGTCTACAGTAGTAGATAACCAGGAACCTAAATTTTTCCAAAAACCATTGTAACATAGGTGTGGTTTTCACATTTGAAATATGATGCTCCTTTTGGCTGCCGTCAATAAAGTGCTCGCAATATGTGAATTTAAATTCAAGAGATCAAAACAGAAACGCCAACACAAAGTAGATTTCTAATCCACACTTGGCTGTTTCTGACACTCCTCTTTGTAAATTCTCCAGGGAATCTACATGCTTTTCATCCCCCCATACTGGTCAACCACATGGAAGGAATTTTTCAATTCTGAAGTAATCCACATGTGAAGTAAAAAAGGTGTTAATTTTGGGGTAGGTTAAAAGAAGATCTGCCTAAGGAAAATGACATACAAGGCAGAAAATCATTAAAAAATGTGTATCATGATGCAACTGTTTACAAAAATCTATGGAGGTTAAAAAAAAAAAAAAAAACTATAGAAGTGCAATTGCGGCTCACATGCATCACTTTTCTTCCCAGATCTAGAGAGACTTGGTGAAACAACTTCTAGAAGGTAATACAAGGTTAGAGAGCCAGTGAAGTCAGACTACAGGAGAGTCAAGATCCCTTAACCTTGAAATCATATTCTCTGCATGATGTTACTAAGAAGCTATAGGAAAAGCAGTTTTGATACTCCTAGAGTATTGTATAAATCCTAGTAAAATGGTAATATAAATTGCTGAAATAATAAAAATAAAAATACTGTTTTAGAATTCTTAACCACTAACCTAAACCTTGAGCTTAAACAACTATTTTTATTGATATTGGTTCACATTTAATTTTTTTAAATAACTACCATCTATGACACTCTTTTTCTGTAGCTAAGAAGCACATCTGACAGTGGATAAGGATGTACAGCGCCAGCTTCAACAGGCAGACACACCTGTAACTGTGGCACATTCCATTAAGTCAGGCAGTTAAGTTTCCTGTGGCTTTTCTTCAGCTATTTAAGTGGTTCTAATGAACAACCACAAGGGAGTGCTCATAAATCACTTAAAAGTAGTGGTTAGATTAATGTGGCTCAAAGAGTGAGTCTCCAAACATGTTAGAAGGGCTTTTTTTCCTTCAAGTTTTCATGAATTAAAATTTTCTACAGACCATGGGTTTTCAAGCGCTGTCCATCCTTTATAAATTTTTAATGCTTTTCACTGCTGAGAACCTTACCACAAGCTGTCAAATGAATTGAGTAACAATGGAATAAAAAAAAATCTGAAAGGTAATTCTCTTTATGCTTTTATTTTTCCCTCTCCAGGTTTCAGTTAAAGTCCAGTGCTGCTGGTACCAGTCACAACTCATCACTAATCCACAATTATATGCCCGATTATCCTGCAGTCTACTAGATTAGCACCAGGATGTAACATCACAATGCCCTACCTCTAAATTTCAGAGCATTGAAACACTCACATTTGGAAGAGATTTACTGATACTCTGCAGTGCTCCCTAAAGCAACTGATGGAGAAAGCTATAATACTACGTTATTTACAGAAATAAGACCTGAGTAATACAGCTCATTGCAACAATAATTTCCTACTGAGATATCTAAATAACCTATCCACACAAAGATGTGTAATAATGAGTAGAGTGAATAGAGTCAATGCTGAAAACAACTCTAAGTCTGTTAAGAACAGACTGATTTCCCATTGATATTTGCAATGAGAAACAGAGTTGTCAATATTATAAACAAAGCTCTCATCTGGACTCACAGGCAAGCATCTCTCCAGAGTCTCCTTCCCAAAAAGCTTTCCAGGATGCAGCTCTGACAAGTGTGTAGGGCTAGCCTGAAGCTCACTTCAGGGTATGGTCAAGTCAACTCTCCACAGCTACGCAAGAGACAGTACTTCCCCAGATCGATGAGACTATAGCACTTCTAAATAGAACTTAAGAGATCAAAATTCACAAAAGGTGTGAAGGACGAACGGATAAACAAGACCTTCACTAAATAAGCAAAGACTAAATGCATTTTACCTTATATCCTTTAGTGTAGAGCACTCCAAAAAATCATGTCATCTAAAGAAGTGTCATAAAAGGTTGCCACAGTAGTCCGTTTAAATTCTACTAAAATGTCACTTGCTACTTCAATCGTGGTGGGTTTTGATTCTATTTATTAAGCTGGAGTTCCACTATAAAACCCATCTCCATTGGATGTCATCTGTTTATATACAACTAACTTAAATTTAATGCTATTTTTATCTTCCTTTAATTTTACCAGTAGTCATGTTTTCTTCTGGGAACTTAGAGGAAAATGAATTTTAAATTTCTGAGAATGGTTTCCTATGAATGCATTTTTATATCCTAAGCAGAAGTAATACACTTGGCAAAGAGAATGCATCCGTTTGTATTTAATTCCTGGTTTATACTCTTGACACAATTGTACAACCTTGATCAAATTATTCAAACACTCCAAGTCTCAGTTTCCCTTACTGAACAGTGAGTATAATTACATCCTTTATCTCACAGCTTTTCTATTTATGTACAATGATCACAAGAGTCTATTCATAAAGTGTACTTGCTTCCTATTAAACTCATTCTTTTGAGGAGGCCAATTGAAATGCATTTAACTTCACTTAGGAAGCTGCTACTGAGGTTTCAGTGTAAGAGTAAAATTTCAACAGTACAAGTGAGGCATCAAGGTTTCTTACATGAAAAAGTGGGTACTTTGGCAAAATGGCAAGCAAACCTCTGTGCTTCTTGGGTTTACAACTCTACTGAATGAAACATCGAAGTGGGCTACTTTTTAATAAAACCATCTATACTCATCAGATGAAGATGTGAAAAACCAATCAACCAAGAAGGAAGGCTCTGACCATTTTTATAGAATCTAACTGAGAAAGTCGGGGAGAGGGCTCAAGTGCAAAATTTCATATAACCTGCTGTGATTCAGTAATGTCGGAACTTCTGGCTATACCAAACAAAATTCTGTGAATACTGAGCTATTTGAACCAAATTTATTTATCTTAGTTTTTGCTGTTGCTTTTAAACTACTTTGGCTTTATTCCTCTTCTATTGCTCTACTGAGAAGTCAAAGTAAAAATATTTTTAAAGCAATCAAGTATTAAGGAAACATTTAAACACCACACAAACCTGTGTCTACTTACTGCCATCGTGATTGCTATTTGTCCATTTATAACTCCAAAATTATTGAGGCTAAAAGAAAAACAAATGAGCAAAAGGGACAATCAAGCTGCTTAACTATGAATATGAATATATGTGAAGGGTCAGATTAGAATTGAGATGTTATAAGCTACTTAAAATAATTACTTCAAATATCCTGCACATACACTCACTATAACTTTCTTTGAATACTGACTAAACAGTATTCATTTAGACAGTGTACAGATGATATGACCACATTACCTCCAGGAAGATGTGGAAGTTAAATCAACTTTTGGGAGCACAGGCTGTAAATGGTCTAAGAAATGCTGAAACCTTAGTTGTCTCACTGGATTAAATAATCGCTCCTGCATTTGATGAGGTAAATACATTCTACAAAGCTTCGGCCAGTCCTCTTCCTGTGGACGTTCTTAGGGAACCCCAGTATGTGCTGACATGTGTATCTCTGGGGGCTGTGCTATTCCATTCCAATGCTGTCCTCCTGTTTGTTAACACAGCTGCCCTTTTAACAACACAGCTGGAAATCTGATGATCACTTTTGACTCCCTAATGATTACTAGCAGCTACTGTTGAATAGGAGACTTACCAACAATGATGAACAGTTATCTGGCATGTTGGATATACTGTAGTCTTACAATAAATTAGAGAGAATAAATATTAAGGAAATCATAAAAGATAGCAGTTACACTGCTATACCGTACCTATCAACACAGTAAATTTATAGCTTTTGTTTATAAGAAAAGATAAATAAATGCACATGTACCTGAACAGAGCAGCTCAAATCTGTGTGGTCCTAGGAACAAGTGCACTATAGAAGACGGTCAAAGATTTCCCCTAATACAGCTACGCCAAGTATAGTAATGCCCTCAAGTTTTTGAAAATATATCTTCTCCCTTTCACTCCTCCTCAAAAATCAGAAACACTTTGTGTGTATTATATATACTGTGACTCCATAAGCTTGAGGATAAAATCTGAAAAAGAAATCTTGAAGTCTCAATTAACTCAACTTAGAATGTGTATATATAGTCTCAGTTGAGCTGACTGAGGCTTCAAGATTGTTTTTTTCACACTTTATCCTCGAGCTTATGGAGTCAAAGTGGCTTTACATATGGCAGCAAGAGGTAGCTTAAACAATTAATGACAAATACTACTGATTTGTTGGCTCTCCCCACCCCGGCTTTTCAAACTTTTTCTATATGCTAATGTCCCATCTCCCTTGGTATTCACCACTAAAAGCTTTTTAGAGAGAAAAATTAAAATCACTCAATTATTTTAAGTTCTTCCTGTATTCATTTAAGCAAACATACAATGTACCTTTGTGAGTTTATAAAAGAAATGAAAATTAATTTTATGAATTCCCAGAGTTGGTTATTTTATAGCAATTACATTTTAGTAGCTGAATATTAATATATTTTAATAATAATTGCTCAGTATTTACCTAAAGACAGGTGTTAAAATCTTAAGGAAGATTTAAGATACTCTAATGTATATGCCATTTATTAAACTGCTTATTGCAGTTTTGCAATATTGGGATGAGGATGGGAGAGAGGAGGAGAGGAGGCACAAATATTGCAGAACTTTAAAGGAACTGGCCTAACTCAAACAGGGTAATGTAAGGGCTGAAGATGCCGAACAGAGTCACCATGTTCCTAGACACCCTGTGTGCATCTCTTCCCAACCTGCATTTGGTGACTTTGATGTGGCATCAACGCAGATAGGAGTAGTTATACCATGGAAATCGGCAAGCACACAATCAGGATAGCATACTGGGCGCCAGAAGTTAACTTTTTACCATCATTCTTTAATGCCAAACATGTATTTGGAAGACATCAGTATAAAACTAGAGTAATGGTAAAGAGTGCTAACTATATAAAATTCCTTTTATGTACTTATTAAAGCATCTCACGTATCTGTGAGCTTTTAACAGTTCATATTTAGTACATCATTCCAAATACACCCAAAGGTTAAACTCATTTGAACTTTGTTAAATTTTCTTTTATACAAAGCAAGGCTTTCAGATTTCTAGGCTTCCAAAACAGTACCTTGGACTAACCTCTACTCTAGCACTGATGACAGAAAACTTTAGCTGTGGTGCTGGGCTAAAAAGGACTCTGTAGGTGAACCTGGACATGAAGGAATGATGACAAAGTTTTGGCTATAAACACCTCTTACTAACAAGAGTGACAGTTCTCATGCTGTATGTTATTGATCCATCTTTCCAGCCCAATAAAGATGAAGCTCGTGTTTTACTAATTTTTAATACTCACTGCCTAGCCAAGTGCCTTGCCATATGGAACTCAATATCTCATTGCTAAATTGGTGAATAAAGCTATTTCTGATACCCATAATTAGTACCAGCAATGGTTCCTGTAGCAAATACTGTTCCTCGTTTTATCACTGGAGAAGGCAACTGTAGGAAACTGCTTCTTTAAAAAAAATGAATTTTTATAATATACACTCTGGTATATGCTGTGTAATAGAGGTAGCAACATATATTTATATAGGTAGCAAATGAGGCTAAGCTCAATGTTTTTAGCTTTAAAAAAAAGTTCAGTCACAAGAATACCAAGTAACCATTAACTTACAATGATTTCTTATATTCACAGAGGTTCTTATAAGTTAATTTTGGGGAAAAAAAATACAACCTATTGTACTTCAAATCGAAACTTCACAAAAGCAGACCACCAGCATACAAAATGCCATAATGGGCTAAAAGGAGAGAGTAGCAACCCCTTAAAAATAAGAAATACCAATCACCTTGCAAATTCTCCCTACTCTCTTCCATAAGGTTGATTTCGTGGCTCTGCTGAACTGAAAACTGGAAAAAGAAAATCATATGACTGTGTTAGACTTTAGCTGGAAATCAGGACAGTTCTGTGGGGAAGGGGCATAAGCTACAGAACAGACTTGAAACGAGAACACTTAAAAGGTGACTCTCACCATTAAGTGAAGAAACAGATTCAGAAGGTGTACGTATTACATTAATTAATAAACACATACTGCACTTGTATGCGCCAAAGGCATTCTCCTTCAATCTTTACAAAAACTCCATGAAGACCATTATTTACAGACAAGGAAATGGAGATACAAAGAGTTTAAAGGTCACAAATAACTAGAAGGTGGCAGAATCACTTGAAACTGCGCAGTCTGACTTTCATCACAATCCTAACCACCTCACACCACCTTTCGGCTAATAAGAAATATACTGCAGGACCAAAAGTAAGCCTAACCCCCAGAGTTATATAAATCATGACAATGACTGTTTCAAAAAAAAGTAAAAAGCAAAAGCAATAGCTGTACAGTTTAAAGTGATGAGATTGTCTTTTCTTCTTTTCTAACTTCCAACCCTTGAAATGTAAATATTTCCCCTATTACAAATTTTTGAAAAATGATATACAGTTTATTTCTTCCCCAAACACAGGTTCACTGTAGTGCAGATGTTATATTTGTGTGTGTGATCAAAAGTCAAACTGAGTACAAGCATAATAATGGTTTCTCTTGGCTTATGAAATGCTTGGTAGTAATCATGTAATGGTGAGGTAAGAAACAACATGGACTCAGGGAAGATCAGAAAGAGATTCTGCAATTATTAACTTAAAATAGGAATGTTCACGCCACATAATTCTATCCAATTAAACTTTGGGGAATGAAGGGAAAAAAGGGTATTTTTTCGGAAATAGAACCATAGTGGTACTGACTTTCTCTGGCACGACACTTACTTAGGATGTTTATGTCACCACTATCTTGATATAAATAAACATAGGAAACATTGTAATTGGAACTTGTATATTAAGAAAAAACAGGACCAGAAGCTACCAACACACACTGTGTGTGTGTGTGTGTGTGTGTGTGTGTGTGTGTGTGTGTGTGTGTGTAAAATCTTTCCTATAAACTAGCCCTGAGTGACTGCTTGGTTGTGAACATTTTAAGAATCTCTGGGAGTCAGGTAAAGAGAATATCTTTAAAACTTTAGAAGAAAATAATCCAATGGAATAAACCAGAAAATTGAGTAAGCGTTGTTAAAAATAAAGCCAGGAAAAATTAATTAAGAAAGAAAACTTCAGAGTTTTAATACTGAATTACAGACATCCATAAGCACCCCAAAATTACGTCTTACAAATTTAGCAAACAAATAGATATGATTTATTTTGCAAGTTTGTTTTTTTTTTTTTAACTTGCCTAGGCATTTGAGCACAGGCACTTAGTCATAGCTAAGAATTACTTCCCAAATAAGTTCCATATGTTGTAACTCTTGCCCTTAGTCTTTTCCAAAGTCAGATCTGGTCATAAACTATGGACCAGTTTTCTACATTGTACAGTTGTCAGAAGCTTCTCTGATTCAATGAAGTAAAATACCTCTTTTAGCCCTTTCTGTGAGATCTTACGTGAAATGCAAGAGATATGTTGACATTGGAGAAATTTTCTTTATAACACCTAACAAACATAAAAACAATACTTTTCACAGATAAGAAAAAATGTATGGCCCAACAGAAAACATAATCATGTAATAAATCGTTAATATCTGATCTCTTTGGTGTACCCTCAGGTCAGGGCTTGAATTACTTTCAGTTCATAGAACTGACTTCAAGCATGTTTAAGATTCTTCTCAGAATAATCAGACTTGAAAATGGCTTTCCTTCCTGAGAGCAGCAGACAGCCTGAGACATTCACACTGTGGTGTGTTCGTGCTGATTTCAACATACAGCAAAGCTCGGCCCTGGGACACTGAAGTCATCACATGTAATTATGAAAGGTGTGCAGAAACAACTTCTCACTGCTCTTTTTCTAGTTTTTTGTTTGTTTGTTTGTTTTTTTACTTCCTCTTAAAAAATTAAGAGATGCTATTAGTGGAGAGAAAAGCTAGCTGGCAGATGCTTACCTAGTTTACACTAGTAGGAAGACTATTGCTGCTTGTAAAATTCTCTTTCTTATCTCAGTGCTATCCCAGTCCCCAAACAGAATCCTGACAAGACAATCCCCATCACTCCTAGGGCCAACAATCACATCCTGTTTATAACTTTCTTCTTTTAGTAATTCCTAATACATTTCACTCTGAGTATAGTGGAGGCATATTTGGATTAATCTAAGATCTGAAAATGTCAGATGAAAAAAATGCATCTTCTTCTAATAATTCAGAATAAAAACCAAAAACCAGACAGCATGTTACAACTATCAAAAGAAAAATAGCCTGAACACTAATAAAGACATGCAGTTAAAGAAATCAGCAGACCTCACCCCAAAGCTTCCACCTAATCCCTGATAAGCATGTCCTTATAAGAGCATGTAGAGAAATATCTCAGGTCATCTTCAATGGCCTCTTGACCTAATCAGCTTTTGGAATTCTCCTGAAGGTTAAAGGGGGCAAATACAGGCTCAACTTATTTTTATGTGTCTTACATTTGAAGATAAAACTCTAAACCCTATCCATGAGTGACCTAATGTAATTTCATGCTTCATTGATCACCTGATATGATGGCTTTAGTCTTGTCTCCAGCCCAAACATTTCTGCCCAACTCCTTATCAGTAAAGCAAGTGTTACTTTCATTCCCAAGGGCACTTCAAAAACACATCCTCAAAGCAGGTCCCAGCTTTCTCTAGTCTCTGGACTTGTCCCCTCTTAGTGAATAGCACCTTTGACACTGATTTATAATAAGAAATACATAGTCTTTATACCTATTTCTGGCACAGAGTTCCTAAAAAGCTTGGAATTTTCTAAGTGATGAGAGCAATAAAGATGTCTTTTTTGTGGTGTTAAATGAGGTGCTTTTGGAAATCACTGAAAGATGGGGGGCTGGTTACCAGTGGAATAAACCGCATGATTAAGGAGCTGGAACTTTCAGTCTCACCTCCCACCTTTAGGGAGAGGACAAGGGCTAAGAGTAGAGATAGAATCAATTTCCAATGGTCAATTATATAATTAATTAATGCCTATGTGGTGGAGTCCCATAAAAACCTAGAAGTATGGGGTTCAGAGAGCCTTCAGATTGGTGAACATGTGGAAATACAGTGGGAATGGCACACCTGGAGTGGACATGGACATTCTACTTCTTGTCCTATACCTCTCTTTCATCTAGCTGTCTCCGAGTTAAATCCTTTTATAATAAACTGGTGATCACTAAGTAAAATATTTTTTAGTTCTGTGAGGCATATCAGCAAACCTCTGACAGCAGTCGGAAGCACAGGTGACAAGCTGGAGGGGAGTGGTGGGAACTTCTAACCTGGAGCCAGTAGGTCAGAAGCACAGATAATCTCCTGGACTTGGAATCCATGTCTCAAGTGGTAGGAGAAACAACCTTGTAGAACTGAACACTTATCCTGTGAAATCTAAAGCTATTGTCTAGGTAGATAATGTCAGAGTTGAGTTAAATTCTAGGACATCAGGGTGCAGTAGAGTAACGGTTAGGTCAATCACTTCTGAAGGAGCTCAGTCCACATACCCCTGGGTTCGAGTCCTAGGTCTGGGGGGGAAGTAACCCATGTGAACAACTAAATAAAAATAAAATGAGATGATGCTTCCTCCTCTCTCCTCATTCCTATCTGCTCATCTTCATTCCTGCCTGTCTGCTCACCTTCATACCTATCTGTGCCTTTTCTTTAAAAAATTAAAATTAAAATAAAAAAAACATTATAGGACATCCAGCTGGTGTCCAGAGCACTGTGTGCTGGTGTGGATTCTCCCTCAACTTTAAAAATTGGGTCTAAGGATACCCGTTGAGCACTAAATCCTCTAGCTCCTCCATCATAGGCTACAGCCTCACGTTCATATTCAGTCAATCCATCATCTTCCCAGGGTCTTGGCATGAATCTATTCCATCACCTTTCCCCAGGATTACAGCAACACTTCCCTTACACATCTCTCAGTACCTAGCTTTGCAACCCAGTTATTTAGCTTTCAATATAGCTGCCAGAATGGTCTCTATATTAAAAAAAAAAAAAAAAAAAAAGAAAGAAAAGAAAAGAAAAAAAAGAGTATGTCACTTCTTAACGAATCATCGCTCTGCAACTTTCATTATAAAAGACGTTAACTTAGCCCAGTCCACCAAAGTCCTTAATGAAGGCCCCTTTCTCTCCTAATAACCTTTCCTTGTTGTCACTCCCATGTGGGAAGTGTTCTCTTCCACCATATAACATAACTTAAAATCCCAGTTTGCAGTGCACTTTTTTCTATAGCTTTTGTTCCTTGGTTCACTGGTTTCATTCCCTATCTAAATATCTCTCTAGTATTCCTTCAACCTCAGCTCAAAGGTCACTTCCTTGCTAAGCTTTCACTAATAGTCCTAGTTTTAAGGATATTCTTCAAACTCCCACAAGATTCTAATCAAATGACTAGCAGATCAAAGAATTTTTCAGGTCACAAGTCTCTGCTCAACCAAAGAATGAGGATTTCTGAGGAAACACCTATGCCTCCAGCTGTCACTGCCAGGCCCAGAGCAATATGTGAAGAATACAGCTAAAGGTCAAAACATGTTTCCTGATACAGCCCCATCAACTGAAACCGGAGGTGAGGAGCAGGCGGGAGAAGGAGTTGAAATAAGATAGAGAACAGAAAATGCCAAAATCAAACTTAAATGGTAAAACAGACAAATCTGGACTTTGCATTTATGCAACTGTCACTTTTCTGTTCACCTTCTATTTTCTGTCTCAAACAATACTACATCCCTTCATATACTAGTTGAATGTGAAGTGTTTTAAAACTATTGAGCAAGACAGAAACTAAAGAGTATGAATTTCAGAATTAAGACACTTCCCTCCCATTCATCTTTGGGAGGTAAAGGGATTTCATTAGTCAACAAATAACATGTCCAAGTAGAAGGTGGTCTACAAGTTGATGACTTTCATCAAATAGGCATAGAGAAGGTTAATCACATCCTTAAAATGTTCATTTCTACTATTAAAAGGTAAATGGATGAGATTAACTTCTGATTCTTTACCAGTTCTATTTACCATTTTGGAAACAAATCTTGAGTAAGCACTGGGAATAGGGTAGGGAGAATAGGCAAGCTAAATGTCATTTGGCAAAATAATCTATCCCAAGATATTAGGGATGAATAAGCAATGGCCTGCTTCTTCTCATGAAGATGCCATGATGTCTGTGCCAAAACTTCAATTAAGCTTATAAATAACCTTGAAAGAATGAGGAATCAAAAACATAGCTTCTGTGGTCTCTGCTAGCCAGGGAGTATTCTATCTCCATCACTAAGGTACTGAATTACATTACTGTGTTACAGCTAGAGCACTTGGGATAAGGGGCAAAAACAAGAGCAACCAAGGTCAAATGTGAAGTGGGTATATTTGTTTTCAGAAACTTCTACTTTTCCAGTTAGCCCTAAGGAGACTTTGGTCTTTATTCTGGTGTTTATTCCAGATGCACACTACCTGCTTTTATCCAGTTGGAGCTTACCACTAAGGACTATACTTTGAGAGAACTAAATCCTAAGTATTTCCCACCATATCACTTTCTTTGGCCCACTAATAAAATCTTATAATTTCTGTGGCTTTTTTTTTTTTAATCAAGACCTTTCTTTGTGCCTCCTAACTAGTAAATGTAATTTACTTTCAGTATTCTGAAATCAGTTTGTTCTTGAGACATGTAAGGCTATGGATAATAAGACAGCAGAATCTCAATACCATGACTGCTCTAATGAGAAAAACAATTGGGTTGGGGAAAACATGGCTGCTGCTATAGTTACATGAGTGCCAAAATTTGAATGTATGTAAGTCTGAACTAATGACTTTATTGTAGACCAGCCTCATATCAAGCTAACATGGTAAAAAAGCTTCATTACTCAGTTTACATATATAGTAAATGTAGGATTTATAGGTACATACTCAATAAAGGTCATTTTCCAAGCAGAAGTAACAGAGAGACGATTCCTAAGTTTTCAGATGGGGATTTAAAAGTTACACAAATGAAGTGCTTATAAACCAAAGCTAGATATTTCCAATGATTTCATTTATAATACTTCAAACAGTAGCCTTTAATTCATAAGTTAATACCTGTATTTCTAATGGTTTTCAAGAAAACATTGTGGAACAAAAAGGCCCTGCTTTCATAGTGTATACACACACACACACACACGCACATATACAAAAACAGACACATGTCAGGAAAAGAGCCAAATAAGCATATATATATAAACAAGATAATATCAGTTAATGATATGAATCATGAAGGAAGCAGAGTGAGCTGATTTAATAGTAAATGATGGTAGAGGCATGGTGGGTGCTAATTTAAATAGGTAGGTAGGCAAAAGACTCAATAAAGACATGAATTATAACAACTTTTCACACCCTAATCGCCATTTAGAGATCTAGGAAGAGAATGGTCAGAGATAAAGAGAGAATCCAGAGGATGTAAGTCCTTGGGAATGATAATATGAAATTTAAGTTTCATTATTATTATCACAGAGACACAGAATGATTACAAATGACAAAAGAATGGAAATTATATTCTAAATAGACTTCACGTTTGCCCTACATGCCATTACTACTCATGAAAGTGTGCCTTTTGAGTTTAAGACACTGTCACTGCAAAGCAGTGAAATTCATGGAGAGTTGAAGGGAAGTTCTGCCCCTAATTTGAACTCAACTCCTGCACAGACCATAAAGTAACAACAACAAAACAACAACAACAGAAAATCTTGGAAAAACCCTTTGGTATTAACTGCCAAGAACTTCCCATCAAATAAACCCAAATACTCCTATCTCTTATTTATGACTACACAGACAAGAGCTTACGAGGTTATTGAAGCAACTGCTTTTTAGGATGAAAGAAAGGGGACTTTTGTATTTGAATTACCCTAACTGGTGATCTCCATTTATCATACCCAATTGTCATCTCCTTACAAAATGTTAGTTTATACAAAAACATATGTCTTGATTTGTTAGGAGACCATTTTATGACATTTCTGTAAATTGAATCTTTTTCACAAGTCAAGATTGAAGTAGATCAAAATGAATCTAGAGTTAAGGCGAAACACTGAGATAATTATAGCTACTACTGTGCCTTCTAGAGTTAAGGATACTGAAAGCAAAGAGGTTAAAATTGCACATACGGGGCACACCCTGGTGGAGTAGGGGTTAGGCATATCCCACATACATCTCGGAGTCACAACCAAGATGAATAGCTAAATAAAATAAAAATGCTTCAAAAAACCTGCACATGTATTTGTAGAAGACTCAATGCTAACAGCGTCTGGTATCTAGCTGAACTGAACTGGATTTATGTTTCTCCTCACTCAATGATCACCAAGCAGCAATTTAATACAAATTTAAGGACAACTTTACACACTTTCACATTATCAAGAAGCAAATGGGTACCTGAGACATAAGTCTAGAACAAAAGCACTAGAATCTTCAGAAGATGATTATCTCAACTTGCACCTTCCTTTAAAATCCTTCCAATTGGGGGTAGGGAAAACATGTGTGATACTGGTCATGTTTTTTTTTTTTTTTTCTTGACTTGTTCTGTAACAAACTTATAGTCAACGAATCTGCAAATTAACATTAAATACTAACTGTTTATTATTGTTAGCATTATAAAATTAGCTAGTTCAGCTTTATATACTTTTTTTTTTCACTCAATGGGAAGGCCCTTATGTTAATCGCACTCCGAAATTTCGAGCAGTCTTTTGAGATACTTGTGGAAAGAAATGCTCAAGAGGTAAAGAACACTGTTGAACCGTGTCTCTGCTCTGAAAATTCCTGCACTTGCACAGTTACTGACAATGTGGCTACAACCTCACTGAGTTGAGAAAAAAACAGAGAACAGCAGCTCTGTGACAGTCCTTGTAAGGGATGCATGCCCGTGTTAAAGGAAACATAAAAACAGCTATTTTCAAAGATGATCAAAGACCTTTTTGCACATTCTTTCAAAAGTTCTTTCCTAATTTCTAACATTAGTTCATAACAGTGTAATTTAAGGACCCGTTCACAGTCTTATTCATTTTTCTCAGAGTCTACAAAGCAAAAAAGAAAAAGAAATAAAAAATAATAAATAAATACAGGTTTCTAGAGTCATATTACTTATCTAAAAGTTGGCGAGATGGCCTAGCTTTATATTCTTTCTAGGTGAAGTCTGGGAACTCACTCTAGCCCTAGGCTTGCTCCTTGATAAGAATCATAACCTACTGGACATGAAACTGACCCCACTGGCGAATTTATCAATCACTCTTTACAGGGGATGGCCACATTGTATCATCTCTGTCCCTGAATAATGGGATGTCTGCTCTGTACCATCACAGGGGCTAATTCCAACCATGCTCAAGTTACTCCATTCCATTTCCTTCATAGCAGATCCTATAGGAGTGTTTGTGCTTACCTGAGAGTAGAAGTTAAAACAGGCTTATGCCAATTAAGTAGAGAATGGTTACTCCAAATTTGCTCTGTCTCATATTCATTATTATTGACCACAAAGTTCAGTCACTGTTTTACTAAAAATTAGGATGATGGTCTATATTAAAAATTTATTGGAATAATCATAATCTCAATGAAATAGAATTAAGATTTGCAGGTACTGCTGCATCTTAGGAACACACGTGTTATAAGAATGGCTTGCCTAGTAAGAAATGTAAGGCAACTATACTATAGCGTGTTCTATAGATGATATGTAATATATGCATTAGAGATAACATGACAGTAGTATACATGGATGGCCCTTGTCCTAAAGAAGGTTACAACTTCAATGGACACTAAGAGAGAAAGTTTCCAAACAGGAAAAACCAGTACAAGACTAAGTTATAAGGAGGAGAAGGAATACAGGATGGTTTCCTAGGAAATGAACTAGTCTATCAGTTAACACGCCGTATTTTGCACCTATCAATGACTGATGATTCAATAGCTAATCCTCAGTGAAGAATTACATTCCCTTTAAAGAGTTTAAACATAAATCCCCTGACCCTTTTAAACACTACCATGTTCTAAAGAGGAATCTGAAGCACGTTACAAGGATGCTATAAAATAATCAGATAAAATGGGTTTTTAAAAAAAAGGTAAAAAGGAGAACAAGCAGGAGAAAGAGTGATGTGAAAAGAGCCTACAGAATGTGAGCTGAGGTCCTGTAAGTGTACTAAAATGCAGAACTTTGGCTCTAACATTTTAGCAATCAGCAAAGGAGAGTACCAAAGCGCCATCCTTTGGCTTCATGTAGTACGCACTAACATTTAGTGCATTGTCCAAAGGATGGTACAAAAAGTATTCCATGTTTCTTCCACTGAGCATTTTCTTTTTGTAAATTAACTGGGAGGCATGAAAAATTACTCTTTATTAGAATCATTAAGAAATATTCAATTTTGAGAGCAACAACAAAAGCAAAATGGGAGTCTCAAGCAGGGTATTAAGATAGAGACACACACCATGGAAGATGGGGGCCTTCCAAGGGTGGCTTTCTTCACTTCTTTCTCCGTCGGGGATGGGACATTCCATTACAACAGTATATGTTGATATAAAGATAAATTTCCATACTAGTGGACACATTCCAAATGTTTCAAGAATATGTATAATCTAAAGCAAACTATTTTGCTCTGATAAAGTGTTTTATTGGTAAAATTGGATGACCAGTTATCCCAAAATAAGTTTTTAAAACTTTTAGAAAGAAAAAAACCAAGGTTTTCTACACAAGAAGGGCCACCCAAGAGTTTTAAAAAAATCACTTCAGAATATTGGATCCAACACAAACACAAAAAAGTACTCAGAAGCTCCCTGTCCGGAGCAGGGCGGGTAGCCGTACACCTGGTCACTCCTCCTTCCTCCAGTTCTACTCCTGACCCCCATCTCTTTGTTCATCTTGGTGAGAGCATTCATTATCTTCTACTCTAGTTTGTTTGCCTGGATTCTTGCCAGTTTCTTCTGCTAGAAATGGTGCCTCCACTACTAATGGATGTCTCTTCATGCTGGGAGTTTGCACTTCTGATCCTCGGCATTGCCTCAGCCTTCAGTATTCAATCGTCCTTTGTCTTTTCAAACGGCTAGTCAGATCCCTTGGCATGGCTTGAGTACCTAATGATAACTAGTGTTCTCCTGGTTTAATTTAAGATGCTACTGCATTCTAGAAACTGAAACCTCACCCTAAACCCAGACACCACGAACTTGTCCTGGACATGGCCTCCATACCCCAATTCACACTGTACATATTTAAAAAATAAAAATAAAAAAAATAATAAAAAAACAACATAAGTAGACTAAGTTTTGATCCACATAAAGAAAAGTATTCTGGTCATCACAGAGGACCCAGAAAAGGAATGCTATGTCTAGAGTAGAGAATTGAGCAATTGAGCAGAGTCTGGAATAGACAGACCTGAGTTCAAACCCAACTCCTCTACTGCCTTGTAATTGAATTTCTTTAAACCTAATCCTGCCAGCTTTAAAATGTAACTATTAATTACACACCTTAAGAACTTATTTCTTCCCATAGCTATGCGCGATGACTTGAGAGGGTGAATGAAATTGTGTCTGTGCAGTGCTCTGACCGTACCCACCATGCAGGAGGCACTGACAGACGGCTGTTAGAAATTGGATATGTCACCTTTTAAAACCTAAGATTTTCTTCTAAACTCTTGAAATATCATCATATATAAGCAATTGCCACAGCTTCCTGTTTTCCTTCCTCACTTTATCTACCTCATTTTAAAACGTGTCTGCAAATCCATGAATCCATTCATTTCTTGCATGTGGAATCAGGACTTTGAGGTTTAGGTTCCAAATGAAAAGTGTCAGGCAGAAGCTGTACTGAGCCTTGTTTGACCTAGCTCCTGAAGTCACACAGTGTGCCACTGCTTTGTAAATGGTAGAAGTGAGTCCCTTAGACCAGTCCATATCCAAGAGTGAATGGGGTGCCATCTTTCAATTGAGGAAATGTGAATGAACTAGCAGACATGTTTCAAAATGAGGCAGGTAGATTAAACAATCCTTGTCATCTGTCTAACTATGCCAGCTGAGGTCAGGAGACTAAAACAGAGAAGTACCCCATGTTGTGTGGTCTCTGCATGGGCTAAGAGCCTTCTCTAGCAGAAGGGTCAGATCAGCAAGGCAGGCTTCAAGCCAGCTGGAGCTGCACAAGGGGAAATGGACCTAACAGAGGGTAAGAGACAGGCTTGATAACTAAAACCCACGTCATCTATGAAGTGGGCTATTTTCTCAACAAGAGAAAGAATTCCTCAGGTTCCAAGTGGGCCTTGTTCTAAGTCTACCCCATGTCAGTTTTGATCTTTAAGTCTGATTAGGGCACAGGAGACATAGACTGCATTTTCCCATTGAAGAAATATATTTGCCATGCACCCAAATTAGCTCTGGGTACATTTAAGCCATTTATAGTTGATGTTTTTAAGCTGGGAATGCATTTTTCCCTCCTTTCCCAGTGAAATGGAAAAAGAAGAGACCCACCTACAGGCTCTCATGCCCTGGCACCAAGCGGGTAGACACAAGGGATTCTCTATAAGAAACCATCAATAAAAGCAGCCTAAATAGTAAAAACAATCTTCCACAAGAACAGCAGCTGGGATGGCCTGCGTGTGAGCTTCCTAAAGGCCTTCTGTGCTTGAGTCACTCACACTAAAGTGTTTTATCTGCTTGACTAAAATGAGCCCCTTTCTTGTACAATGCTATTATATTCTAATAATGTGGATAGCTTTTAAATTAAGTCAGTTTTGTGTTTGTATGCACATTCTTCTTGAACAGTTTTGTGCCTTTCAGCAATTCAAAAATCCACAGTATAATTAATACCTTGTTTAATAACCTAATGATAACTTTCAGGAGAACAATGACAGTAAACAGGGCTATGTCTTACAGGGTATACTCCCGTTTAATCGCCAGAACAGCCTTGCAAGGCTCTAATAAAACTGGAGGAGTTCTTCCTTTAAATTTTCCAAGAGCTAAGGAAACAAAATTTCTTTGGGATGGTTTTAGAGGGCGTAACACAAAGAAGTATGACCCTCATGCTTCCACTCACACATGGAAACTCGGGCCTTTGGGCTCGTTGGTCATGTGCCAAATTCACATGATTAGAATGTAGTAGAAAAAAGATTCCACTGTGGCAGATAGGATTCTGATATCCAAGCAGAGAAACTTCCAGCTAATAGAATTTGCAAATGTTTTATTAAATTAGGCTAAATTAACTTTAAAGAATTTTGAAAAGTATGACCCATCTCCCATAGTTTCCTTGTCCCATACATTAATCATGATATTTTGAGAAGGGAAATGTCATGTTCCAAGAAAAACGTTTCCCTGGGTTTTTTTTCCCGCTCTTTGGTTCTTGAAACAGTAAGTGGTGATGCTCACTGAAGTTGCTCTGAGCAGGATGTTGGCCTTGTCAGGGTTGAAAAATAGTCTGCCTGTAAACCATTCCCAACAATACCAGATGACAGTTCACTGCAGGACATTGGGATAATAGCTGGCACTAAGCCAAGGAAATAAGTGGTTCATTCTCTGTTCACCAAAGCTGAAATTCTAACTAAGCAACAATATGAAAAGAATGTTGGTATCAGATATGACTAGAGATTTCATTGTCTAGATCAGGGTTTCTGTGACTTTCACATACACAAGAAACCCCTAGGGAATCTTGTTAAAATGTAGGTTCTCGTTCTAGGTCTGGGCTCGGGCTGAGATTCCACTGTAGACCACTCCCCATCCCCACCTCGCCCCACAGTCCACACTTTCAGTAACAATCATTTGATTCATGGCAGGAGGAAAAAAAAGTGTGATCTTCAAATTACAGCAGCAAATATATCACTGAAATTACAGTCACGGGTTGCTGATATTAGTCTTAAATTCATGGAATGCTCTTCTAAATTGCTACTATCGAGTCGGCATTCTGACTTATTGCCTTCCTGAATGTGTTGCTGCCGCATGAAAGGTGTTTTCCAAAGAACATTCAGCATGAGGCTGGTTCAGCTGGGGAAATGCTACACACGACACACTCCTCGTGGTGAGATACGGTGCACATGTGCAATGAAAACTGAGATTTTCTCTAGAAGGAAAGCAAAGTGTATACCAGGCTCCTGGATTTGGTCCCTGTGACAGCAGTTTCTCAGATCTGTCCCCTGGTTCAGTTCAGAGGGCCTGAAATGAAGAAAGCTCTAATAAAACCATAAAAATTCTTGTACTGAACTTTGCAAAGAACTGAGGAAACAACATTTCTTTGGGATCCCTTTAGAAAGTATGCCCAAAGAGAAAGAAGTATCACCCTGACGCTTTGCCATGATAGGGACCGACAGTGTCTAGTGTCACCTACAACAGGTGCCCTACACAGCAGGACCCCGAGAAGGTGATTGTCAGCTGGCTTACCTCCAACTGTCCCTCTCAATCTGCTCAAGGGGAAGAGTCCTTGACCTGCTCTCAGATGAGACAGAGGACAGTCCCCAAGACTTTCCAAGACATTCGGGAAATGAAAGCCTCTATATCTCCTCCCCAAGCACCCCCAGCAGGTGTAGGGGAGGATCTATGTTCTGCAAAGGGTGGAGAGATCCTAGCTGGCTTCTTTTCCAAGTGTCTCATTTCTCATTTACTTCCTTCTGTATTAACCATTTCCAGCATTACAGTGGGGTATTGGAAAAGAAAGTTCTCGATTGACAGGAAAGAAGGATTCATGTTCTCCCGAGGTGGCCAAAGTCAACTCTCCTGTGGGTATTTGTACCAGTTCTTTAAAGACTCCCTCTCCTAGAGGGCCCCTCCATCTATTGCTTCTGTGATGTGGGTAGTGTCTCTCCTGATGTGGCTTGCCACTCCTGACTCCTTCCCAGTCTTCATGCCCAGAGGTATAATCCACAGCCTCTTACTCTAGGGGTTCTCTAACATCTGGACGTGATCTCTTCAAATGACCTCGGGTAAACATTTCTACCATGGATTTCCCATTAGGGCCCCAAATACATGCATTTGTGACATGTCCTCGATAAGAAAAAGTCACTCCCTGGAGGCTTGGCTGTCTGTTTCATGTGTCACAGAAAACATCAACTTCCTAAAGGAGAGTTGGGCATCAGGTCATACGGCCACCATAACCATGGCGACGTTATGCCAAGATTCAGTAGTTCCACTGAAGGTCCATTTCACAAGAACCCTTCTCACAAAACCCTTTGTCCAGAGCCACTCTTATCTATGTGGAATATATTCTGTAACTGGTTTTTGCAAACTTCCTTTGATAGTTTGGTCTGGGTATCTCGCTTCTGGATAGAGCACTAATGGCAAAAATGTTTTCTACTGAGTAGCAAAAAGAATCACATGCCCCAGAGACAAAACAGTGACATCAGCAGAAGGAATTTCTCTGGAAATGTAAGATAATCCCTGAGGAGTTCTCAAAGTGACAACAGGGGCTCTCGGGGTCTGCAGATCATTTAATCTGAAGACTGAGGCAGTAAGGCAGTAAAAGATGAACTATTACTGCTAATATAATTTCATTAACACTCAAAGGCTGGTAAGAACTATGTAAATTCAATTTGTTGATACATAAGGATAATAAATTCTCAGTTATATACATCAATGAAGGCCACAAATTATCCAAAGGTATAACTATTCAGTCTTGAAATGTATTAAGATCCAGTATAATTAAGTGATCCAGTGTAATTATCAATTACTTTCTAATGATAGTGTCCTAGGGCAGTAGCGAGGTCAGTTTGCATGTCCCAAGTAGACACTTCTAAGTTGGAAAGTACCTGAGTAAGGAGGGAATAAATATATTCGGAATTATCCCAAATTTCCGGGATGGTCAGTTTAGGATTTCAAAACCAAACTACAGACAGGCCACAAAACGGATAACATATTCAATAACTGTCTGATGCATGTGTTTCCCTGACAGGAAATTATAGGCTGTATTCCACACCAAACCACAAACAAATATTTCCTTACACAGCATCACAAAAACTCTGGTAGAAACCGTAGGTGGATTCCATCAATGTCACATTGTCAAGCAGGCAAACACTGTTTCACCATCTAGAATAAACAACGCTGCTACCACTTGGACTTATTTGTCCTAGATGTACACATCTCAGGTAGAGATTCAAAACTAGTAAAGTGAAACATTCGGCAGTGATAGAATCTCAAGTCATCGCAGGGTTTTTCCTCACCCTATTATGTGCAGAGCTCTCTAGTAATGTTGAGCCTTTCAAAATAAAAATAAATAAATAAACCCCAAAGGCTGTTTTCAAAAATAGCTGCCTTCAGTGAAGCCACAAAAACACAAGCGCTTTGAATGTGAGAACGTGCCCACACAAGCCGGACTTGTAAAGACAGCAGCAAAAGAATGAGAAACAGAAGAAGAAATCTGGGAGTGGTGCTTCAGACAGATTTAAGGAGCATGCTGCATCCCAGATGCACAACATTGTCTCCGACATGCAGACAGGACTGCACATGCCACCAACACAGCGTCAGAGAAGAGCAGCCGCCCACGTCTAGTCTCTACCCCCAGGTAACCAAGCCGGATGCCAAGATCATTCTTTACATGCAGATCAGGCACTAAAGGATTGCTGTAAGTGCTTTTTTTCTGATATGATGAAACATGCTGTTTTTATTTGGATCACTGATATAAACAAAACACTTTGATGCCATTACATTTAGGTTGAGTTCCCATTTGCCAGACACTCAGTGGGACATCTTTAATTGTCCTGTAAAGTTAAAGTTGTTGCAACCCTTTTTATCATGAAATGGGCACAGCCTCTTCTCATAAACATTATCAGAAAGAACATCCAAAGGAACTGGAGATGAGAGAGAGTGTGGGAACAACATAGCTATAACCTGAACGCAAAATATTTGAAATCTGGGTTTCTGCTATTTAAGAATTATATAAATGAGAATTGCTAGTCTACATCCTCTGATGTACAGCAGTAAAGTGCAATGTTCTCCCTGCTCTAATCCTCTGAGAGTTTAATGGATTTTTTATTTCTCTGAACCTGTCTTGTCATCCCCTTCTAGTGGGATTTGAGTCATTTGTAGTCTGTGAATGAGAAATCATGAGGACAACCTTAAAACAAGCACCAATGAACTGTAACTTGGCAGGGGAAGTGGGGGCCATAGGAAGACCACACAAACGATGTAAACATGTGCAGAAAAGATGTGGCCATCCGACAACTGAGCAAAAACTGTTTGCTACCCTGGGAATTTCTCACAGACAGTCCTTCATGCTACTTCCAAAAGCTACACAGCTCCCCCACCTTGCTTGTCTTCAAATACACTTATTGTGTAAAAGCACAAACATTGTCCTAATTACAATATATTAATTCTAGAATTAGTGGTTAAGCTCATGGTCAGTTTATGCCCTTATTTTTTCAACAATGCTTTACACTGGAAATCTTTTGGAATTTTGCTTTTGAAACTGCCATCTGAGCAGCATAGTGTGGCGCACCCTGGTAGAGCAGCGGTTGGGCATAGTCCACATACATCCCAAGGACCAGGGTTCATGTCCTCCGACCAGGGGGAGCAACTAAATAAAAAGGGTTATAAATATGTCTTTTTTGAGGATATCTGAAAACAACGTGCTGCTCTTTTTTTCTTTCCTTTTTTTTTTTTTCTTTAAGGAAAGGTGCAGGCAGGAATAAAGGCAAGCAGGCAGGCAGGCAGAGAGAGGCGAAAGAAGCATTTTTATTTTATTTAGTTATTACAGAAAATTCCTTGTTTGGGCCAATAGCCTTTTCATAAATGAACAGTGTCTTAAAGAAGGACAGTACTTTGAGGACAAACAATGGTATGTATTCAGTAACCTAATAATCTCAATATTTTAAATTGATAGTCTGCAAGACTCACTGAGCTAAGAGTTAATGTAGAAAGGTTTTTTTCCCCCCCCCCCCCGTTAAAAAAAATCTTAGACTTGACTGGCTATTGCTTAGTTGAAGGACTTGCAGAACACTCCAAAGAAAATATTCCCTCTAGTAATACTTGGATTAAAGTGGTGACTTGGGTGTTTTGGCCAATTGAGACACCAGGGAACTACAGGCCTCAACCAGACACAGCCTCTGTTAAATAAAGCTAAAGCATATGTGGTTTGAGTTTCTCAATCACATAAATTTGGTGGAGGGAAGCCAACAAAAGAAGAAAAATCTATTGTCACACTGTCTACATTCACTCTAGTTAATAAGACAACTCAGAAATAACCTTTTCCAGGGGAACCTATGGAGCGAGACACAGTCCACCACCAACAACTCAGAGAAGCTTACGTTCAGACAGACCGGAAGAGATAACATTGCAAGCTGTATTTCAGGGTTAAGAATATTTGTAAGTGTTACAGTGAAACAAACCAAATTAAATGAAACAAACTGTGTTTCTTAGTCTGAGAGGAATATATTGGTTTCTAATTCCTTCTGCATAAAGGATTTCATTGTGGACAGACTCATTTTAGAAATTCGCTTGAATTTCTAAAAGTAATCTGCCCTCATATTAGCATCTTTGACCAAAACACTTTTAGTTGACCAAGCAAATTCAGTTTGTGTCTCATAGGCTTTTCTGTACCAATGAATGTGTTCATTTATTCTTGGAGGTTAGTTTCTATTGCTACTCAATTATCTAAAGATTTTCCACCCTTTGGTCCCAAGTAATTATATTTTTGAGTTGCAAAATTTTCTTCTCTGTTGGGAAAAAAAAAAATTTGTGCAAACTGTAGAAGGAGACCACACAGTTCACATGGGCACAGAGCTAAGTCTTTTATAATGATAGAAGATTGCTCCTCTCAAAGCAGCTGGACGTCTTTCAGATTAAATCACTACTGTCTACAAATAGTGTAGGAATAAGTCAATCATTTCCCCCACAGCCCAGGAAATGGAAGAATGAAGAGTTTTCAGAAGGAAATTTTGAAATAAGATCCAATTAACTTTTTTTTAAGCAACAAAGGCCTGGAGTTGTGGAAAATTACACTAAAATAAGTAGCATTTCTTAGTATCCTTACCACTACAAAAGGAGACCAAAACTTGATGTACCAACCTACCACCCACTCTTATAATCCTATGATTTGCCAGAAATTTATCTGTACAATGATAGAAATCTAAATGATACATTTTAAAAATACTCAACCATCAGAAAGTCTTAAGTTTTTTAAAGATAACACTTGAAATTTGTAAATAAATTTGGAATAAAGATTATGCTTAGAAGGAATTTCAAATTATCAAATTATGGAAAACACTCAGAACCAGTGAATTATGTATCCTCGACTCAAAAAGCATCAAAAGCACCCTCTAGATAAAGCCATCCTCTAGATAGAAGTCTTGATTCTGCCTAGGTCCTACGGGAAGAAAGTTAACCTCTGGACAAATGGTGAAACAACTTTACAAAAGTGATTATTTCATTCAGACATTTCTCTGTAGTTCAAGGACAGTCATTGGATATTCACCACCAGGGTTCTCTCTCCAAATGAAGAAATTAGGAGAAAAATACAATTCCTACTCCAGAAATGATTAAAATCAGAGTCATTAGGAAGTAAGTGGTTTTGATTAAGGTAACAGAGGAATGAATACACAAACACATTGCACACGAGACTTCAGTTGTCATAATAAAGTATGATTCCAAGCTGCACGGAAGGAAAAAAGATATAAATATATATAGGAAGAGAATATTAAGTGACAAACAAGATAAACAAAAGGATAACTAAGTTGAGTTCAAAGAAGGCAATAAAAGGGAAGAGAACATGTCTCATGCCTGATTGTCTTTCACTCTTTACTATTTTGGTAGGTGTGGAGGGGGAAGAGGAGGGAAGGAGGACTATCTTGCAGGCAGGATTTTGCAGCCACATTTTACTCTGACTGATAGAACAATAGGATGATTCTTCACTTTTCGAACAGGATGACCAAACCATGCTCTTTCCGCTGCCCTCCCCAGAAGTGCCCCAGTGCTGAAAAGACAAAGATTTGAAACTGGGAACTGACAGTTCCAGACAACATAACAAAGAAGCCCCTCACACCTTTCCTATTTCTTCCCCTGACCCACACTTTGCTTTGGGAGGCAAAATTTTATCACTAAGTCCCCTGCTTACTAGGACTTGGTTTCTTCTGCTGGAAAGGGTTAGAATCAAAGAGCTCTTTTAAAACCAAAACCCTACACCTTGTTCAACCCACCACAAGATCTGATTACTTCATTTCATACCCATTTCTCTCTTTGTAAAAGTTTCAGGTTTATACTCTTTTTCTACTGAACTAGACTTATTCCAAGGCTAAGTCAAAGTCCTTTGTCACATATCCCCAGAGAGTTGGATAGGGAAGTATTTCATAAAAACCTGATGACTGACAGCTAATCAAAATATTCTCTGCCAAAACAGACAGCCCTTGCATTTGTTACAGTGTATTTCTGGAAATCAGTAAGTGGAACTTCAAGACATGGACAAACATGAAATTAACAGTTATATTCATCTTTAACTACTGATTAGGTAACAAACTCCACTCTATGCCTCTATAGTTACTGAAAAGTCAAACTATGCTTGAAATATCATTTATATGTCAATATATAGTCTCAGGGTCTTAGTGTACTATTAAGACTCATGGATGATTTAAAATACAAAAATGCTATTCTGTAATATAAACTTGACTTAGAACAAACCATTAGCTATCATAAACATCATTTAAACGTTTGCTTCCATCTTAAAATGCAGAACTTAAGATATTATGACGTGAGCCAAGTTTTCTTTAATTCTTTCAATGTCTTTTTAAAATTTTCCATGGCAATTTGAACAGATACCTTCCTTTTCTCTCAATTAACATTCTAAATGACACAAAACATGCAAGTTCCTCTACAGGTGTGAACAAGTTTCTCCAATTGACATCATTTAGCAAGTGGGAAAATATGGCCATGGTAACCTCCAAACATCCTAAGGACATCATATGATACCTACAACAAAGAACAAATATGAGAAAGTCCATAGAATGAAATCATAGAGTGAAAGAACACAATAACTGAAAAAAAAAAAAACAAAAAAAAAAACCCACAATAGAGTGCTCACCAGCAGTCTGGAAGAAGCTTCCTAAATGAATCAGTGAAACAGAAGACAGGGCAATAGAAAGCACCTATGCAGATTAGTAAAGAGAAAAAGAACCAAAAGAAATGGAAGATAGTATCAAAGACTTATGGTATAACATCAAAAGGGCAAACATTTGCATTCCTAAGGAGACAAGAGAGAAGAAAGGGGCAGAAATAATAGCTGAGAACTTCTTTAGCCTGGGAAAGGAAACAGGTACGCAGATTCAGGGAGTTCAAAGAATTCCAAACAAAGAAACCCAAACAGATATATACCAATAAACATTATAAGAAAAATAACAACAATAACAAAAAAAGACTCTTAACAACAACTAGGTGGGGAAAAAAGTCACATACAAGAGAAGACTGTCTCCAGGCTCTCGGCAGAAATTTTGTAGACCACAGGGGAATGGCAGGATGTATTCAAAGTGCTAACAGAAAAGAATTTCAACTTAGGATACTCTACCCTGTGAGGCTATTGCTTAGAATTGAAGGAGCAATAAAGAGATTTCCAGAAAAACCAAACAAAATAAATACATGATGGTTAAACCAGTCTTGCAGGAAATAAAGAAATCTCTATAAAATGAAAAGAAAACCCACTTAGAAGCAGCAAGACATCCAAAATATAAAAATGTGGACTGTTTGAGATTAACTTGCTTTCAATTTAAAACAGGTTATAAGCAAAAGAGGAATGAGATATTGCCTTATACCTTGTTTCCAAAAGACTGGGGACAAGTGTTGTCTTGGATGCAGAGGGAAGGGTACCTTTATACTCTGTTAGTAGGAGTGTAAATTAGTGCAAACACTGCAGAAAGCAGGTGAAGATTCCTCAATAATTGAAAATATAAATTCCATACAATTCCACTTTCCTTCTTCTGAGTATTCACCTCAAAACACACAAACATTAATTTGAAGAGGTAAACGTATGTTCCAAGAGCTAGAAATAACCTAAGTGTCTACTGACAGATGAACATAAAAAGATTATATATATATATATATATATATATATATATATATATCACACAGTCAGTGGAATACATTTCATCTATGAAGAGAAAAAAAACGATTAAATTCTACAATTAGTAAACAAGATGGGTGAACCTAGAGGGAATTATACTTAGTGAGGTAAGTCAAAGGGAAAAAGTAGACAGGAATGATTCACTCACATGTGGTATATAAAGAAACCAAACAAATGAATCAAATCAAACAAAAATAGTCTATAGGGTCAAATTAATGGCTACCAGAAAGGAAGGATGAGGGAGCGCAAATATTTTAAAAGGGGTTAATTATGCAGTATATAATTAATGTATGTTGATTTGCTGATTTACAGTGATGTGTACCTGAAACCTATATGATGTTCTAATACAACATTTCCTCAATAAAATTTTAAAACATAAATAAATGAATGGTAATAGTGTTCCCAGATCCCCAAAATAACCTCCCAAGTCCCACCAATAGGAACATTCTATTCTCAGATGGCAGGGGAAGTCCGAATTGTGCTACTAAACTCAAAATAATCTTCCTTAAAGAATTTTTAGTAGCAAGGAAACAAGTTGCTCACTGGCTTAAAAACTATTCATCCATTCATGTTTTAACTTTAATCTCCTTCCCTTATTGATCTTTATTTGAAGACAGATTTGAATAGCTCCAAAATAACTTGATTTTATTTAGCACATTATATAGCATAAATGTAGTACTACTCTAAGACCTTAACAAATATTAATTTAGTTGATGTCCATAACAGCTGCATTCTGGTTCTTTTATTATCCTCACCTTAAACAATGGGGATCTAAAGTACAGAAGTGTCAAGTGATGTGCTCATGGTCAAACACAGATGAGAGGCAGGTGAGGATTCACTGACTTCATGTTCCCTGCTCTTCAGCACTACATGATGTCACTTTTCCTAAAATATCTCAAGTGAATCTCAACACACTGCCCACTCTCCCTAACATGCACCAACATCCTTGCTCACTAGGTAACTACAACCATGCCCATCTCCCTCTAACTCCACTGCCCACACCACCAAGGGCTGCCCTGTCAATCTATTCCCATTCACTAGGGCTCCCAGTTCTTACTCTCCATCTCCACTACAAGGTCATCATGTACGACCACATTTCTTCTCAGCATTGATACGTTAGCTTTATAACTAATCCAGTCTGCCTCTGGGATTATCCCATGATCTATTCTAAACATTACTAATAAAATGATTCATTCAGCCTGCATTTAGATGCCCTTGGCTATGTGTTATGAATGGACATCTGAGTCACAGCCCTACTGGTGAGGGAGGAACAGTTCAGATCTCTAGCTCTGGTCATATAACTTGCAAACTGAAGCTCTGTCTGGACCATGTCCAAACTCCTTCTGTCTCCTTGGTTTCCCATAATATGGAGTTTTTTTCTCCTATTAAATCACCTCGTTCCTATTAAGCTATCCATGTTTTCGTTTCTCTCCACATTTTCTCTTTCATATCACAAGGATATCTCGCCTCTATACAGTCTGCCTGAAATCCTACCCAACATCTCAGCTTTCTCAAATACCCCCAACCAGACCACATCTTCCAACAGAGCAGAAGAACCACAGCCCTCGAATCACACAGGAGACATCAGTCTGCATTCCAGGTTCCTGTTTACAAACAGGCTCTAATTTACAACGGAACATTTAAGATGATCCTTTCAGATGAATACATTCTGCAATACTCACCCCAGGAAGAGCTAATTCAGCTGAGCAATCCTTTCTCCCTTCACCTCACTCTGTCATTTGGTACTTCCTTGCCTCCTCTTCTCTCTTAAACCTGATCTGTGAGCTCACGGATAATTTTAAACCTGGTGCAAATGCTGTCTCCTCCGCAAAGTCTTTTCAAATCCCTCCAGAAAGAAGTAATGCCTCCCTCCTCAGAATTTCCCATCACACTTCGCTTGCATATCTCTTCTAGCATTCATCACTTGGTGAATAACTGATGCTACCTCTGTATGTCTCCACTATCACTCGGCACCTCAAGAGCAGACACTGTCTTACTCATTCCCTTTGTATCTACCCTAGCACAGAGGATGATGGGAAAATAATGGGTTCATGGGTGATTGTATTTACACATGTTGGTCCTGGCCAAGAAGCTAATAAAATGAAAGAACATGAACCAGGTAACTCTAGAAGAAGGAAATGAGGAACAGGTAGAAATACACCAAGGAGTGGTTCAGCATCCTAGGGAGACCACAGGAGAGTGGAAACTCCATTGGCTCCGAGCAATGTACTTTCCCTCTCCTGTGGTCCTAACCTTCATCTGCTAGAGCCAGTAAAAATTGTAGTTTATGAAATTGCTGTACAAAAGCAGAAAATGAGAATAAGTGAAAGTTCTTGACATGTCAAACTGGAACTCTACCCAAATTCCTGTAAACAGACTGTTACAATATTGGTTTGGGTCCATGAATTTCTAGTGCTTATTCACTAAAAACCTCGTGTGAGGCCCTGTGAGTTCCTGGGAATGGAGATGGCTGGGAAAGCAGTCTTAGGCGTGGTTTAAAGATGCACTTATTAGATCACATTTTCAGTTCTGTTATTTAGACAGTAGGTAGGCTTCATTTTTTTCTATTTAAAAAATTAGAATAATACAGTTTAACTGGAACAGTGGCTGTGAGGATTGATTGAGAGTATTCATGCTGAGTGTACAACACAGGGTCTAATATAAAGGGGTTAAGCAACATGAGTTGTTACACAAATATGTAAAAATTATGTCCTTTGATTAACTTATCATCAGTTTGGGGAAGAATATTCTTGCATAAATTCCTCATCTGAATTCAATTCAGCAACCATTTCCTGGGCTTCATCTTATATTACAATCAACAACCTTTTGCACAAAAGAATAAAAAAATGAGAAACTGCTCCTACCTTGAGAGTTTATTAAGTCTTGTAGACCAAAAAAAGTGTCCCAGCTTTACTCTAAATCAGGTTATGTTAAGGGATACTTTTACTAGACACACTAGAAGTGGCTCCCAGTACAGATGACACCAGGGGTTCTCCAATGGGGCCCTGGCAAGATCGGGACACATTTCTTGTCCCAACTGGGGGCACTGGGGTCAGCTCTGCTATTGGCATATAGTGATTCGAAGACAGAGATGCTGCGAACATCCTACAATGCACACGACAGTCCTCCACAATGAGGAACTATCCTACGCAACCTGTCAACAGTGCTGTCTGAGCGCCCTTCTCTCCTCTAACTGTTCATGACTCTGCTCGGAGTGCCAGGTCTCACACCTCAATTCAGTGCCTTATTTCTTAATGAGACAGGCTTCCTGAGGCTTCAGCAGCATGCAACTCTGCCAGTGTTGTGTAATGGTTGTTTCTCTTGTAGCCTCATCTTCCTCTGTCTCAGGCATGATCATTGTCCACATGTCGCCACATGCTCTGTTAGACATGATTTTCCCTGAGAAAGCTGCCTGAACTTCCAATTCAGACAGATACATATATACATACAGACACACAACACACACACACACACACCATGATTGCTCTCACCCCAACTCAAGTAACTACACCACCCAGGAAGGTTTGCATGAAAATATCAAGTTAATTTTTATAGGCTGCTTTTCTGGAGCTGATCAGTAAAAACTTTTAACCTTTGCCTAAGAAATGAATGAAAGGTAAAGAAATTTACTGACCTAACTGTTGCCAGTTAAAATAATGATGCTTCAAATGACTGACTTACCCACCATATAATGGTGTAGCCACTGTGGGAAACAGTCTAGTGGTTCCTCAAAATAATTCTGAAAACAAACTGAAAGGGAAGTTTCAAGGAGACATTTGCACATCCATGTTTACACCAGCATCATTCAGATTGTCAAAAGGTAGACACAACCCGTGTCCATCATATATGTATTATATACATACAATGGACTATTCTGCTTTAAAAGGGAGAAAATCCTGACACCCACTACAATGTGAACAAAACTTGAGGCTATTGGACTAAGTAATTCCCACCATACCTGTTGACCTACTCTCCATCTCAACACCCCATTAGGCCTCAAACTTTGGAAAGGTAGGTTTCAACAGGTCATTTTTGCAGCCCAGGGTGTAAGAAGTCTAGAGAAATGCAGACTTGTCACAATGTGGGCAGGGAAGACACAAGGACACCATATCAAGAGTGCAGAGCCTAGGGATGTCAGCATCCTACAACACACAGGACAGACCTCCAGAAGGAAAATTCACGTGGCCCAAATGTCAGCAGCACTGAGGGGAGACACCCTGCCAATGAAACAGAGATTCCTCCTCTCCATAACAAGCAGGAAATCCCATTAGTGTCACCAACAGATAGTCCAACTCTGAGCACTTTCACCACCTGCGCTGCTTTCATCCTGGTGCCCGATCACCAGGGGTTTTCACCTACTGAAACAACTACAACAGTCCCTGGACGGGTGTCCTCACTTGGAAGATAAAGTCCAGTCTGGTCTTCTGCAGTGCTTACAATAGTCAGGACTATACTTTCAATCCTTCTCTGCTCAAAAACCTTTCCACAGGGCAAAATCCCATTCTTGACAAGGCTTAAAAGGCCCTACGAACTCTTCATGTCGCACAACCCCGCCCCGCCCCACCCCCACTTTCCCATTTGCCCCTTTGCTTTAATTTAACCACAGTGACACTTTGCAGTTTGTCCAGTACCCCCAAACACTCTCCAGCCTCAGGGGGCTCGCACTTGCCGTTGAATTGTTTGAGCTACCAGAAAACCACTTCCACCAGAGATCTGACAACCAACTACTCTCTCCTTGTACCCAGTCTCTGAGGCTTTTCGCTCACGACCCTATGTTAGAACACACCTATGCCTCCTGTGCTTCTTCTTCCTTTATCTCCCTTTTTTCCAGGGCACATATTACCATCGGATAATATATACTGACTCTCTTTTTTGGTACATCTGTCTCTGCCAGTTGAAAGACCAATTTTTGTTGCCCACAGTTTTATTCCTGACTCCTACAAAAGATCCATAAATATTTATGAAATAAGTGACAGCTATCCTTTAATTATTGCAACTGAAAATTCCCTAAGTTTTTCTGGGTAAATAAAAACAAAACTATACTAAGTCCCCCACCTTCTTGTCTATGAAGGTTCCCAAATTCTACAATTGACAGCTTTATCCTCCAGCATAAGATGAAAGCAGAGCGGGGTTAAAGCATCATTAGCACGTTCACGGTGAGAAGGCTTTTTATTCCCTGAGAAGCTGAAGTGCCATCAGATAGCTTCTGGGAAGTTATTTCTTTTAAATATCATTTCCATAAACAAGATAGTGAATTTGGAGTCTAATCATCAGTGTCCAACAGAGTACACAGTCATAGAAATAAAAAATCAGACATAAAAAGCATGCATAAATCACCTACTCCAGGGAATCTCAAATTTCAATCATTCACTTACTACTTATATGATTTTGGTCATATCTCTGTCCTACATTTTTCCTTTTAAACTGATCCACTTTTCAAAGCTGCCTATAAAGCACTGATTTACCTTATCTGGAGTTGTTCTTTTTCTAATACACATTGAAATAAATATGAAACTTCTAAAAGGTAAAATGTTTCTTTTATATAGTACTTAATATCTAACACAGATGCTGGTGGTTTTCCATTTTATGCTTTGGGAAACAGAACACTTATTAAAAAATGAAAACAAGGTCCCAAGAAACTTAGTGCTTTACTTGATGTCAAGAATGAACTGAAATCAAGATTTTCCCAATTTTGTGTTCTGGTTTCATGTTAACTATGGAAAAATACATTTTTATTTGTAGTACTTAGATAGTATTATGCTCCGTGAAAGCAAGGGTCCTGGGAAACCTACAAATAAAGTGCAGCTTGAAGTAACATAAGGTATCCTGATAAAAATCCATTAGAATGCATGTCCTGATGGATCAGTTGGTTGGATCAATGGCCTTTGAAGGACACAGGCCACATACCCCAGGGTTCAAGGCTTGGGACTTCCCGCCCACCGCCCACCACCACCACACCAGGGAACAAGAAGTATGAACAATAAAATGAAAAATGAAAAAAATGCTTTTTCCTCCTCTCTCTTCCTGCTTGCCTACTTGCCTTCATTCCTGCCTGTACCTTCCCAGAAAAAGAAAAAAACAAAAACAAAAAGAATCCATTAAAAGTTGGACTTTTGTCTTCAAATTATGAAGTCTGATTCCAGGGAAAAGGGCAAGTTTACAAATATTTGCTATTTTTAATTATAGTTATAACTGACTATTATTATATTCTAATTTTATAAAGTATTACCATTAGGAAAAATTGGGTAAAGAATATACAATTTCCCTGTATTATATTTTACAATTGTGTGTGAATTTATCATGACCTCAAAATAAATTTAACTAAAACGTCGATTCTCCTTTATCTTGTTAGTAATTAAATTTGCAATTTATTTTCTGTGTATGAACATTATGATTCTATGGTTTAATCATAAACAACAAAACATGCTCACTGAAGAATACTTCAGTCCCTTATTTCGGAATATCTAGCTGGCTCTCCCAGCTATTACTTCCCAACCATCTACAGCTTTGTTACAGTCTTTAAAACTCCGATTCAAGACATATTTTTGCCTGTGTTTTTCTGACTATCTTATAATGACTTAGTTTTAAAGGGCAGGGCAAATAAAGCTAAGTTTCCCAACCGGGTCTTAAAGTGATATTGGGAAATGGTTACACAACGACTTGAGGAAGACTTCAATATAATATACAATTATTAGGCTACAAAGTAAAACCTATAAAACAAGGATAAATGACAAAAGCAGGACAATCAAAGAGTTAGAGAGAGGAATAGGAAGTAAAGGAACTGTGAGGGCAGTCCTTGTAATATTCACAGCTGTAAGAAACAAACACCTTAATACCCAAATATTCACAACAAAGTAGCAAAACTGAAAAGGAAATGTCTCAATATAGTTTTTATCTTGGCAGAAAAGTAATATGAAAGCTTTTTATTCAGAGTATCTTTTTTAGAATTGATGGCTTTGAAAACAGTACTATCTGGTGGAAAACTTTCCTTTAAATACTTCCATACAGTCAAGGTTAATCTTAAAAAAATAAAGAGGTCTTGGGAAACAGGAAAATATACAGATCGAATGCTTACTGTCACGTATCCATTTACAGCTCTTTTAATCTAGCAATTTGACAGAAATATCAGCTGTGAGAAGGCGTAAATCATAAAAAAAAGTCATGTCCAAGTGTTAATGAACTGGTATACCAAAATACAAACGTGTTTTAAAATTAGCATCAACTCACTTCCCTCTGCTGACTGTGAGTGAATACCAGAGCTCTGATAGCATGAAAACTTTAATTTGACTCAGGAAAGTACAAGTTTTCTTCCAAATATTATTTTTCAAGAACTAGTGAAGATCGTTGCATCTCAGTGTTAACTTTTATTTCCTTTTCAGATATGGAGGTAGATGTGTTAACAGGCAGTTAGACTAGCCATAAGGCAGCCTGCCAGACAGGCTTCACTTCATGACACTACTACATCTACTGAGATAGTTTTAGAATTTGTTAGCAGACATTTCTAATTGCCATTAAGCATCCTAAGTCTTTCAGTTACAGAATCAAAAGACATAATTCACAAATATGAACAGTTTGAAGTATTTTCTGAAATCCTACCAATGAGCCTATTCAAGTCCCTCATCCTAAATTAATCATACTCAAAGTATGGTTTTCTATTAGAAATAGTGAATTAAGTCAATGTGATAAATGGTAAATGGAAAACTCATACCCAACTCTATTTTTCTATGTGTACTACGCAACACTATAGTAATATTTGAACAACTAAAATGATTTTGAGAAAAATAAGTATATATATATATATATATATATATATATATGGGGAAAACAAAAACTAATAAGGTCAGTCCTCTGTCTTCAACGAGTTTAAAAATTAAATCAAAATAGAAGACACAGATGTAAGAGCAGCGAGTTGGGAAGTTCAAAGACCTGAAATTGTGTCTGATATTTTTAGAAACCCATTCAGAGTCTGGGGTCAGTTTATGATTGTTATAAGGATCAAATCAAAGTGTATATAAACATAATTCACATACTTTCGAAAATGCAAATGTGTGCTATGACTATTTCCAATTAAAAATAAAAGCTGTTATTATCGCATGATGATGTGTGTGTCATCTGCCACCTCTCCATTCTCTATTCCACCAGATAAATTGAGATCAAGAAATCATAGGAAGTAGCAATAATCAATAATCAGAACTTTGTACATGGAGACCATTGATTGTTTATTTTCAGTTGTTGTTATTTTCAGATGAAGTCACTGTACAAAAATCTTGGTATATAGATCAGCATACCTAAAATTTGTTTCAAATAAAAGTGAACCTAAGACATAACAGAAACGCAATCCATCCTTATGCATGTGGAATGCTGGCATACTTTACTGAGACAGTAAAAGACACGGGATTACTTCAGATAACTGCATGTGTTTAATGGCATCAGTGTCAGAAACTCAGATTAATAATATCACCTACTGACGGCATATGTGCAAAGTAAGAATTCTCAGCAAAGATAAAACAAAGGAAAATCTCTCACCAAGAGAAATATAAATAGGCAATTTTTAACATTTAAAACATCCTCCAATTTCATGAATCTTTGGTTCAAAAGCAGGGTGAAAAAGCCTGAAACTGATCAAATTTATGGAACATTGTTGGTTCTCACATGCCAAAATTGTGATGTGGGAATTGCTACTGAGTTGGTAACGTTTTTGATGAAAAATACACCTTTCAAATATGATGAATTTTAAATGAATCTAATTTCAAAACTTACCTGCTGTGTTTTTCCATCATTTCTTAAGATATCAAAATAATAATACACGAAATACTTAATAAAGCATTTCACATACTACATTAACCATACAATACTATTACCTTTATGCAATTCTTTTTATAATACTGGATTATGCGAAGGCTCTAGAGTTCAAACTATGTGGACTTATTAATGATATGCTTCTGAATTTGTTCATTAAAATGAGTGTTATTAATAGCACATATCTCAGAGAGTTGTTGCGCAGATTAAATTAGTTAAAAATACAAAGCAATTATAACATGCCTCACACCCTGGAAATGCTCAGGTCAGCTCTTGTCTGTGGCAGTCATTCCTAAGAGAAATACCTTATTTATTAGTTTCTAAGCCACAATTTTTTGTCATTTTAAATTTAAGATTTTTTTAATAAATTATTTATTCCTTGTTGCATCTCATTTTTAATTTTTTGAACTTAGTAATAAAGATTATTATTTTGTACTTTTTTCATGAAAATCCTTGAGAAATTGGGGTGTGTCTTAGATTTGAATAAATACGGTATAAAGCAAGCCATGTAACAGATGGGAACAAAAATAATCAGAATTCTATTTAAATGAGGTTGGGGAGGCTAGAAAGAATGTCCACACATCTGCAAATCCACAAACTATAGGACCTAAAAAGCCTGCATCTCCAACAGGAAGTGATGCTATTTTCCACTCCAGAATTGAGGGAGTGTCTTGAGAAATTATATAGAGGGCTGTTAAACCTTGGATTCAGGGAAGAGCATATGGATCTGGCCATGATCAACCTCTCCTACAAATTCATTCTGCTGTTGAGATAACTGCTTTTATCTGAGGTCAACATAACTAGTCCAGTCCAGGTGGCCACACATGACTAGTGTCCAATGTGTCAGACATCACTGATACAGTCTTTAAATCTCTTGAAACTCACAAAATAGCTCAAAATCTTGTCTCAATAACCAGGTAATGCATGCTTCTGATACTCTTCCTTTAATGAAGATCAAACTATTCTGATTTTGTCCCCTATTAAACTTTTATGTAGGAATGACTATACGTTAAAAAAATTTTTTTTTGAAAGGAAAATAAAGGTTTTAACATTCTTAAACTAGGGAGTATCATTGTCATTTTAATTCAGGTTATCAATTTCCCCTTCCAATCCCTTGTAATTTCTCTGTTCCAAAGTAAGAACCAGACACCTTGTCATCTCTAGAGAGCATTTTCATTATACAAGGACAAAAATGATTAATCTGGAAACTACTAGAAAGTTTACAAATCCAGGGAAACCTAAAGAAAATGGGCAACTTACACAGGATGAATGTGAATGTCAAGTGTTGTTGGTGACAACAGTAAAAACCAAAAGGGTCTTATTGTCAATAAAAATGAAAAATACAAATATTCATCTGTCACGCCCTGGTGGCTCAGGGGACTGTAGACCATGTGGAGCTCAAAGGCCTGTGTTCACAGCTTGGGGCCGCAGGAAATAGTCAAAGGGAACATATAAATGGATGGGTGCCTCTTCCTCTTCTTTTTCCTGCCTGCCTTCATTATTAAAAAAAAAATCTGCAAAAATTCTTCCAGATACACATTAGCTAATGAGTCAGTGTACCCAGAAAATGAGGGGCTCAGGGGCTAGGCGACAAGCGAGGGGTCGGGAGTGGCGCAGAGGGGAAGTCAGATAATTGGGATCCTAGACCCCGAACAACGCTGCAGGCACAGGCCTACATCTTGCAAGTTTCTACTTATTATGGCCCTATGTCTCTACCACTTCCAAGAGAAAGAAACGAGACTTGAAGTTTCTCCAGGTTCCTAATCTTCATGTCCAAATAGCTTTCTCCAAGTTCTTCTGATCTTTATCTCCTTTGTTGATCCTACCTCATCTGAACGAACTCTGAACTCAATGCACCTCCACTCAACTTTCCCATTTCTTACTTGTGTGCACGCTCACAGATGAGGTGACCTCATTCATTCTCTGTGCTTTAAATACCCTCTGCAGTTGACAACTTCTAAATTTATATCTCTAGCCCTATCTGCACCCCTAAACTCCCAGACTCATATCCAGCTGCTCCTACACAAGGCTACTTAGATACCAAGTAGGTATTGTGATGCAAATGTTAACTATTTCTTCTCTATCTCCTTTATCTCAAAAAGTGGCATTGTCTATCAGTTATAACTTTTTTTTTTTAGCACTTATTAGATAAAATAATCTGTTCGATGTCCATTTCTCCACACTAAAAAGCAAGCTGTATGAGCGCAGGCATTTCTGTCACAACATCTAAGAACGAAAAGGGATTCATTTAGGCTGGCTGAAAAAGGCAGGTCCCCAGGGGGAACATTTTAGGTGGAACTTGACAGGCAGGATGAAGCTAAAACAGATTGCCAGATCACGAGAGGAAATGGCTGAAGCAAAGGTCTAAGTCCAAAAGAAGCTTGTGGTGAATTAGGAGGAACAGAAGGAAAGGCCAAGTACTGGAGTACTGGGGTAAGCCTGAGAGCACTGAGAATGGGCAATGGGAGATGGAAGATGGTTCCAGGGCTTCATGGAAAAGAATGTCAAATACAAAAGACAGAAGACAAAAGAAACCAAATCAGCATTTCACTACTAGCAAAATGAAGAGTTACCAAGATCTCTTCCAAAAAGCTACTGTCCTTGATCGGTTAGCATTTATTCGAATTATTTTTTAATAGCCTGAGCTAACATAGTAGCATTTGCATACCTGCGTCAGCTGAGGTCTGCACAAAAGAGTGCTTCTTGTGGGGGTAAGGAACCTGAAGAGACCTTACCCTTAATGAAGTTTCTATGGCACAGAAGTCCCTCTTTGCATTGGGGGTAGTCCAGTCTTTCCAACAGGACGTCAGATCTAATCATACCCAGGATCAAAGTCATTTAAGAAATGAATTCTACTGGTGTCATGAAAGGCTCCGCTCAGCAAAGCCACATGATGGCAGGTAAAAGTGCTGCCACGTCAGAGGAGATGGTTTTGTAAGTGAGACGTGTGAGACAGGACAACTAAATCCTCTAAAGTTCTTGAAAGGGATATTTCCCATTAAAGTTTCTGAGTCACTTTTTCATTGTATGTGCATTTTCAGTTGGCTTTAGCAGAATTTTTTTTTCTAAAGTTGTTTGTTTGAGCTTTTTCTGTAAGGTTACCCAAATGATATAGTCATTCTACTAAGTACAGCAAATCACTGGAAACAAAAGTTACTTTGTTTAAACTGTTAAGTGTCCTCTTTCATCTTCTTGAAATTTTGTTTTTGTTTAAGTCATTGTTCTGACATACTTAGTCTTTGGCCAAATTCAGTTAAAATTGAGTAAGTCATGAAACAAATGATTTGTAAACTTAAATGTATTATATACAGACACTAGTTTCCGATGGTACACACCCCAAACCTGTATAACGTTATGATGAAATATTCCTTTAATAAAATAAATATAATAAGTTGATTTATTGCTAAAAAGACAATGAATAAAAGGCATCAAAATCAATTCTAGGATTCCCTTACAATTTCCTAATATAAAGAATTATATTCCTAAATGAAGCACTAGAGCTTTTTAAATAAAAACTCTTTTAGCACACCTTTGCACACAATCTACTCAGTTATACTTTCAAAGTATAGCAAAGTATACTGATGTTGTAACAACATCAGATTACTAGAGTGTTGATTAATCACGCCAATGTTTAGATCTGTGTGGGTTTTTTTATATATAATATTTATGGAAACAATTTGTTACACTTCTGGTTATAGATTTCTTTCACTATTTGATACATTCTTTATTTCAGACCTTCTCTAAAATGAATAAAATAATCAAAACCTACAACATGATTTTGCTCATAAAAACAGAATTTCTTCCTTGGTCAAACATAAGAGACATGAATGAAAACAGAAACAAAGAACCTTTAATACTGAGTGGACGGTTCAGTTTCCATCTTTATTACTTTATTAGACATTCTACCACATTCGTCAGCCATTTTCTCTCCTCTGTCCTTTAAACTTGTATAATATGGGAGGATACTGATGCTGTTCAGAAAATATCCACGACTCTAAAGTTCATCTTCCTGAATCTGAAGGTTGCCATGTTATCATATCAATGGCTAACCAGACCAGTTTCACAGCCAAGTTCAGTATACTTCAACTCCCACTCCTGATCATAACTTCTGTCCTCTCAGAATCCTGTTCCTGTTGAACCTTAAATATGACATGATTTCCTTGTCTGCTTTCTAAGGCTTCAGTACCCTACTATCTTGTTATTGCTAAACTTAATCGGGACCTATTTTCATTATACACAAATGCCTCTTAATCCAGCACATGTTTTCCATGCCAACTGCCAGTTTGAATCTGACCTCCCAACTGTAATTACTGATGACAGCTTGGGGAGAGAGGTATTGCTAGAAAAATGCAAAAGCATGATAACTAGTGATATAACTTATGATATCTAACTTCAGTGGCTCTTACTGATGACCAGTAGTCTTTTTTATGTGTGTTTATAATTCTCCAACAGGAAAGGGAAGCCATCTGTATCAGCGATGATGTCTTAATTCTCTAACTGACAATCACCAACATCATCACCATCAACATTATCATCTGCCAGGTGCCGATACAAATGCTTTACAACAATCCTGTGGAGTATGTATCCTCCTTCTTCCCATATACAGATGAGAAGACTGGATTACAAACGGGGACTTTCACAAGAATTTGAACACAATGGGTACAAAAATTACCTGTGAATGAATAAATATATTAGTGATAATAATGACCTCATACTATCACAAACATTTCATCCATCAACTTAGAATGCTTTCTCATTCTTTCCAGGCTAGCAAAAATCCTTCAAGCCTTTAAGACCCAACTCAGAGGTTACCTTTTCAAGTCTCTTACTAACACTAACACTCCTTGCAAAGTTAGTTGTTCCTGTCATGAACAGCCTTTATTTTAATACCTCTATCTTTAGAATAACATTATGGTTATTTAGAAGTTTGCAGATCAGAATGGATTTTTAATGGTAGTTGTTCAACATTGGAATTCTCGGAAGAAATAACTAGAAAATGAATAAAATTTCCATATGCTATACAAATGAAATAGAGAACAAATGGTATATCCTAATAGAAATATTTAATAATCAAACTCATCTCTTTTGTAAGATCTAACACACTTATCAAATCATATGTCTGGTATGGCTAAGCATAACTCAGAAGTTGTAGTCTTAAAAAATAATGAGCAAACTTACCAGTCTTCTCCTTTCTTCTTCTACTGTGATAAGTAGTCTGGCAAATTCTTTTAGTGACTGGGCTATTTAGAAGATAAATTAAAAAAAAAAAGCAAGTATTAACATCTTTTCACTGTTAATATCTAACTGCACAGGGACAAACATAATGAACCTAGTTGTGTACAGTGGCCCTCCCTCATCTGTGGCTTCAGTGACATGTCCATTTGTATAATGAGGTATTTTGAGTGAGAGAGATGACATTCATTTAATTTTCGGAAGCGTATCTTCTTCTAAATGTTTTATTTTATTATTGTTGCTAATCACTTACTGTACCTAACAAACAAATTAAACTTTATCATAGGTGTGTATGCAGAGAAAAAACAAAGTATGTATAGTGTTCAGTACTCTCTCTGACTTCACACATTCTTTGGGGATCTTGGAATGATGCATTCCCCATGGATAAGGGGGACTACTGAATATTATATTCTGTGGTTTATGTTTTCACACACATAAAACTATATAAACTACATAAAATAGGATCTCAGTGACTGATAGCTATAGCTAAGAGATGTATGCTTATTTATATATTCCGAATTAACACATCAGGTACAAGACTGCTTCTTCAAAGATACTAAAGGAATATAGTTGGTACGTTTATATAAATTCACACATTAATAAGAGTATATTACTGAAATCACTTCTAAGCAAATAATGAAATATATTAAATCAATAAGAAACAATAAATGCATTATTATTAGATGTAAACAGTAACAGTCTATAGCACAGGATCTACCACTAACTTCTTTCTAGAAGTTCAATAGTGATAGACACAGATGCTCTACTTCACATTACTTCTATATCCAAGGTGCTTAGCCCTTCTAGCAAGATGGTCAGAGGACAGTAGTGTCAACGCTTTGGGAATTTGTTAGAAATGCAAACTCTCTCACCCAGAACCTGCATTTTAACAAGATCCATTGGTGATCTGTTAGCATATTAATGTTGAGAAGCACTGTCTTAAAAAGGATCTGAACCTATATAGCCATAGCTTGGGAAAAAGATCAGATACTCAGAAACACTGGGCAAATGAGTCTTTAGTAGGCAAACAGATAAAGGGAAGTTACAGTAGCTTATTTAAAAATAGCATTTGTGAAAGAATTAATTCATTCACATCCATTTTCACACCTTATATCTAATATGAATAAATAACGATGGTGGGAAAGTTTGGATTACAAAAATTACAAAACAAGTATGAAATTTGGAATCCCTGAACCTTCCTTCCATGTCATTCTTTAGTCTTCCTGCCTCTTTCTCCTCCCATACTAATATAGAAACACATTTTGTGAAACCAGAAATCTAGTAGGTCTTTCAGAAAGCCTACAATAAAGTCAGGTAAGCGAGGGAAACCAAACAAGAGTCTCACCAACAAAACTTACTAAGAAAGAGAAAGAGTGGTTGCTATTCAAGAATTAAAAATTCCAATCTAGGATTTTGTTTCCTCTTTTCAGAATTATTAGGCTTACACTAAACTGATTTGAAATGGTATCCCCATGATTACATCACACTGGATTTTATTCTATTACAGTAACAGAAATCACAGGATTGCATGGGAGACTCAGATTAATCTGATGAACACATTAATCAACTTAGACTATAACTTTTTTAATGTTAAAAGATGTTTAATTCCTTCAAAAAAATAACTATCAATGCAACACTACAACTCAGTTTTGACAACAGTAAATTGAAGAGAAAAATATTATACAGATATGATTTTAACAGGAATATATAATAGCATAGAGTTTTCATAAAGACAGCATTCCATCATCTGGCAGTCACCTGCTGCCACTGCAGATCTAACTGTTGGTGAGTCTCAAGAAAAAGTCAACACAACTTTGGATGATGAAAGGCAGTGTTAACATGCCTACAGAGAGAGAAGGCCAGAGATAAGTTAGACTACAGGAACTGAGGGCTAACAAGCACTCTTGAAGGTTAAACTCTTGAAGGAGATAAGGAGTAGCTGAAAGTCTATAAGAAACTCTCTAACCTCAGATTTCTGACTCAGTCTCTCCCACCTCTTTAATACATATTTTTAAAAACTTACTTTGGATGCTTCCTTTCATCAGAAATTAGTGGATAATGCACTCTTACAAAATAAGGGAATAAACCAAGAGAGAAGAGGTTATGGATTCTAGAAATAGGAGATCCATTATAGCAAATCAGCAAATAGAATTCTCAGAATGACATAGATATTCCAGGACAACAGCTATGCGAAAGGTTTAGAGAGGATCTTGTCTAGACTGGAGCAATAGGTTAAGGCTGCCAGAAAATGTCTCTAAAAAAAGGAAAATAGAACTAATCAAAATCCTGATTTATCTGAATGTAATGAGGAAACTTATTTCTAAATTTCCAAGGCAATTATTAACTCCTGGGAAAATATATATAAATAGCAATAAAAATAAATTAAATAGCTAAGTTGGAACATATACGAAGTCCCTGTAATACAAATAATATAAATTGTTTTCCAAAATTAAGCTTAACTCTATTGAGTGAATAGGACAAAGTAGTATACAAGACAAGATGAATTCAAGATACTTCATGATAGTAGTATGAAGAGAAGAGACAAAAAAATTGAAAAAAAAAAAAAAAACAACACTGAAAACTTAAAAGTATCAAGAAATAATAAGATAATCATGATCTTTCTGTTCAGTTAAGTAGTAAGGGCTAGAATGCTAGGATAGGAGACTGACATTTTTTAAGCCTGATAAAATTCTATAACTTCTTAAGCAAAGAAACAAAGTAAATTATCTTCCTAATAGTCTAATTTCAATAAGACATTGAACACATAATATTAAATTTCCTAAAGAGTTAAGTCAGTACTGTACTAATATAGAAATTTATTGAGAAGCATTTGTGAAATTAGTGAAAATTACTTGATTTTAGACTGGCAATGGTACACCAAAACCTTCCACTTTGTCAGTCCAGGAAATCATCATTGACTCATGTCATAGATTCCTACAAGTAATAGGCAGTATTTACCCCTCTTACTACAGAAGTCCACAGGTTTCCCTGAGGAAACTACTGCTTCCAGATAAAACTGTCGAGTTGTCTTAAGTCTGATTTTGGTGATAAAGAAATTCAGATTCTCTTTTTGCTATTGCAACCTCTTTGTCCAAAAGTTAAGATGCTGTTTTCTACTTGAATAGTCTTTTGGTCTGCTTCTCATATAAGTACTACCTACAGGCTCAGTATGATAATAGTTGATTAGAATGAGAATATCTGAGGAGAAAAATTTTACATGCAAAAGCAATTGGATGTTTGGTTCCTCACAACCAAAACTACTCTCCCTCCAGCAGTTTTCTGGGTCTTCCCTAATTTGACAGTAAATTTTGTTACCTCTTTTTCATTTGCTGACTTTTCAGGGAAATGATTTCAAAAACTTAAGATTGTTCTCTTTATATATTAGCCTCTATTCCAGACAAGTACACATCTCTTGGTATAAATGACTCCCTTCCTGTGTGTCACTTGTTCTATTAGAAAATGAGCTGCAGGTACACTAATCATGTCATGAATTAGTGACAGCAGCTTACTAACTCTGTATGCATATCTGAAGTTCTCCCCTAAGTCTTTTTATTTATAATCATATCAAAGTACACATGAATAGTTTTTACACATAAATACAACATAAGGAAATAGAGATGAATCACCTTATGAGGCAGATATAAAATAGTTTGAGACATCGCCATGTAAATTGGGTTTTAGGAGAAAGGGCTAAAGGGCAAGTAGCTTCCTTGCCTATCCCCACCCAGACCCCCGGGGTTCAACAAGACATGCTGATAGAAGTCAGGTAGATCTACCCATCTTCCTACCAGCAACTCTCTAGAGATGAGAGCCCAGAATTAGAATCACAGAACCTCTGTGGTGGTCTCTTAAGGCCTAGAACTAGACGGAATCTGACACCAGACCTTGGGCAAACATTAAGAAAGACCCTCCTCAGCATTTATCAGAGTATCCCAGCAGAATAGCTATTGATTTTGCATAGCTGTCTGAGTCATTTCTTCTAAGATTTTACATAAGAAAATCTGAAATTGTTTTTATTAAGTGCAAATTTCAATACTTTTTCTCATATAGGCAAATACTTATGGTACACACCATATTTATCAAAACTTTTATATAGACAGTCATTTTATTATCTGATTAGGGAGTCTGTCAAGACTAACATCTAATGTAACAGCTGGTCCTGCAATCATAGATTTTGATCATGCCTAGGTTGTAAAACAGGAGCTTGATTTAGCTAGAACAATACTCCCCAAATAACACTAAATACACAGTGGGCTTTCTATAGATGATATAAACAATTCATTCTCAGGGTCTATTTGCTCTGTAAGGAAAAACATACCAACTCATTCCAGGCTTCATAAAATATTATGAAAAGGATGGGCCAGATACTTTGGAAAATTAGGTTAGCTCTCTACATTCTTGCCACCTGCATGGAACTTTCCTGGCAGTACTCACTAATAGTAATCATCTTTCCCCTTCCTGACCAGCTGGATCACAAGATAGCTGGATGGCAATCAAAATATAGTTTTACACATAAATTCTAACATTTCAGCAAATTACTGAAGTCAAGAATACTATGATAAGTTTCCTTTTTATCCCCATAGTGTTATATTAGAAAAACACTTTCAGGAACAAAAGAAATCTATTATGTAGGTGTATTTATGACTGGTCCCCAGAATAGAAGTATTCACAAAAATAGTCAAATTATACTTAGACTATAAAGAAGTGCAATTATGACTTCTATATTTACCAATATCATAAACTCCAAAACATTTCTGAACTGCCCAAAATAGTTGTTTACTAGTAATCTTCTCATAAGGCTTAAAATCACTCTACTATTTTTGACTGTGGAAAACCTGCCTGTCTGAAGAATTAAAAAAAAAAATGGCTCCCTGTTTATTGTTAACATAATTCTACTACCTTAAGTACTAAGCATTACACCACCGAATGTTTCAATAATCCATCAGCTTGGACTTTAGAGATTTTACAATTAACAGGAGAAGTGAGAAAGTATATCTCTTGTGTATCTAGCCAAGATTTATTTCAAAATCAGACTATGATGTGTTAAATATTTCTCTCAGTAGTCTTACCTCAAACCTAGACAGCATAAATACATACTCAAAAGCACGGATCACAAATTCGGTGACATATGCAATTACTTCAACGTACTTTCTTACTTTAATAAAGTGCACAGCACACCACTTTCAGACATGCTGAACAGGGAGAATGAGGTTAGCAGTACAGATTAATTCTTAAATTCAGTATAGATTTAGACTCTGGTAAATCAAGGAAAACAAAAACCTGTAAAAATCTATAAAAGTCAGATTGAACCCATGCAATTACATTGTACAAGTCCAGATGATATCTGTCACTTTACTTTTTATTTGAGTTTGAGCCAAGCTCTTGGTATCCTGGCATTGACTTTTCAAAAGGAGAAAATCAGTACAACAGCAATACTTAACAGACCATGAACCACAGCAGGTAAGTTGGTCAACAACTTCTACATCTGGAAACATCCAGAAAAACAAGAAGAATCAACATACATAGCCAAGTACAGCCAGTGTGACACTCTAAAAGCATGCGATGTTCTAAGGAGCAATGGTTCATGTCTGAAATTCCCACTGAGGAAGTTGTACTACTTTGAACATTTAAAAGGTCAAAGGTAGCATACTGACTTAAATATCCAAGGAAAAGTTATGATTCAGGAACAATTTAATCCACAAACAAAGCAAGAAGCAGGATCAGCCTGTGGTGTGCTTGAATAGTAAATACCATGTCTACGAAACAGATAGTGGTATAGAAAATGGCGCAACTCTCTCACTAGATAATTTGTGTGTTTGGTGATGATTAACACGTCATACATGGGCAGTCTACTCTCCCTCTGCAATACTGGCATTATCTGCGACCAAAACTCAAATTATTTTCTGAGATCCACAACATCAAATAAGATGTTTCCATTCCATCTGTGGCTTCAAGCTCCAAGGATACCTACTTGCGAAGCCAATAAATTGATTCTTAAACCAAAAGAAAAAGTCACAGGCTCAATAGCGAATGCTGGCAGAGAACTCTAAGTCACCCGAGTACTCAGAAACAATAAGCATCTAATACTTCAGAGCCCCTCAGAGTCCAAGGTCTTAAAAGAAATAACTCATGGAAATTTGGTCTTTGAGGTAGCTAAGCATAGTTTTTGCAGCTGTCCTGGTCAGTTTTTTAATTCCCAACACAAATTAAAAAATTCATCATGAAAACAAGTCCCTGAAAACTTGCGCTTAGATTCTCTTATATTCCAACAATGGATTCCAATGCAACACTGCATTCAGCAAATATGAAATGCATCATGTTGGAAGTTTATTAAATATGACTTTAATAAAAATTGTTATTTAATATTATAGTATAGTTTGCTAATTAAGTATTAAAGAACAAGAAGTGCACAACCTACAAATGAAAACAGTTACGAAATTAAACTTTTTCCAGTGTGCACTGGTGTCCTAGTGGTTAAGGTCACTGGACATAGTCCACAAATATCCCAAAGACCCAGGTTCAAGACCCAGGGTAAGGGGGAACAACTAAAATGGACAACTAAATAAAATAATGTGTCTTCCTCCTTTCTTCTTGCCTACCTGCCTACTCATCTTCATTCCTGCATTCCTGAATCTTTCCTAAAAAAAATAAAATAAATAGCAATAATTTTTCTCATGTTGAACAGATATTCTGCATAGTTAACTGTCTGATGCCTGATTCATCACTATTACCATCAACTATACTACATTTGGTCCCTCCAGAAATTCAACGGCCAATTCAGACTTTTAACAGGACACATGAACAGAATCTCTACTTTGGAATAAATTGGCTTAATATCAAGGAATTTGTTTTCCCTTTTTTCTGTTTATGCTTTAACCATATTACCCAGAGTCTTTGTAGCGTCATGACCAGTAATCTAGTCTCCAATTCAACTCTTGTTCCTAGTGCCCCATCCCATTCCCAGATTCTGATAGTCCACGGGGGCTGAGCTGTGCCATCCCTGAATCTGGTCTATCAATGAGTGCGCCAACACTGCCCGCTACTGCACACAGGGTATGAGAGTCAGAACGTGGGCAAACTGCCAAGCTCTCATGCTTTTCTGGTCCCTGTGGACACTAAGTCTGTTTTTATTTCTCCCTGGCACAAGAACTAAACTTAAAAGAAAATGAACACCTTCCGTAAGCCAGAGGCTTCACCTTTAAGAGCTATTGTGGCCACTACTTGTGTGCAGATTGTTAGGGTTACATGTTCAGATTAAAGAGAATCATCCTGAAATCACGGAGGATACCTAGAAACAATTCTAGACTGTTTATCTACTGGTTTCCTTTGTCTGTCTGAACTGACATCAGGCTTTTTTCAATTGAAACTAACCAAACTACAAGGCAGTCTGAGAGTTCTAGAATATATACTAAAACACACACACACACACACACACACACACACACACACAAACTGGGTTTGTACATTGTATAGAAACTGATAAAGGGCTCACACTTGGTAAATGAATACATAACAATATAAAGACAGCCTTTCAATTTCACACTGCTCCAAATTTTTATTCCAGTTAGCTGGTTTCACCCCAGACTATACTATCTCATTACCACAAATGAATTTTGTCTGAATTCCAGCAAAGATCTTGTAGTATGAGTGACTGTTAAAGCAATAGGTATTGTTGTGCATAACACATCTTATCAGTCACATATTATTTTGACTTCTTTCCCAGCAAAGAATGAATGAATTCAAAGAATGAATCCTGATGTTGTTCTGCTTTGTCTTAATGTTTATTTGACCTGTTTCCCAAAGTCAAAACATCTTCCAACTCATACCACTTTCCCAAGATGGAAAACCTCTTTTGAAAGGCAGAGGCACGACATATACTATCTCATTTCACTTCCACACAGTGATATGAAGCACTGACACGGGTGTTAGCTTCATTTTTTTCGGATGAGAAAAGGAGCATTAATAAGAGGGAGTAGCTTTCCTCCATCTCCATTACAGGGAGTAGTAAGTGGAGATGCTGGCATGTAGGTGGTTGGATTCCAAAGTTGATTCTCTTTCAGCAAACCATTCTTGCCAAAAGAGGAGGGTAAATAAAGGTAGTACTAAGTGGTAGTGGGGTCCAACGGATAGTGGTGGAAGATGATCAGTAATTTGGTGGTGGGTGTGATTGCATTATCATATATTTGATGAACAGTACACCTGTACATCTAAGCATAGTATTTTGCAAATCAAAGTTACCTCAGTTTAAAAGAGAGTGTTTTTCTAAAAGAAGTAGGGCCCGCCTACCACCCTGATACAGTACAATGAGAAAGAACAGGCTTATCACCTTTAAAGGCAAACAGTCGCAGTTCTGTTTGTGCTCAAATTGTAACTGGGTGCCAACTCCCTGACTTTAAGGGAAGGACCTGTCATTTGCTGCTGACAAACAATCACTTATATCAAGTGGTCCTTCATCCTCATTGCCCCCAGCAACTGACCGCCAGCACTCCTCCACATTCCAGAGACTGCAGAACCCCTCCATCTCCTCTCTGCACCCAGTGCCCTCAGCTGGAAATGGCAGCATCCGCTTCCTCATCCGAAATCCATCTTCTTTGTTCCACAACCTCCTAACCTCCAATGACCTTCCCCGCTGTGATTCACACACCCACAAGGACACCAAGAGTTCAAGCTATCTAACTTCTCTGCTCTGGCTTTTTGGCAAATCTTTTATTCAACCCTAGTTTACTCCTAATCTTATTTCCCACAGTGACTAGCTACAAAGAATGTTCTCCCTTCTCAAGAGCCCTGCCCTAAACTTCCCCTCACTCTTACCAGATGGCCTGGCCTCTGGCTTTTCTGAGAGAAGTTCAAGACCCTCTGATCGACACTGGCCATATTTCTTCTCTTCTGCCTCTTGTCCCAGAAAATGGGCACCTTTTCTCTAAAAAAGCTAACCATTGGGGTTTCTCCTCTCACCTTTCTCATCTTTACTTGTATTTTTATTTTGCTGTTATTTCTATCACTCCTCCTTCTTCACAAACTGTTTCTCCTTCCCCCTCGGTCTATAAACTTCCTCCAAGAGTCCTCCCATCCCACCGCAGGAGGCAGGGCAGGTGGACAGCAGTGGAAGAAGAGGGAAGTTTGCTGGAAACTGCACCTGCACCCTGCACATCTGGCTCCTCACAACATGCCACAAGGCGATCCCAAGAAAAACACAAATCTCCTCTCACCATTCTCCGCAGTTTTTAAGTAAACTTGCTGATAAAGGTTAACCAATATCCATGGTCATGGAGTTAGACTTTAAATTTCAGTTAATTAGTTCAACTGAAATTTATATACTTTCCCACTATTCTAGACCTAGCCCCACAGCCCCAACTCATTATTCTAAATACAACATAGTGTTACTTTCAGGAAATGTGTCTGCAGCTCAAAGTTGATGTGTCAAAATTTAACTCCTAATTCTGCTCCACCCACAGGTAGCCTGGCTACATGTCAAGATAACACTGTGATCCCAATACCATTTTTCTAGTAACTCCAGTGATGGAGCAGTATCTCCTTCCAGACATCCAGTCACCAAGTGCCGCTGCTCTCTCTCCTTGGCCTTCTTCCACCTCCGTGTAAGGGTCTCACCTCATCACCTCTCTACTGTTACAGTAGCCTTGTCTTTCATTTCCCAGCATCTGGAAACACTCAATGTGCTAATGGCCAGAGTAAAATGCATACAGAACATCAGCGATTATGCCAATAACCAACTCAAAAACCTTGAGAGAGTAAATAAAGATTCAGCTCCATGCTGCAAGAGATTGGAGGTCTCCATGATGTGGCCATAAGATAATGTTCCCATATCTTAGCCTGGGAAGCTACTGATTCTTATCTCTAACTTGGCACTTTGAAACTACTAGGCAATCCTATAGTTGCCCATTTTCATTTCTGTCCTTCACCTACCTTTTCTAAGTTGTACCTTACAGAACCATTAGGATCCAGCTCAACTAGTCTTCTAGCTAGCATCTTTGCTGTCCCCATCTGAAGTCTCTTCTACAGCTGTGGTAACACGGAATTTTCTTTCTTATACCAAACACAGCACAAAATCTCCTAAATAGTATAGTGATTACATCATAAAGTTATGTTCGGATCCCATCTATTTTGTAAACCTAAGTATATAAGATTTTATTCATGTTTGCATGTACTCAATTATCCTTAAGAGTTCTTTGCATGCAGAACCTACTATTGGTAGAGACCTTTAGAGAATCCAAAGTCTACCTCAGCCATGAACTAGGTCACATTTTGCATGTGACCTTAATATGAAAAGTTGATTTCTCATCCCTAAGAAATGTACACAGCCGCTACACTGACTCATGAACACCATCTCTCATTTAAGGACATGTATCAACTTGTTCTGCATAAACCCAAACCTTTTTTCAGACTATTAAGGATAATGTGGCAGTAAGGCCAGGCTTCCCTACAAACACAGAACAATACAGCTCTAGTGACTCCAAAAGCAAAACCCTGGGCCTGGGAATCCAGTGGTCTAGAGAGAATAACTCTGGAATAGACTTCTCTGGTTCCAGTCTTCTTCCCAATTGTGCCTCCCCAGCATACACCACAAGTTTAAGGTTTAGAGTAGTGGTTTTCCACAGGCCATATCAGCTTCCAGGAATTTCCAAACAACGAAGCTGCCTAACGCCCAGGGGATTCCACTTAAATCCAAGTCTAGTGGGGAGGGAGGGAGGGAAACAAGTTGTTCAGGTCTCCCATAATTGATTCTGTTGCCACACAACCTGGCTTTTTGTGAGGACTGGAGTTCAAAGGACACTGAAAGAGGAAACTGTCTATTGTAATAAGATGTCTCAGGACCATCTCTTCTTCCAGGCTTGGGAATCACCTGTACTCTCAGTGACACTGCTAATAATACAGTCTCATGATTATGGAAAAACAAAATGATTTTTAAGTCCCAAGAATAATCAAATTTACTTGGAATTAGTCTTTTATTTCAGTCACATATTCCTAAATAACAATCCATGGCAAGATTTCTAGGCCTTGGCCCCAGCTTCTCCGTCTAGATTCTCACTTTCTCCCCCTCCTCCCACAAGTCTCTTTATCACTCATATGTTTTGTCCTTGCCTTTCAACAATAAACTTTCCATTAATCTCTGGATGCAGATTCTGTGTCTCCTACTGCATGTATCTCAGAAACAGTTTTAGGATGTCTGCCTTTCTGGTTCAAACATTTTATGTCAGAATCAAAACTATACTTTGATTATTTCATTCACATTTTGCAAAGTGCTCTTTTGGTCCATAAAATACCTGACGATGAAGTCAGTCTTTAACATTCCTCCAAAGTGACAATCCTTCCCCACTGTCATTCACCATACGTATTGATATGCATTAGAGTGGCAGAAAAAAAATGCTATAAAACAAGTTCCTGACTCTAATCTTTTGCTTTAGCTCAGTGCTCTTATATAAAAGCAAAAAGCTTTTTATTACCTTCACAAAGCTATGGTTGGTTGCCTCATGCCACCAACTTTTATACAGTTGATTCTCTGCAGATCAAGTAGTTCATATTTTGCCACTTCCATGTCCACAAATGACTGTACAAGTGCCAGGGTAGTGACTTTGGGACTGTCAAGAAGTGGTAGGGTGAGAAAATTCAAAACTAAATTTGAGAATAAGAATCAACTGCACATTCCTCTATCCCAAGTTATACTGAACTACAGCATCTACTTCATTGTCATTCTGTATTTATTTGAATTATAGTAAGTCACTAACTAGAAATCAAATCTCTTTCACTCCTGATGCAATCACTCTGAAGTAAGCTTTTTAAATTACATTATCCCAACAGGAGGTATTGCTACCATCGAACTAGTTTGTATATTTCATGAAGGCAACATTTTAACTACCTTTTCACTATAAGGTCAGCACCCCGGTTTAACACAGTGCTTGGCAGGAAAACAGGGAGTCAAACATTTAGTGAATAGGAAACTTTTAGCTCTGACTTGAAATGTTTACAAATATTTAAAAACTTGTTCTAAATAATCAAGCACATGCAAAAATTACATGTGTGTGTTAGAAAGCAAATATAGACCTACTTCTCCATCAAAATTTAGTGTATTATCACACTGAAAAGAATGGCTAGATAGAGTCTGATACACATCCATTTTATTTTTCACTATGATTCTAAAATTCTATTTTATGTACCTTAAAGTCAACTTTATGAATTTTAAAGTCACTTATTTCTATAAAGGTTTATAGATTTTTGCAGAGAGGCCATTCATACAACAAATATTTACTATGCCTTTTCTATAATTAAAACTCTAAAGTACTTTGCAGGAATAGAAATGCGTAAATGAGTAGTTTTTTGACGTCAAGGAGCATATAATTTGCTGGCGATCATAAGAGGCTGAACTGGGAAAATAGCTATTTTTTTGTTTAGCATAACAAATACATAATGAAAAGGGCTTTAGGAGATTAATGTAAATCAGTAAGTCAGAAGAAATTTTCCTGTGAGATGTGTCATGATAAATTTCAGATTGCTTTTCAGACCTAAAATGAAAAATCTAAGTCTTTAAATTCCAAGTTAAATCAAACAGTGTTCTTTAAAAGACATAATGTCAGCATTTCTCAAATGGAATGTGTTTTTTTAAAGAGAGGAACTCCACCTGAAATGTGCAATTTTTCCAGATGTTCCCATCCTTAATCGCGGGTGGCTTCTGTGTGGGTGCAAAAATAAAGGTGGTTAAAAAATTGTAAAACAGTAATTCAATTGTACAATTGAGAGTCATTAAAAAGTAAAATATGCTTCCTCTACCAAGTTCAAAAGAAAATGTTATTTATATAAACAATTTAGACATTTGGAAATGCTCCACTTTAATAGAGGACTTCCTGATTTATAAAACATTTAAGTGGGTTGTAATGAAGGTTTATTTTGTTTTTGTTTTTGTTTTTACAGTATCTGTGGATTGTCTTTTGATTCAGGAAACAGGAAGGTAATTTGTTCCCTAGAATTTAATAAAAATGACAAATTTCTTTCCAAAGATTTTAGATGTGGTTGGTAATGACATTACCTCAAATTTGCAAATTTCCAGGAAGAATTTGCTGGTCACACTCTGTCTTATTCATCATTGTATCATCAGACAAATATTAGGAATAATCTGTATGAATGAGTATTTGTAGTTCATAACCAAGTCCAGAAGATAACTTTTATAGAAGCAGTTCTAATCAAGCAGCAAAAATTCAATAGTCAAAATATTAATATAAGTTAAACAGTTTTTTTTTTTTGCTTTTAGCTAAAAACATTTTGATCTTTTCAGAATATTCCCTGGGTTTATAGATGTAACAGTTTTTATTTTTTAACTTGAAACCCAGGTTACTACCTATCAAAGTATGACTATATTATAAAAAAATCCCTATAAAACACATAAAGCAAATTGTTTGCTTTACCTCCCACAATAGACTATATTCTTATATTATGACTTGGGAAGTTGGATCAAATATACATTTCCACTGGGCCCAAAAAGACACATCATCAAATGAATTTATGTGGCAAAAGATTTACACATTTTCCCCACAGTAACTCCTCTAACAAGAAAAATGAAGAAAGTTTCTCAAACACTCCCTAGAAAACATTCCACTCGACACCCTCTGAAGAGCCACTTCTACCAGTACACCGGGGTCATTTCAGAATCATGGTTGAGTCACTTTTCCACTGTATCACCCAGAGGCACACCCAGCTTCAGAGAGAGAATCAAACAAATATTTGCTCCTGAGCAAAGCACTGCTTGCTCGGGAACACACTCAACAGAGGTCCTCTGGTTTGGGATGTCACTAATTTTAAATTCATCTCCTATAGTCTTACTTTCCACCAGATTCTCCTAAAGACAGAACAGAAAATGATCAAAATGTAGGGTGCCCTCCAGCCAACACAGTACACAAGATTTGGTTTGGGTCTGAGTTACCATCCATCCATCAGTACAGGTACAATTATACATAGATTTCGCTGCAAAATTTTCATATAACATTGTTCTTCACTCTAATAACAATTTAGCATTAGCCATCATTATTGTCATGTCTGCATATCTGCATTCAAAACCAAGTAACTATTTCAACGGGAACATATGTGTGAAGTCAAAAATATCTAGACAGTGATTATGAAATTTTGATCTGAACTAGCTAACTGAGGGCCTCATTTTTCCACTCAGAGTGACCACAACCTTAGTTGACAAGTGGTTGTCTGCTGCCTGTCTCTACCACAGGAATTTTCTCTTTAGGTGTGTCTGAAGGAATGAAGTCCCCACCTATAATGTTTACTAGCACATGAACTCAATAAATGTTTAATCTCTTCAGTACAAAGTTCGTACTGTCCAGTAATTTCTGGAGAGTTACTATAAGTTACCAGACAACATCACTAACCAAGCTGTTTATGCACAGTTACAACTGGACTTTCCAAGGGTTTCCAAATTACACAGAATGACTAAATTTTATTGGCATGAGTTCTGTTTGACTAACATCATCTGATTATTTTAATCTAGACTTTTAAACTTGTTCAACATGATTTCAAATTATAGGCATGAAATAAAAACAAAACACACTAACTTGCATGTTCTAACTTTGGTATGGACATAAATCCTAAAGTGATTTACTGAGATTTACAGTCTTATTATCCTTTCCTCTAATATAATAAATTAATCTAGCCAAACAACTTGCCTCAATAACGAATTCATAGTAATAATATCTTTGACCCCTTCCCACTTGTTTAAAGGAACCACAATAAATAGTATTCCAAAAGAACAGGATTTTATATAGAAATAGTCTTTTATTTTCTACTAATAAGGTTTTAAGTCTGGGCACATGACTCACTCTGGGACATTATCAATTTCCAAGTGTGTATGTGTACCCAGACTGAATCAGTAGATAATATCTTTTTGCACTTACATACATATTACTGTGTAACTACAGTTAAGTAATGGTACCTTTTGTATTGAGTCTGCCTTTATATTATTTGAGGAAGACTGAATCTTAGACCAGTTTGTAATCACCCCTGCACCTGGCACCAATTTCCAAGCCCGAAGTATCCAACCTTGTATTCCTAACTCATTGTCTTTAATGCAGGTAAAAAAAACAAAGCAGTTTAAGTGGGCAGGTCGGGGAGCTACGGGAAAGTTAGGTTGGATTGGGCTGCTTCTTACCAGGTTGTGCTGCGGTGGGCAGGACAAAGTAACAGTTCAAAGCTCATCTGCAGCTCTTAGAAAGCAGAGTGCTGAAAGGAAAGGCAGGATGCTGGGAGCTTCGGCTCTGGAACAATTGCCTGTTCTCTGAGCCACAGGAATTCCCCACTGGGTCTCAGACAACAGATCCCATTTTGCTTCCTTCCATGCTGCAATGTCTCACTGGCACTAAAACCCATGCCCAGCAAGACCAAGGCCAAAAGGAAGGAGATGGTTTAAAAGTGGGGGCAACTGACCGGTCAGACACAGGTCTACGCATCTAACAAACTCCGGAACAGCTTCCACATGTTAGGTGATTATATCAGCATAGTAACAGCACCTACTTTTCCTTACTTTGCTCAAAATCTAGTCATCACCCTATTCCACTGCAAGCATATGGAAAGCAGACATCAACTCATCTTCTTACTGCCCGCTCCTACCCATCCCCAACACTGTAACATACACAGAAAGTCTGAACATGTCTTGCCTTGACAAGTTCTTTTTCATGGACATTGCTCACTATAAGAAAAGAGGTTTTGGGGGTGTTTTTTTTGCAGTTTTTTTTTTTTTTTTTTTTTTTTTTTTTCCAGTGGTTACATCACTGTAAGTAAGTCTCAAAACTACCCTGGCTGAGTGCTGACACTATTACTCAATACAAGGAGAAACAGTTCTCCCTACTTCATTCCTCTTCTATTAACTCAGAGGAATAAAAAGCTGAAACAGGGCTTCAACAAGCTATTGCAAAGATAGCTGAAACGCTGCATCTTGCCACGTAGAATCAGTTGAAGAAGGTGGGGAAGGATAGTTCTTTCACATCGGCCTTTCCATCAGCTTCAAGGATAAATTTCTCAGATCACTATCCATGTATGTAACAGGTTGCAATATCGTCACACTTTCTCCAAATTAGGAATGATTATTCGAACTCTTCTATTTCTTTACTATGTATGTAGTTCATTCTTGATTGTTTACAGAGCAGTAAGAAGCTCAGTTAAAGGACAGAAGTTCTGGATGGTGAGAATATAGAAATATTTTTACATTAATTTTTCCAAAATCATTTATGCTTATAGATATTTGGGCTCTAAATTAGGTTTTTTGTAACAAGGCATTAATGTTTAAATTAGATTCTCAGAAACAGGAGCTAAATAAGTCTCCTGAATTAAAATTAGCAAGCAATAAAATTATATCCACCCCAATACAGTAGTTACCTACTGTTCTTCAACCTTTGATCCAATGCCACAAAGCATTCTAAACACCAGAGTATAATATTCATGGATAATAACATGACTGCTAATCAATGCATATCTTTCGAATCTAACCTGCAAGAGCCACAACAATATTCATTTAGCAAATGTGGAAAGAGATTAACAGTGAAGTATCAAGTTCACTACAACCTGAGAAAATAGCCTGACATGCCTAGAAGGTTACATAGCATTATAGTTAAAAACTGTCTTCAGTTACCACAGGAGACTTACTGAAGGTAAAAGGTTTAATGGAAATTACAAAAAATATGTAGAAAGATGCTTACTATTCTCTTAATAATAAGTTAAAGGCCAAACAGAAGCAACCCGATATATTAGAGATTTCACAAACTCGTATATATATATAAACCTGGTGGAATATTTTAAAGTTATTCAATTATAACTATGAAAACCTAGAAATAGTTGCTCAAATGCTTACAAAGGATACTGTTAATATATATTATTCTACAGAAAAATATATACATAATTCAAAAAATTAAGTTTAAGTGAAACCATTTAATTTCAACATAAATATTATATTGAATAAAATATTATATTGTTGCTTCATGTCAACTGAGGATGTACTATGAGTCAGGTACTAAAGCTAAAATGGTTTTAAAAATAAAAACAACATATCCAGTCACTGCCTTCTTGGAGTTTACAATTTCCTTACAAAGTGAAAATAATTACTATTAGATGAGTGTAGATATTGTAGGGTCAGTCTCTCAGAACATCCAGATAAAGCTTTTTCCAATACACGTAACCTTGGTATGTGGAGTTAAAGGTTAATTGAGGCCCTGTGGGTCTCCAGAGAAGTTGTTACCCTTTCTTTAAATAACAAAGATTACCTAAGAGTCATCTCCAGAAACAATCTTTTTTATCAGAGAAAACTATCTTAAGTCAGGATAAGCATCAGGAAGTCAGGCTTTGTCATATGATGTCATCTCTCCATTATGCCACAGACCTGTCTCCCACAACTCAGCCTAGGATTTAAATCTTCAATCTACTCCATTTACCTCAAATTGAAAGTCAAGTAAATTCCCCATATATATGTTATTCAGTTTGGTCTTCTCTCCTACTCATCTTTATGATGGAAATTTGTGGGGGGAAACAGTCCAGGAAGAAGCTCAGAGGAATGGGGGGCGAGTCTTCCCTATGCCTCTAATAACACTTTATTTAAACTAATAGTGTGGATAATATTAGAATTTTAGGATATAACAACATAGACTTCTGACTGACTAGGTGTGTATTACAAAGCCTATGCCTGCGGCTAGACATTAACAATACGAATGTTCACTAGCAAGCAAAATGGGAATTGAGGTCAACATCACTGATATATAGTCACTAATTCTGCTGTTTCCCTTTCATCCTGAAAAAAGGAAGTCACACTGCTATGGCAGTCCTTTCTCTTCTCCCTAAATACACCTCAGACAAGTGACATGTTATCACAGAAGTGAGGACAGAAGGAGTCGTGCATGACATCAAGACATTGGTCATGTACACATTCTGCCCACTAAAGGCCATTTACTCATTATTACGTATGCATAGTGGAAGCCACATATAGAAGGGACTCATTCTAAGGACTGTGCACTCGGCTCAATGGTTTCTCAAGAACAAACTTTCATAAATGCAAACAAGTTAAATCCATGCAATGAATCTAATGCATACAGCTCACCACCTCCTGAGAGCTTCTCTTTTGTAGGCATAGCCTTGCCTTTACTTTCACAACTAGGTTAGGTTTGAACTTGTGACTTAGATTTGTTAAACAAAAGATATATACTGTTTAGCTGTGCCCACCTTTATGACTCAGGAAGATGGAGCACTGGGGTATGGACCATGAAAATTCCAGGAACTCAGGCTCAAGACATGAGGCCAACAAGAAAAAAAACAAAAAATAAACAACTAAATAAAAATGCTTCTTCCTCTTCTCTCTTTCTTCCTCCTATTAATATATTAGTTTTGAAATATATATATATGTGTACACATATACACATATGTGTACATATATACACATATATATATAATTGGCACAACTACAGAAGACAAAAAGCAAAGGAAAGAAGAAAGTGATTGTGGAGAGGCCTGTAGGGCATAATTCCCCGCTACTCAAAGTATGATCTGTGGACCAGTAGCAATGACATCAATTTCAAGTCTGCTAGAAAATTGTACACTCCACCTGCAATCTAGTAAATGATAATCTGCATTTAATAAGATCACAGGTGGTCCATATATACATTAGATTTCGGGAATCACTCTTCTAAATATTTGTAATATTATGATTTTATACCTGGAAACTACATGTATTTAAGACTATTCTATAGAATGTTGACATATTTTCTACTGTATAATTACATGACATTTCTAATGCAGACAACAAATGAAGCTGTCTACCAACCAACAAGTAAGGACTGTTAAAATGTAGTGAAAAGAATGCTCTTTCATCTTTAAAGAGAAAAAGCTCAAATCAAGATAAACTTCAGAGCTCATGAACCCAACTTCTTCACTTTCTGGTGAAAGAAGCCATCTGATTCAGGAAGGGTATGCCGTGTCCAGGTCAGAATGCTAAACGACTGTGGCAAAGTCAGATTCAGGGTCAAGACATCTGAAATGTGTCCTGCAAGAACACTGTATAGAGTTATCAATATTAAGTTTAAAAGGAACTCTATTGAGTTACTAACTACTGTTTCAAAGTTCCTTAAATTGGTCCAGTACGCATCAGGGCTATAATTTAGGTGGAGAGAGAGAATCTTTTTGGCTGTTCTAAGCTACTGTTGTCAACTGCTCTTGGACCTAATGTTATGTGTAAGGCTGTAAATATATTTATTATGTTTGTAAAATTCATTCTGTACAATTGAAGATCAAGGTTGTTCTTCTGTGATATAAGGGATATTATGTTTTAAAGGCTGTCTTGCAGTACAATCAGAACTTAGTATTTTGATGTACTAAGACATATTTTAAATGCAATATTTTACCTTTGCAAAAACTTTAAATGTTATTTTAAAAAAATTAAGATAAATTAAAAAACCACTATCTTATATATTTAAGAGATGCCGAATATGTATTTGTTCAAATGAATCATTCATTTTTGGGCAGAGACAAATAGTGTTTTCCACATTTCTCAAAGGGCTGAGTTATAGAATGATTAAGTCATTTCCTTATGGAAAAAACCACAGAGCTCAATTTTAAAACTTATAATACTCTCCTCCGCAGTAACCACAAACCACTCTTAATCTTTTAGCAAAGTCAGAATATTTCAGATATTAGGTATTTGGGTGTGTGAATCTGATTACAGTGCAAACACCATCTAAAGTAATAGTTTAAAATTATTACAAATACTGAATAACAGTACTACTCACCAATACTAATTTCATCATCTGTTTCAGCATCGCCAATACATTCAAACTGGAAATCTTGCAGTGACTGAGAAAATTTCTGTACTGCCATAGACAGATCTGCAATCAGAAGTTGTAAAATGTTATAAGGTGGGGGTACCTTGGAATACTCAAGAGTTTCGACAGGTAACACATTATATACTTTTGATTCAACACTGTCTTAACGAGAAGCATTTAAAATACCAATTTGATGCATTTAAGCAGAATTTAAGACTACTAAAGAAATATCTTATGACCTGGACGTATTCTGCTCTAAGGATCTGGCCCCTTTAAGAAAAGTATAGGGCGAGTCAAGTATGATCTGAAAGTCAATTTCCCAAAACCTTTATCAAAGAATAACCATTCACTCCCTATTTAAAGAAGCATTTATGGAAAAGGAAGGAGTGCTATTGAAATTGCTAACAGAAGAAAAAGTCAATCTTTGATTCAAAAGAATCACCCATGTTACTCTCTATTGTGGAGCCAGGAAAGCACACATTTTTAACAAAAATTGCTGGTTTTAATCTAGAATGCGAAAGGCAACCTGCAAGATTATTTACAAATAACCTTGTGATTTACAGGATACCTCAAGCTAAACACTCTTTAATCCTGACTTTGGTCTGAAAAAGCCCAGCATCTGACTAAGTCAAAAAAAAAAAAAAAAAATTCTTCTTTATTCCTGGATAGAATGAAGAAAAACCCAGAATGAATAGTAGTAAATCCCTGGGAGGCAAAGTCTGGGATGCAACTGAATAGTGAGGGAGCCAAGCTGCCTAGGTTGAAACCCAAGCCTCCCACTACTCTCTCCGTGACCTCAAGCAAACTGATTAATTCCTCTGCGCCTCTGCTTCATTTGTAAAAAATGATTAAGGATAACATAACCATCTAACAAGGTTGTTTTGAGGATTAAATCAGTCAATATTTCCAAGTGTTTAGAACACAGCCTGGTACTTAACTAGCACTATTTAAGTTTATTAAATAAAGCTAAAAATAAGTCAACCTGACAGAACAGCATCAGGGAGGCTTTAAAGGTCCCATCTCTCACAATCACTTCAATCATTCATCCAAACCCTTCCATGGAAGTCTGTGCCAATAGGAAAAGGGATTTTCTGGAATTCACGCTGGACTTCATTTAATAGTATCTCCCCTAGGTTCAAATGGATGCCCGATGCTTATAATTAATTCAAACAACAGAATTTAACAAAGACTATTCTTGACCAACCTTTATTCAAGCTCCTTGAGCCTCTTCTTGACTATGGTTTGACCTTGGTTCCCTAGGTCCTCGCTGGGCCTACACAGTTTTAGCAAGAATTCTGTTAAGTCAGTTTAAAGAGACTCTCCACCCTGGATATATCTGATCAAATTTCTTAATTCCCCTCCCCCACTATTGATGCATAAATCCTTGACCTGCCTTCAGCAAGAATCCTCCTAGCCTTGAGATTGGCTCTTAATTTTCCAGTTCACCATCTATGACCCCACCCTCCAACTTACTCCTTGGTTATAAATTACAATTTCTTGTTGCATTCAGAGATAACCCCCATCTCTCTTTCCTATTATAATAATCATGACCTCTCTAGCAGGAGTCCTGGATAAAGGCATTCTTATCATTTTAACAAAGATCAGAATAACTTTTTTTCTGTAAGGGAACAATTATGGCTCATGCTTAGACATAACCCCAGAACTTACCAAGGCAACCAATCATTTATGAAACTCCAAGCCCAAGTACCTATCAACGGAAACACTCTAAGGGAACGGGTCTCCCAACATGGAGGCTACTTTTTCACTTTTTATACTACTGCAATCCAAGTTCTACTAACTTGTCAATACACTCATCAACAGCAATTCTGAAGAGCGTAAGTACATAGACAATGGGGAAGAGAGGGGGGAGGGAAAAGGACTTTTTAAAATCTTCTTTTAAAAAAGAAATGATGCTCTAGAAAGAGTTCTACACATAAATGAACACCTCTTCCCACGAAAGTGGTGAAACTTTGGGACTAGTAGTTCATTCCACTTGAGAGGTACCTTTCATGTGTAAGAAAGGGGAAAGGTCCATTAGTTGAAGAATGCTACTACTTCAGACTTACAGGAAGAAAGAGAGCCTCTATCGTGCAAGATTAGTCAAGGAGAAAAACTAAGGCTAGAACCAGACTTCACCAAATAGCTGTGAGGTCTTGGAGAACCACTCATCTTTCCTGAAAGCTAATTTTCTTATCTATTCAACTGAATGAATACCTATCTCACTGGATTATTGTGGAAACTGAATTTTCTGGTATTTGCATACTAGTAACTCAATAAATGACATCAGTTACTATTGTTCAGGTCCAGCTCATCTGTGGGAAAGTTGACTGGTCTTGTAGACAGAAGGGCTTTGTGCAAAAGCATGTAAACATATCTGATGGTGCACAGTTCTAAGTGTAAAGAAATCATTAATATCTATATCAAATGTTGCAAGAAGATATAAAAGCAGACACCCAGGAAAACTTTAAGTCAACCTGCATATGGTACTCTCCTTAAGACTTGGAGAAAACATTCAAGTTAATGATCCTTTATCCAGTTTTTAATACACACTATATAAAGGCTTGATGCTATACTGGATTAGAAGTTGCAAATGCAATTCTTACAGCAGAGTCGAGACAGCGATTATATGCTTAGATCAGGATGCTAGGAACCCAGTAACAGAGATTCTTCTCTCTGCTCCTTACCATGTTTCTCTGAGTTCCCCTCAAACTCTGTAAACTATCTGGAAGCTGTGTCCTAGAAGCTCCTGACAACTTCCACAACCAAGCATTTCCTCCTAGACTGTTCTCTGCTTCTCATGTCCTTGTTCCTTCACTGAGAAAAGCAAGCTGCTCTGACCTTCAACAATGATCAGTGAATGCACTGTCATCATCACCCGATAACAAAAACACAGCTCACTTTATAAGCTACCTTATCCATGTAACCAAATGACGGAGAATGTGAGTTCTAGTGGCAGATTATTAGAGTGGAAGTGCAGCTCTTACAAATCACTGGCTCAATCAAAGGAAAATTCCATAACCTCTGGGTATCCTCTATCTTTTAAGTGAACAGAACCCATCTCTCAGGGTTATTCAGAGGAATAAATGAGTTAATATGAATGAAATACTTAGAACAGTGTCCAACACACAGCTAGGCATTTCATTTGTTGGCTATTTCCATGTGGAACATCCAAGAAAGGAAAAGATAAAATTTCAAGAATAAAGGTGCCAGCTTTAAGTCCCAGATAACCTTGGAAACTGCTGGAGAAAAGTCTGTTGATAGTATCTCTCTGTAATCACACCATGATAGAAATGCTGAAGAGAAACACTGAAGAGAAAGGCATCTATTCCAACCATGAGTGCAACCAAGAATGCATGAATAGCCCCTTCCACCCTTTTGGAAGCATAAATAGACAGGAATATATAAGGAAATATGGCTCTCAACTGGTTCAGCTCATAATTCCAAAAATAAAGGGGAAGTTTGAAATATTACTTATTTTTAGCTTCAAATGTGTTCTGAATTCCTGATCTTTTATTTGTTCTCATTTTCCAAAAAAAACAAAGTAGTGATGAGGTTAAAAATATTACAAAGGTGAAGGACTTATATTATGTGGCAGTAATCCCAATGTGTATCAGGAGGAATATCCAGCTCACTTTTTATCTTGGCTTCATCTCCTATTGGGGCACAATTCTGAATTAAAAAGTCCTAAACTTTCTGTTGACAAAGCCACAGGAAATACAGTATTCCTTAGGTGCCTAAAGGTCCTAGGCCACAATCAGATGCACAAAACAAGAGAACTGGTTCTAAAACCTTTCAAACAAAATTGATTCACATCTTAATATACAGATCTTGACTTTAAACCTTATTAAAATTTGAACGATTTTTAAAATATCAAATTATCACAGTAAAATCTAAATTTTCTCTTTAGTAGAAAGATTAGAGTATATAAAACATGAAAAACAAGGGATCTAGTTTAGACAAGGGTGTCTCTTTTTCCCTATTTCTACCCAACTATTAGAACTTGAGGGTAAACAAAAAAAAGAGCCCAATGGGAGCCACCATGTTTGCATTCTAAGGTGAAGACAGAGTAATGGCATTCATTAATTAGCAAGCAAGGTAGTGCATGGTAATAATGATGCTGTAAGTACCACCTACACCACATTCTTTCTATTGGCCTACCTTCAAATTAAGCAGAGTATGTCTTCATATGTATTCACAGTATAACTTGGAAGAAAAGGCAATGGGCATTAATTAGGCATCAATGTTTTTATATCAAAGAGTTAACCTGTAGCACCCATGCTTAGATGATGCTAATGAAACACTAAAACTATATGTCATTAGAGGAATAAAAAGAGTTAAATATTTATAATTCTTTTCTTATAAATAGACTTAAGAGCTGGAGTCTGCCCATAACTTTAAGTGTTAATGACATTACTTTTACAATGTTAGCTATGGAAGTGAGATATAGTTATGTCAGAACAAGTACAACCAGCCAGTCCATTGGTCTAAGGCAGTCTTTCCTGAAATAGTTGCTCTGGGATTGCATTTGGCAAAGATTCACGGGAGCAATATATCTAGACAAGTCCATTATAGAATAATCTTTGTACTACCATTCAGAAGGCTGACAGTATAAAGCAAGGAGAGACAAAGGTAAAAACAGGATGTATCTTTTCCTCCAAAAGGACATAATCCAGTAGGGGTTTGAGGAATATAAATAAATTACATCAGGAGTTGACCGAGAAATATTTTGAGAGGTTAATAATACCACCACCACCCACCTCAGATAATACTTATTATGTGTCTGATCCTTTTTCAGGCACTGAATGTAAATCAAACCATTAATCCTCACAACAGTCACACAAAGCAGATCATCATCACTCCCCATTTTAAGGCTAAAGAAACAGGCACCGAGAGATTCAGTAACTTCTCCCAAGGTAGAAGAGGCAGGATTTCAACCCAGGTAGTTGGGCTCCAGAATCCCAGCCCACTCTTGACCACACTGCAGTGCTGCGCTGCATAGGGAGGGAGCGAACAAGCAGGCACACTCAATTCTGCTTGAGGGCCTAGGGAAGGCTTCTCAGAGGAATCAGTGGGAACAGACTTGAAAGATTTGACGATGTACCAGCAAGACCAAATTAATAAAGTGTCCAGAATCTTCCAAAAGGCACCTTCTAATACATGTCCAACCACATCAGTCACATCTCACACTAAAATGGTTACTATAAGAGACAAGCCATCCAGTTTCTTGTACCTGTCCTTATACTGCTACCCCACCTTCTTCAAGTATACTCTTCTCCACATTCAAAATCACTTGAGCCCCCATTCGACTTGGCCTTTCTTCTCTTTTACACTGTGTGCTGTGACTCTAGCTGTGCTTTTGTCTTTTTTACCTTTATCTAGCTATCCATAAAACTAGTTTATCCACTATTGTTTTTGAAGTGCACTAAAGATAGGAAATATTACCATCTATAACTACTATCCAAGTATACAGAGCCATATCTTGGAAACAAAAAGAGCTCAATTGTTGAAACCATCAGATTCTTCAAGGTGGGTAAATATTCCAAATTTCCAAATGTCTTTCAACTTCTCTTTCACTCTAGAATGTGGCATTTTTCAACTACTTGCTAAGCATGGGTTTATCCACTTTCTAAAATAAGATGTTTTGTTATCAGAAGACATCTTAATAAGCATTTAGAGCAACGATGGCTAAAGTTTCAATAAGATGTTTTACTATTTCGAAGCTCTTTTTTTTTTTTCTACATTCTCACACAAAGCTATGAGGGTTGGGCTCTAATAGGTTCTAATAGGTTTAGTAATAATTTGCAAAGAGTCTAAGAGCTAGATTCCAACCTGCACAGGTCTTTGGCTTCTCAAATTGGAAGCTCTTTCTACTACATACCTCATATGATTCCCAAAGAATGACAGTCATTAAAACTGGAGAGGGTATGACCTGTACACAGTAACTAATGAAGCCCTTACTTGCTGTATAATTTCTAGGATAGTGAGACTCCTTGTGTTGGACTCTGAGAGCTAGCAAATCTTAGCACAGAATAAGCAGGTAGGGAACATTAGACATCATTATTAAACATCAAGCTAGTAGTCAAAGGAAATAAACATTCATCACTGTGTTTTCTAACACCACAAGACAACCGAATAATGCTGTGTATAAACTTATTGACATGTGTATATATTCATCTCTCTTGACCCTTAATGTCCCAGAGAGCGACATAAAAGACCAGAGAGAAAGAGAAATGTAATCTAACTGCCAAAACATTCATAACACTGAGCATTCACTATAAACTACTGAGAGGTGTGGTACTGGGAACGCACATACATGTAACCACAATGAAAAAACATACAGTCTATTAGATGGAATATATCAATGAATCACCAAGTAAGTTTTGGTTTTTAATATCTCCAGTTAGATTTCTAGTTTCACTCACTCAGAAAACTATAAATGTCAGATTGCTTAAACAGAAAAAGTCAGAGGAAAAAATGGAATGCAACAGAGTCTAAGACAAAGACCATGAAACTTCTTGCTAATAAAAAACTTTCCTATGACTTTTAGAAAAGTTTTAAATGCTAATTTTGCTATTTTCTATTTTACATAAATAGCTAGAAAACCATGATTGTCCAGGACTAACAATTAAGATCAAAAAGAAGGCCAAAGCAGGCACACCTTGGTAGCTTAGTGGTTAAGTCCACAGCATAGTCCACATACATCCCAAGGATCCAGGTTCGTGACCCATGGGAGCAGAGAGGGGCAACCAAGATGAACTTAATAAAACAGATAAAATGCTTCTTCTCTTCCTGCCTGCCTGCCTACTTGTCTTTATTCCTGCCTACATCTTTCCTTAAAAGAAAAAAAAAAAAAAAAAAAAAGGAAGGCCCAGGAAATCACTCTAATTTATGTTGAGCTGAAATGAAATTGCGTGACTGATAGAAATGGAATCCAAAAATTCCTTCTTGAGAATTTTAAGAAACACATTCATGTGCAATAGCCAAGTCCCCTGAAGGTCAATGGTGACAGTCACCAAAGAACAACGGGGCGCTGAAGCTGCTCTTCAACCCCCTGGCAATGAGAATAACACAGCCTACTCTAAACCACTAAATTAGGATGCTGAATTCTGGATGGAACAACATGGTTGTTTGGACGCTTTAAAGGTGGTAAAAATTTTAGCTTAGTTTTAGATGGCCTGATTCATTTCTGTACCAGATATGTATTCAGAATCTCATTTCTACAACCTGTTTTGTACTGGATACATTCATCCTTCTGAAAGGCAATGCAAATAAAAACATTTATTGTTAGCAATAAAGTCTTGTGTGATTCATGTACTAGGGAAGGGGTCCTTCATTAGAATCAATCGTTCCTTCATATCATAGGCTATGTGTACACAAGAGTTAGACACACATAGATGCCAACCCAGGGTCCACCAGCTACTGCAATACATCTTTAAGCAAGTTCCTAGCCTCTCTGATCTCAGGTTCTTCACCTATAAAAGGAAGATACTCATCTCTTGCAAGACTGCCATAAATAGTACAGGGACTTGGCTAAGCACAGTGTCTGGTTCAGAAGAGAAACTTGAAATACTGGTTCTCGGCAAATGTTAACTATTAAATCACTATGATGCCAAATGCAGAATATGAAATATTTACATTGCAAGCATAACATATTATATCTGTCTATTAAATTACTATCTTTAGGAAATTTCCAGAGAAAATAAAAAGTGGTTCTGCTCTCTAATGAAGACCAAATAGTTTGTAACTCTATAAATGATATATGTCCAGCAAGCTGTTGCAGAAGATGCCAGTCGAGAAACAACAAACAGGAACCAGCACAGGGCCTAATTTGAACCAGCTTCTACAAAGCTACAAATTCGATAACAATTAAATATCAAAAACCAGGAAGACTTCACTAATACTACAACCCAAGTTGCAAACAGAAAATTCAAAGGAGTTAAAAACACCCACCGTCTAGCCCTTGAGAAAAACTTGAAAGGGAAACTTGGCACAATGCAGTTTCTCAAGATTCTCTTCCTGCCTTAGCCCTGCAGGCTTTGCGATTTCTCTTCCTCATTCTCTCCTTCAGAAGTATTTGAGTTTAGCCACCAAACATATGAAAAATAGTTCTCTGTTACAAGTATCATCTACCTATCTATATGCAGGAAACTACTAAGTGATGATTTAACTTTGCAGGCTGGAATGCCAAGTAAAGTTTTCTAAAATATCCCTCTTGCCTACTGAGTTACGCGCCGTGGAGACACTGCAGTTTCCCAAAGCCTCCCAGCAACAAAGGGGTGGCCTGGCAAGTTTTCTATGGGTTTCCTGGTCTACCTTCCCGCCATGACCCTGCTTCCCTAGTCCCATCACTCATTTCCCACTGTTAGCCCAATATTGACAACTTGCCCTCTTATCAGCAGATTCAGCAATGGAATGTGTTTAGTGCCCTGACCTCATTTCCAGCCCATTTTTCTATTTACTCCCTGAGGCATCTACCCAAAATAATGACTCTAGAGCATTTGGTGTTACAGTTTCTTTCATGTCACATATCAGCCTGTTGGTGAACTCTTAAAACTTATTTCCTTTTCCAACAGCTGCTTCTCAATAATATAAGCCAAATATATTTGTGGTTAAATAATAATTTGACTAATTTCCTTTTCAAAGTACCACGCTAAATTGTTACCTAGAAGGCAATTCAAGCATATCATCTATCCTCTGGTTTTTAATCTATCCTTATTCGCAAATTGTTCTTTGTACCTTTAATATTCCAGCCAAACGAACCAATGTAAACTTTAACTGTCTCAACAGTCATGTCATTCTCCATCTTGAAAACAGAACTTTGTCTTTGTTGTGACCTTCAAATGTCTTTAAATTAAGTACTTAAAATTTCACTGTAAAGACTATAATATCCGTATGACATCAACATCCGGTTAACAAGAACAGCTTGAGAATGGTGTCTGTTGCTTCCTTTAGTTCTTTTAAAGCACCCTTTAAGACCTGCCTATCTCCACATGAACCAATCAGGAGGTCAACCTAAATAATAGAATCTGGTCAACACATATGCTGATTTCCAGATACCAAATACTGACATGCCTCAATCTGCACAACAGTGCAAAAGTCACGGAAACTTAGTGTATCTTCCTGGTACTACAAGTTTTATTGAAAACCGTAGAGTAGGAAGAGAAGCAGTTATGTCCTGTTTATATTTATTTATATATATATATCATATACATTTATATTACATAAAGACATATACTGTGGGTGAAGCAGAATGCATATGAATTAACTCCAATCCTGTTACTTCCATTGAGGAAGCAAGTTTGAAACATGTCTGCAGACTACTGAGGGTACATTTTTCCCTCCTCTCATAGAAAAACTTTGCGAAGTTTTACATTACTCACCCTAATTCCTTTTTGATTGACTACTGAAATACCCTGTAACTTTGCCTCATATGATTATATTTACTTGTGTTCAAGTCCTATAACCCTCAATGAACAGTAAGCCCATGGAAGGCAGAGAATGCCCTAGTACAATATATTCAGCATAGAGCACTGAGAATAGGATGCTGCTGATCAATAAACAGCACTGGAAATTTAGAGTATGTAGGAATAGTAGCTGAGACCTTTTCAGGCTCTGCAACATGCAAATAGAGATAAATCAGATGGCTGCACACAGGATTGCCTCTAGTTATGTAAGAGGCTCTGAAGAACGGAGGAAAGCCAGGGCCCCAGCAAACACACTGAATGATCCAAACATCAAATCAACTATGTGAGATGGGAGGGACCAGAGAGAATAACTAGAATGATCTTTCATTTAAGGTTTTTTGACAAGTTGGCAGTTGACAAAAGCTATCCAGATGTTTCACCAACCTGAAGTCATAGCATTGCTTCAGAAGAAATCCAACTCTACACATGATTCTGGGGGTCTAATACTCTTAGTGGGGAGAGCACTTGGTTAAGAGTAAATTTTAAATTACACAAAGAAATCAAGAGGGAGAATTCTCTCTCAGGTTTTTATTCCTTTGCATTATCTTCAATGCAAATATGTCCCACTGAAACAAAGGTAAGAGAAATGACATGAGTGTCATGCCAGTGGTTCAGCTCCCAGCTTTGCTATGCAGACAAGTTATTTAAGTTCTCAATTTTCCTATGAGGATAATACCAATAAACTTATTTTATAGGATTGGTTTAATGATCAAATAAAATCACACGTATAGGGCTCAGTCTTAATACACAGTAAGAATTTGATAGACTATCATAGTTTTAATTATTTTTCTTTAAACGTTAAGGTGGAAATCATTTACTAGAAAGACAAGCTATTCTTGGTTCTCGGTTTCTAGACTTACATCCAGTCTACATCTCAGGACTAAGAAAAATAACTTATTATTATAGGATGGCAGTAAACTTTATGCAGCCAAGTGCCTGCCAACCAAGAAAACATAAAAGTGACAACATCATTACAATCAAGTTGTGTCTATTCCAAAAGGTAAATTTACCATTTACTTAAGTGCATTTTCCCATCAGCTATCTAGCACTATGCACCATCAATAAAAGTTAAACAACACCCATATTGCCTCTGATGATTGAGATGATTATTATAACTTCAAAGTACTGTCCCAGTGGATAATAAATATCTGCATTCCAGCACTCCTTAAGAAAAGCATTCTAGTTCCAATAGTGAAATCTGTTTAACCAAGCAAAGAACTGAGCTAACAAACATTAGTCTTCAAAACTTTTCTAAGCCTGATTTGGACAGAGTGACAAGCTTGGACGTGGACACGACTCAAACAACTCTCTATATTTATTGTGACACTGCATTAGGCTTTCACTCCTGTACTTTTACTGATTTTCATTGCCCAGAAAAAGTATATAATATTATATATTCTCATGGCTAGACATGAAAAGCATGGTTATAGCACAAGAGTTCTTTCACAGAGTAGCATAGCTAAAATGCCCTTAAAGGTTGCGTTTCATAATACATAGTTATTGAAGGTGAATACTTAACCCCCTGTTCTGAGATAAGTGTGATGAATGCGGGTACCATGCTTCATTCTCCCAAAAAGCAGCAGAGAAGGTATAACAGGGTTGATTTGGGACTGACAAGAAGGTAAGGGCACAAAGATCATTAACCTCCATTTTTAAAAAATGTTTTTCAATAAACTTGGTATATCCCACATGTTCACAGACTTATTTCGCTGCTGTCCTACCCCATTTTGAAACACTGAAGCAATTTTTCAAGACACTTCGAGAAAGGCGTGTGCTGAAGGTACAGACTTTGTGATGCATCCTCAGAGTCAACCCCCAATTTCAGCTCTAAAGGGAAGATAATGATTGGGGGGGGATGATATTTTATTACTTTTCTTTTTCTAATTTAAATTGCAAGTGGAATACTTGCAATAAGTTGACTTACTATTACCATCTCACCTCAAATATACATGCAATTTTTCAAATCATATGTATACCCTTACCTTATTGAAACTCTACTAGGGAAGCAGACTCAGTCATCTTCATTTTATAGATGAGGAAACTAAGGCCCAAGGTTATGTGATTTATCCAAGCAACAGATTCAAAGCAGGAATCTTAACATGTCCAGATGAACCCTCTTTCTTTACTACTTCAAGTATGCCTCTACTTATAATTCTACCACACTGAACTTAGCTCAGTAAGAATTTCATCTTTATCTAATCATTTATAATCTTCTTATGTTCACCTTAAAAAAAAAACAACCAAAAAAACCCCATATTCTTATAGATCTGGCTGTGTTTCCATTATATAACTATTTAACTGCTGGTGTACTATACAGTTACATGAAAGGATCATTATAAAAACTTTTAACTGTCTTTGAAGATATGCATCCCATGTCTAAAGTATTCTTTTTATTATTGTAGTATGTTTAATTGTACTTATCAGAAAGTATAGACAAATCTCAATCTCTTTTTCTAAAAACTAAAACCCAATTCACATAAATGCCATCCTGTTTATTTGAATTGCAAACAAGCAACATCAAAGATCTTACAGTCAGAAACTGCCTGCTGTGATTCGAAACAGCTAAGACTTATTTAGCAGCCAGAACTGAGGAATTCCAACTATGTCAACTTTTGCAACCATGCCTGGCTTTAAAGAGTCCCACACTCTGGAAGGCCATGTTGTCTATAATTATTGCCACAAAAAAGGGACTTTTCATACAAATGATACATAGCTTATGTCAGCATACAGACAGCCTATTCAATTAAAAACGAATAACTCAGAACTTAAATATCTATGTGGTTTTCAAGTCTTCTCCCTAGGTTTAGTTTTTCGTTTTAAATAAGAATTTTATTTATTTTTATTGAGTTGTTCATCTTGACTGTTCCCCTGGCCCTAGGATATGAACCTGGGTCCCTGGCATGTGGACTGCATTTGGCCTGAAGCAAAGGGTTCAACCACTGCACCAGGCACACCCTCACCAGGTAGTTTTGACTTACTTCACAACTTCTCAGGTCTTCAGTTACTAAAATTTTAAGAAATTTTTATTTACCAAAGTTGATGCATTCCAAGATAATAAATTTTAAGATCGCCAACTCAATTTTAGAGACAGTAAAATATTAAAAAATGTAGTTTTGGTTCAGTGATTCATAGCACGTCTTCTTATTTTGTATTTCAACCAGTCATGCTGATCAAGGGCATCACTGGAGGAACTGATATCAGGAAAAGAAACACATTATCCTTCACCCTGAAGAGTTAATAGCCTAATGAAATAGAATACAGTGCACTGCCCAGTTACCTTTTCCCATCTTTGAATGCTACAGAACCCTAACACCAGAGTACATTTTCAAACTGTGTTGCCCTAGTTATTATGAGAATGGGATATGTGAAACCACTTCTCTGGTTTAGCTTCCCAACCCTTGCTTATACAAAGGGTCTGCAGCCTTCAACCCACCCAGTCCCTTGGGCTTGTTTCTGGCAGAGGCTCAAAGTCTAAAACCAGAGCTGAAGGGGGTCCTAGCAGCTGTGCTTATATGAACCACCTGACACCCCTAGAAATGCTGAAGGGACAAGACTACAAGCAGGAGTCCAACCAGGGCTCTCCCAAAAATTAACAACATAATCGGAAACTTATCCTTTCTATTTTCAGGATGAAAATTCATGAAAACTGCATTTGGCTCATATATATATATATATATATATATATATATATATATATATATAAATAACTAGTTCATGGAAAGTGATACATCACTAAGAAATGAAGTTGTGTGTAGCATTTGTTTGCTTCACATGTGCTCTGATAATAACGTTTTAAGTACGCATTCTCTATAGTCTTAGACCCACATTCAGTTCAGATGCTGTGCAGTACAGGAAACGGCCTGTTGTTTGGGATCAGGGACTTCTACGGCAAACCAAGTAAGATTTATATACTAGTGATCAGCGGTAGGTGTGGGCAGGTGTCAGCACTGTCCACAGCTAATTAATTTAATAATAAACTACATCAGAATGGTGAAGGGTGCACCTACACTCCTTTGTGAATCTCTGCAAAAATCATACACGTGAGTGACTAATATCTACTGACCAGAACAACACGACAAAAAGTTACAATGAACATCAGACTGTCTTGACCTCTCAATTGGGTCATTTCAATGACGTGAAATGGTTTATTTCTTCGATCACAACCACTAACGTGCAAGGGTGTAAGAAGTGTTCACCAAGCAGAAGTCCTTGAGATTTTAGTTTCATCAAACAGTAAATGTGATATATCAGCTTATCACTTACATGTAAATGGCAGTTCCTAAAAGGCTTCAGAGATTTTCTTTCTAAATAACTTGACTGTTAATCCCACCAACAAATCTGTGCTATGAAGTTACATTATGTGTAGAGAAATCGTTTGCTTAAGCAAGGGTAAATTTTAACCCTGCTTCAGTTGCAACTGCAATAAATCTTAAAACACTTAAGTACAAATTTAGATTGGTACCGAAATAATTCTAATTAGCACACCCTTGTAGCTCAGGTGGCGAAGGTATAGACCATGTAAAACTCAAGGACCCAGGGTTCGACACCTGGGGCTACACCTGGGGCTGAGGCAGGAAAAATAAAACAAAAATTATACATTTTTTAAAAAGAAGGAAAATGTTATAATTATTCAATCGATGAAAAATTAAAGTGGATCATTTTATCAAAACTTTCTCATAAGGCTCACTTAAAAGTACTGTAGAGTAACTTCCTTATCTGTGCAATTTCTACTTGGTTCAGTCTACAAATATCCCACTTTCTATCATCCAGACACTTAAATAAGTTAGAACCAGAGTGAATCCGGAATGTCACACTGATTGACAGGGGTAAGTGGAGAATAAACCCTTCAGAATTAAAGATACTTTTTTTAACACCAATCAAGAAGATCTGAGAGTCCATCAACTTGTCAGACCACTTAAGTTAGCATCACTTCCAATATACTCAAAGGCAGTGCAAGATGACTGATAATAGTATGCCAGTTGCTTAGAAAGTACTAAAACAAGTGAGAACGTACTCAAGAGGAAATGTTTTCCCATCAAGTTAAAAAATTGGTAGTTGAATGATCTAAACATAGACTTACTCTCGTCTCATATTCAAATGTCACCTCAGTAAGGACTTTCCTCAAAACTATTTAAAGTTGGACAAGACTCCATAAACAGGCACACTTTTATTCAAAATCTTCCATTTGTCTCCCCCAGTTAGAATATAACTTCTGTGAAAGCACAAATTTTTGCCTATTTTGTTCATGGTTCGACAAACAGATCTGGCCCTGGTATATGAAAGGCACATAGTTTTTCATAAAAGAATGCTAATAAAAGCATTTAGTAAGATCCTCTAATAGTGGCCCCCTTAAAATGGGATATGCATTTAGCACTTTACTTTTATATAAAAATGCACAGAAGTATATTATGGGATAAAGTAAATATTAAGAAGAAATTTTGGCTTGTAATAGGCAAAGTGGGCTAGACAGTGATTAGACGCACAGAGAAAAAACATGGTGTTTTAGAATGGGATGTGAGTTTCCTCTCTCCTCCTCTTAGGAGTAATTTTGTAGGAACGTTGCTGAAGTACTAGGCTGGAACTAAGTCACCAGAAATGACTGCATTCTTTATTTTTAATACACCTGAAAAGAAATAAAGGGTTCCCAGTTGTGTAATCTTCCTTAAAGATAACCTGGATTAAGTAATCAAAGACTAAAGTTTTAGAAGTTTATTTCCTAACTAGTATGGAATGCAACTCAGTCAGGGCAACAGGAGATAGAGAGGAATCGACATTAAGATGCACAGGGTCTGAACTGAAAGTTCCTTCAAGTACCAGAAGAAATGGTGCTTTTGAAATGAAATGATGCCGTTTTTAATAAACTGAATCTTTTTAAAATCATAAAGCTAACACTCATTGTATATAGATCTTTTATTTAGCACCCTCTTTCACCATTACAGATCTTACGCATTTCTGACTTCCAGGTCAGTGCTTAGAACCTCAATTCAAAATTGAGGAAGATTCTTCGCCCATCTATAAGTGCCATCTTTACAGTGACTGATAAAAACTGTAGTCAAACCTATAGATTTAATTACTAGGGTTAAGTCCTCCAGGAATCTTAACAATTCGGTCAGAAAGTCTCCTAAATTAACCATTTTTAATTTTATTTATACTCATTTACCAGAGGTTGTAAGTAGTTCTAAAGAGAAATAACTCAAAGATTTAGAATTAAATGCTTGTCTAACAAAAAGACGTGCCTTATGTGACCTAAACATATGTAGACTTTGGAACATTACAGAACTACAGAGAAGTCAGTCAAGGGTGCAGTCCCAGTTCTCTTGCTATTAATCTTCTACATGACTCTGTGACAAGTTACTAGATGACTAACTTGCCTGGGTCCAAGGAGATGGAGTACATGATATACTTTCAAAAAGGCCATCACTGGTAAAAATGCCTGGCAAGCACTAAGTAATTCAACTAAGAAAACAGGATCTGTTGCTTCAAATTATAACTCTTCCTCCAAAGGAACCTCAGAGTACTTCAAATATATTACCATCATCACGCAGAGGTCACACACATTAAACCTCTGCCATTCAGAACACTGAAAGGTAGAATCAAAAACTACTATCACTGAAGGACACCTTCTGGTCATTTCAGTCCCAGGGTGAGTTTCCATTCAAATGGAAATTCAATGGAAATAAAGGAAAATACTGACTAGTTTGACAATGATAATCAATTAACATATTAGTTACAGTAAAAATAAATCTTTTTCATCCTGGAACTAATAGACTGATCGGGAATAAACAAACTATTTTCATCATCACAATCAGTGCTATGATAAGTTATTCAACTCACAGTGAGAATGAGGCAGGAGAAGGACTGCATTTGAAACCCAAGTTTGAGTTAGTTTAGGGAAAAGAAAAAGGAAAATGACTAGTTACAGGATTGCCCCCACTACCCAAAAGTAGAATGTTACTTCTTGGTAAAAATTTGGAAGGTCTGAGAATGCTATAAAACTATCCATCTATCTATCTTTTACCCCCTGGTCCTGGGTCTCAAACCAGGTCCAGGGCTTACATAGCCTGTGCCTTAGTTGCCTGAGCCACAGGGAGGAAATTGCCATGAGTGTGTGTGGGAAAATGTGAGCATTCCCAGGATTTCACCCCAAATCTGGACATTCCAGAACTCTGCATCACTGTCACTAGTACAAATGCAGAGGGATGCTTGCTCTAAACTTAGTTAGGGAAAGGTTTTCAGATTAAAGCACTTCTCATGCTAAATTATTTTTTATTTTATCCAAATTAATCTCTGCTTTCACAATGAAACATCACTGGAGTCTTCCACACAGAATACCTAGTTAAATGTTTAACTGCTATGCCACTGTTAAGGTTCTTAGTCACTGAGCAGGCAGGAAGCTTGGCCTATAAGGTCCTTCTATCTAGCTGGGGACTGCAGAAAAGTCAAGGTCAGGTACATAATGAACTGCAACAGGAAATGATCCACAATCCAGTTTACTTTCTTCCTCCCACACATCCCCATTCACCACAATGAGTCTTTGTACTTCATGGCTTTTATGAAGGCATCACATCTCACCAACTGTAAGAACAAGGCTCCTCCTTCTCTCCCATCTGTTCTCTGCAAAGTGGCCTTGTAATCCATCAAATCTATCTGCATCTTCACCCAAGTCCCAGGGATTGGAACGAGGCCTCATGTCCTCACTCCAAGAATAACTACACTTTATACACAACTATCAACTTTTGTCTCTGGACAAGGGAAATAAAACACAACATCAAGTACCCACTTGACATATATATTTTAAATAATTCAGTAAGTTCCCAAGATTCATGCAACCCTTGGTCAAACTTATAGTAGTGGAAGAATGTTCCCTGGAGCAGCCAAGTCTGACAAAGGACACAGGAAGCAGAAGGGACAGCTTCCACAAGCAGTGTGGCAGCCCAGCCTTTATCTGACACTTTGGACAATGGCCTCCTTCACTTTCAGGAACCATGGCAATAAAATATGCCTTCCAGGCAATTTACCTGTCGTCTACTCTCCATTCTCTGCCTTCTGGAACAGGGAGTTCCAGATAATATTCATAGCTTGAATAGTAACATCATCAAGTGACAACAAACACTTTGGTCTCAGACAGGCTGAAATAACTCCCAGTTCCAAGAGTGATGAGATCCTGTTACCCTGAACAAATTACTCCTTCACACAGTCTCAATTGTGTGTGTGTGTGTATATGTGTGTGTGTGTGTGTATATGAATTTTGCTTCATAGACTTTCTGGAAAGATGAGAGATATTCCGAGCCCTGGTGTCTATTCAGTAAATGTTTCTATACCCTCCACACTGAAGGGAAAATGGCATGCATTCGTAAGAATAGAGGGCAAGGGGCGGGGGTATGAATACTTTTACATTCATGATAAAAATCATAGAACAACGGAATGTGAAGTATGTTTTAGCACTTTAGATGTCATTATCAGTAAAAGTTCCAGAAATCATTCTGAAAAAGGTTGAATTCACAGTGGCTTTTATCGAGTTCAAAATTAGAGGGGAAAATTTAAAACACTCTAAAAAAAATCAGCTTGTAGCTTATAGGATGACAAGTAACTGAGCTTTAAAAAAATTAAAGTTTGATATCTATATATAGATATATAGATATAAAACCCATCGTACACACAATTTTTTCAAGACTATTCATTGCTTTAGGTAAAAGCCTTCATCAGTCGTGTTTTAAAAGCTGCAGCTGGACTGTGGGTCGGATGGCACTCGGCAGTCTTGTGTGTTGGGGGTGGGGTGTGTCAGGAATGAATGTGGTTGTTAAGGCATTTCCAAGTGGGGAGCCCTTGGAACAACATGAGAGCGAGGGTCATGGGAAAAGAAGTCTGCTCACCCTGCTTCCTGGCAGCATTTCCAGTACACGTCCATAAGTAACACAAGGTTATGAAATGAGGAAAAAACAAAAAAGGAAGGGCTTGGTAGATGAAGACAGGCAGGGAAATCCACATATATACACTCAGATTATATATTACCTACACTGGAACATTCAGGAACCAGTTTGAAGACAGCATTTTGCTTTACTATGCAAAATATTTAATCCTTGTGTTTTCAATAAAAGAGTATTTTACTACATTCAATCACAAATGAAATTCAATAGGAAAGAAAACAATGTATCTGCATCATTTTCAGAGAAAAACACAATTTGCAGTTATTTTTCAGTTATCAAAAATATTCCTCAAGATTTCAAACTTTCAAATCTAGAGTTCATCACGCTAAAACAACACTGACTTAGTAATTAGGTGACTATACCCTGGACTTGATGTGAAACCCAAGGGCATTTTAGTTACCAAAGGTTCAGAGTTTTCGTTTGTTTTTGCTTTTTCCTTTTTAAATTCACTTGTCTAAAACAGCACAGGCGACAAATCCCCAGTTAACAAATCTCAGATTACACAATTACATACCCACTTATGTTTTAGGGACTCTAAGATAATTCAATCTAAAGAAAGAAATCCACTGACAAATCTATAGAAAATCCACCTACCGTGGGTTTCCTTGTCTTAATCCTGAAATTATAATCCCCAAATCCTGGAAAACTACAAGCACTTTTCAAAAAGATCTTAAAGTAGGTCTAGGTTTAACCAACAGTTTTTCTCTTAAGTTCTGAAGTAATCTGCTTTGTTCAGAACTATGAATTTACCAAGGAGAGCAGCCTCCAGATTGCCCCTATACCTGAGTATTATTAAGCAACCAGACAAAATATGGAGAACTGACCTTGGCAGGGAATGTAACCAGCATAGTTTCCCCGCCCCCTTTCCTCTTAAGAGAAAAAGAAAACAAAATATTCAAAAGTTGAAATGTAGTTAAGGGATTTCCATATGCTCATTTTATTTGTAACATAACATTTCTACTCTTTATCTTTAATAGTAGTAATTCTGTAACATACTATCACTTTATGGAGATGTAGATACTGTTTATGAGCATCACAGATTAGTCTGAGTAAAAATCAACCTCTCCTTCCACAAAAATAGGTAAGATATCAATGAGCAATGCTTTGATTGAACCGCAAAGAGAAATGAAAATATTCGTGTCAGAATTACTGAGGTATATGTGTTTTAAGTCTTTGAACTAATGTCAGATCTTTTACATATTATTTAAATCTAAAGCAAAGTTGGCAATCACTATTCAATTCAGAATTTACTTCACTAATCATAGTACTGTGAGGATTTAAACAGATGGCGCCTTTTAAACATCAGTCTCTAACCTCACCTAGTAATTTCAATACATTTCAGATCTTTCCACATTTTAATGTCAAATCTGCATCAAAGAAATGCCTCTTGGTGTGGCCTTGTGGCTCTGTGGGCTGCGAGGGCTGGGTTTGGACCATGTAGAGCCCAAGGACCTGGTTTTGAAACGTGGGGCTGGGGTAGGAAAGGGGAAGACCAAATATAAAATAAAAATGCTTCTTCCTCTTCCCTCTCTTCCTTCCCTCCTTCCCTCACTCACTCCCTCTCTTACTTAAAGAAATACCTCTTTTCCATTCACCTTCAATTATTAATATTCAAAATGAAGAGAGAATATATATATATATATATATAAATCACTGACTCTAAAACAATAAGTATAATCACATTATTCAGCAGTTATAAATTACAGGCTATCACAATATTTCTACAACTAAGTTTCTCAAATCACTTTCACTTTTTAAAAAATTTCTTATTCTGAATAGTCTCTCAACTCCCCCTATTCCGCATCCAAATATCTAAAATACTCCCAACACAAATACAGTCTTCTTTTGACATCTAACAACTACCTACTACTCTACATAAAGGATAAGCGATTCTAAAGATATCTTCCTTGATTAATAAAGAGCATATAACCTGATGAGAAAAAGATGGCTGCACAGGTGCTTTCTGAGGAAGAGGAAGGAGACGGGCCTGAGAGTGGGAAACAAGTAAGTCCTTGAAACACGAGTTGAGGAACCCAGAGACCAGGCTCCATTATGGTGCCAGCAGTAAGGCCCCATTTAAATTCTCTCCCAGCACTTAGTCAATGTAAGGCTGCTACTATTTTGTACCAGTAAGGAGTGCTTCAATAAAGACTAGTTGCTCTGCTGTAAGTTTTATAGAGTTAATTCATTCAAAATAATTAAACATACTTGGAGCAAGTCACTGAGCCTGGAACAAAACATGGAGCTGAGAGCCATGGTAAGAAAGACCATGAGGCGCCAAGATAACTCAGCATTGTGGAGCAGGGCACCTAGGATAGCTGGTGAAGATAGGCCTCCCCAAGACGTACAGAAGAGGCTTTCCTAAGACAATCAAGGTCTTGCAGGCTCATGAGAAACTTTTACCATTCCACTCTCTCTCCATTTACTACCAAGAAGAAAGAGAATTGGGAAATTACCCAGAATTAGGGTTTTTATCAAAAACAATCTTTGCATAGGAGAAATCTATCTGTATGGCAGAGCAAACATAATTAAAGAGCATCTGGTCTTTGTCATATGAGTCCCCATCCTCTTTTGTGGAAATCTCAGGCCCCTTCCCAATTCATAGTTCTCATTACATACCCTCGTTTTGCTCCACTGATTAGAATTGGCATCCATATAGATTCCCCATACACGTGTAATTATTTTTATCTTTTCTCCTACTAATTATCTATGTTCATTGCTCAACTAGCCAAAGAAGAACTCAGAGTGGCAGCGGGAAATTTCCTCTGCATCCTACACTGACAGGATACCATTGTGATCACCGAGAGAAAAACAAAGGGAAGCACACAAGTTTTAAAGGACAGGCTCAAGTTAGAATAAAAGTGATACACGACCCTCAGATTGTGGTAACTATGATACTGACACCCCCACCACTACAGTAATAGTCCCTGACCCGACTGATCTAATACTCTTTCACCCAATCTATTAAACCCTACAAAATACTCCCCAATAATCATTTTATGTCAGAGAAGTAGAAAATGATACTGAGAGATCAAAGAGTCTCTTTTGCATGTACCATATAGCCAGAAGGCTATTATCATTTGCAAGAAAAGTAACAATTCTTCACTATCATCTAAGGCCAGTCCACACTCAAATTTCCTCAATTTCCTTTAAACTTTGTTTTCTACTTATTTGCAAATAAGAATTCCAGCAAACTATTCGATTCACTTATGGCTCTTACATCTTTTTTAAATCAATTTTAATATGAAACAGTTCTGTTTATTTTTCCCTTCTTTTCCCAAGTCACTGCTATGTTAGCTCAGTGGGTTTGCAGGATCTCCTAATTCTGAGTTTAACCTAGTGCATACTCAAAATGTTCTTCTCTGCTTGCTGTTTCCTGGAGTTAGGAAGCTATTTGTAAAGGCCTGATCCAGAGTAGGGGAAAACCCTACTCTCTTCTTTTGAAATTTAAAAAAAAAAAATTTATGTACACAGACATTAACATTTATTTTTTAAAAAGAAACTGCTTAGATTACACAAAAATAAATCATTCTTTTAGAGAAATGAATCTGTACTCACAAGGTCTAAGTGTTTAAAAGTATTCTAATTCTTACAAGAGGTGCTACTAGAGTTTTTGTTGGTTTTTTTAATCATCTGAGAAGGAAAACGAGCAGTGTTCAGAAAGGAAAGCACACACCCCCACACACAGATACCTTCCTGTGCTGTGTCTACAATCCAGTCTCAGCTGATGACATCTAAGCTGATGGTAGCAACTCTTTAACTTGTCTCATGGGCAGAAGCTGTGGACCCAGAGCCCTATGATTTCTCAATCCAGATTTATTCCAGAAAAGGAGTTCAAGGGGCTTTCCACCCAGTTCTCCCTCTCCGCAGTCATCCTCAAGTGAAATTCAGGAGCTCATGGTATTAATCCACATGAAGGAAATTGTGAATATACTGAGGAAAATGAAGCAGCAGGAGACCAAAAGTTAAAAATACAGAGAGTTCTCTGTCCCCACCCCTCATTCATGCCCACTGAGGCTTCAGGTTTCTAATAAACTCACAGTGGGTTGATAGTAGTAAGACACTTCCCCCTTGCCCTCTAGAGATGGTTCCCAGTGGAAATAGTTGGGTCATGACTTTTCAGAAAAAAATGTCACAGCCCTTTTAAAAGCCAATCTTTCCTTTTCTCTTTTGATTTCTGAACACTATACCTATGACCTTTTGACATTACCTGTGTAAACGGCCAGCCACTCAATCATCTATGAAACATACTCAAGTGGCACAAAGAAAATACTGACATTATCAGTGATCTTTACCCATTCCCCTGACTTTTACCCCTTTCTTTCATACTTCTAACTCTTAAAAGTCCCTGTAAGACTGGAATTCATACAAATTACTCCCAATAAAGCAACAAAAAAAGAAAATGACGTGAAGTGACTTAGCTGTTGGAATCATTCTTGGCATTTCCTCCTAAGTCTCTTAAGAAAGAGGCCACAGACAAAAAGGGGGATTCCACTCACTAAGAGGAATGAAAGCAGAAGAGACAGGAATTCATTTGACCTGGCAATGACTTAGCATGATGCCAAATACAGAGAATGAAAGGAATCATAAAAAATATATATATATTTAGAAGAGAAAAATCTGAGCAAAATGGAAAGACACATGAGACTGTTTTGTCAAGTCTAACTCTTCACTGCACCATGAGGTGTGGAGCCCCAGGAGGTCAGGGGTGTCAGTCACATCCCGTGGCTTTTTTGTAAAGTACCTTCAAACACTATCCTTACTGTTTCGATTTCACTTCTGTATCTTTCATCACTCTGAACCAATGGTCTCTTTGTACTGATGAACTCAATGCATTAAATGACAAATATCCATCTTTGGTTTCACACACTTGGAAACTGGAAAAGATTAGAAAACTGAAATCTATTCTGTAAACTAATGTAACAATATTTATGTTACGTGCACTCATAATGAGCAGTGTAATATGAGAGTCACAGGTTGAAGTGTGATTTTTTTTCCCATAACACATTTTGAAGCCATCAGGGATAAGTCTTTTCAAATAAAAGTATCTTACCTACATACAGAGTTTAATGCTTAAAATCCTTTGGCATAAGAAATGGCTGATTTAGTGATTCAATATCCACTACACTTTCACAGTATTAAACTATTTGGTGAAGCTGAAGGTACAACTCAGGGTCTATATTAAAAACAGAATAATTAAAAAGTCAACACTTTGCAGATTTTTCTAAAGGAGGCAAGGGTTTTTAATGATCTGTTTTCAACTCTATTCTTCCCAGTAAATCTGCTATATGTGTGTGTATGCACATGCTCCAGCACCCACACAGAGTTTCCAAAGGTAAGCTTTTTCAGAGACATATGTGTGTCTCATTATGGTAGAAGCATGTGCATGAGAAAAGCAAAAATAATTAATAGGATATACACGTCTCAGATGATCCATCAAAAGTATGAGAAAATTGGGCATAGTGGTTAGTACGCTGCCTTCAGTTGAATGCAGTCCACACACATCTCAAGGACCTAAGCTCTCATCCAGGTGGGGTAAGGGATGGACAACCAAGATGCACAAGTAAAAATAAAATGTTTCTTCCTCCTCTTTCTTCCTGCCCGCTTCCCTACCTGCCTTCATTTCTGCCTGCACATTTCCTCTTAAAAAAAAAAAAAAAAAAAAAGTGCGAAAATAATCCAACTATTCTTTTGTACTATACACCTGCTGGGGATCTATTACTGTCTTGACCATGCCTTCTTACACAAAGAGTATCTCAGACTTTAATGTGCATTAGGATCACCTAGAGATCTTATTAAATGAAGATTCTGATTCTCCAGGCCTGCACATGAGTTCAGAGCTCAGTCCAGTAAATGGAAGCTGCCAGGTGATTCAGAAGCTGCTGGCCCATGGGCCACCCTGTGAGAAACACACCACTATTCACTGGCCTCACAGTGTCACGCTGTGTTGATTTACTTTTTTTGAGGATTTTGAAGCCAACCACTTTCTTCTTCCAACACGCACCAACAGGAGAGAAGAAGGTGGAGAGGGAGAGAAAAATCACAGCAATGGTACATTTTCCCCATTAATCCAATTTTGGCAGCATATCTAAAAGTTTGTTAAATCAATGAAATATATTTTAGTAGACAATTTTATTTCTACACCACCAGGAAACTACATTATCTTCTGTGAATATGTTATATATTATATGAGAAATATCTTTCTGAAAATTAAGTTTTGTTTAGAGTTTAACAAATTTCTGTAGGCTACTCCAAACATGGTTAGAGTCTTACAAAACAGATCAGGCTGTACTATTTACTACTCTGCCATTGTTGCTGTTTTCAAACAGACTCTACTTAAAGACTAATACTATACTCTAACCCCACATCAACACTTCTGAAGATAACCCCTACTGCTCTCCATGAGTTGATTATTCATGAAATTGACGTCAGGGATTTTCATATGAAAACTAAGGTGTCTTCTTGTAATTTCTTTGTTCTCACACCATTAATCTACTGAATGAAAACTTCACTAAATAATCCAGTTACTACCTACAGAACATTCATTACACTTTATAAAAAAAACTCATGAAATTCGATATGTTTTACAAATAAATGCTTCTTTGATCAAGTGTATGTGAGGCACAAGCAGACAGATGGAGGGAGCCAGGAGCAAGAGAGAGACAAACTAAATCCACTTCTTTTATGACCTTCAAATAAAGGCCGATCTTAAAACAAGAAAACAGAACTCTACGTTATCCCTTTTTATGTTCATTTCAGAGGTTAAACTCAGAGAGTGAAATCAAGCGACCAGACTGCATTAAATCCTATAGTGTAATGACAAATTTCATTTAAAATAAGAATAATCCTAAAAGCTTTGCTTTTGCTAGAACAGTTTCTTTATTATAAAGAGTTTTCTGAAAGTCACTGTGTGCCTCTAATTTGTGTACATAAAGTTCATTATTTAAACAGTAAGCTTAATTTCTTGATGTCAGTGTATGGGATCTCACTCAGCAATTCATTCAATACCCAAGTAAATTATATAATTTCCAATACTTAGAATTTAGATTTATAAGTCTTTTTGCTTTCTTAGCTCTACAATGCTATAGACACTCAAAAAAACTTTAACAGTTCTGTAAAATATTTAAGCTAACATTTACTGAGCATTTACTATATGCCAAGTGCTTTGTCAAGAACATTAAAAGAAACTTTGAATCATATTCCTTGTAATCCTATGAGGTAAGTACTTTTATTTTACTTTATAAATAATAAAACTGAGGCTTGGAAAACATTAGCTTGCTGTAAGTCATTCAGCTGGGGAGTCTGCACCTACATCTAATTTTTTAAGAGGAAGAAAGGCAAACAGGTAGCAAGAAGAGAGAGGAGGAAGAACATTTTCATTTATTTATTTGTTCATTTTTGGTTGTTACTCCCACCCCTGGTCCCCAAACCCAGGTCCCTGGGCTTTACGTGGTCCACATCGCAGCATCCAGCTTAGTGCCTGAGTTACCAGAGTGTACCTAAGCCTAAATTTAAATATAGCAGTCCAACTACAGATTCAGAGCTCCCACCCACTAAGTTAATACTTTCAATGCATACACTGAGTACATGCTAAATTCCAGGCTTTACCTAAATACCACATTGAATTTGTGGTAATTTACTCTGAAGTACTTCATTACGAATAATATAAAAAGTACAAATAAATTAATCTGACTCACTATTTGGGAGTTGGTGAATTAGTATAATAGGTGTCCTAAGTGAAATCAAAACCTTGATGTTAGATAATTAGTATATGAAGTAACTCGAGACTTTAAGCCAGCTAAATCACACAAGGATTAGATATCATAGTCTATGGAGTAACAGCCCTTAGTCCTTAAATGAATGTACAAAACACGCCAAGCCTCAATCCCCATAGCTGGAGTCCCTCTATTGTCTCAATTCAGAGGTTCCAGCTGTCTGAGCTGTCACAGGACCTTCTGATCATATTCCCCAAAACATCTTAGCATCTGCTATAAAGAAGACTCTAACCCAAGGACTTGGTGAGGATACTCAAAGACCCAGAGAAAAAATTTCTCCAAGTCAAATATGGTTGTTCATATTTACCTACAATCACAGGTCCACATATCTGGCTTACTCTTGGTCCAAGGAAATGTGCCTACCAGTAGGAGTTTGTAGGGATGAAAACTAAAAGCTGCATCTGCTTTTAATCACTGAGACTAGTCAACCATCATTCTTCACCATTTATTGAGCACTGACCTGGCTACTGGGATTCAGCAGTGATTAAGAGAGAAAGTCCTCCACTGCTTACATTCTAGTGCAACGAGTGAAATAAAATGTATACTATGTTAATATACAGATGCTGATTTATAATGATGCACACCTTAATCCTAAATAAAGTTATGGTGCGATGACGCTTTAATGAAATTATTTAAAAATAAACTAGATGGGTCATGTCTCAATCCCATGGGATCTTGAAATACCTGTACTTAAAATGGGATAAAACTAAAGTATGGCAAACTAAACTGAAGGGAGTGGGGAGGTACTATAGTATGTTAGATGGTGATAAATGCTCGGGGTTACGGGAATAAGGAAGCTTTGAACTTTAACATGAGGGAAGGTCTGAAAAAGACTTTTGAATAGGAAGTCTATTGGTAGTGTGATATTCAGCAAACAGAACCAGGCATTCACATAAATGCTGAGTTGGAAGGAGGGCTATCTAGAGATTCTCTTACCAGCAATAAACCCTCACTAGCCAGTAGAAGGCACTCAGCAAAACAGACGACCCACACCCATACCTGTTCCCAGCGCCCCCAGAGTGACCCACAAAAGTCATTTCAGCAGTTCAAGAACCCGTTTCAGAAACAGCAACTTGCATTGACAAGAGATAAGATACCCAGAATAATGATGACTGATTCAGTTACTCAGAATCACTGGAATAAAAATCTTTGTAGTCTTGACTTCAAACCTCTGAAAGAACATGAAGAAGTAAATCTAGGCTATGTTGTACATTGTGACAGTATCCTACCTTAACGATCAGAAGAGCCATTTGATTTGAAAGGTGAAAAGACATGAAAAGACTCACAAAATGAAATAACCAAAATAAATCTTTTAAGTGAAACCAAACTTACTCAAGCAACACACTTCAAGGGAAAAAAAAGCAATTCAGACTTCCCAATTTATTTGACACAGCCTGTCAGTGTTATCATGAGGCTTAATCAAAGACACATGCCATTCTGATAGTCCTTGAGAGGGAAGTAATTCAAGCTTTGCTGTGAATTCAGGGTTTCTTAAAATCCCATTGTTAGAAAGCACTGGCTTTCCAGCTGTAAATCTAACCTAAAGAGGAGGCCATTCTTGGTCAAGAATCTCTGCTCTCACCCACACCCAAGACAGCATTAATGCACAAGGTTTAAGAGTCATGCTTTCCTCAAGCCAAATGCAAGACAGCTGATTTCCCCCAAAGAGAAAACTCAGATGCAAACGGTTCAGCAGGGTGCAGCAAGATGTCATACTCGTGGGAGAGACTAAACCCATGACTGGGCTCCAGTTTCTTTCCCTGCAGTACATTTGATGAAGAAACCAGGACCCCTTGGTGGGAAGTGCAACTGAAGAAACCAGACAGAGTACATACACCCTTCCCAAAAGGAGAGAAAATACCTCAGGCATTTGTTCAAATGAAACTTCTTTGAAATTGACAAACTTACTAAAGCAGGGACTTTGAGGTTTTCTAAAACTTCAGCCCTTCAGCAAATGATAATCATGATGACTATAAGCGATTTTTCTAAAGATAAAAACAATCTCCACTCACTGTGTAATGAAAGAAAGGAAAAGTAAAACTCAGTAAAAGTCCATTTGAAAAAGCTCCAGGTATTTACTCTGCAAGATGACTCTTTACCTATGGATGATCATTCAGTAAAAGATAAAAACTACACTTTTGTCCAATAGTCTGAGATCAGACTAAGGTACATGTGGCAACAGAATTCCAGCAAAAAGAAAAGCTCAGATTTGAGAGGTCTGGGGAGGAACTACAACCAGGCTTCAGATCAGCAAGGACCGAGCCACCCAATGTTCCCAGACATGGAGAAGAGATTCAGTAGATACAGCTTTAAATAGCAAGGATACAAGTCATCTATTACAGAAGTATTTCCAAAATTACTGCCTTATGAAAGTTAGCTTCCTTTATCTGTAAAAATTTAGGTGCCTGACACTTGTTTCCCATCAGTGTGACTAACACACAGTATGTCTAGATGATGATGAAAAAGCCATACAGTTCATCTTCCTCTGAAGTGTGAACTCCTCAGCCTAATCCTTCCCCTGACCACATGAGCATCTGGAATAATTTCTAAAGTGACACCAAATTCACAAATAAAAGCACCAACCCCTCAACTGGGAGCATCCGTGGTTTTCTTAAACTTCAATTTTCGACTTCTTGATGCACATGTTTCCTTTTGCCACATGCAATCTAGGTTCATAATTACTAGCTTTTATTGAATGCAAGATTCAGGGTTTATGCCTACTCAGTGAGACTGTCATGTCATCAAAAAGTCAACATACATTCTTTGACCCTTAAACTAGCAAGATAAATATAGACTTACATTTTTTGTTATAGTTAAATCTACAACTAAATGGTTTGACTAAGAGAAAAACCATCACTTTATTTTCTGACTCCATTAATGAAGGTAGGAAAAAAAAAAGAGAGCAAAGAAAGTTGCTGATATAATTTCACTTATCAATGTGCCCTTAGAACTACTATGTGCCAGACACACCGCTTCATGCTAAAGACAGTTTTCTACTCCTGTGGCGTTTGCAGTGAGGAAGACAAAAGAGCGAACAACTGCAGAGCATGGAGTAAGTGCTGCCACAGACAATCACTCCCACACAGGAAAAGAAAGAGTAAGCAAAGAAAAGAGGGAGCTGGAAGTCCCCAGAGTTCTGAACTTGACTTGGTGACTATATGCTTTTCCATGTCTCCCAAAGTCCCTTACTTCTCTCCAGAGAAGACCTTCTAGTCATTAAATTGCTCCACCCACCCTATTGCTGGCAACAGTCTTTTCACAATCAACAGCATGGTTAATGGGTTTCAATCCCAGCAGGCTCATTGAGAGAGATATCAATGCATGCTGTGTCTCTTCTAAAAAGGGAACAAATCTATCAAGTAAACCCATATCTATTTTAGTAACTACTAGCATATACAAACGAGACCAGAAATGTTAGTGATGATTTTCCAGGTTCGTGGCACAAAACCGCTTCAAAGCAAACTATTCAGTAGAAAACCAGAAAGAAAAATTTTCAAAATCAAACAATAATAACTTCCTCATAGCTTTCCTTTCTTTCATGACTCTTCAAACAGTTGACAGGAGGCAGGAACTCATTCTCACTGTGATGCTTGGGAAGAGCAAGGGGATTATAACCAACATGCGCTGAAATCATTGCCCTCAACTGTCAAAACCATTCTGCAGCATTTCTCAACTTTTCAGCATCCCTAGGATCACCTCACTTCCCAGTTGGTGCCATGATTTCAAATTGAGCAAGGTCAGATGAAATCAAAAGAAGCCCCGCTGGCACAAATACAATCCTAAACCAAAGTACTGCAGAGAAGTTCACCCAGTTGAATTCAGTCAGTTAAGAGACAGTAATGCCAATCAATCCACAACAATGCAGATGGCAAACATCCACTAAAGAGCCTGAATACAAGGATTTCCCTAGCAAGGTTCTTTTGGGAACTTTAACTGGAGCATTTGAAGTAAGTTACCAATACAAATTTAGAGCTCCCCCAAATAATATCTTTCTTTTGCAAAAACTAAACATGGTCATTTTCTTTAAGATTAAAAAGTTTTGGTCCCTACTTCATTTGCATTACATAGTCATTCTAAACAAAATAGTAGCTGCCATTGAACTGACTAGTTTATGTTCATTAAAAATTCCCAAAGGGGATTACCCCTATGACTCAGGGCAGGTGAGCTGCTGGTGAGCTCGTCGTGAACCACAGCAAGTCCAAGGACCCAGGTTCAAGACCCATGGCCAGGGTGAAAGACCAAAAATGAACTACTGAGTAAAGATGTCTCCTCATTCCTTAAATGCTTCTTCCTCATCTGCCTTCCTTCCTGCCTTCCTCACTTTTAAAAAATAGTAATAATCCACAAAAAGATACCTTTAATTCAAAACAACTATATGGCACATAGATAAATGTGGGATTTTATTCCTCATATTCAATATTTAGTGATTATTAAATAAGTACTTGCTGTGTGATAAATACTGATTTAATCACTTCCTTCACCTCACTTCATCATTCTAATCCGCCCGCGTGATCAGGAGCTCGGCATTTAATAGCAGAATCATAATGAAACCTGGATGGATTGTGTTCCAATTCTCTTGCCTTCATTAGTTGTTTTGGAGACACTTTCTCAAGCAGGCAAACGCAGAAAGCTTGCTCATGCTCTGTGATCTAGCAACTAGCCCTAGACAATGACATCCTTTATTTTATTTCCGCTTACTTAACTTGCTGAGTGTGGCATAAATTTCCATTTTCACTTCAGTTAACTTCACACTATGACAAGCAGCTGGCACTCAATATTTGACCTGACATCTCCTCATCATTTATATATCATATGTATTCAATGCTAAGCCATCACTGATTCTAGGCCACATCCCAATTTTTCAGGCAGTTTTTGTGAAAAAAAAAAAAGAAAAATCAGAAATAATAACATTATGTGTTTCAACAAAGGACTCAATGATGTGCTTTTTACACTGCTTCCACAGGAAACATGAGATTAAAGAGATTTAAAAAATCCAAGATTTATACACTAAATAAGCAGTAGAGATGGATTTATGTGTATGACACATTCAGAAGTTAAACACTGGCTAAGTAAGTTTTGAAGCAGGAAAATGTGGGCACATTGGAAGGCAGCATCTCATCAGTAGGCTTCTCTCAGTCACATTCTAGGTAAGTGAAGAATAGATAAAGACTACCCACTTTTTTTATTTCCACTATGTTTCTCTGGGTACTGGGTATTGTGCTGTTATGTGGAAGAATGTTAATATAAACATAGAGACAAGATTTCATCTACAAATGAAAATAAAAGGAAGGAGCAAATTAAGCACTGGTGTATGTCCTGCTGATAAAAGCAAAGCACTCTCTACCAGTTGACGATTACTTATTTAAAACCCAAAGAATTCTTCTGGAGTCTGTTTACTCTTGGGGTTTGCTATCTGGAAAATGAACCGAATGAAAAGGTAATAGTCCTTCAATGCCTAAAAAAGATTCTGTTCTTGCCCTGGCAGCTAAGTGCTAAGCTGGCTGGGGTACAGCTCATGTAAAGCTCAAGGATCTGGGCTCGGGGGGCAGGGGCAGGGAAAACACACAACCAAAAATACATGGAAGTGCTTCCACATCTTCCTTCCCAAAAGTTCTTCTTCCTCTTCTCCGTTCCTTCCTGTCTTAAAAAAAATAATGTTCATTGTGGTTATCCCAAAGACAGCAAGAGTGAAAAAATGGGCACTAGAGAAACTTAAGCCTATGACTTACAGCTGTGGCAAGCATCAAACATGTCCTGGCTTCTAGCTCAATTAGCATCAAATCTCATCCTGAAAGCCTAACTGCCTCAGAATCTATTATCTGATACATTAATTCCAGCTTTCCACAAAAAAACTAAAAGCAATATATGCTCAGTGATTATTAGATATCCACAATAGGTTTTTCAAAATATAAACAATGCTACGTCTAACTATAATATAATCAAGTAAAATTCACATAAGTCCTCATCTTAAGTTTTTGGGGTTTTTTATGGTTTCAGAAAGACCAGTCAAGATGAAAAATTAAGGAATGTTTTTAACACTGAAAGTCTGGAATTTTCATCTTGAACTTTTTTTTCCCATGAGAACAAAACTAGTGCTGTTATTAACAACTCTTACTATCATTGCATAAACAATACTAAAAACTGAATTTCTCTTCACTTTAACTATTAAAATAATCCATTTATTTTTGTCAGATCATCTAGTCTCTGGACATTCAGTATAAATCTTGTGAATTGAATTTGGGGATGACTTAATTGGATTTTCCAGTCACAACCATACCAAGTCACTTTACTCCACGGACAGCAATGTCTGGGGCTAAGTCCTCCCAGCAGATTCCCATTTAGGAGAATCATGATGGAGAGCTGGTGGCAACCAGGGCTTGGAGACCACTCCCACCAGACAGGCAGAGGCGGAACAATCATCTTGCTCCAAAGCAACAAGAGTTCCAAGGCTACAAATGTTGACTATAGTGCCAGACCAACTGGGGCATGATGATTCAGTCAACAGCAGGATTTGCTCCAGCCAAATTCATCACTGGAGACAAGACTGGGGAGAAGTCAGCTGGAGGAGTGCCCAGGACACAGCAGTAATAGCTTTGCTGATGATATGCTTTCTCTGTTTCATTCTTTCTCTTTTCAAGCACCTGACTCCGTGAATGTGAGTGACTGATGGCTTCATTTTTCTTCCTTGTAAAATAACAGACTTACATCTGAACGACAAGCAGAGCTGGTCTGGCCAAGAGTGTCCCTTTGCTGCCAGTTTTACCATCTGTTATTCTCAGTGTGCGCACGCGCGCACACACACACACACACACACACACACACGCGCACACACACACACACGCACACGGTGGAAAGAGGAAGAAAAAGTAGATATGAGTCCACTCAAACCTGTTTGAGGCACAGGTCTGACCTACGACCTGCTCAGGAATGCAGGAAGACACACAGCTAAGGAAAATGTGAAGATGAGGTCCAAGAAGGCCAGCTGCTAACTCCTACAGGACTAGATCACTAGTTCTTCTGAATCCATTTGTTTGTTGGCGATTAGACTTTTTCTAGTTACCATGGAGACTGATGTTAAATAATAATCACGCTGAAAATTCCAGCTGAGCTCAAAGTAGATACATCCTGCAGTCATAGCCTTAATTGCAATAAAATCCATACCTGATTAAATTGAAACTATAATTAACTATTTCCTTGTTTTCTAGTAACATTCCCTCCGGCCAGTATTTCAGCAAAAAGAAAAGATAATATCTAACGGTGGGTAGAGAACTAGGTTAGGAAGCAAAAAAAAAAAAAAAAAAAAAAAAAATTGAGTTCATCTAACTAGGCCCTGAAATTTTTTAGTTAACCAATACCAAGTACTCTTATTCTTAGTTTTTCAGTTAGTCCAAGGATTTTCTCAATATTTCTTCAGTAATGTCTGCTTTCTTTGAAAGATGGATGGTCCTTTCAGTCTATTTAGGAATCACTGTGGTATTCAATAAGACACATAAATCACATATTCACTCTACAGACACACACACACACACACAAAATGAATAGGGAAGCAACGCAACTTCCCCAAACTGCATCACACACACTATTAATTAAATGACATTTTAATCAAATAACATAGGATCTGTCAAATACAATATACATTTAAATAAATTATGTTAAGTAAAATGCTCAGCCATTACTTGGAAAAGAAACTATAAAGTACATGATGATTTACTCAATGTAGGATTCACCATGAGTTCACATGTTTTAATAATATGCTCAACAGATAAGCATAGCCCTCAGGGAGAAATTACTATACACTGCAAAGTACTTTAGATGATTCCAGTTTTATGAAATTCTTCTTCAGAGGCCCTTTTCTGATTTCTTCTTTGAAACTCAGTTTTGAATATTCTAGTTATAAGCAAGTACTTGTTCTATACTTGATGTGTCTGAAACTTTGTCTAACCTCATAGCGTGACATTTTGCTCTGTTTCAAAATTACTTACTAAGGTAAATCCTTCTTTGTCTAAAAACCAAGCTCTGCTCCTCCAAAACTGCAATATTCTCAGTAGAATGCAATAAAAGGACATGGCTTCTTTCAGAAGTACAGAAGTTTGCACAGAAAATAGCTGCTTTCAAGAACCAGATAAATTATTTCTCAACCTTCATCTAGATTATTAGATATGTTGATATTCTTTCAAGAGAAAACAGTGCTAAGTTATTTGTTCAATTTTTTCCTCATTTTAGTTTAACTAATAAAATTGATTTCAAGCATTCTCTCGGATCACAACCCACAGTTTGAAAACCTTTGGGACATTTAAATTGAGAATATCCTAGGTACACCTTGGTGGAGTAGCTGTTGGGTCTACCACCTCTGGCTGGCACAGTCCACATACATCCCAAGGACTCTGGTTTGTATCCTGTGGGGGATATGGTGGTGGTGGTGGTGGGGCGGGGGGGTGGGCAGCCAAGATGAACAACTGACTGACTAAATAAAAATGTTTCTTCCTCCTCTCTCTTCCTGCATGCCTACTCACTTTCATTCCTGCCTGTATCATTCCTTCATTTAACAAAAAATGAAAGAAAGAATATCCTAGGTGAGTGAACTTGAGTGCAGGTTAACACCTAGGGCAATTCTTGTAAAGAGCAAACACTAAGCCCACATCAAGCCCCAAGCAATAATTATCATTCCTTCCCCACTTGCATGAATAAAGCCAAGACTGCTTGTCCATGGTTTCCTTTTTTAAAACTTGTCCTCTACATAACCCAGACTCATCCTCAGATGATTAATGTTTAGTGATATTTGTTATTCAACAGATGTCCAAGCTGCTAAAATCTCCTATGAATACTCAATTCTGTAGTTTTAAGTATCTCAAGAGCTCATCCTGAAATTTTCCTCTCTGGCCTTCCTTCAGTTCAGAGGCTCTAAGCTCAAACCCCCTGTCTTTCTCTTTGTTTATTTAATATTACTTTTAGTTCCACATTCATTCTCAAAATAACCTTGAGACAGTCAAAAATTAAAAAGTTATCCTTCTAGAAATTTATCTCAAGACTTAACTTACTAGTAAAAGAATTTTAAGTAACTTTTTTTCTCAGCTCCACCTACCAACAAAATAAAACTTTGATAAATTTATATTTTGGAGAATTTTTATGATGAAATTCAGGTCGCATTCTAATAATGTTATGCCACCCTATTAAACATGCTTTAACACCAAAGGATCTATTAAACACAAAAATACAATTATATTTCATATAATAAATTTATAAGTCAAGAGAACCAATGCTTCAGAAATCAATAAGGATCAGCAAGTTCTCTAACTAGAAAACTTCTATTTATTTCATTATCTTCATTAATTAAAGATAGCATTTTTTTTTGGCCCGGGATCCATCAACTCTTTTCATTTACTTATATGCAATTAAATGCTGATCTCTTTATTATTTATCTAAGCTTAAAGTTGCCTTTTGCAAAGAACTACAAACAGGTTTTCACTGAAATGTACACAATGGTAAATGCTGTATTGCTGGTCATAACCCATATTAAACACATAATGACCCTACACCACCCAGAGACCCAGCACCATTCAAGAACAGAACCTGAAATGACTCAAAAACCAGGAAAGGCATAGGTTTCCATGACCTTGCTGTCTAGTAGGGCTCTGTGGGTTTAGGTTAACTTTCAAAGATATTCATAGTACCCGTTCCCCAGTTATATCCTCAGGTCTCCTTTGCTAACTGTTTCATTTAATAAAAAGAATCAATTTGAAGTCCTGTTACAAGATTATTCATTTCTGCCCCTGTGCTTTCACCCAGGCTGTCCTGGACTGCTAGACTCTCTTCTACACCAGTGCAGTCTGTGGAAGTCACACCACTCCAAGATACACCTGCAACTCCACTAGTAATCTTCCACCCACCTAAAACCGTCCACTTTAGTTCTTTCACAGAGATGTGTTCTGTTTAGTGTGTAAGCTTATCAAGAACTGGAATCATTGCTTCCTGACTCTTAAAAAGTCCCTAACAACTGTTTGCATTTTTCTTGATAGGTACTAAGTATGTCCTATGGACATTTAGCTTTCTATTTTGTTATCTCTTTCAATGGTGATTTTCCAAGAAAAAAAAAAAAAAAGAACTTTTTAATATGGTCAGCAGTAGTGACCATAATGAGGTGACTATCTAAGGAACCGAATAAACACATACTTAAAGCCATGAGGACCTGCACTGCTGTTCTCCTCACCTTTTTCAGAGAAGCATCCCCAGTCAGTGGAACAGGAAATGGAACTGGAAAGGGAATTTCATTAAAGGCAGGTCATTACTTCCATCAAGTTTTAAGTCTTGTCCCAGTCTACATATTTAAGAAGAGAAAGAGGCAAGTTTCCTATAGACTACAGCCTGAGTCAAGAGTTAACAAGGTTACATAAAGACATCATTCAATTAGGATCCAAGGTCAAATTTAAGTATCTTTTATAATGTCTACTGAAGTTCAACCTGCCTAAGAAAAAAAAAGAAATTTGACAAGCCTAGTTAGGTATCTCTTCTCTTCTCTGACTTATGTCTGCTGCCTCTTCATCAGGCCAAACAAATATCTCCCAATGTTAGAAAGCTGGCTGTAGTATCTGCTCAACAAAATTCTTTCACGTTGGAATTTTGTAAGTTCCCTTCCCATGGTGGTAAAGATAAAGGACCCTATCAACTTTGGAAATAGAGGTTAATAGAAGTGGGTGCTTCCAGTTGTAGTAAAGTATCTTAGTTATTTTATACACACACAAACACACACACACACAAACACACACACACAACCATAAAATATTTGTAAGTTTTACATTAAGGTGAACACCCTTTGAAGTGTTTTTATAAAGTTTAGCAAATTTAGGAATATGAAATGCCATAAACTATAACCTTTTCACTTTGTAGCACTTAAGAATTGACTTCACAGGTAAACACAGTTTAATCCTCCTTAAGCAAACCATTTCATAGTCTCGATCATTTAAAGCCTCTGCTAAAAAGATTCTGCCTGTTGTCACAAAACAGGATTTTAGAAATCTTTGCATCATTCTGTCCACTATGGTTACTTATGATTTGAATAACAGAAAGTGAGGATACTGATACCATATTACAAAACCATAACTGTTCAGAGTGGCCAGACAGAGCCCAGGAGGCAAAATTCTTGCCATAGATTTTCCTTTCTTTTTCATTAAGATTTAAAAAAAGTAGATAAGACAATTATGGAATAGCAATCTGGTTAAAAAGGATGACTAATCAATATAATAAAATTCAAATAACATTAAAAATACAAACACATGAATAACCAAAGTAAATAGAATGCAACAAATGTGCTCACATTTAGGCTTGGCAAGGAATGGCAATGAATACAGCAGACTACTTACAGTAACACTTCCAAAGGAACACAATTCTGCAGATTCCCTAAAGAAATTCCTAAAGTATAGCCAATAAATAGCTGGTGCTTTTCTTTTTCTTTTTTTATACCAAGCTCCTCTCAACAAAACAAAAAATTCAATTTCCACATATGCTTAGCAGAAATTAAAGAGAAACTAAATTACCTATTACTGATCTTTTATTTTAGAATACCATGTTCCCTGAACAATATTTGCTCCAAATAGGTGATTAATAATCTTTAACTTAATTAATTTAATTATCACTAATTATCGCAAACATGACTATCCCAATTTAAAATAGAGGAAACAGCCTCAGAGAGAGCTAAGGACTCACTCAAGATTGAGATAGGACCGCATGGTCAGGGCCCATTCCGGGGTTGGTCTAATTGATGGATGCCAAGTCTTAGCAGAAGGTAGTCTCCATATCACCATCTCTGAGTTTCAAGTTTTCTCTTTTTAACCCTGACCACTCTGCTTCAGTATCTGTTGCTTCAAAGATAACGTCATATTTTCCTGTGAGGGATTTTTCACAGGAACTAGAATTGCTTTTATTATTTTATAAAACTGTACAAAAGATACCAAAACTCACCTTCAGCTCTGTGCTTAAATCATTACCAGAAATATATTCTCAACATGCTTAAAACCGAAATCTGCTTTCCAGGAAAACCCTTATGGCTATTATTAATACTAGTTATATTTTAACAGAACAGCAAGTATAATTAATTTATCCATGAAACTGTTTACCACCCCAAACAAGATTCCAGACCCAGATGTGTATTTTCTGATGAGCTTCAATGTGCCATTTTTAGATGAAGAGTCTGCTCAAATTTAACAGGATAAAAGGAGAAAGCAAATTAAAGTGCCAGAAGCTGGAGGGCAGGAAAGCACCTAGGAAAAGAACGTGAAGACTAAGTTAAAGAAGCCAATTATTTACAGGAAACTGTTAATGGATCAGAAAGAAATGTCATTAAAGAGTAAGGTCTAGAAATATTACCTCAGCTTCTACCTCAGTGACTCTCAGGAACTGGTTGGAGCTGGAGATTAATGGTCTCCCTCCCCACCCCACCTTCCTCTGGAAAAGTGACTACACATGGAATTACAGCTGCAAAACCCTATGAGGGCAAAACCAGCAGGACTCACTCCCCAACACCTTCTGCTCTGGATTCTCACTAACCTACCACTTGAGAAATGGTAGTTTGATCATCTGGTCCCACAACAAACTCACAGTTATTTAAACTTGAGAGAAGCACAGTTCCTGGGTCAGGAGTCACCAGCAAGGGTCACAAGAAAGGAAAAGGAAATGGGTTACCATGAGTGGCTCAACTAATCTAGATTTACCTCTAACCTGGGGAGGTGGGGGTGGGGAATCACACCCTGAACAAATTCAAGGTTCTTACAGAAAAGATCGAACAGCAGACATTCCAGTTAGGAAATGAAAATCACCTGCTATAAAACAGAACCACAATTAGAATCACTGAATAAGGTTCTTGAATCATATTGGCAACATATGATGCTATCAATAGCATAAGGTAAGACTCTTAGTACACCTTCACTATAAAAGGTATTTTAAAAGTCTTTTAGCTAATTCATTAGATTACAAAATGGATACCTTAATTATATTAATTTGCATTTTTCTGACTCCTGATAAAGATTAACAGCTGTTTTTATTCTTTATCCTAATCAACTGCCTACCCTATGTTCAACGCTCACTTACCTACAGGCTTCCTAGCCTTTTTCTTCCCCCATTTATCTGAAAGATACTACCCATCTATTTATTGTGGGGGGAAAAAAAATCATCACTACCTATGTCTACTGAAAAAAAGTTCTCCATGGATTACATGAATACCTGTACTCAGGAGGAAGAATGAGGCAAAGGAAGCCTTAAAAAGCAATAAAAAGAAAGTTGATGAAAAAAATGGTTAAGAAAATATTACACTGCTCCACAAGCCAAGAGAGAAGTTTCAGGAAGCAAGGAGTGGCCTTCAGGCTCTAACAGACAACAGTTCAGTAAAATGGTGACCAGAGCCCTTTGGATTTGACAAGTGGTTACTGAGTACTAAACTGCAGAATATCTCAGCATTAAATTTTCACAAGCTCAACGTAGCCATGCATGCGATAGTTACCTGGTGAAAAGTAGGTACCTGGAGAGCACTAGAGAATGTGGGGCGCAGGTATGATTTCAGGGAGCTGGTCAACACAACAATATGGCAGAAAAAGCCCAAAGCCAAAAGATACCCTAAGGAACTAGTTTCTCCTTTCTAATTTAAAAGCAACCCCTTTAAGTATGGTGTTCATGTGTGGGTAGGAGTGCAAATTGGTGCAACCATTATAAAAAGCGGTCTCAAAAAAATGAGAATGTAAATTCTATATGGCCCCATTATCCTATGATTGGGCATCTACCAGAAAAAATACAAGAACACTAATTAAAAGCTAGTAATATGCACCCTCATGTTCATTACAGCATTATTTAAAATAGCCAAGAAGTAAAACAACCTAAGTGCCCATTGACAGATGAATGGATAAAGATGTAGTATACATACACAAGGAATATTACTCAGATATTTTTTTAAAAAGATGAATTCTTTCTTGTCATGTGTGACAACATGGGATTATGCTAAGTGAAATAAGTTTGATAGAGAAAGACAAATAACAAATGATCTCTTTTCATACAGGAATAGACAAAACAAAACAAAAACTAACCCTCAGACATTAACAACAAAACTGAGGTTACCGGAGGGCAAAGGAGGCTGGGTGTGGGAGCAAAGGGTTATTGTTTACTTGATGAAGCATGGATAAAACGTATATTGTTTCATAAACCCAAGTTATCCCAATTTTTGAGTACAGTGTTTATAATAATGATAGTGATAACTGTTTTAAAAATGAACAATTTAGGGTGTGGACACAAACACGTAAGAACTAAGATGCTCCTAGAAAGAACATGCAGCCACCTGAATGTGCGAACCTTTAAAGATGGTTGTTCTGATTTCCAGCTGAATTCAGCAGATGCTACAGCTACAATCCGATAACGTGCTTGGGCTCCCCAAACTCCATGTCACAATGAATATACCACAAGCTTCATTTCAGAATAGCAGATGAATGCAGATTTTAGGCAGGAAAAATTATTTAGAAGATGAAAGTCTCATTCGATCACACAGCTGGTACATGATCCCTTTCCTTCTGGCAAACTGCAGCAAACTGCAGCTGTTTATCTATTCGAAATGTAATCCACTCTGGTTTCCCTTACATTTCACATATAAATCATTTTAAATTACTTACACACAAGTATTACCTTCAATCTAGGACTTTTAGCCAAAATAAAAAAATGTATGGTAGTAAGGAAAATATTTGCTATAAGGATATTCATTTATATATAAATGATATAGGTTTATTATTATTTCTATATTTTAAGTGTGTTCAGAGAAGATGAAAGGTTAAATGAAAAAGAGGATAAAAATGTTTCCTTTTTAAACATTTTTTAATAGTGATGCTACTTCCTGTTTTCTGTTAAAGGATAACACTATGATTATATCAACCATTTGCTGATTTCTATGTACCAGGCATCATGCTAGGTACATCTCACAAAAGGGCTTAATTCTCATGAAAAAAAAAGTAGATGTTAGTATTATCCTCATTGCAAAAATGAGAAAACAAGGGTTTAAGAAGGGAGGTAGAGCCCATACCTACACTTACCTACCTACCCACGTACCCACCCACTAATCTAGTGTAGTGCCTGAGTGTGGCAGGTGATAAATGCATAGATCGCAGCAGACAAAGAACGGAGATTCACATTCTCATGGGAGACTCTGCTATGTTGATGCTCTGATGGAGGTATGCACAAGCTATTTTGAGAAACAGAAAGAGGCAGACAGAGGAGATAAAGGGGACACATGCTGCCTAGAAACTCTCAACACCAAGTGATAACCACACACACACATACACACACACACACACACACACACACATATATACACACACAACTGGCCCAATGTCAGCAGCTTGCCTTCAGTAATGTAAACCAGAAAGAGTAGAGCCTCTGTCTATATTTCCAACACCTAGAACAGTATAGAGCAAGTGATGAATAAAAATGCTAAGTAAACAGGGAAGTAAATGCTCCATCCTATTTCTCCAGTTCTCTCCTGGTCCAACATAATGCATTATCTCCTCTCCATTCTTCTTACCATTCTTTGCACATATGTAAAAATTGTTATTGTCCTCTATTTACATGGTATTTTAAAATATTTCCCATCTCAAATGACAATTAAAAGAACATGAAAATGTTTACTCCTTAATAATAAATAAATACTCCTTAATAATAATAAAGAAATAAATTAGTGCAGCCTGGTGGTCTAGTAGTTTAGTTTATGGGGAATAGTCCATACTCATCCCCAGGTCCCTGGGGTTGGAGGAGAAGCCAGGGTGAACAACTAAATGAAATAGATGGAGTGCTACTTCCTCTTCTGGCCTGCCTGCCTATCTGCCTTCATTCCTGCCTGCACCTTTCCTTTAAAAAATAAAATGATATAAAAAATAAATCACCCACAAGGCATTCCTTTTATCCAACAAGTATAAAGACTATGTCTAGATTTATTATGGAAAGTTCTAAATTTATTTTAAACATACATTTAGCTCCCAAAATGTGTTCAATCACAAAGAATATAGTTTATATGCTTACGAACCTATTATGCATCTATTTATAAAAGTGAGTTTCAACAGTTACCATATGGCCCAACAATTCCATGCCTAGGGATATAAAGAGAATAAAAACACATGAGCTCACAAAAACAGGTGTACAAAGGCCCACAACATTATTCATAATAGAAAAAAATGGAAACAAAATTTTCCTTCAATTCCTGAATAGACTAGCAAAATGTAGCAAGTATCTGTACAACTGAATATTTGGCAATAAAAGGAATTATGTATCAATACATGCTAAAATATAGATGAACTTGAAGATATGCTAAGTGAAAGAAATCAGTCACAAAGGCCACAGATTGTATAATTCTAGGTGTACAAAAAGTTCAGAACAGGCAAAACTACAGAAACAGAAAGAAGATTAGTAACAGCTGCCCAGACACTAAGGAAGTAAAAGAAAGGGGAGTGATAACTAACAGGGGATTTGGGCAGGGGACAAAAATATTTTTAAATTATATAGCTGTTCTAAAGCATATTAAAAAAAATAAAATCAAACAAATCCACAGGAAAAACTCTGATTGAAAAATGAACAGATCTGAACAGACTTTTTCCAAAAAAAGATATGCAAATAGCCTGCAGGTATGAAAAGCTACTCAATAGAATTAACCATCAGGAAATGGAATTCAAAACCACTATGAGGCATCTGTTAGAATGGCTACTACCAAGAAGACAAGAGATAACAACAACTGAAGGATGTGGAGAAAAAGGAACCCTATGCACTATTGGTGAGAATGTATATTGGTGCAATCACTATAAAAATAAAAAAATAAAAAAAACAGTAAAAATATAACTACCACATCATCCAGCAATCCCATTTCTGAGTATATAGCCAAAGAATGTGAAAATAGGATCTCAAAGAAGAGATATCTAAACTCCCATGTTCATGGCTAGATTATTTACAATAGCCAAGACATGGAAACAACCTAAGAGTCTATCAACAGATAAATGGCTAAAGAAGACATGGAGTAAAGATATACACAATGCAAAGTTATCCTGCCAAAAGAAAGAAGGATATCCTACCATTTGGGACAACGTGAACAGATCTTGAAGACATTATGTCAAGTGCTGTAAGTCTGACAGAGAAAGACAAAGACACCACACTGTATGGTATCACTCATGGAATCTAAAACAGGAAGTCGAAATCATAGAAACAAAGAGTAGACTGGTGGTTGCCAGAGGCTGGGGTATGGGAGATATAGGACAGGTTAGTAAGAGGGTACAAACTTTCAGAAATAAGATGAATAAGACAAGAAGATCTAAAACATAGTGACTATAGCTGACAGCATTGTATTAGACCATTTAAATTTGCTGAGAGTCAAGCTTAATGTTCTCACCAAAAGCAAAAAGGATAAATATGTGAGGTGAGGATATGTTAATAAACTAGCTGATGGAAAGTCATTCACAGGGCACACACACATCAAATCACCAGTGTGCACTTTTGTCAATTATACCCTAATAAAGTTGAAAAAATTATAATACGATTGATAATGATGATTACCCAACTCTCTTAACATATGAAAAACCACTGTATTACATACTTTTAAGAGGATAAATTTTATAGCAGTGAACTATTCCTCCGTAATGCTGTTTAAAAATAAATGGCATACACCCCTGCAGCTCAGGGTCTAGGGCACAGGCCATGAAAGCCCAGGACCGATGTTTGAAAGCCAGGGCCAGAGAGGGGAAAATAACATCTTAAAAGAAGGTATTCCTATACAATTAAATTCAACACTTTGAAATGGCATCTTGAAAATAACACATGCAAGACCTTTGTCATGAACAGGAAACCACAAAAAATGTTTGCACAATTTCATTTTCTTCACACTATCTCTCATATTTGAGTTACTACATATGATTGTCATTGCTGAAAAGAAACTCCATTCTTTAATACAAATATCAATTCCTTGAATAGGCCAGCTCTGCTCTATTTCCTTCTGGGAAATCTACCTAAAATGCTACCAGTTTTTCCACTAAGATGTATGTCTTCCCACACAAAGTTTCAGAACTGTTTCAACCATGAAGTGGTTAATGACATCCCCAAACATTAATCTGAACAACTTCCTGTAAGTTCTGTCATTGAATGGCCCTGAACAGAAAACCTATCACATATCAAGCACCGGAGTCCACAGAGTTGATGTTGACTATTGTAGAGCTAACTTTCTAGGGAGCAAAAAAGACAAATCATCAAGTCACCAAAATAAAATGTGATGATCACTATATTTTTTTTACAAAATCATAAACATCCCAGATGTGGAAATGTACTTAAGCTAGCTAAGCTATTCCACAGAAGCAACAGCTTACTCTCATATACAAGATACCAAGTGATGAATCAGGGTCTACCGCTGTCAGATTAACTTCGAATATCAAACTCTCTCTAGAGACAGTGCATTTGCTGTGGTAAGGTAAGGATGCTGCTTAGAAAAGCCACCTCACACTCTTTTTTGAATAAAATAGGTGGTGACGGCTGTTTAGAAGTCTGGTTTAATTTTACTACCTAGTCTTCCCATTAATTAGAAACGTGAAAGATGAGAAAATGAATATGTAATACCAAGTACCATATGCTGTGCTAGATATTTCACATGTGTTAAGCTACTTCTACAATTACGTCTATGAAATAAATACTACTCCCACTTTACAGACAAGGAAAACCACAAAAGCAGCCAAGAGACTTGCTCACAGCCATAAAGCTAACAGGGCAGAACTGTGATTGAAAAGCATCGCTGATTCAAAAGCCTGGACCTTTCTACTATAGGAATCTGAACGACTGTTAATGGTAAATCTTCAATGAACTACTTACCATTAAAATGTTCTAATGATTGAAGATGAATATGATTAGCACAGCATGAATAACAAGGCAAAACTTAGCTAAAGAACAACACTTTCCCATCTCTTAGGGATATGTGATGTCCTGATTATTCTGATAAAATGAGATTAGCTTCAGTTAACCTGTTTGAACAGAAACGCAAAATACAATCTTAAAGAAGTAAATCTAAACTGTCATTCAAGGGCTTAGAGTGGAAGAGTATCTTGGAATTGACATCTCGGTTCCGCTTCCTTGTTTCATCCCCTCTCATCTGTGGACATCACAAATCTCTTCGGTCAGCAGTGAACATCCACAGAATCCTAATTTCCACTATATCAGCCTGAGGGAACCAGGGGATAATGAGAGAAAGAGAACATGTACCCCGTGGTTTAAGTCTGACAAGTCCATTAGGCTTCTCTGCCACTAAAGCTGCTCGCCATTCAGGATTATTCAGGGTCTGTATTTTCTTCCTCTAAGCCTGGAGGTTGATTTTTTTTCCAAGGCCTGCTCCACTTTCCAAGCTGTTCCCAAAGTCCAGACTTCTGTTCATTTCTCCCTGCTCCCTCAGCCCCAGGACACCCCTTAAATGCATAGATCGCTTTATATACATATTTTTTAAAATAATCTCTTTTGTCCTGAGGGTGCCCTCCACATGGACTTGCCTGGCCATTCTGACACCAATTCAATCACACCACCTTTACTAGATCAACAAGCTAAAAGGCTCAATTCAATTTTCTCGTGGAGCCAACTGAATCTTCCTCTTCAATTCTTAATAATCAAATGTTCTTTTCCCCGTAATTCCTCGCTCCCAGGCCCTCCTGCAGGTTCTAACAATCTAATTTTCTTTTCTCACCAATAACCACGAGGATTATCTCACCTCATACATTATTACACTTACAAAACATCTGTGTAGCATAAGAAACACCGAGCAAAGTGTTTTTCTAAGTCACTGTTCGCCTTCAGTACAGAAACCAATGTAGAAAAAAATATCTCTCTGGTCTGCAGTTTGTGAAATGGTCCAATTCTCTGTTTCCCTTCTGGGAAAGCAAGTTATGACCATCATTTTTAAGAACTTTTACAGACCACTGACATGAGTCAGCAGGACTTAAGTAACCAGCGGTATGTCCAACAATCTTGAAATCTATACTACCTACTCATGTGCCTCGAGTAACTTAATGCTTTCGTGATTCCCACATCATGGCAGCTAATTATTTTTCTGCTTCAAAATAAAAAGCTGAATCAAAACTAAGCCACATCATACAAACTTCTCCTAACCAGGAGATTTAATTTGGAGAACAAACGAAAGATAGTTAATGAAAGCATTTCTACTTCAGTGATCTTGCATCTACAGAATATGATAATAACATTGATGAGGCTCTGTTAAAGTCTTGAAAAAGCTGTAACTATTGTGATTACAATGATCCTGCCTAAAGCAGATTTTAAAAAGTCATGTTTTTATGTCATATTATCATGCACTCTTTTCAGAAATGCACATGAAAAGCCTACAAGGAGGACTGTGTGAATCTTATTCCCTTTTCTGATTAAAAAAAAAAAAAATGGGGTCTGAGCAAAGTGGCTTGTGCCACCATTAGCTAGTTAATGGCAGCACCAGGACTAGCTCCTGGTGCTGGTCCCCTGGGTGCCCAGTCCCAGAAGTCAGTATGCCCAGGCCAGAGCAGCTGTATCTAAAGCCTGTGAGGAGCAATATTAAAGAGCAAGCTTGGTGCACTGCTGTAGCTCAGCAGTTAACGTGCAGGCCATGTAAAGCCCAAGGACCCAGGTTCAAGACCCCAGGCCACTGTGGGGAGAAAAACAAATAAAGAGCAAGCTCGTAGTTCCCATTCCCTGGCTCATTTGCTCCAGAGATACTCAAATTCCTTAACCACTATTGACCCTTCTTAGTAAACAAATTAGCATCCACAACGTGGTCAGGGCTGATTAGAATACAGATGTCTGTGGCACCTAGAGGTTTATATTCAAAAGACAAAGTAAAATATAATAAACAGGTGGAGAGTAAGCATACCATGTTACTACAGAGGCCCAGATGGGGCTGATTCTCATCTACAAAGACAAGGAAGGTGGGGATGGCTAGCAATCCAAAAGCTAGAAGAGGCGCAGAAGGCACCCCACAGTGCCCTGGGTGAGGGCTCAACCCTGACCCCTGGAGTCTGTACTTCTGGCTCCAGAAGTATGAGGGAATACATCTCTGTTGTTTTAAGCAAAACAAAAAAAAAAAAAAAAAAACTTCAGAGAGAGAGAATACAAATGAATGAATGCAGGGAGAAAATCAAATTTAAGATACCATGAGCACAGAATTACAGGACTAATCAAATGTCAGACTCTAGACAGAGTCAAAAAAATCTCCAGGTTAAAACTGAGAGTGGAAGGAAACAGGAAGCATTAACTCGACTCAGAGCCTGTCTCTCTATAGGATGACCACATAGGTGCGGACAGAACTGAATGAGTGAGGACAGAAAGATGACAGGCCGGAGAAGAAGGTAGCTGTCACACAGGCGTGAGGTGCCTGAGCACACCCAGGGGAAACCAGGCTGGAGCTCTGGAAGGTCAGGGCTTGGGGCCCAGGGAGCAGATGTTATCACAGGAGCAGAGTCAACACTGAGAGGGCAAAGACGGAGCCACCAACATGGAAAGAAAGGAAGAGGGACCCAGCAGCATCACAAACTAGAAAAATATGCAGTAGTGGAGTTGGGATTCAGAGAACAGAAGTAAGGAAGGGGACTGACGGAAACTCAGGATTGATGGGCAGGCAGCATCAGCCTTTAAAAGTCCCTGCCTAAGTCGACAACATTTTTCCATGCACAGACAGTTTTCCCAAATCTTTCCCAAACGGTGTGTCCCTAAAAAGTTCCCCTGCAATCTCTTATACTGACAAGTTTAATGGGAACCATCTCCCTCCAATACTGTGCAACTAACTTTCAAAACAGTTGGAAAGCCAATCTCTCCTTCGTTTCGCCTGGGCCTTGCACACTGTGACTTTTTCATAGAAGGTACACCAAGTCTGATACCAGTCCGAAAACCATATTTGTTTCCACAGCTAACTTCAATGTCCTCTTTACTAACTGCTACCTCTACCACCACTCCCTTTTTGGTGGGGGGTTGACACATCTTTCATTCAGAAACTTCAAGGAACAGGGAAATTAAATAAAAGGAGAAAATTCTCACCATAACAAAGTAAATTAATTTACATAGCTTCCATTTCTAAAGGGGTAACACACGATACCAGATACTCATTTCTTTGCATGCCCTTACACACATACACACACACACACACACACACACACACACACACACACACCCCTGTTTTCTACATCAAAATCATCACGTCCTGTGTACTACAGAGGCCTGAAGATGGGTCTCTCATCTGGCTAAGCACCAGTATGTTTACATACAAGGGAACACTAGCTGGCATGTCTTCCATAAACTAGCAGGCAGTAGGTACAGCTTTGTAGATTTGCATGAGGAAATAGAAAAATTACACTTCTGAGAAATGTGTCTGACTTCTAAAGGAAAGGGCTTACTTTGTGCCTAGCCACTTTCTCCCAGAGTAAAGACAAGGTTCAGGGAAAGCACTACTAATGCTGCAAGGGTATATCATGGGCCACTTTCCAGGGTTTTTTTTAATACCATCTCACATTGAGAACCTTCCTAGGAAGGTCTCGATCACGAAATGGCAAGACTCTCCCCATTATAACTGTTAATTACCCAAATCCGATACACCAACATAAACATGTCATGTCTGAGGAGCGTCCTCATGGAGTAGGTGTTGGGCGCAGTTTACATATATCCTCAGGTCCCGGGTTCATGTCCCTGGGCTGGAGGGAACAACAAGATGAACAACTAAATAAAACACTTCTCACTCCTCTTTTCTGGCCTGCCTGCCTCTGTTTCCCTTCATTCCTGCCTGCACCTTCCCTTTAAACAAAAAAGTCATGTTTGGGCATCTTTAAAATACCATGACAGACACACCCTGGTGGAGTAGTAGGTTAGGTGTGGTACCTCTGGCCAACCACAGTCCATATACATCCTGAGGAAGGGAGTTCATGTCCTGGGGCCAAGGAGAACAAGCAAGCTGTACAAGTAAAATAAAATGAAATGAAAATGCTCCTTCCTCCTCTCCCTTCCTGCCAACTTGCCTACTCACCTTCATTCCTGCCTTCATCTTTCCCTATATAAAATAAATAAATAAATACCATGAGCAATGGAGACTTTTACCATGGAACCTAAAGACTGGAACGAACTGTAAGACCTGTAATAATATGAAACAATTTACAAAGAGTTATTTATTCTCATCCTAGTCATCCCCCAGTTCCATGTCACATTACATCTAGAAAAATTACTTTCAAATGGCATATCAAAAATCCTTCAAAATGTGAACTTACTTTTCTCCTTCTATGCTGGCATACACTTCTGCAACAAAGGAAAAAGTCTGAAAAAACTGGCAGCTTATTAGCTACTACAAGGTACCTACCTATACCACAATTTACTTTTTCTAAAGCAAATCACATTCCTTACAATGTTATTCGTGTCTATTTTGTCATAACATTCAGTATTATAAATGGATTCCTGATAATAAAACCAGGAGACTACACACAGACCATTGGTATATTCTGATAAACCAAGCATTCCTGCTAGATGGAATTCTAGAAGGACCTACATTATCAGAAATATACAAGCTTAAGTTCATATTCTCCTGGCCAGAGACAAAACTCTTAAAATAAGTGCATTTCTACTTACTATCCAATTACCATCCTGCCCATCCCTTCCCTTTGCTTCAAGGGCCATTAAGATGAACAAATATTACGTAAGTCCAGATGTTTACACAAAAGCCAACCATAAACTCAGATAACAGCAGCTGCAAAAGATGAAGCAGATTCCGTGCCCTAAGAAGCCAGGTGCTCAGCACCTGGTTTTTATTTTTAGGATGAAAGTCAGCAAGAAGCAGGTAGCAAGCCCTTGGCTGATGAGGCCAGATCCATTGGGGATAGGCTGCAAGAACTGTTAAATGCTGGGCAGTGGTCCAGCAGGCTGGAGGAGGAAGGATGACTGGCAGGACTCCCAGCTGAGACTGGTGGGTAGCAGGTGGGGGCTACAGGAATGCTGGTAACACTTAGAAGTGAGCATTGTCCAGACAACAGAGATGGCTGGCCCAGGACAGGTAGCAACCAGATCTTTGGCAAGAAATATTCATGAGGGTCAAGACTAGATAGAGCCCCTTTCTTCACCCTTTTCACCTGTCCATAATACATGTTTCTAGAACCCAGGTCCTTGGTTGTATATGATATACGTCAGCTAGAGGCCACAGATGTCACTGCTAAGCCACCAAGGCATTCCAAAAGTCTGAAAACTTTAATCTAATATTAAATTTTTAATCTAATCTTTATAAGGTAAACATCTATCATCTAGAGAAGACATGGGCCATTCTATAGATCGAAGGCTTGAATAAAATGGCACCTGACCCCACAGCAATACTGAATATAAGTTTTATTATTTTTAGCTTTCATAACTGAGTAATGCTTAAGCACGACCATTAACACAATTAACACTGTGCTCTAAGAAATATTAATCATTGAAAGGATATTTGTTAAAGCAGTTTGTCAGTGGTCCCCTGAGGTTTTTGTGCCATGATCTTAACTGCTGGAGGAGGCAGTGTAAAAGGGGATTACTGCTAAGCCGTTCCGCTCTAGACAGAAACGTTTTGTGTTCTCCCAGGACCCCATTCCCTGGCCCTCTAACAGGATGGGCCCTCAATTACTACCTGCTGGAAAGAGAAATCCAGTGGAAATAAAGATACCATGAAAGGGCACTTGTTAAACTCACGTTGATCACCAGAAGCAAGGTAAGTGGAAGTTCTCAGCCGGCCCAATTTAATCCAGTCTGATGAGTACCAAGGCTCCCATTGAAGGGAACTGCAAGTCAACTGCTTTTCCTTGTAATGTGTCTCTGAAGTGGAACCTTAAAGTGCCACATTCCTAAAATTAATTACAGTTCATTCGAAAGAAATAGTTACTTCTGCTCACTTAACTCAAATTCTAATGAGCAAATGAATGGCCAAAGTAATCACACATCCACAGCTTTGGCTAAGCAGCCCAGCTCAACAGGCAAAGTGACCTTTGTGGGCTTCGAAGTGCTGAAGCTCTTGCAGGCTAGCCGAGAGGTTACAGTGAGTTCCTCTTTAAATAAAACTTGGATGCAAATTTAAATACCAAGAACAGCCTAAACAAAAGCAGTTTTCAAAGGATGACCAAGTATATAGTGCCCTAACTATAGTCCTAAACTTGCATCCTTTCCTCCCTTTCATGTAACTTCCTCCTTCTGCCACCCAAAATTCTGGTAGCGAAGGGGGCCCTAAACACACACACAAAATAGAGACTTGTTTAAAGTAGAGAACTAAGTGGAACCAGGTTAAGATGAGTTTCTGAGAGAAATGTTGGAAGGTAGGGTACTGCACCCTTTATATTTGATGTACATTTTGCATTTAAGGTTTTTTGGGGGTTTTTTGTTTGTTTTTTTGGTTTTGTTTAACTAGAAACACTTCATCAGTCCCAGATCACAAGTGCATCAAGAAATCTTCAAACTGAGGTCTGCGACACTGAGAAGAGACACCTTTTAAAAGCTGTGTGCTTCCCTTTTGCTAATGTCTTCATTAACTGCACATTCCACATCAACTGAACAGCAACAAAGTTCTACCACGCAAGCAGCTCTTTGTGTCATTAATGGTCATGAGTGCTAGGATCTACTGCTTTAAGAACTGAGGTGATACACCAATAAATAGCGGGAACTAGGAAAGCCAACAAGGCTCAAGTTGCTTCTGAAGAACTGCAGTTTCCATCGAGAAAAGGAGGAAGAAAATGAATCTTCAACAACACATAAAATATTATCGGCAGTCTTTCCATAAGAGGAAATGTCAGCAAATACTATCCACTAGATAAATTAAATGTAGTAAACAAGTTTTTAACTGGTTTCACAGGACTATTTATATTGCTTTTGTAAACTGATTTGCTTTTAGTTTGCACGAATAAGCACAACTATTATCATTTCAAGCTTCTACAGATTTGTTTCACTATTGGAATCAACAATTAAATCTTTATCAAAGTCCACTATATTTTTCCCTTAAAAAATCCAGGTGTACTCTGGTGGAGTAGTGGTTGGGCCTGCACCTCCAGCTGAGCACAATCCATGTACACCTCAAGGACATAGATCAGCATGCCAGGGTCTGGAGAACAACCAAGATGTACAACCAAAATGAAAATGTTTCTTCCTCTTCTCTCTTCCTGCCTGCCTGCCTACTTACGTCCATTCATTGCTATACTTTTCCTTTAAAAAAAAATGTCCAGATATAGGAGTTTGAGAAACACTATTCTAAAGACAGAGGAAGTAGCTGGCCAGTTATAAGGCAGTGAGAGGAAGGAGGTTCTGCTAAATAAGGAGGGGTGGCCAGGATGCTGCACAGGAACATGTTGACAAGTTTCCACACCCAACCAATCAATTCAATTCAATTGTACAATTTCATTTGTCTATTCTTTTTCTTCTCTTTTTAAATCTTTTTTTGGGGGGAGTGGGGGTAGGGCTATCTATTCTTGCAAGGACAAAACTCATTCTATTTAAGGAAGGTTCTTTGAATTTAAAAGTATAAAGAAAAGACAGGGAATTATATGAGAAAGCCACACTGAAATGTTTCTTTGGATATGACGCATAAAAGAAGAAAATTAGCAAGGAAAAATTGCCTATGATCTCACAATTTAAATTTTAAGACTGGTACCTCTTAGAGGAACAAAGTTCAGAGAATAACATTTGGTGAACAGGGTGGAGATTGAGTCATCTAGCATGAACTAAAACCCAATTCACCAGATCAAATAAAAATTCGCAATTATTATTCACCAAATATTTATGTGGCATGTAACCAAATGAACATGACACATTAAATACGTGCCCTCATTTTATAAGAAAGGAAGGACTCAGAAAAGTCTAGTTACATGCCAATTATCACACAGCATTTTACAGTACCAGAATTTGAACTCAGAACTCAGCCAGTAAACTTAACTATCATGCAAGTTTTACGTAAGTTAAGCAACATACATTTTTTAAAAACTATTATCATCTAGTCAATGCCTTCATTTTTATAAGGGCCCGTCATATTAGTAAAGAAACCTACATGCTGAAGCAAAGATCAAAGAGCAGATGCGACTTCTATAGAAGAGGCATGAACACAGTAACCAAGATTGCATGCCGGTCTTCCAGGTGATGATGACCTCCCTAAGAGAACACGCCTCTTGCAAAGGATCTCCTTCACCCCACTCTAGAAGAGAATAAACACAAGAAGCCCCAATTCCTACTTCATGGACACGTAACATCCAGGAAGCTATAACATCACCATGTCTTTAGCCATGCACAGTCACTTGGTGTGTGGACTGCTCCACTGTCCTCTACCAGCCCACAGGAGGAAAAGCACAGCTTATAGAAAGATGGGCCTTCAAATTGAAGCAGCACCAAAAGCATTCGGAATCAAGATGAATGGGAAACCATTCCAACAAACACATTTTCGATTAAAAAAAATGCATGCCAAAAATTTCACTAGGGAAGCTTAGGATGGAAAAACTATAAGATGCTTAGGGATGCATTGAGATTTTTCAGCTCTGGAAGGTTACATTAAGAAATCATTAATTATTAATGAAAATAACAACAAAGCACTAAAAATAAAACTGAAAAGGCTAATGGATATGCCTACTGAAATAGTAGGGGCAGAGAACAACGGGAAGGCTGAAAGTTCAGACAGGTGAAGGATTCCTTGGGAAGGAAACAGAAGGGGCAGAATTGGAAGGAGGCTTCCTTGGAGGCTCTGGGACAGAAGTAGCAATTTCACATCTTCGGACATAACACTTCTATCTCAGCAACTTCAGAGAGCAGGGTTTCAATAGCTTCAGCCTGGTCTCAGAACATCTGACCTAAGAAACAGAGGTGACTTGGTGGGAAAAGAGCACAGCCATCATGTGACTTCAAGGGTTCCTCTGCTCCAAATCTCCTCCACTTGGCAGCTGATACTGGGAATTCCTTTAACAAGGGATAAAACGTTTTCCTCCCACAGGGAGACAAGTCATAACCAAATGCTAGTTAAAGTTATGTACTCTCATCACAAACCTAAGAATCCTGGAAAGAGAGCAGGTTGGGACGCACCCGTGTGTCTTGGGCAGCAAAGAGACTATCATGAGAACCATGTGAAGCCCAAGGACCTAGGTTCAAGACAACTAAATAAAGATGCTTCTTCCTCTTCTCCCTTCCTTCCTCTCCAAAAAAAGTTGCTTTTTTTTTTTTTTAAAGAGAGAAGGTTGTATAAGTGCACAAGTCCAAATTAATGAGGCAAATTCTACAATTCAAGGAACTTAAAAGACTTTCAAGATTTCTTTATTTATGAATGGAAGCGGGGAAAAAACTAAGTCTGGCAATCACCTAATTTTCACAGGTCTAGATTAAAAAGTTATAATAAAGTGCATACAATTACTAATAAAATCACACACATGTCTGGGTGTTTATCAGTTATGTAGGTATTTTCAACTTTTGAAACACGAAACAGTGAGGAGAAACTCATCTGTAGAACAGCTGGCAATGCCAGCAAGAGTCACTGAGACCGGAGGCTCTTTTTGAAGAGGTGTCAAGCTCTCTAAAGTGCAAAAAGGATCGTTCCCAAGACTTCAGTCAGGATTTGCAAACCAGAAAGAAGTTGTTCATATCTGTGTATACACAAGATGGAAATAGCCACCATTAAACTGCATTTTTCACAAATCAGCAAATACTATTATTAATAGTAGCCTCGAATTCAGAAATTAAGTGAATGTGACAAAAAGCATTACTTTCTATGCCCTGGTGAAGTAACACAGGAGATAAAAATTTTAGCATTTGAAAAAGGATTGGTGAGCACATTAATCTCAAGACACTTTGCTAAGCTCTCTCCTTACCATTAATAATTGTTTCAAAATACAGATCAGATGCTAGTGTCTATTTCAGGTACACAGACATTCCCACCACGTGAGTGACCTTGCACTCGACATTCACAACGATGCTGCCCCAACAGATGGTCTGGTCATCTAGATCACTCACAGGCCTCTCCATCTATGAAAACGCCTCACTCACCTGGCCAGAATTTCCAGGGCTTCATTTTCGTTGTTAAACTATTCCAAAGCCTCTATTAAAATGCTAACACCTCCTGGGAAAGGTAACAAGTGAAGCCTTATAATTTGGTCATTAGATTCTCTGTAAGAGAAACTGGAATTTCTTTCACTGAAAAGGTCTCAGTGATTGAAAGTAAAGACCCAGAAGGCTCAAGAGGAACAGTTAACCTAATGACTGTGTCCAGTGAAAAGTCGCTGATGTTCATAAGAAATTTCCTTGAATATTACTAAATAAATTAGCTGGATTTTATCCTTTTGACAAACTCTTGAATGGCCCCTTGAAGACTTAAAAGTGTTCAAACTAAGCACATAAACTTATCACAAAAAAGGTCAGTATTCCCCAACATTTTTCCAGAAGTGTTACGCAAAAAAATTAAAATTTACTTTGAATATTATTCCTCAGAATATACCCCAGTGTACAGCAGAGAACTTTCCCGTCTCTGTCGACAAGGAAGTAAGTAAGTAAAGAACACCTAAGAACAATGTTGGCCACCAGCAGGGGAGCTCTTCAGCTTTTGTCCCCAAACCCATTCAAACAAAAGAAGCTCCGTCCCCTCCAGCCCACTCCGCAGACCCGCACCCCGCGGGGACTCTTCAGCTCCCCGTACCCTCTCCACCTCCAGCGCCAGCTCCACTTACTCCTCAGCGCCCCGATGAGCAGAGAGCCGTCCTTAATAAGCTCTTTGATGAACTTGTTGGTTCGCTCCAGCTCAATCTCGTGACACTGCAGGCGCTCCCTGAAATCCGGGCTGTCCAAATAGGAATCGCTGAACTCCAGGGTGGGCAGCCCCATGGCAAGGGCACTGTCAGCGGCGGCCCGAGGCACGCCCGGGCCGGCGGTCGGGGCGGGGACAGCCGGCGACCGCGGCCCGTGCTGGGGACGCGCGATCGCGGGGAAAGCTGTGGGGCGCGAGGAGACGGCGCAGAGGAAACGGGCCCCGCGCGCCGCGCCGCCTGCGCCGGATCCCGTGGCGCGCAGACCGCCCCGGACTCAGTGCTCCTTCCCCGAGTCGTGGCGGGCGCAGAGACGGGCGGCGAGCGGCGACGCGGGTCCGCTCAGCTGGTCACTAGGGCACATCGTTGCTAAGAGCGTGGAGGCGGCGGAGGCTCCAGGCCGCGGCCGGAGCAGGAAAGTCCTCTGGCGGCGCAGACACTTCCGGCAGCTCCCCGCTCCTGCTGTCCGGACCGCGGTTTTCACTGTGAGCCCGGAGCGCCAGCTCGCCACCACGGCCGGCCCGCGAGCCCTCCCTCTCGGCGGACGCAGGCTCAGAGAGCTTGCAAATCCGGCCTCGGCGCGCGGACCCTCCTCCCGCCGCCGCGGTCCCACTCCGCCCCTTCTCCCTTTTACCCTCCGGTCCCCGCCCGCCTGCCCGAACTCTTTCCAAGCGTTGCGTTTGCGTTTACGCCTTTGCGTCGGCGTTAACCTGTACCCCCCCACCCCACCGGGCGCCTAGACGCTTGAGAGTCCTCCACCCCACGAAAGAGTCTCAAGCTCTCTACACACCGTCCCCGTCCCCACCCCCAGAATTGTCCCGCCGGTGACTTTCCCAAAGTCTGAGATGTCATTTTGAAGCCTAGTCGGGAGATGCTTCTTTCTAGAGTCAGGTTATATTTCACCCAACATAAATTCCAGGCTGAAAAGTTTTCCCATCTCTTTCCCACGCCTCACCCATTGATCCAAGGAAGTGAGGATTTTTTCATATTAAAACGAAAAGCTTCACTGGCCTTGGGTAATTTATTTATTTATTTATTTATTTATTTATTTATTTATTTATTTATTTATTTATTTATTTATTTATTTATTTGTCCAAGATGATGAGAAGATGGGAAAATTTAAGGTCGTCTTGATACCCCAAACATGCACCTCGGACTTGGATGCTCCAGTTTCTAGAATAGCTATTTGCATCACATATGACATCTTTTATCGGCACCTGGATGGACTTGCCCTGCAAGCAGGGAGATTTTCAAATTGTTGAAGTTGGCTGGAGCTCCAAATGAAGTTAATTCCTACCCAGAGGCAGTCACCCCTCCTCTGTAGAGGCTCACCTAATAAATTTCTCTTCTCTTGAAACCTTAACAGTAAAAGAAATTGCTGCTTTGTCCCCCTCCCCCATCCACACCATCTATAGCATTTCTGAGAGCTAGCTTATTTTGCTTAAGGATCTGCTTCTAATTTCTGTTTTCATTGTTTTGTCCATTTGAACCATCTGTTAAAAAAAAGTCTTCCACAGATCATGGGAAAAATTCCATTAAAGTGCTTTACATTTTTCCCAATTAAGTTTCAGGGACTGTCAAGATTTGTAGTTTCAACTGTTTGTTTTAAAGTACACATGAACATTACCAATAGAACATCAACCTTAAATAAGGAAAGATAAGATGATGTGAACAATATAGTTGATGACTTGATTTAAATTGTTCTAGATCAGGAAAGGTGAACTTTCAAGTTTTTCATCCAGGTGTGTCCTGGTGGCTTAGTGATTAAGTCTGTCGTGTTTTGCCAGGCATAATCCACATACATCCCAAGGACCTGGGTTCCAGACCTGGAACTCAGGGAAAAACCAAGATGAACAACTAAATTAAATAAATAAATGTTTCTTCCTCCTCTCTCTTCCTGCCTGCTTGCCTAGTAGGCTTCACTACTGCCTGTACCTTTCTTTGAAAAAAAGAAAAGAAAAAGAAAAAGAAAAAGAATCCCGGCATTCCCTTGTGGCTCAGGTGGCTGAGATGCTGGTGTGCAAACCACCATAAAGCTAGTAGATTGGAGATCTGGACCCAGAGTGAAAAATCAGAAAAATTAACGACTAAATAAGTAGATGTTTCTTCCTCCCCTTTTTTCCATCCTTCCCTAAAATGATTTTTCCAAAAAGACCCTGTCTATTCATTATTATATCATTAGTCCTCAACATATAGGCAGAAGGGCCAATTACCATGAGTGTCCTATTTATTCCAGGTGTCTTAATTCCGTCTGCAGTTAAATATTCCTCTTGAGGTGGGGGTGCAGACACTCAGTGCTCTTTGTCAGTTGCTGGAGTGACAGAACTAGCAGTCTGGTTGTTTTTTACCTGAAGTAAGTTTACATCTATTCATCACACAGCCCAAAAGACAAAAAACCAGGTCAGCCCAACAGTTTCCATTCAACTTTTGCCATTTGGTTGTTCCAAGCAACCAAACCCATGCCAACTGCTGTGATATAGAACAGGATAAAATATAACAATCTCTTCCTGTTTTTAACTCTTGTTTAAACTCCTGTGATTAACCCTTTAAAAATGTACCAGCATATTAAATGATAAAAAGCATTTAATATGGTGGGGATCTATTTTCATTTTTCTTTAAAAAGTCTTAGGTATCAGACAGGTTTATTCTAGATTCTAAGATATGGGTTATCATTTACCCATTCCTATACATAATTGTATGTTGTATGCCTACTGTCTACATTATTTGGATCCTGGCAGAGAAGTGATTTACAAGGAAAGATAAATAAAGTAAAGCATAGAACCTGACCTTAGCAGTTCTCAGAAAACAGAGAGGGGGCACCCTGATCACATGGGGCAGAATATGCTATTACAGAGCTACACACAGAAGCGGCATTAAAATTGTTTCAGTGTTTTTGTCAGCATTCCCGCTTAGGTCCACCACTGAATTTATATGGAATTAGGATTTTTTTTCTCCTGTCCTTCATCCTTCCATCTCTAAAGTGTTGTGTGTTAGAATGCATTATTTTCATATAAAAGCTTTCAGGCTTATTCATGACTTAGCCCTGTGATTCATGCTTTAATTATACCTGCTCGTCAGGCTTCCTCTTAGACCACAGTAACCCAGCTACCTGAGATGGTTTGGCTTTGAGGTGGATTTACTATCAGTTTTGAACTGTTGTTTTCATGTAATATTTTTCCATCACAATAAGTGATAGATTCTAAGACTCTAGGCTTTCAAAATAAAAGGTGACCTATACCTGCAAATTTGTTTTCATAGACAAGTTTAGTGGCCTGGAATGTAGCTTGTCTCCAAATTGCCACTTCATAGTACGTGGCCCTATCAACTGCATGGACATTTTCATGAATATTGGCTGACAAACTCTTTAGCATGTTACTGGCATGGGGAAAAAAGTCTCTGTTTTATAAATTCTGAAATGAGACATGGGGCTTTGTTTATTTTAAAGAGCAAAATGGTGAGTTGGACATAGTAAACTAATATACAATATTTATAAATTTGTGTAAAACATGTTCTCTGACCTAGATCTTGTCTGGCTCTTAAACCTGGTGCTTAACACTCAGTAAGTGTGACTGTTATTATTTTTCTTTTTAAAAAACTTTATTTATTGGAGTACCCTCATGGCTCAGGCACTAAGCAGGTGCTGGCAAGGTGTTAGGATGGGAGAGAGTGTAGACTACGTAAAATCCAAGGACCCAGGTTCAAGACCTGGGGTAGGAGGAGGAGGGAACAGTCAAAAATTAGAAAAATAAACAAAGAAAGCGCTTTCTCCTGCTCTTCCTTCCATCCTTCAAAATACTTCTTCCTCTCCGACCTTCCTTCATCTCTTAAAAAAAGAATTTATTTATTGAGGACTAATTGACATAAAACATACTTGTCTTAGGGGTATAACATAATGATTTGATATTTATTTATATTGCAAAATGATGACCCCAATAATTTCAGTTAACACCCATCACCATATATACTGAAGCTTTCTCATGATGAAAATGTTTTCCCTGCCCCAGGTCTTGAACTGGGTCCTGGACTTTCCATGGTATGGACCTTATCTGCCTGAGCCACAAGTGTGTGCCCTTGTGATGAAACTTTTAAAATCTGTTCTCTTAGAAACTTTCAAATATTCAATACAGCAATATTAACTACAGTCATCATGCTGCACTGTTGGGATTCGCTCCCAGGAATGCAAGAGGAGGGGGTGTTGCAGGAGATTAAGAAACCCAGAAAGAGAGATAGATAGAAAAGGTGGGATCAGGGGGCCAACAGCCTCATGGACTGAGAGCCCTGAATACTCTGCCCTCCACCTATTTATTGAGTTGATCCACAGAACTGTGTCAAGCAGCTCATGCAAACAATGTTATCTTTACATTGGATTTGCTTATGCAGTCTTTCATTTTCTAACTACACAACTGTATCTATCTTGTTTTGGGGAGTGAACAGTTACAGGGACACTGGCCCAGTACTTTCCCATGGTGGCCTTCTTTGATGTTCTGCCAACTCCCACTTCATCCTTGCTCTACTTTCTGCCCCCCAACACTGCACGGAACATCCACATGACTTGTCTTATAAACTGGAAATTCGTGCCTGGCTTATTTTATTTTTTCAATTAGTTTTGTAGTCTTAGGCCTCCCAGACTCAGCTATTCTGAGGCTCACTCAGTTCAGGCCCAGGAAGAGATTACTAAACAGAAGATAAATTTACCTGAAGAGACAACACATACGCTATGGTTCCGGTGATACTGCCGCTGCTGACATATCTACCCATATGTTATCTTTTCTCAAAGCTTACTCTTTGTATCTTTGTCATTCAACCATATAGTGTATCTAGGAAAAACAATACTAATCTAAATGAACAAAGCACATGGCTCATTTTTTAAAAAATATTTGTATTGTGGTAAAATAAACATAACAAGTGTTTATTTATCACTTTTAGTAACAAATCAGTGGGACTGCCATTCACACTGTAGTGCAACATTCACCACATCCACGCCCAAACTTTTTTATAACCCCCAAATAAAACTCTGCACTCATTAAAAAGCAACTCCCCACACCCACTTCCTGAGACCCTGACAAGCATCCTACTTTCTGTCTGCTAATCTGACTATTCAAATAAGTAGAGTGATATAATATTTGTTTTCGTGCCTGGCTTATTTCACTTAGATGATTTAATTATTAACAAGAAAAGCAAGATGTTATAAGATGCTATAAGAATCAGATTCATTTTTAAAGTCATTTGAACCTACATAAATTTTGAATCAAGAGAGTAGGATCTCTTCTGCTAGCAGTAAGGAAAAGCTCAGGTTAAGTTCTTTGATAGCAGTTATTGTTTATGCTACGTAATTAAATGCATTTTCAGGTGGGGGAGGGGGGTCCCAGGTAATGCTCCTAACATCACTGTTTCTGGTCAGCTTGGTTGATATATGACCTGGCATTCTGTGATGGGCAAGTATACATGCTGCTAGTCACAGCAGCTGATGTGATTTCTTGACATGGTCTGTTGCAGCTAAAAAATGCTCTCATAAATTGCAGAGCCTCTCTTAAATGGATGGAACTCTCCCTTGTTCCTTTTCATTGTATCATTAAGCACAGATAAATGCTATACATGGCCTGGGTTGAAAAAAGAAACTTCACTTTATCCAGGGATGAGAAATCAGATCCTTCCCAGGAAGAGGACAGAACACAGATCACAGCAGTACAGTGTGTTGACTCGTAGTGCTTATCACCCAATAAATGGACTAAAAGACCATGATTGGAGGACTTTCCCACCATTACAACTCTTATGGAGAGCGAGACAGAGAGAGACAGAGAGAGATAAAGAGACAGAGAGAGAGACAGAGAGAGAGAGACAGAGAGAGAGACACAGAGAGAGACACAGAGAGACAGAGAAGAAATGAGGGGATTTGGGTTTGGGTAGTTAGACATGAGAATTGGGATGAGAACGGTAAGCAGTTTAGATAAGGAAGGAAAGACACTGTGATTTCGTGGATGAAGTAGACATCTAACATAACTCTAAGATACTTATAATTTTTTTCAGAATAACTGGAGATAGGTTTCATTTCTCAGCTGAGTGTGTGGCCAGGAGTTGCTGTCTGGGGAAACACATACAGCACTAACACTGGGCTGTGGAAACAGCAAGGCCACCAACTAAGGCAGCAGGAATGACTGCAGAGGATGGAATTTGTTCCATGTGACAATATGACTTCTCGAGTCCCTCAAGCTGAGATTTTATTAGGACAGATTTGTGAAGAATGGGATGAAAGAAATGGCTACATTCTAGAAGAGAGGAAACAAAGGAGAGAGAGGAAGAGGGAGAGAGAGAGAGTTGACTTAATTAAGTGAAGTTTTCTGGGTTTGCCTCTCAAGGCATGGATTTGGACTTCCACTTGGTATTCCACTTAGTATTTCCCTTGTGGAAAGCCATGATGTTTGCTAACTGAAAGAAACTCAAAAGAACAGGACGTAGGGAGACTGAAATGTTAGAACGTCTCTGTGTGATGAGTCTGACACGCACTGCTTACAGCTATTGCCTTATCTGTGCTTCTCCACAAGCCTGTGCAGTAGGTTTTATTTCTTAAGGACTGCTAACTCCATTTTGAACTGGTGGGGCGGGGGGGGGGTGGGGATATGGAAGTGGGGAGAAGGGTTATGACTCAAACCCTTGCCTAAGTTTACATAGCTAGAAGGTACTAGAGCAGGGACTTTAACTCAGGTCAATCTTAAAAAGGCCATGTTTACAAAAACCAAATGCATTCAACAAATATTTATAAGTATCTAGAATATGCATGTACTGCTAAGTAATGCAAAGGAGACAAGGGTAAGCAAAAACAAATCTCATTCCTGCTCTAATTCACATTTCACTCTAATAAGCTATAGCAGACAATCATCAAATGGTCACATATTTTGGCTCTCTGTTAGGGTGATTTATCATTCAGGTTTTCCAGCTTCCCCAAGTATAAAATCTGAGATGATAGTAATAATTACTTTTATTCATTAAGCACTTGCAGTGTGCCAGACACTGTCCTAAGCTCTGGACATTGACTTTGGTCCCTCTACCTTCTAGCTGAGACATTCCAGTGCCTCCATGACTCCACCTTAGATCGAGGAGTGCCCTCTGCACTCACAATGAACCACAGGTCATGTTTTTGACCCCTCACCCTGTATGCTTAGAAACTTGCACCTGAAGCCCTTTTCCTTAGTCTTCTGGACTCCAGAGCAATGCCTGCTCACACACGACAGAGGGAAGAGTTTCTTGAACATCTGCAGTGTCCCTTATCCAACTAGGCCCGTCACCCCTCACATGCACAATGGAGGCAGGAATTTATGAGGAAAAGGAGGCTGAAAATTCTCAACAAAATAACCAGTGCTGCAGGATAAAGAGTTGTCCCTTGAGTACTCTGAGACCACCAAGGCCACATCAGGATGAATGTCTGTAAGATTCCTTATCATACACATTTTGTTTTTGAAGGAAAGGTTCAGGCAGGAATGAAGGTGAGTAGGCCCACAGGCAGGAAAAGAGAGGAGAAAGAATCATTTTTATTTATGTATTTTATTTCATTGCTCATCTTGATTGCTTTCACGTGATGTGGAGACACGAACCTGGGTCCTTGGGATGTATTGGACTATAATTGGCCAGAGGTGATGGACCCAACCATTACTCTACCAGGGTGCATCTATCATACACATTTATACTATATTTTTACAGATCTCTTTGCTTTTAGACTCTAAGTTTCAAGACAAGGTCTAATTCTTCTAAGCTGTATCTCTTGCACCTCCCTCATGTCAATTCACTGGAGACACCTAACAGGTTCTGAATGCATGGAAGCTCTTCTACGTCTCTAAAACCTGTTTCTTGGCTTCTCCAGGAGGGGCACCTGAGCAGACCTGGAGGGAACAGAGGTGGGTTCCCCCATTTCTGTGGAGGTATAAGGGTTACTTGAGTGCCCAGTATATGAAGGAGGAATGTTGCTCACATCCTGAGTTTGCAGGTCCTGAATGCTGGCACTGGGCGTCTGCCATCAGCTCATAACAGGCCCTGGCGAAGGCAGTGAAACACACAATGAGGAAAATAACAAGCCCAGAAGGAGCTTAAGGAAACAAATTCAAATAAATGACTCCACACCCAGCTGGGACAAGTCATAACTCAATCAGAGTTTAAGCACACTAATGAATGTGATAAGCAGAGTAATTGAAAAAGAACAGACCCACAGTCTCTGGGTCTTGAGCATTTCAGATGGAAGAAGAGATCAAATATGGGAGAAAATCTATACCCTGTAGTCACAGTGGCAACGTCCTTGATGAGAAATAAGTAAAATGCCTATTATTCCTTAAAATGTTCTGCCAGGGTGAATTATAGAGGTTAATGGAATTAGAAAAAGTTACAAACTTCAGTATACAAATGACAACATTATTTTTTCCAAGAGTAGAGTTCTAGTTTTGACATTCATAGTAATTTTTTTCTTTCCCTTCCTGTCAGTTTATTAAATGGTTATTGTGAGAAGTGAATCACCACGCGTGTTTACACTGTAGTTTACGCTGGAAATTCAAATAGGATAAGGAGTCAGGAGTCCGCAAGATGCTGTAACGTGCTTCACCCTTCCTATGAGTTCCTCTGTGGTTTTCTGAAGAATGTTCCAAAGATTTGGAAAGTTCTCTGAACTGTTACATTATGGTGTCAAGTAGGCTAGCATTTATCACAATGAAAATCTTGTAGGTATGGAAGATGAATATTTGATACATTGTAACCCTTCCAAACTTGCTTTTGTTCCCATATTTGTCTTACAAAATTTTCATATTGACAGAGATGTGAATTGATACTCCTGAAAATTATATAGCACTGTAAACAAATGAAATATGAATGAACATTTTTCTTGATAAAAAAGTTGAAAGAATAGCACAACAGATACTGACACTTTTTCTACCTGGTTCAACAAATGCCACATTTTACAATATTTGTTTATCTCTCTCTTCTATCTCTGTCTCTCTCTCTCTCTCTATATATATATGTATAGATACACACACTATGTTATAAATAATACATATTTAATTAATATGTGTAATTTCCTGAGACATTTACAGTAAATATTAGATATCTTGATACATTGTCCCTAAATATTTCAACATTTATCACTAAGAGATAAGGAAGCTCTCCAACATAACTTAAACTTAAAAGAAATTGATACATGAAAAACAATCACCAATTGTCCTATTTTTTTTTTTTTTTAAGGAAAGGTACAGTTTGGGATGAAAGCGAGTAGGCATGCAGGAAGAAAGAGGAGGAAGAAGCATTTGTATATTTTAATCGTTCATCTTGGTTGTTCTCCCCAAGACCAGGAAGCAAAGCCAGGTGCTTGGGATGCATGTGGTTTATCACAGTCAGAGGAGGTGAACTTAATCGCTAAAGAAAACTGGATCTAACCAAGGTTCTGAGCTCAGCCTTAATCAATGTCCTATATAACTGCAAAATACTATTTTGAAGGGTTAAAAAAAAAAAACAAAACAGCTCATTAATAGGATTCCACTAGTTCAGAATTTGGAATAATTGAGGCTACATTATTATAAGGTTTCCCTTGGTACTGTCCTGCACAAAATGTTTACTAATAAATCAGAGGAAGAAGATGGTGTTGAGTAGACCTATTCTTAGCTCTCTAAGCCCCTGAATTTATTGGTGGCTTCCCAGAGAGTTCTGTTCTAAGCAAAGAGAAGACTATGGAAATGTACTGACATTTTGTGTGTGTCAGTCATTTCTTTTGGAATAAACTCATGAACGTAATGCTGGAGACCTAAAGAGTGACAGCATTGCATCACTTGGGAACTGAAGACAAACGTAAATTTTAAAACAAAAATTTTTTATAAGCTCTCTGGGTGATCCAATTCTGGCTAGGGCTTGAGAATACCAGACTTAGAATAGTTCCTAGCGTTTCTGGCAGGGGTCAAGCTGGATAAGGAGTCTTAGAAAAGACAACAGAGGGTATAGTTTTGAGATTAGGCAAGAGAGGAAAAGCTAGATTCCAATGCCCGGGGTAGAAAGCCAGTAGCCAGGGCCTCTGGGGAGCTGACCGTAAGGATGTCACCCTTCAATTAGATTGTAATGTTCTTATCAATAGTCTTGCTTTCACTCTCACTGTTGATGTCAGTTCTGTGGGGACATGAGGATAGATTTTTATCCCCAGGAAAGACTGTCAGTGTTTTATTTTCTTAATTCTAATAACCGATGGTATTAAAATTACATATATACTTATAGAAAATGTTAGCAATCATTCTTAAAGAAACTGACTCATGTTTGATTTCATTTACACAAATTTAAATACTCTTCCAATTAACATCATTTTAACGAGCCAATATTTAAACCTTCAATACTTATTTTTCCTTTTGTACGTCTTCAGCCTTGTACCTAAAGAAATATTTCTGAATGATAAATATCCTTTAAATTAGGTAACTTAATCATATAAATTGGCTGAGCATGAGTTTTCTCAAATTTCTATTTTTTTCATAAAGTAAAAAAAGTCCAACTTAACTTTACAAGGCAAACAATTAGACTTTGAAAATTATAATTATTTATAAACCCAAACTCTCAAAAATGCTAATAAAAAGCATCAAAAGCATCAAACAAGTTACTTTTTACCTAAACATTTAATACTATAGTTTTGATTCTTTCAACTTTTCTCAATGTACAAAATTCTAAATCTCCCTAGGCTTAAAAGACATATTTACTAATGGAGGAACACTTACCATTTCAGTTGTCTGAGGTTTAGACCAGATAGTTTAGCCACGAAACTGACCGTTTCTTGCTTCTAACAAGAAGGGAACTTTCTAGGTGATCTTTTTCTTCATAGTTGTTATTGTTCCATAACTCAAGTAAGTAATCATGAGCCACCAATCTAAACTCAAATTATACACACCATATCAGTGTATGATATGCCAAGATTTTTGACTCAGCTCAACCAGAAAGTAATAAATACATTTCATAGAGTGCAGGTGAATATATATATAAATATATACATATATATGTACATATATACTATGTTATATATACTGTATTTAAACAATTGCTGATTCTAACCTACAAAATAGATTCCAAGACACATTAGTGAGAAGTAAGTCTCATTTGTGGAAGGTTTTATAATAATTCACTTTTCTAGTCATTCAAATAAACCATCTAGAGTAATCAATTTAGTAGAATTTACATTTTAGAACTCCGCTATGGAATGAGTTGTTTTGTCACAAAATCTGTATACTAAAGCAAGGACCTCTAAGAATATGACTAAGGTTAAATGAAGTCATAAAGGCAGAGAGACTCAATCCTATAGATTAGGGGTCCTTATAAAAAAGAAAATGACACCAAGATCTTTCTCTCCCCACCTTGAAGACAACAAGAATGTGGCTGTCTGTAGGCTTTTACCAGAAATCAAACTCTGCAAGAAATTTGCTCTTGGCTTTTTCAGTTTCTGGAAGTGCATGACAATAAATTTCTCACTTAAACTACCAGATCTATGGCATTTTCTATGGCAGTTCCAGTCAACTAAGATAAACTATTAAAGAGACAGAAATGCAAAAATTTAACTTACTCTGATCTTGTATTTTCTTATGTTTTGGGGGTCTGTGACTCCTAGGAATACAGTTTTTAACAATGATATCTGATTGAATTGTGGTTATCTCCTGTAAGATCATCTGACTTGCAATTATAACTCATGAGGCTATTTCATTAGCAGTCAGCTGGTTTCATCTCTTTTAATGTCTGCATTGTATCTATTTTTATAATCACAAAGAGGTATCACTTTTGGAGAATGCTCTTTATGTGAGCATCCACTCGGGGAGAGTGACCAGCTCATCCAAAAATATCAGTTTTGATGAGCCTGGGGCTGGCAGGAATCAGATTAAATCTTGGGAAATAGGGCAGACAAGACTGGCATTGTCTGTCCGACTTCCTCAGTACAAGATGGTTCTCTAATTGAGGAGGAGGGTTGGAGGCAAGTTGATAAACTGACGAACTGACAGGTCAGGAGCAGACTCACCATAAGGAGCCAGCATGCAACTGAAGATGTCCTAGTTTCTTCCTTATCACAGGGGTGGGGGGTCCCTCCAGGTGCTCATAGACTACTATGTGGGGAGATAGAAGACAATTTATGGATCCCTAACTGGCTCCTCTCCATACTCAGCAGCCAGGTCCTTTGTTCAGGAGGAGAGGCTGGAAAAACACTAAGGGGATGGGACAGGGATGGCAGGGATGACAGGGGCGTATGGGGCAGCATGCATTTCTTTTCCTTAACCAGTGCCTTTCCTTGGGATGGAAACTTCAGTAAGACAATGAAGGGATAAGCTTCCTTACCACAGAGATTCCCTGATGTTTAGATTTAAGATCAGTATCAGCATGAAACATTTATGTCAGGATCTTGACCTGCAAGTGCTTCACTTGGAAGGCAAAAGGATAACTCAGGACTCATCATGCTGGGGATGAGGACAGCTGAGAAAAGGGGGATCCAAATATTGTAAGAGCTCATTTGAGCAGAGAGAGAACAGAGAGAAGAGAGTCACAAGATATCCCTCCAGCTCAGCAGATGCTAGGTAACTGGTGGTGACTCTACAGGAGAAGGAGGGACTGTTTCATTCTTGGAAACCAAGTGCGTCCCTAAGGATACGGTGGTGAGCTTTTCTTTCTGATAATTTCTTTCTGCCTTTCCAGATAGTAAGTAGCGGCTCACTTAAGTACAATGGAGATTGTCACTTTGTATAAGAAAGGCTACAATTGATGACCCTTCTCTACAGCAGAAAAAGGTGTTACCTAACATTAAAATATTGTCTTCTCCAATAGGAAAAATAATCACAGTTCTTTTCTAAGCTATTTCAAGGATCCTCAGAAAAACTGTAGCAGCTAAATCGTTTCTTTAAAAAATATGATAACTGTTGTTTAGGTAAGAGGTAGGAGCTTTAAATGTGACCAGGTGGAAAGTATCATATAATTTTGGTCAAGTATTAACTGTCGTAGGTATTTCACAAACACCGAGAAAGCATTTCACTGTATAGATTTTATAACGAAGTAAGGCAATGATTTAAATATTTCCTTCTCCATAAGTTAGTCTGCAGTCTTGCAATTACTTTGTTTTTTTGTTTTGTTTTTTTTAAGGGAGGGCGGGGAAGAGAGGAAGAAGAATTTTCCTTTATTTGTTTATATATGGTTTCCCCCTCGCCATCCCCATTTCAAGTCTCGAACCCAGGTCTCCAAGCTTTATGTGATCCATATCACAGCTGTTTCAGTCACTTGAGCCACAAGGACATGTCCACAATTGCTTTCACTACTCCCAAATAGACATCTCCAAGCAAGCCTTTGTAACAACTGCCTTCTGGAGATTCCACAATGATATTCCACAGGTACCACATGCTCAATAGATATATACCTTGCTAAACTTAATCATTTCCCCTAAACGTGCCTTCAAATTGCATTTCCTGCTTTAGTTGTCTGAGACAGAAACTTAACATGCTCCCAGTCACAAGCTACCTCCTGATGGTCCCGGTGTCCACCCCATCCTGTCTGGCCTCAGCTTCCGTGCTAGGTCAGCCTTTATGTCTGGGGCAATTAAAATAAGCCCTGAGCTTGTCTCCATGGCTCCAGTCAGCATTTCTCTAATCCATGAAAGCAGCCAGAATAATCTTTCTAAAGAAACAAATCTCATCATTCTCTCCAGGACTTAAAATCCTTCAGTGACTTCTCAGTGATTAATGGATAGAGTCCAACGTCCTTCATTTGTGAAACCAGTCTCTGTTATCTCTCCAACCATATTGATTGCCACATCTTTTGCCCCTGAAATTATGTTTCAGTCAAGTTGAATATCTTTAAATTCCATGAATGGGCTAGTGAGAGAGACCATCAACTCAAGAGGTCTCATGAGAAGTTTTCTATATTGTGCTTTAATTTTTATGATTTTCTTTAAAAATAACATAAGCACATTTGGAATCATCTAGATCAGGGCTTTGCAAACTTTAATATGTGTAGGAATCATGGGGCGATCCTGTTAAGGACTGACTCTGATCCAGTATGTCTTGTTGGCCCAAGGCATTTCTAACAAACTCACAGGTGATGTTTGAATAGACACTGTGGACCAAAATCTGAGTAATAAGGGAGCAGAATGGTCATATTCTAATCATTTTTATACCCCCAAATTCTCTCATTGTCATGCAAGTGAATGAAGATGAGAAGCAGACTTACTATCTTAAATAAACATTCAGTACAAAATGAGGACCAAATAAATGACATAGGTCACTGTTTGAATAAAACTCTCACAATGGTTCTAGTTTAAAAAAGGTGATAAAAGAATTGAATCATCACTTGCCACAAACTAGTATAGGAATGTCAATCTCAAAGATGCATAGCAATCAAGACAATATTGTATCAACAGAAAAGAAATCCCTCATATCATTCAATTGCTGTTTGTTATCTGGAATTATACTAGTTTGTATTCTCTTTTATAATTAATTCTCGCCCCCCTTTTTTACAATTATATAATAACCTAAAACTTTGGGTTTTAAATAGTGCCATGTTTCAATACAGTTAAGGAAACAATTTAGTCGCTACCCTAATGGAATAGTGGTTGGGTGCAGTTCACATACCTCCCAAGGTCCTGGGTTCGTGTCCCAGCGCCAGAGTAATAGCCATGGAGAACAACTAAATAAAATAAAAATGCTTCTTTCTAGTCTCTCTTTCTGCCTGCCTGCTTATTCACCTTCATTCCTGCCTGTACCTTTCCTTTTAAGAAAAGAAAAGAATTTAAATAAACTCTAGGGCATAAGAGGAATGTAATACTGGACTAAGTCAGATCATGTCTCGCTACCTTCATCTGTTTTCACCTCTCCCTGGAGTACCCCTTGCCAACTTTGTCACCCGGCCATGTCTACTAGCAAATAGCTACTTTCCCTTATAGTTCCTTTTCAGAGACCAATGGATAGCTTTCTGCAATTGTATCTTATTCTGATTTCTTTCATAACATCTCTAACACTCTGCTGCACACTCGACTGCCAAGTGTTTTCTCCCTCTGCTGTGTCTTTGATCCCAAGGACAAAGGTCATGACTTTGTCATACCTATACTTTATATTTGCCACATAGTCAGTACTTGACACGTCATATTTGCTTAATAAATGTTTCCCAGATGCAGGAACAGATATAACATTTGACTTGTCCCTTTCTAAGACACAAAGAAAGAGTATTTCAATATATCATTTGTTCACATTTGTAGGTGAAAAAAACTGAGTATAAATATTGTAATATTCTACATGTAATTTGATTTCAGGATGCTAATTCAAAAGCCTTATTTGACTCCTGCAGAAACTCCTGGAGAAACTGTATATTTACTCATTTTCTAGAGGTCTGCTTGTAAGGTTCATGCTTACAGGGTTTTCAAATAATGTGAAAAGAACATTGTGATTACATTTTGGTTGATGCATCATCAGACCTAAAAATAGAATGGAAAGACTGAAAAATCTTTACTCAAACCTCCAGTCGCAGTCTGGGTAAAGTTTACAAGGGGGCTGAAATTGTAGCTTCCAGCTTTCAGGTCTGTAGGATGAAGTCTGCAACCCAGAGAGTCTCCTGGTCCCAACTTTCTGGTGTTGTTTTTGCCCTTTAGTTCTGATAAACACTACTGGAGCTGGAAGAAGGCGAGAAGTTCAGTTTGCTTTAAACAGAACAAAGAAAAGACTGAAATACATTTGGTTTTATTTGATGAGACGTCCTGGCCTATATATAGAAAGCAGCCAACTTCCTAAGAGACCCTGTCAGAATTAACCAGGATGATGGACAGCGTGAGGCTGGGGTTAGGTTCCAGTCTATTCTGACTCTGATGTAGCAACATGATTACAGGGTTGTGCCAATGCTGATGTAACAAAGTTGAGCCAGCACAGAACTCGATTTTTATTTGATGTACATGGCTGCTGTCACTTGATTATCAGAACAATGTTCTTTGGACCCTCGAAGCCATAGACACTTGTATGCTCAGTGGTTTGAGTGGCTAATTCATTTATTGTTTCAACTGAGCATTTCTCTACTTAGAACAGTCTAAGAAGGGGATTTCTCTTTCTACTCTGCCAGAGTTACTCATTTTACTCTCCAGGGGCATCACGATTTTCTTACCTCTTCCTAGAGTGCCTTTTTTTCAAAGGAAAGATACAGGCAGGAATGAAGGCAAGCAGAGGCAGGCAGGCAGGAAGAAAGAGGAGGAAGAGCATTTTATCTATTTTATTTAGTTGTTCATCCTGGTGGTTCCTGCCAACCCTGGGACAGGAGCCTGCTGCCTTGTATATGTGAACTGTGCCGAACCCCTAGTCCACCAGGGCGCACTGTCCACTGCAATCTTAATTATTTGACTTTATGTCAACTTGACTGGGCTAAGGGATGCCCAGAGAGCTAGTAAAAAATTATTTCTGGGGTTTCCGTGAGGCTGTTTCTGGAAGAGATTAGTATTTGAATTGACAATGGAGTAACACAGATGACTCTCTCTAATGTGGGAACATTAAATAGCTCACCATTTAATCCAGTGAAGACCCCAAAAGAACAAGAAGTTGGGACAAGAGTGACATTGTTTTCTCTATTAAAGTTGAGATATTCACCTTCTCCTGTCATTGGACACTGGAGCTTTTAGCCCTTGGGCGTCAGAATCAGTGGGTTGGGACTCATACCATTGGCTGTCTCCACTCCCTCCCACCCTCTTTCTCAGGCCTAGGAACTCAGACTGAATTATACCACAGGATCGCCTGTCTTTCCAGCTTGCTGATGGCAAATGGTGGGATTTATATCAGTTTTCTGATCTCATGAATCAATTCATATAATAAATCTCTCTATATTTTATTATAACAGCTAATAAACCAATCAAGAAAAAAAAATTTTTGGAGCCCCACCCAGATACTACTTCTCCCAGAAAGTTTTCCCCCAACCCCAGGAAAAAAATACCCACATTCTCCTCCTAGCTACCTTTACATCTTGGACAGGCTTCAAGGAGTTATTTAATATATGATATTCTAGTTGCTGACCTGATCTCAACAGAGAAGGAATAGCTAAATGTAAATGTGTAGAACCTTAAATTAGTGCTACTGTGGAAGAGCACTTGGTTAGGAGTCAAAATACAGGCTTCCAAACTTTCTCTCTCTATATGGTCAGCTAAGGAAATTTCTCTTTTGTACATTTTTAAACAGGACTGTTACAGTTAATTTTTCTCTTTGGGAACAGAGTATATACAGGGGAGGGAAAATCTTCCTCTATCCTTCAAGATTCTTTTGGTTTGTCTGGTTCAATTGATATAAGACAGAATAACAGAAAAAACTGAATTTCATACATACAGGGAGCCCACAGAGACTTAACAGTTCTTAAAACAGAAAAGTGAAATGCAGCTTAGAAACCATTTTGAACTAAAGAATGGGATAGGGGCCTGGGGCTTCATGGGGTAATAAGAGCAGATGTTTGGTAATTAGATATTTGTCTTGCCAAGTCAGATAGATCATAAAATGTTATTTTGGGTAGTAACTGTTACCGGGGGTAAGGTTCATATAAATTTTTCTAGGTAGTTAAGCGAGAGGCAAAATTCCTTTTGAGTTTACAGGCACTCAGTTGCCTTCAACCCAAAATAATCCACATGTCAAAGTGGTACATTTTGGGGATGCCTATTCTGAACCTCCTTATATTTCTACTCATTCACCAACCCTAGGGGGCCCCATCTGCATGTATGTGTGTTTATATATATATTCAAATATTTATTATTCTGAGCAAAATTAAATATTATTGTTGTACCAGTACACTCATTTGTATTTCACACATAGGAACTTGGTGCAAAATTGCAGCCTGTTTCCATTTGGTAAAGAGGAAAACACATAGACTAAAAACATATTTGCCCTATTTATTTTTTGATGTGTCAGAAAATTGTTCAACCCACATGTTATTTAAACTCACTGTATATTTTAGTGTTTGGCATTGTAATTTTTAAGGAACTGATCTAATCTTCCAGACTTAACTTTCTTGATGCCTTTGTCTACCTGTACACTGTGTTCACATCTAAGTAACTCCTATCCTGGGAATCCCATTTTCGAAATAGATATCTAAACCACAATCTGCATTCTGAACATCTTAAATACCTACGCACTAACCACAGCTGTTTGTTTATTCTCTGTTTCCACAGGGACAAATATAGTCCCTATTTTTGCCTTTTAAGGTAACAATCCAATTTAACACTTGAGGGAAAGAGGGTAAGTCATCACAGTTAGAGAAGAAATTTAAAAATACAAATTATTGCAGTCTGTGTTCTTTGAACATTCACACTGAAGACTAAAGCAATGTCTATACAACATTATTTAAAGTAATAGGAACAGTCTTGTGGTGGACAGTTCATCTCAATGATTGCTTTCTTAGGCAGTTTTTGAAATTGATCATATAGTGTGGTTCATCAGAGCTCAGTTTTTATTGTCTTTAGCCACACGCAATTGCCAAAGACTTGGGATATTCTCTAAGACGTAAGTGTCCCTTTATTTTTGGTTATGGGATATGATAGGAGGTCATGCAATGTGTATAGCCATATTTCTCAAGTTTCCCCACATGTATTACATTTCTCTTACAGTGATTTCTACTCACGATAATTTGGGGTAAGGGGAACGGGCATGGTGTTCCTAAGCAATGGTTATACCTTAATGTTATTACAGCTCTTTATACTTGGTCTCACTTAGCCCTCTGTATTACTCAAGAGGCCTTTCAGAAACCAGCTTGTACCAGTGTAAACATGAAAGGAGAATCTTTGGGGGAAAAGGGTCTAAATGAAAACATTAGGGATAGATCTAAGTTTAAACATGGCAGGATTAAGGTATTTTCTATGTCTGTCTCTCTATGTAAGTCTGGGCTCAGCTTTTTTGATAATGAACATCAAAGAGCTGTGGCCTCACATGTTTTTTTTTTTTTTTTTTTTTTTTTTGGTATTTGCTACCCTAGAGGAGAGGTTTAAAAGCTCCAAGACTCCAATTGGCACTTTGTAGGTCATGTGGGTCCTGGCTCTGGAAAAGCGCTGGGTGATTCTGATTGGACAGATCTGTATCACATGCTAACCCGGCAGCCTGCTTGAGCACCCAGAGGTAAGTAACCATTGTATAGAAAACCTGAAATAGAGAGGGGTAGTTTTCTGTGCTGGGAACTTGGCAACTGCAGTATGTTCACTCCGGTATCATCAACACTAGGCCATTAGGCTAGCTATCTCTTTCCCTATTTCAGAGGTTTCGAGAAATTGACTTGCCAAAGTTCACACAACTGGTAAGCAGCTAAACAAAATCTTACAATCTGTTGTGTTCTTTCAATCCTTGTGTTCTTCAGATAAAAGACCACATTAGCATCTTTAAAAAATTGTTTTGTCTCTATGGAAGGGACACCGAGATAAACACAAAGTTATCATCTCAAATTAGAAGAGTCATTTGGTGCAGTCTATGACCTAGGAAGAAATCTGAAGTATTTTGCCAGTGGTTGCAAACAAAAGCAACAGATCATTTTAAATATAGCGCAGCACTGTTAAAAAGAAACATCAAAGTGCTCAAGAAATTGAGTTCTAACTTTTTTTTTCTTATTGAAAATAACATTCTTTAAAAAGAAAAACCGTGATCATTTCCATTTTTACTGTTGGTATCATTTTTGAGTAAATTTGAAAACACCATCAGAAAAAAAAACAAAAAACCTCTATAAAAATAATATAATGTACTATAAAAAGTATTTTTGCATTCATCATGCCTATTCTTCTGATATGTGGGTGGGATGGCAGAGAGACAGAGGGGTGAAAATGGCACCAGGTAAAAGTAGAACCAGGTAGAGCAGCTCGTTGGTTAAAGGGAAACTTCATGCAAGCTGGTGATAGAAGCCAAGATCCAAAAGAACAGAAGCAGGAATAGGGGTCAGGCAACGTCTGTTCAAACACAGCACACACCAGCTAGATGTTTATTGTCTGCTCCCAGAGACAAGAAGGAAGCCTGTGGATTGTTCTTCCCCGAATCCAAGACTATGCAAAGCCTAACTTTCAAGAAATATTGAGTTATTCTACTGTACATATGGATTACTGTATAACTTTATCATTCACTTTTCTTGCTTTTTTAACATTTCCTTAAAAACATTGGAAGCATCAACTTATCACTTCAAGACATTTAGAAGGAAGTTAAAATTTAAAACTGAAAAGATCATTGATAGAAGAACACCAGTATTGAATTGGATTGAGGGGGAAAGTCTAACTCTCTGAAATAGGCTTGTAACATAGACTGTAAAGACCCATGAGTAAGACTTTATGGAAACCCCTTATTAAATAAACATAGCAAGACTGTAAGCATACAGTGGTAGAAAAGTAAATTCATGTATCATGTATCTTGAGGTCTGACTGATGGTAAAAAATGGCCATAATGTAGAAATATTCCATAAGCAATAAAAGCTTCTTAACCACATAATTAAGAGGCTTCTCAAAAAGATAACCTACAGTTGAAAGAGTCTTGTGGCTTTTTATGGTGAAAACGGCACAATGTTTTTGGTTTTAAGGAAAACAGGCATGTGAAAATTTAAGAATGCTGCACATGTTTAAACACTATTTCAAAATATTGACCAAAAAATACACTTGACCCCATGCTGTCTGTGGCAATTTGGCCGTATCTGTAAGTTTATATTCAACAATAAGTAAATGTATTGATTTAAGCATTTTCAAATGTTTTCTAAATTTTCATGAATATAATTTAGCTTTAAGAGTAGACATGTAGATGCTCCCTGCGGGCCTAGCGGGTTAAACCAGCTGAGTCCACATACATTCCAAGGTCTCTGGTTTAAATCTGGGATTAGGAAAACAAACTGTGATGAACAACTGAATAAAATATAAGTGAATAAAATAAAGTGTTTCTCCCTACTCACTCTTCTAACCTGCCTGCCTCCTTGCCATCATTCCTTCCAATACTTTTCCTTAAAAAGAAAGAAAGAGTAGACATATTATATGAAGTTCAGTTGTTTCACACTTAATCAGTCTTTGCAAAATATTTCTGAACTATCTTACTTTTGAGTAGCTAATGGTTGTCCAGGGCAACTCTTATGAAAATCCAATCAATGTGGGCTTTTGCAATCAGAAGGGAGAAGAAGCTATAGTGCCAAAGTTAATATATATATATATATATATATATATATATATATATATACCAACAAAATCCTTTGGTCTAATGGCTAAGGTGCTGGCCAGATGAATGAAGTCCAAGGAAGTAGGTTTGATATCCAGGACTGGGAGAAGGGAAAACATAACAAAGTAAAGAAAACACTTGATCATCTCAGTCTCATCTTTAGATTCTCACTTGCATTCTGTTATAGCTGGAAAGCTCTTTGCTGCCCAGAAACACGCTGCTCAGCCAGGCGCCAGATGCTGGCTGATAAACACAGCAGAATCCGCAGAGGATTCTGATGCTCAGAGCTGCCTCTCCCTTTATAAACTTCCAGCTCACCTTTTTCATAGGTGGAGGGATTCCTGACTCCTATAGGAATGTGGTGTTGGCCATCATTTGTGTAAATCATAATGAGTCAACAAAATATAGACGCTCATAAACTTCTTGGTATTTTACCTGTTTGAAGACAGAGGGTCTTTGCTTCCTACAGGATGCAGGGAGAAGAGCTTGTATATGATGAGGATCGTCTGAGGAATGGGCAAATGGGTGGCAATCGTGACATTCCTTTTCACTCTAGAAACGATCTTAGAGCTACACAAAGATTGTGTTCGACTTTACAAAAATGGAAAAACCTTTTAAAATTGCATCCCATAAATGAGTATGTTGACACTGGCAATTGTTTCCAACTTAGGCAGACTTTGAGGTGAAAATTCACAAGTGACTGACTTCTTTAGCACTAACAGCAGCTATTTAAGAACAGGAGCTGACTAGTTTTTGAAAAGAAAAGGTGTTCTTATTACTTGTTGTCACATAACAGGGACAAATTTGTTTCTTTATTGTTTTGTTTGGTAAGTCCATCTTGTCTCAATTACGATTCTGTAGTCTGTGCTCCAGAATGATGCAAGGAAAATGGGCTCTCTAGGAAAATGGTGCTCTCTTTCTAACAGTCCTCTTAATCTCCATCTGTAAAAACGTTTTGATTTTTCGTGGCAGTTAACCACTTCCAAACCACTTTCAGGGTTCAAACTCGGGATAAATGCATATTTTAAAAATCACTTTTATGAACTTTTCTGTTCAGCATTCTATCTTCATTTTAGCAATTTTCATGAGAGTTTAAACGTAATAGTGTATTTCATATAATAACACTTAATTATTATTATCTATGACTTATCCAGTGATCTCATGGTAGCTTATAAACACTAATTAATTGGGATTTACAGAACCCTGTGAAGTTCCAGGGACAATGGTCAGGCTGTGTTTACCCACTTATTTCTCTAAAGGCTGCTTTGAAGTCTTTGAATATTTAACTAGTGATTATAACTCATATTGCTATCTGGGAAACTTGAAATAGATTTATTTTATCTTGTTCCCAGGGTTTTCAAATAAAGATTTTATTCATGATTTCTGGAAAGAACTAGAGGAAAAAAAAACTGACAAAGTATATTGTGACTTAGAGTTAAAACCTCATCTTCAAGGATATTCAGATGAATGAGAAAGCTGTGTAGGCATTTTTATTCTATTGTGACTATAATGGTGACACAGCTCATTATTTCTACTACAGCATTTTCCATAGCAGTCAGCCTGCAAGATTCAAACTGGCTAATCTCACAAAGATTTTATGGTGCGTCTAACTCTTCTTTGTCACACTTTTTCTGATTCTTTCTTGTCACCTTCTGTCTGTCCCAAATGTATAGAGTGTGGGATGCATTACAGTGGCGATGCTATGTGTTTATTTCATCTTTTAAAAATTAAGTTTCTTATATAAAATGCCAGTTAAATAGCATGGACCCTTCTATTTCTCAATATTGTGACCATTATAAATATGTATATTTATTTAAATATAAGAATATAGATGCAACATGTTTATATAATATAAATAATATATAATATATAAGAAAGATATATATGTATATAGTTTGTTTTCAGGAAAGGTACAGGCAGGAATGAAGGTGAGCAGAGGTAGGCAGGAAGAGAGAGGAGGAAGAAGTATTTTATTTATTATATTTAGTTGTTCTATGTGGTTGTTTCCCCTGGGTTATACAATCAGGATCCATGGGATATGTGTGGACTGTGCCAGCCAGAGGCAGTTGATTTAACTGCCAAGCCACCAGGGCACACCTATTTATAGTACTTTTGGGAATTCCTGCTTGGTTCATAACCGATCAGCAAATAATTATTCAATGCCTGTTATGTGCTAGGTTCTGTGAAAAGAGCTGGGAAAATAGCAGTGAACAAACAAATAATTGTTTTCACAGAGCATATGTTCTAGCGGGCAGGGAGAAAAATAAGTAAAAAACATATATAATGTTCTAGATGGTGATAAGTATTATGGAGTCTCTTAGTATACTTATAAGCTATGTAGTCTTGGGAAAATTATTTGACTTCACTATATCTTAGTATTCTAATCTGTGTAGTGGGAATATTCATATTTTAGGGTTGTTTTGAAAATTTATATTCATCTTGCCACATATAGTTCAATTAGATATTTTAGTAAGATTTAATGAATTCTAATACATTTTTCAGTCTTTATGAAAGCAGAGACTTTCTATGATACATAGTAAAAGCTGGCTCAGATACCTATAGTTGGTAAAATGAAAAGGAGGTGTGTCTAGAATTCAGATATCCAAACATCAAGTATTTGGTAAGGTCTGGCTGATTGACAGGAAATTTTTTATTATTGGAGAAAAAATAGGTGCTCCAAGATTTTGTAGAAACAGAGAGCAGTCTGGCTATCTACAGGAGCAGCATGAATGTGCATTGTCTCAAAATAAGGCATGCTTTTGGAGTATAATTATAGGTTCTGGGGACTAAGTTCCCATAATGATGTTTGATAAACTTCTAAATCTTTTGGGGAAAATATCTCATTTTATCTATGAACCCAAATGAACCAAATTTTATGATTTGCCAGAATATGAAGATGAATACTGAAATGCAGCTAGTGATGCAAAATAGAAGGTATGCTGTAGCTCAGTTGCAAAGATCAATGAATTAAGATGCTTTTTAATCACCGAAAAAAGAAGAGAACACTAGTGGGGAGGGGTAAAATGAGTGAAGGCTGTCAAAGAGTACAAACTTCCAATTATAAAATAAATAAGCACCAGGGATGTAATGTACAGCATGGTGACCATAGATCTTAAAAGTCACAAGAAAAAAAAGTTGTAGCTATGTGTGGTGATGGTTGTTAATTAGACGCATTGTGGTGATCACTTTGCAATATATATTGAATCATTATGTTGTACGTCTGGAGCCAATATCATATTATATGTAAATTATTTCTTAATTAAGGAATATAAAAGGTTAGTGTGTTTTATGTTTGAATTATAGATAAGATAAAGTTGGAACACTGATTTGTTTCTGATCATATATATAGTCATAAATATGTTACAGAAAACAGAGAAACAAAAAGTAAAAACATAACATATATCATATACCATTCCAGTTCCTATATACACACCACAGGCATATATATTTTTCTACAAAAAATGGGATCCAACTACACATAATGTGTATTATTTTTGTCACTCAGCCTTCTATAATGAATCTCTATAATTTAGAATATTCATCAGTAAAATGGGTTTTATGACTTTTTTTTCCCCTATCAGTCAGTGGCCCTGGTCTCAAAACCAAGCCAGAGAGTTCATAGCTTTCCATGACTTTCATTGCCTGCATTTTAGCTGCCAGAGCCACAGGTGGTGGTGGTTATAACTAAATTTTTAAGATGGTCAATCGTTTTATCTATAATGTAGTCAGGTTTTACATTATAATTTGAAAAAAGCTTTCACTGAGCAGATTTCATTAGAAAAGAGATTATGGCCCACAAGATGGCAACGCCCCAGCTCCAAGGCATGCATGCCAGATCCTAGGGCACATTTTCCAGCAGCTTTCCATATGGCTACAGAGTACCTCACAGTGTTGCCACATCATCACAATTCATCCGGCATAGCTACTATTGTTCAGCATAATGCTGCTTCAGGCATGTCCTTATCAAGCACAGCTCTGCAAAAAAACACTCTTGCAGGCCAATTGTGAGCACCTTCTTGGTTGTTTTTTCGGGGGTAATTTGCTGAGAACAGAATTCCTGGTGAAAAGTTAGGTGTTTTTAAAAAGACTTTTAATATGGGTCATCGAGTTATCCCCCAGAAAGGACTTGCTATTTAGGTTCACATATTTTCCCAACAATAATGTTAGACTAGTCAATTTCACCAGCATACTGTCAAAACTCCTCTGGAGCAATAAAAGGGAAGGAAGTATTGATACAGGCTTCGCCAAGGCTTTTGAACCTTGAAAAAACTTTCTAGTGAAAGACATTAGATACAAAAGAGCACATATTGTGTGATCCTTTTTATATGAAATGTCCAAAATAGGCAAATCCATGGAGATGGAAAGTAGATGAACAGTTATCAGGGACTGGGGTGAGGTGGGGGGATGAGGCATTGGGAGTGACTGCTGATGGGTACGTGGATTCTGTAGGAGACGATTAAAAGGTACTAAAATTAGATGGTGATAGGCGTACAAGCCTGCGTATACTGAAAACACTGAATTGTACATGTTTTCAATGGTGACTTTTATCCCAATAAAGCTATTACTTAAAGAGTTTTATTTGGAAAACTTGACAAGTGAAAGGAAAATGGCAGTTTTGGTACATGGCCTTAAGTTAATAGTAATATTGTACTTTTCTTTTTCCACATACAAAGGGCATTTATGTATCTTTGATGCATTACTTGTCATGTCTTTCTTTTCTCTAAGGGTATCCAAAATTTTCTTCAATATTTATATATTTCAATATCAAGAAAAATATTTCTCTTTCATTACGTGCCTTTCTAAACATAAAAGAAAGATCTTTTAAAAATGTTTATACTGATAGCTGTGCAGTGAGAAAGGCCACAGGGTAGAAGCATAGTGACTTTGTCATGTAGAGTTCCAAAGAGGTTGGTCTGCCAGACTAGAAACCTTCTTCCTGCTGCTAATAATGCAAACTGCTCCTGATTTATGGCTTCAAATACTTTAGGGGTCAGAAAGCAATAAACAACATTTCCAAACTTCCTCGAAGCTAGAAGTCTGTGAAACAGGTTCAACCAATGAGTGATGCACAGTCAGGAGGGCGGTGCTATAAGCATCTGACATCTGATGGCTAGAGGCCAAGAACGCTGCTGAATACACTGCAGTGCTTAAGACAAAGGCCACACGCCTGTGATCCCGGGTCAGGCACCTATCTTTGAACCTCATTCTTCACGTCTGTAAAATGGACATCAAGACTGTTAAGGATTGTCACCACTGAAGCAAAAAGGCAACCCAGTGAATGGGAGAAAATATTCCCACAACATACATCAAACAAGAGCTTAATCTTCAAGCATTTGAAGAGCTCAGACACCTCAACAAAAAAGTGAATGACCCACTCAAAAAATGGGCAGAAGAGCTGAATAGTCATCTCTCCAGAAAAGACACCTGGATGACCCACAGACACAGAAAAAATTCTGTACATACTCATCATCAGAGAAAGACAAGTAAAACTACAATGAGATAGCATCTTACACGTCAGAATGGTCTATATCAAAAGACTAGTAACAAGGAGAAGATGGCGAGAAAAAGGAACCCTCCTACACTATTGGTGGCAATGTAAATTTGTATAATCTCTTTGGAACACATTGTGGAGATTCTTCTAAATATAAAAATAGATCAACCATTTGATGCAGGAATCCCACTTCTGGGCATATACCCACTAATCAGAAAAAGACAAAATAAAACATAAAACTGCACCTGGATGTTCACAGTAGCACAGTTCACAACAGCCAAAACATGTAAGCAATGCAAATGCCCATCACCAGACGACTGGAAAAAGAAGGTGTCCTATACAGTCTCAACTGTTTAAAAAGATGAAAATGTGCCCTTTGCCATGTGATGGATGGGATGGGAGGTGATCAGAAAGAAAGAGGAGAACAGGATGGTTTAATTCCTATGTGAAATATAAAGAAATAAAACAAATAGACAAATCTCAACAAAATTTGCAGGACTCAAGATTGGGCCTACCGAGAGGGTGGAGGAGGGGGCAAGGGAAGGAAGGAGGGAGCGAGGTAGTGGTAAAGGGCATTAGAATGCTGGTGGTGGGTGTGGCGTGAAATACATAGACTGAGGTGTGATGTCAATATCTAAAAATGGATATAACAAAGTAAACACTAGAAATAATAAAATTATTTTTTACAAAGTTGTAAAGGTTGTGATGAAGCTCAGGTAAGATAATGCATATAAATACATGGCACTATTGTTATATATAGTTCATGGACTATTGTTAATTTGAATAAATAATCAATTTTGGAATTACAAGAAGTGCTTCTACTGTTTTTGAATTTCATAATGTGGGCACTATGATACCTATTTTATATGAGCGAGGGGATAAAGCAGGGTCTTGACTGTGTTATAGGTAGCCACAGTGCTGGCATTTGCTCAACTCCTAAGTTAAATAAAACGTTAACTGTAGCTCTGGAAGGAGTTCAGCCTAACAAGTGCCCTACAACATGTATCTGTTCATAACACACCCTGAGAAATTAGAAAATGTAGAAAACAACTGGTGGTACTAAGTGGAAAATGCGTCTTTTTATGTTATTTTATGATGCAGTGACATTTAATTCCATACTTTTGAGTAAATTGATCAAGAATTAAGAATCATGATCTTGTTGCTTAAAAAAAAATTCCTTGGGTAAAGTGAAAAATGAAAACCATAACATTCTTTCAAAAATATGATTTTAGATGCACTCTGGTGATCCGGGTGCTAATTGGTTCATTTGGAGCACAGACATGCAAAGTCTAAGCACCTCGCATCCCTGGCCCCTGACCCCTCAAGGGCTGCGAGAACAACCGAAAATAAATAAACAAATAAATGAAAGTGCTTTCTCCTCTTCTTTCCTTAACATAAAATAAAATTAATAAAGCTCATTCTTCCTCTCCCTTTTTCTCTTTAAAAATATTATTTTAAGGCATTAGAATCCAAATTTTATGCTCTATCTATGGATTCTAAAACTCTATCCATTGTAAGAAACATCACAAAAATGCTTGGGGGCAGAATCAGTTCTGCCACATTCAATGTATACATCAATTATAAAATTCATCACAATTTTAGAAATGCTCTATTATGCAAGGTATGTCTTAGTAAGGTACATGTGGTGATTCTACACTTTTTAATGTTAAAAGACCTGGAACATGTGCAACCTAGTAGAGTAGCAGTGGGGTCTATTGCCTCCAATGGAGCGCAAACCATATACCCATGGGTTCGAGACTTGGTCCCGGGAGAAACAACCAATGTGAACATCTTAACAAAAATAAAATAAAGATGCTTCTTTCTCCTCTCTCTTTCTTCCTTCCTGACTGTTTGCCTTCATTCCTGTCTGTACCTTGAAAGAAAGAAAGAAAGAAAAAAAGAAAGAAAGAAAGCAAGAAAGAAAGAAACAAAGAAAGAAAGAGAAAGAAAGCAAGAAAGCAAGAAAGCAAGAAAGAAAGAAAAAGAGAGAGAGAGAAACTGTGAGCGTCCAATTGGTAGATTTTTGCCTCCCTAACACAACATGAAATCTTTTCATTACTAAGTGTGTATAAAATCTTATTTCCAGCCAGGGAGCTCAGAAAATGGCACACCACATGCAAATGGTGGTTATAACTAAGGCCAGAGTAAAACTATATTGCAATGTTGTGAATTTTATTATCTGTCCAAATCAATGCCTCCACATGCAATCCAAGATCTAATTAAACTGAAATTACTACTTGCCAATCTCTAGGGTCAGAGCCTCTGGGAGGAAGAGCTGGGTAAGACCTTACTCATTGTTTCTGTTCCAGGAGCTCTAAATGATTGTTTCTTCTTTGTGTTTGGGAGTTTAGGAGAGGCTGGGAACCTAAGACCAAAGTCTCAGCAATCTTCATTTTTACTCTTTTTAGCAGGTGAGAAGAGAGGTGGTCGTGACATGCTGATTAAAATTGGATAAAGCAGAGATAGAAGTAGTGGAGAAGTCTGAGTCTAAAGAAAGAGCAAGCACAGAGGAGAAAGCAAGACAGGAAGTCAAAGAAAACAAAGAGCAAATGATCATTAAGGAGATTTGAGGAGGCAATGTGTGTACTGCCAGGTCAGGGGCAGTTCAACCATCTGATTCACACAGAGCAGAGGCAGCGTTTGCAGTGGGAAAACTGATGACGCATTCCCACATAAACAAACAGCCTCCTCCACGGGCGGTCACATGTCCAGGGAGCTGGAAGACAAGGGCAGGCAGGGTCTGGAGAAAACCCTGGTGGTGGTGTTGGTCATGGAGGGAGCCTGCTTCTTGGAAAGCAGTCAGAATCCTATGAAAGTTTGTAAGGAAACACATTTTTTCAGGCTCAGCTAAAATCATGTTTACTTAGCACCTCTCTTCTAAGGACCGAGGAATGTTTTACTGACATGTACATTCGTAGATTGTTTGTATTTCATGAGACAGGAATACGTTTGGTTGTTTTGGGTTTTTTTTCTGTTTCTTGTTCTGAGTTCTGATGAAATTATTTCCCTCAAAAGAGAGAGGTAATATAAACTCGGGGTTACATTAACAATAAAGAAAAAGAAGAAAATGTTGGCTTCTTTTTGAATCCCAAATTGCATTAAAAGGCCACGAATAGGCTTTGATGACTTCGCTCAGTAACACACCTGTGAAGTGTGGAGAACCTGCAAACAGGGACTCCATGATGTTATGATGAAGGTCAGTGAGATCGTATCTAGACTGTACTTTGCATTTTTTGGAAATAGTAGAGGGCATTCATTGCAAAATTACCACACTGCTTTTTACAAGACCGAAATGAATATAAAATAAAGAGAGGCATGAATGTCTTAAGACCAAACTTTGATGCATTTATTGTCTTTAGAAAGAATTTTATCCAAGATTTCATGCACTCCTTCTACCCGTTTCTTTGCTTTTTCTTTTTAACTCTTGTAATTTCTCAGAAACAATCTGCTTACAATTAATACAGGAGTTTTAATACATTTCTCAAGAAATAGGATTTAAAAAGGAAAGTGAATGATGTTTATGAGTCTAGAAAGATATATATGCAAGTTGTTTTGGCTTATGTGTAACATCTAAACTTTCTAAAACAAATATTTTTTCTAATACCATAAGCACTTTATAAAGGAGAAATATCGAGATTGGAGGACCGAAAAATGCCATGATGATATTGACACTTTATGAACTTCATAACATATTTTTCCTTTGAAGAGTTTACACGCACATAGGAGGAGTTTCTTGGGAAAAGACACATTCTTAAACTCTCGGGATACATGAAAACAACAGATGGTGGCAGAACAGTGGGAGACAGCAGCTGGGCTGAAGCAGAGGGAGAGGAGGGGTGGAAAAGAACTAAAGTGGAAACTGCTGGTGGGCAAGCCAAGTGGAGAGGTTCAAGTGTGAGCCACTAGGAGGCAGGGGCAGGGGCAGGGCATGGAACCCAGTGGGATTTCAGGGGCACTTTCCTGTTTTGTGAGGAAGCCAGGCCAGAGTGTTGAGAGATTTGCCCAAAGTCACAGAGCCCAATCTGTGTCTCCACACTGTGTCTTCTAAGTCTCAGTCCAGCAATCTTCTCCAATGTCACATAGGTCTCTGCCTGGTCCCCACTAGTAACAGGAACGCTTGTCCCATGCCAGCATGAAATAACAATCTCTCTCCCTCTATCTTCTGTCTTCTAGTTCCTTCTCCAGAGGTCCCCATTTGCTGCTCTGTTTCCTTCGGTTATGCACCTCTGCATTTCTAAATATTACACTTCTAATTTTTGGTTTGTCACTTTTCAACGGTATCTAATTAGATCTTCTGATGGTAAAGGAGTATCTGGCTTCTATAGTCTTCCTGATTTTGAGCCCCCTCCTCACCGTATGGCTTCTGTTTCTTTTTCCTTTGTGCTTTGGCTACTCTTTTTCACAGTGACTTGAATTCTGTGAGGAGATGAGGACCATGACGCAGGGCATTGACTCCAGGTGTCCAGTGCGTGGAAGTCATCCAGTCTGCTTGGTTTCTTACTGGGTACCCTTGTCCTGGTGTGGACTGCCACAGGGCCCTGAATAGTAACTCACTTCTCTGGGGCCCTGGCAGGTTGCTAAGCTCAGAGCAGTTCTCTTTTAGTCATGACTGAACCCTAGTCTGGTGATTCCCACCTGCGGGTTCTGGCTGGGGTCCTGCTCAACAGCCTGCTCTTAAACTCTGCTGCTGGCGCCTGTCTGACTTCACTGGGTTACGCTGCCTAGAGACATCTGCTGCTGTGGTCTGCTTCCCAGAAGGAATTTCCATGTGTATGGATAGGAGAGAGAATCAAGAACAAGTTCGTCACGTCTCTCTGTGCCCCAAAGTGAGATTTATCGCATATCCATCCTGCGGTGTCCTATGCCTTCTGTCTGCACTTTGGGCCATGACAGTGAAGTTCCAAAATGGCTCAAAGTCCAGCCTCTCTACTTAGGACAGGGGGACCCTTCGGAGCCAAGCTAAACAAAGCAACACAGAACATTTTTCTTTTCTAGAGATCTAGGGGGTAAAAGTAGGAACTTGAGCTAGGATTGGAGTGAGGGGTGCAAGAGAAAGTCACACATTCACAAGAGATGGTGTAGATAACTAGACTAGAACGAAAGAGGCAAGGGCTAGAAGGAAAAATAAAGGGCCAAAGTTCTGGACTGGTATCCCTGTCCTAACTTCTTTGAACCTCTGTTTTTTCTTCTGTGATAATATTGCTCATTCTATCCTAAACTATGAGGAATAAATTAAATGATATATGTAAAAGTGTAGTATGACTTGGGGACAGCATAGCTTAAAATCTGTAGGGCAGTATGCAGATGTATGAGTAGGAAACTAACAAGCAAATCCTTAGACTTCTAAGAGCAAGGACCCTACATTAGCAAATTGAACCTGGACACACCTAGGAGGGAAGAGACCCCCACCTCTCATTGATATTCAAGAATCCATCTTGCCTGAGTGAGAGGCATGGAGCGCAGGTCTTACACACACATGTGCAGTCTCTTGATAAAACTTTCCTGTGTTAGGTTCCACCATGTTCCCTTCATCCAGGGGCCCCTTTAACCCTAATCTTAAGTCAACAGGAGACTCTGGCAAAGCAGCTTCACCCTAATGAAAGATCTGTAGCCACTGACCCATAACTGATCCACCCAGATGACCCACTAGATGCTGAAGCAAGCATGTTCCAGGAAGACCATCCAATGTTCTAAGAATTTTACTTACGTCATGGAAAAGTACAGCTTCCACAACCAGCTTCCCCAACCAGCCCTTATAAACCCAGACAAACTGCTGGTGGATGCTGACTCCCTTTTTGGGCTCAGCCCACCTGCACCCAGGTGCCTGCCGATAAAGCTTATTGCTTACACCCGCCGGTACGGGTCCTTGGTCTCCAGGTGTAGTCCCACCAGAGTCACTGCAGGACTCTGTCACCTGGCCCACAGGGCGCTTAAACTCACTGTTTCTGTTTCTAGTAAACCTGCTGTGTGTTTACAGCGTTTCCTGACCAATCGGCTCTCTCCACAAATTCTTTCTGGACTGACCCAGCGTCTCATCAGTGTGTCTTGCTCATCCTTACCCGCATCACAGCGGGTGTGAATCTCTGTCCCAAATCAGGGGAAAACCATTTAATTTTTTCATTGCAATTTCCATTCCACTTAATGGCAGAAACTTAATTTTGGTCAGTTTGATCTCCTACCTTCTTTCCTTCAATCGCACTTGCTTCTGTATGTAATGAAGTGCATTAGGTATTATGGCTTGTTTGCTTAACTTAACCAATATCTGGAGACTGACCACATGCAAGCTACTCGGGCGTATAAAGAAGATGTGTGAGATGCACCCTTGTGTCACAGGCAACTGAGATGACCTGGATGCGGACCATGTGAAGCCCAAGAACCTCAGCTCTCCACCTGAAGCCAGAGGAAAAAACAAAATAAAACAAACACACAAACAATGAACCAAATAAAAATGTTTCTTCCTCCTCTTCCATCCTTCCTTTTTTTTTTTATTTAAAGGAAAGGTGTAGGCAGGAATGAAGGTGAGTAGGCAGGCAGGAAGAAAGAGGAGGAGGAAGCATTAATTTATTTTATGTAGTTGTTCATCTTAGTCATTCCCCTGACCCCAGGTTGTGAATCCAGGTCCTTGGGATGTATATGGACTTCTAGCCAGAGGCCACGGATTTAACCACTTCCTCACCAGAGCACATCGTCTTCCTTTCTTCCTTCCTCTCTTTAAAAAAGAAAAAAAAGAAAAAAGATTTGTTCTCTTTCACAAAAAAGTCTAGAATCTTGTACTTTGCTTTTTTTTTTTTTTAACTTTTCTTTAAATCCTTTGTGGTTCATGAAGATAACCAATCTCCTTTTGCAGAAAACATCCCATGGATTCTCTTGCAGGCTGCGCACTTCCTATCTGTATCACACAGAATGTTATGTGAATGGACTGCAAACTTGCAGAAAGCATAGTTTCATCACTATATGAGGTCCATCTGTGTGAGACACATTTTTATTTTTTAATGTTCATTATATCTTTTAAGCATTCCAACAGAGAAGCAATGTTTAGTTATATGGGAACTTCAAAAAATGTGTTTGTGATTTATTAAATCTGCATTTACAGAGAAAGGAATCTGCATTTAAAAATGAAGTCGTCCAGGGATATTATTTGTAGGCATTTCTCTAATTAGCCATTCTCATGGCTAGCTAGTCATTTGTGTTCTGTGGGTGATATTCTATATATAATAAATGCACTCTGAATGTGTGAATGAATAAAGATAAAAGAGGAGGTGATGTGAAATTCATATCAGTTAGCTTTGTTCTCAAGTGGCTTAATGGAAATTGTTGGTTTTGAGTGATTCATCCTAAACCTGGCATCTCTAACCCATCTCCACTGCTAATGAAAAGTTGGCTCTCTTTCAGAGACATTGCTCGAAGTTTATTGTCTGAGACAGATTTCATATCCTCTTTCTTTTCTGATCTTTTTTTTCCAGGCTAGACCACCTGCTTGGAATACCTCCTGACTTCTGCCTAGAGACTGCCATCCCATTCTTCAGAGGGTTCCTGGAGTCACCTTGCCAGATGGGTGAAATGCTGGCGATGGCATTCCAGAAAGGGGTGAATCCCAGGATGGCCAGGAATGGTTAATGTAAAGCTCGAAGTAAGAGGAAATCCTTCTGAGATCAGAGGGAATTGGAGAGTGTGGGGCAAATCAGGGAAGGCTTGTTAGCAGAGCAAGAGGTTCTCAATTTAACCGAAAGGTGACAGGGAATTTCTCGGGAGTACTTCATGACAGTGGTTAGTCGTGGGGGTTATTGTCAGCCTCACCTCTCACAGGTGGAAACTGCAGCTTGCCTAAGAGCTTTCCTCTTTCTTTTTCTTGTCACCGATTATCCCAGTGGCCTTCTAATTTGTATATATGTCACTATTTGGGCTAAAACACCTCCAGCAGTCCCCTGTTGCCTAAAGGCTGTGTTTGATGTGCCCTCACATTGAGCCTGATCGATCCTAACCAGTGTCTTTCTCTTCCCCTCAGGGACACTTGTGTTGCCAGTTCCCACCTAGATCCCTCCACCTGCCTGCCCGAGCCTGCCATTGTCCATACTGCTTCGTCTCGCTTCTCCAGGTCTAAGTTTCTTTCTCCCCTAAAAAGTAGTCTCCAGCCTTACCCACTCGCCCAGTTTGAGAGTCTGATTTCCTGACTAGGCCCTCTACTTGGAACAGTTTCAAACCAAGCAATCCTCACAGCTGATGTGCTTCATCACCTAAGTATAAATGCCTATTGTACTGGACTCCAATTTTTTTTGAGAATAAAACTTGTTTCCTTATAACAGAAGTATCACAAACTTATTGTAGAAAATTAGAAAGTGAAGACAAGACAAAGAAGACAACTATAATTATCTTTAATTCTACCAAAGACCCTTCTCAGGTAAAAACATCTAATGGGTTTTCCACTAAATAGCTGCATTTTTAGTATCATGACTAAAAAAATATATAATGGATACAGACCTACTCTAATATCAGTAATGACTTTAAATAAATATATATTTCTTGTGATATTACCCATACTTTTGAAAAATATTACTTCATATCTGAGAGTACCTTGCTTGTGCTGTTTTTTGAGTTGGTAACATCAGTTCTCAGGATCCTCTGTGTCCTAGGCTGACACGCTTTCTTCTTTTTTATGGAATAGTATGTCACTGAAGTAGAGTTTTGTCACTCCAAAAACGAGGCAAGCATTTCAATATATCTATATCTATATAACATTTGCATAGCCATGCATATATTTGCAAATATTTTGTTATATGTGAAGTATATTATATTAATTTCATGTCATCTGTGTAAAAATTAAGCAGGTAAAAGTTAATGTTTTATAGCTAACTCATCGATGCATCAGACTTACACAGTTGCTGCTACTCTGTTGATGTTTTTCAATGCCTAGCAGTAGAGTAGAAGATTGTCCTAAAAAAATTTGTGGGTTTCTTTATGCAAAGAATGTCTTACAAGCCAGAAAGGTTCCCTTTGTTCCTGGCAAGCTGTACAATCCTGTCCAAAGTTTCCTTTGGTGAGGTTGGGCCTATTTCCAGCATAATCTCTATGTGGCAATGCTGTGGGGACAGGTCCCATGAGAGACAGCCACACCAGACATCATGTCAATCTGGAGCTTTAACAGACCAGTGGTCCCAAGAAAACAAGTTCGTATGCTTCTCCTTGGGAAAAAGGGAGAGACCTAGTAGAACAGCAGAGTTGAGGGGTCAGGGAAAATGCAACGCAATCTTTGGGGACATTATGACCACACTACCAAACCAATGAATCTGCTGGTTATGTGAACACTTTTCTGAGTTGTGTAGGTTAACGTGAATGCCAGCAGGAGTTCCAGTTACTGAAATAAAAGTCTATCACAACAGCAACTTAATGCCTCCTCTCCTATTGGGCTTTGGATGCCAGTAAGAATAAACCCGTGAGGTGGGCTCTGGTGGAGCAGTGGTTAAGTCAATTGCTTACAGGGGAGCACAAGCCACATACCCTTCCCTGGGTTTGAGTGTCAGGTGGGGTAGGGGGAGCAATCAGTGTGAACAACCAAATAAAAGTAAAATAAAAAAAAAAAATCAGCACTTCTTCCTCTCTCATCCTGCCTGACTGCACCTTTTCTTAATATAAAAAAATCTTTTTAAAGGAATATGCCAATGAGAAGTCAGGAAGAAGCATGGCAAACAGTGATTCTGGCTGTAGGAAGGTAATCTCTAAAGTAGATAACAGAGTCTAGTCTAATCTCACATAGAGCTGTCTTCTTTCAGATTTTCCCATTGCATAAATTGCTCAACAGAATTAAAGGAGGCACTTTTAAAGTTCTATTAACATATTCAATCCGTGATGCTACTATGAGTGCTCTAAGGGATAATTTACTAAAGTTAAGTCCTCACTGCAGACAAAAAACAATAAAGCTGCTAAAGCCCTTAACACTGTAATAGCACACATATATACTTGGAGGATCTGTTTAATAAATGCCAACTGACCTTCTTTAATAGAAATAATTTTGGTTTTTGAGACAAAGGAGACACACAGAGACTACCCAGAGCTATTTATTCTCTCCCTCTAGGAAATTCTCCTTTTTTCTCTCTATAGATCTGAACTTATTTTGGCTCTCCTGAGTAATTAATTTCTCCACAATTTTGTTCCATAGAAAATTAGTTCCACAGGTGATATTTATAAATAAAATTTCAGTGTCAAATAGATTTGGGAAATACTGTGTACTCATCCAGTCTTGGATATTTACAATGCACATGAGAATATGGACCACCTTAAAAATTCTGTTTGTTAAAGAAATCTTTTAAACTGTGTGCTTAGTAGCTGATTTCCAAAACTTACGTATTACAATAAGTATTAAAAATATTTCTTGGTATTTTTCCATGTCTGTAAACATTGTTACTCCAAGGTCCTCATCTTTGGAAATAAAGCATTTTAGTTTCTTGGGGGAAGGTGGTGTGAACTACAAACATTCCCAACTTAAAGTTCTACATAGGGATTTTCTTACCGGTGGTATGAAAGCCATACACATTCAGTAGAAACCACAGTACCATAATGGGACAATAGCAGCCTGTCAGTCCCAGTCAGCATTTTTGGCTTACGATATTTTCAATTTTTGATGGGTTTTTTGGGACAAAACCCCACTGAAAGTTGAGGGAGATGTGTGGAATGAGAAAGGCATTACTCAGTTTTAACTGTCAAATAACATTCGCTTTTGGTCCAGAAACACAGTAGTCTTAGGCAGCAGGACTTGTTGAAAGTTGAGAGTATTCAGGTGGAGAAAGCTAAAGAGATGATGTAGGCCTTGCCTTAGGGAAGAAAGCTGGAGTCATCTGGATGGAGAAGCTTGGGAAGAGAGGAGGTACAACTAATCACATCTGTGGACAATTGCTACACCTTTAGACTGAGAAAAGGTCAAAGCAGAGATCTTTTGCATCATTTCTGGGTCAGAAATCTGGGAGAACATTGTTATACAAAGGGTACCAGCTAGAGGCTGAGGCTAGAGTGAACATGGCGGTGTAGAGTGGTTGGGTAGACATGCATCTAAATTAGCAATTTTGGACCTCTTTTCACTTCCAAAGGGTATAGAAATGCCCCAAGAGTTTTTTTATATAACTCTGGAGAACACGACACTGCTGAGCATGAGCAGGCAGGCTACCACAAAAGATGACCCCTTTCAGAGACCAGCGGGGGAGACTCGCCGGCAAGAGGTCCGATAGAAGGCAAGGTGAGGTTGGTCTCAGAATTATTTTTCCTGCTAATTCCAGTGAGGAGAGGCTGAGTTGGCAAGGGAAGACCCTTGGGTGCTGACTAAACCAAGAGACCAGGTTTTGCATTGACCAGCTGCAAACATCTTCAGTGGCTATTAGCAAGCAGACTAATGACCAGACAATTAGAGAATATTTTGTTGTAACTGCCCATAAGGGATATGAGGGATGCTGGTAAATGTTTAACTAGCTAGTCAACATTAAACTGTTATGGCAAAGCCTCCAGACAGTGAGAGGACTGATAACCAGGCACTTGAAGGTAGAGGGGCAAAACACTTTATTGCAAGCACCAGTGCTAGATCAGGGGTATTGTTACCCAAAGCTGAGCAATGGTGGGTCTAGGGGACCTCCTTATACCCTAAGGTAAAGGTTCATCTCCTTGGCTACAAGTGGTTGCTATTGGCAACTCTTATCAGTTATGTACAGCTGCAGGGTAGGAAGGCTATGCTTGCTTGTCCTTGGTCACGATAACAGGATGTAGCTACAGTCTCCGCAGAACAGTGGAAAATTCCTGGCAGACTAACTTTTGCATTGGGGTCAGGGTAAGATTTTCTACCATAAAACTGGATCTCAAAAAAAAAAAAAAAAAGGAAAAGAAATAAAAGGTCTCCGACACAGCATGTGACAATTTCTGTGGTATAAATAGTCATGAGTCACCTATAGACATTGCAATCACAGAAATATACAGCCCAGGTGTGTAGTAGGTTCTATCATTGAAGGTAGTGTAAGTACACTATGACTTTCACACAATGGTGAAATTGCCTAAGGGTGCATTTCTCAGAATGTATCCTGTCATTAAGTGATGCATACACCATCCCTGGTTTTAAAGCTTTCAACATTATATGCTAAACAGAGTTGGGGAAAAAAATGTGTGTAATTCTTCTTGCAAACCCCACTCTTAGGCATAACTTAAATATGGATGCCAAGGTAAGAATGGGTAGGAGGAAGAAATAAAATCAGAAAGAACTTTTATAGGAAGAGACTCAGAATCATACTGTTAATAGACAAATTAATGTGATTTCTCTTCCTACTCCTTCCAAGATATTTAGATGGGTGAAAATTTATTTTAAAATATCTAGATAGTTTTCTTATACATACCCAAGTGTTACTTTTTTTTCCCCCTAAGGAAAGGTGCAAGCAGGAATGAAGATGAGTAGGCAAGCAGGCAGGAAGAGAGAGGAGGAAGAAATACTTATTTTTTACTTAATTGTTCATCTTGGTTGTTCCTGCCCCATTTTCCCATCCTGGTTATTGAACGTGAGTCCTTGGGATGTATGTGACCTTATCTGCTAGGCCACTAGAGCATGCCATGCTACACGTTTTTTTCTAGTGTACTCCACTATTTGAGCAAAGAATATCTTCCCTTATCAATTTGTGAATTACTGTTTTAATTATTCTTTCAATTATTTCTCTACTTTCAATTATTTTTCTTCTTCCTCTAAATTTGCCTGAGGCTCAAAATTTAAGTCAAGGTTAGTTTTTTTTTTCCCCTTTTCTATTCTCTCTGGGGTCTTTACTATAAGTCTAAGTCTTGAAATATATACATATATACATATATACACATATGTATATATATGCATCTTTCTTTCAAAATACATATAGCTTTGAAATCAAGTATATCTATATCATGCATGTATATATAATATGTATAATACATATATACATATATTGTTTATATGCACATGCACACACACACACACACACATATATGAAAATTTTAAGTCTATCTCCAGTGTGACACCAGCTCCAATGATCAATCAAATCATCTCTTACACATTGCCTCTTGGTTTTGACATCCAACCAAATTGATATAGTCAGAACCAAATTTTGTATGTTCACCAACTTTCGAATGATCTCCATTTTCCCCACTCAATTTTTCCACTACTTGATTACTTGGACTTATTCTTGTTTTTTCTTCTTACACTCACTTCTAAGCAACATGTCATTCACATTCTACCCTTATTTTCCATTCCCATTGCCACAGCCTTAGTTCAAACATTCATGACCCCACATCTAAATAATCATAATAGTATGTTAATCTCTAATTTATTTAAAAACGTATCTTTTGTAAATAATTAAAATTGTTTCTCATAACAAATAGAAAATATAGTCAAATAAATACAAAGAAACAAAAAAAGTCAAAGATAGGCCTGAATTCCCACTACCTAGATATAACACGATAACACTGCTAAGCGAATCTTATTTCAAGTGTTGTGAATGTTTATGTATGAGCATGTGTGTGTGTGTGTGTGTGTGTGTGTGTGTGTGTGTGAGAGAGAGAGAGAGAGAGAGAGAGAGAGAGAGAGAGAGAGAGATTGAGAGAGAGAGAATATCAACCATGTATAAAATACCCACATAAAATAACACTGTCATTCATTGATGTTCCAGGTATAGAAGAAAGAAAATAATCCTCAGCCTATGGGAGTCTGTGCTTAAAACACTTGTGGAAATAGGGATCTTACTAGTTTTACAAAACTCTGACTTTGGTTTCTGCCTGCCATAAACATTTTTAGGGCTCAGGACAAGAAGGCTATATACCACATTAACTAAATATTTAAACTATATCCTTCAAGCTAAACAAAAAATTAACATTTTCTTTCTGCTCTTGGTGCCATCCTGTACTATGAGGTTGCTTGCTTGTTTGTTTGTGGACTCTCAGCCCACAGGTCAGAGCTCTGCATTCTACTTTGGGCTGCCACAGGCTGGACGCACACACCTGAGGTGCCCGAAAGAGGACTCTTGATTGCCTTGGAAGCATTCCAAATGGTGAGATAGTTCACCAAGAAGACAATTCCCACAAGAGAAAGTGAGAAAGAGAGAGTCGTGGCTAGAAGTGAAGGAGTGAGTGAGGGCTGCCTTGAGGGAGAGGACAGTATGTGTGGGGCAGGGCAGACAGGGACTTTGAGGAGACAAGGATTCACAGAGGCTGGGAGGACCTTAACTGATGGGTAAAGAGATAGAATTTATCCTATAAATTGAGGGGCACTATGGTAATTTTTTTATTCATTTATTTTTATTGTGGTAATTATTCTACACATTAAAATGATTTCCTGTGTATAGGTTCCCCATTCCTTAGATATATTTCAACACACCATGCCCACCACCAAATCACCAAGTGTTCTTCCCCATTGTCCAGTGGGCTCCACCACCATTTGCCCCCCACCTGCCCCATTCCCTTTTGGTATTCTCAGTTCTGTTGCAAATGTTTCAGGGTCACTTATGTTCCGTCTATTCCTTTGTTGTGTCTATTCATATTCCACTTATAAGTGTACTGTAAGTTTTTGAACATGAAATGGCATAATTGATTGTTAGATATGTACTGGAGGCAACAAACTTCATTACTTAAAGGTCAGTAGACAAGTAACAAAGCTGAATATTCCGCCAAATTTCCTGTCTCTGAACTCTTCCCTCAAAATACTGGGATGAGAAGCATTCTTTCCCTGGCAATCTGTAATGAATTATGGAAAGACAAGTGGTGAGTTTAACATTGGCTCCCACACTGACCTTCATAAGGCATGCAGAGCAGAGGATTACTAGCAATATTACTGAATACTTTGCCTTCAGAAAGATGTCCAGTCTTTGTTAGTGTAGAACTCATACAATATCCTAAAATGTTTCACTTTTAAGGACTCTTGGCAACAGGTTTGTGGAGGAGGGCCCCGGGGGGAGGAGAGAATTTGCAGATATTGAAAATTTGAACTCTGCTATTTACAGTATTTGGAGAGGGGCAGGGAGTATCTCCTATCCTATATATCTCTGTATACTGAGTTGGAGTTGATAGAAAGCAGAAAGATAAAGATAGTTTCCTTTGGGATCTAATTTGAGAATCTGAAGACCATTGCAAAACAAAGTCTGTGTACACACGGAGAAAGTAAAATGAAGTATCTAGTGATTATATTATGTTACTCTAGGCATAATTGTGGACTTTAAAAAGTACCTATTATCTATAAGTATCATAATAATTATCATCTTTCCATGAAATACATTATTTTCTGGACTACCTGTAGTAACCTCTTTGAGGAGACGTGTGGAAAGTCAAATTATTGCTCTAACTTTGGTCTGTCTGTCATAGCAAAGCAGAGGCTTGATGGCAGCCATCACTGGCTATCAAATAGGCACAGTCACTCGCCTAGGCACTTTTACAGTAAAGTTTAGATATTGCATCTAAAACTTCTCCACTGGCTTTGAGTTTGTGAGTCTGAACTGTTTACTTTGTAAAACTGATTGCAAAGTAGTTGAAAATTTAGGTGCTGCCTCCTGGAATTCTGTTCTCCTTGTCCTCAACACCACCACTTCCTTTCTTCCTTGCTCTTGCTCTCCTTCCTTCACTCATTGTCACAGCTGTCCATGCCTTCTCTGTCCCTGTCCTCCAGATCTGCCGTGTCTCCTGCCTGCTCACACAGGAAAACCAATGAAGAAGAAGCCGAAGAGTCGAGGGATACGGATTTTATCATCTCAGCTATGCACACACTAGCTGCATATCTTTGTGCGTGTGAGTCCTTTTCACCTTCCTCACACTAAGTTTCCTTCACAGCAGGGGTAGGAAACAGATGACCTCCAAGGTACTCCTCATCTGTAACATTTGTGACTCTGACAAACACAGTATCTAATTATTGTAATAGCAGTAGTGAGAGATATCATTACAGGCAAATTGTCTAAAAAGATGAAGTGCTTTGGTGGTAATGTTACAATGATGTCATGAATTGTTGCAAAACTCTCCATATGATTAAGCTTTCTTATTTTTTTATGAGCTCACAAATTGTCAGTGGAGTAATTTACTTCATTTTCTTCTTTAATGGCCGTGCCCTTCAATATTCAGATTTAAAGATGCTCTATCTAGTGTGTTATAATATGTGCTAACAATTCTTGTGCAACTGCAGAGATCTACTTAGTACTGCAGTTGCTGAGACCTTATGAATGGGACTCCAGATAGACTGCTTTATAGCAGACTCTGTGTCAAATAATGAGTCAAAAGCAGTTATCCAAAAATCAGACATTTAGCAGAGTGTGGATTAACGGCAAAGAATCTGGAATCTGGAAGCTGAGACCTTGATTTCAGTCCTGGTTTCAGCAATTCAGAATTTGTATCCAAAATCCAATTGGGTACAACTGACTTAAAAATCTCAGCATTATATTTACTATCTTTCCAGAAACATTCTTAAAAGAAAAGGTGATGTAATCTCTATGCAAAAAAAAAAAAAAAAAAAAAAGAGCTATAGTATTCATCTAAAAAAAAAGGTATTTTAGAAAACTTATTAAGCAAGAATCAATAAGACCAATTGGATTCGTGATCATGGGAGTTATATTTGACAAATACAACTCCTGATTAATGAGATTTAGGCCCGAATGACTGGGAGCAGGAATAAAGTAAGAAGTCATTTGAAAGAGGGAAAGAGGAGTAATGAGCATAGTATTAGAAAATACAACTCTCTTTATGGATATGTCTGAGAGAAAATTAAAAGTAAAGCCCAGAGGCACTGGTTTAGGGGTTTATATGTGCGTTAATTATAATGGATGGCTTATTAGCAGACATCCAGGAAAGAGAGCATAGTTCTTTGACTTGAGTGGGAATGAAAATATTTTGAAGTTGCTGTCCTGACCTTAGAGATTCCAGTTCAGTGGTTTTGGGATGGGGCTTAGAAATGCACATATTCCACTAGCACCCCAATGATTTTGATATGCATGCTCTGTGGTTTTCAAATGTTGACATGCATAAGAATTACCCAGAGAGCTTGTTATAGTAAATGTTGCCGGGCCTGCCCACGGCTTTCCATGGAGTGGATGGTGGGGTAGGTGACTTGTCATTCTAACAAGGTGAGCACTGAGGCTGCTGCTGGTCGGGTACCACATGGAGAGCCTACACTTACTTCATTGATGTAGTAGAGATGCTAGAAGGGATTCAAGAGCAGTCTTCTGGAGGATTATCACATCAATGGCAGCAAAAAGGAGAACAAGTAAAGAGAAATAGAGACAATCAACATGTGAAAGTAGAATCAGTATGGTGATATAGTTGGAGGGGATGAAGCATTCCTAACTAAAATATTTTCTTATAAAAGAAGGTCAAAAGAGAAAGGAAGTGCAACCTGGTGGAGTAATGACTGGGCACAGTCCACATACATCCAAGAGTCCCAGCTTCACTTTCTGGGGCCAGCAGGAACAACCAAAATGAAATAAAATTAATAAAAATGCTTCCTCCTCCTCTCTCTTCCTGCCTGCATCTGTTTGCCTGCATTCCAGCCTGCAGCTTTCCTTAAAAAAAAAAAAAGAAAAAGAAAAATTGTGAAGGGAACCATGTATTATCCTATCACTACTGGAGGGAAATGATACTTAAACTAGTCTTACAGGATTGTTATATAATTAAATGAGATAGTGTCTAGACTATCTATCAATGACTAAATTAAGCATTTGGTATCTATCATCATTATTATTTTATTAATGAGGCACCAAATTAGTAAGAAGCAGAGATGGGAATTTTTTTTTTTCTGCATCAAGTTCCCCAAATAGAGAGGAATTAAGGAGAAAGAGCTATCAGCAATGCTGAGGGCTGGTTCCTCACCTCAAATCAAAGTAAGACACAGAAAAGAAGACACTGGGCTTGATGACCTGTAGGCTAATTAGGGCACAATTAGATGGTCAGGGGACTTGGAGAGCAGGTGGAAGCCACAGGTGTTGTGTCTTCCTTTGAGAAATTTGGCAATGAGAGTAAGGTGAGAATAATGGTAGTTAGAGAAGGCAGTGGGTAAAGGCTATTTGGGTGAAGGCTGGTGCACATTTATAAGCCCAGAGAAAAGCACACTAGAAGTGAGCTGGATGGAAGATGCTAATAAGTTCGTGAGTCAGAAAGGGAGCAGTGGTCCAGGGCAGGCTGAGAGGAGGGGGCGAAGTCACAGAAGTCTGAGCCTTGCAATGAGGGCTATATCTACTGGACAGGAAGTCAAGAAAGAAGATGTGTCAAGATCAGAGATTTGCAAAAACAAGAGAGAAAATTTCAACTACCTATTCCTCTGAGAAGTTCTTGCTTTCTTACCTTTCTCGGTTCCCCTACCCTGAAAAATCTCCTCTCATATTTGCTTTCTGGCTGTCGAGTGCAGCAAGTAACTAAAACCTTTTCAGAATAAAGGCATTCAACCCCATATATTGTCTTATTTTCCCCTAGTAAGCTCTCACTCAAATTTCTTATCTTCCCACTTTTCAAATTGTTCTAAGTTTCCTCTGGCTTCTCTTCCATCTTCCCCAAATCTCAGCAAATAATCTGACCCTCTCTCTCAATGTCTTGACCCTTTTCTTTTTATCAATGCATGGATTAGATGGTTCCCTAGTATCTTCCAAAACTGAGCATTGAGGTTTTTAGTATGAACATAAATTCATGAATTTGAAAAGGTTTGAATATGTTTTACCAACTGACATTCTTATTCTTTTTGATGTTCAAGTTATCCCACTGTTTGTCAGTAGGAAATGCTTCAAATTAGACCCTTATCACATTGGTTCAACCCCAGTCATCTTCAGTGGTTGTTTTGCCTTTCAATGTGACAAACTTTCTGGGTCCATGTTGTGCATTCCTATTGAAGACCTGTCATTTATCTAAGAAACCTTTATTTATTTTTATTTTTAATCTTTTTTAGAGATTACAACCTTTGAATTATGGGATTTTCAGAATTCTGGGGTGTTTTTCAATTCTCTTTTTGGAGCACTCTCCTTTGATTTCCAAAATATTAGTTTCTTCTTATTTTTCTCTCATTTATCTTGATGTTCCTTGCCAGTCTTTATAAATATTGACTTACCCTTCAATCTCAATATACACACTGCGTCTTGGTAATCACATCCAGCCCTCTAGCACAAACACCACCCATATGCCAGTATCTCTTAATCTAAGCTACTAGCAGGGGTCTCTCTCATAAACTCTTTGTTGCTTTCCTGTTTCTAATAGTGCTCATAGAATTTTTCCCCTGTCAATCTGGAATCTACTGCAAATGATTTTCATTCCGTTTTTCTTTTTCTTTTTCCCTGCCCTAGTATCAAACCTGAGTCCCTAGGCTTTATATGGTCTGTACCTTAGCCATCGTTCATTTTTATTTCTTCTCCATTCCGTTGCGCAGCTGAAGCCTTAGACTTTTTTGAATTCATTTTTTTGAATAGGTAGTACATTTACCTGGTGCAAATCCCAACAAAGCATAACAAGTTACCTAGTGAAAAGTCTCTTTTCTTCTTGTTCATCCTCTGCCCTATTTCTACTCTGCCCACCTCGCGGTTTAATTTTTATCTTTAGAGTTTTTTAGGTTTATATAAAGTAATTATAAATTAGGGTATTTTATCCCCCTTTTTTCATAAAGGCAACCATACATATGTGTGCTTATACACACACACACACACACACACACACACACACATACTGTAATGATTTCTAGTCCACCTCTTTTCCATTTAGCTATGTTTTTAGAGAGAGGCTGATCATACATCCCGTTTTAAAGAAGACAATATGGTTGCTTTCGTACTTCCCGTCTGCCAGCCTTGTCCATCTGTAATAAACCAGGGCCGTCTGGAATGCAAGGTAGCAGGTGCACTTGAGTTGTCCCAGGCCTGGTCTGCTGAGGGACCAAAGAGTCCCACCCTGTTCTGAAATATGATCAGCCTCTGTAGAGATCTTTTCACATCAAGGACATAAAGAGTTTTCTTGCTATTTTTATTGTTCCATAGATTACCCCTATATGCATAGAAGACAGCATTTTAATGGTAATTTCTAACCTGTGTTGGTAAATTGTAAATTTCCTCAGAGGCAGTAATATCTTTTTATGATATATAATCTATTAGTGTTTACTCTCAGTTAAATTGTCAGATATTTGGGGAAATGTGGAGTCAACTTGTAAGGTTTCTTTTTTTTTTTTTTTTTCTTCTCTAGAGTTGTTTACATGTAATATGTTTATTTTAGAGATAAAGAACATTTGTCATATTCTTCTTGTAATTGTGTTCCTGATGATCTCAGGGATTCCATGCTTCTGACATCTTAGCAGAAAAAGGAACATGCCGAGTCTAGTTTGGGGACCTAGAGATGTGTTTATTGTTTTTGATTGCAAGAAAGAGCTGTGCAGGAAGTTTCTGAATGCTCTTTCCACTTGCTTAGAAACAAAAGCTTTCCCTCCACTCCTGCCCTAAAACTTGTCTATCCCCTGTTCCAAGGGCATGCCGCATGGCACCTTCAGTCAAATGCAATCACTCTAAACCAGTGCTGTGATTTGTCTGGGGGGTTAGGCAAAACAGGTTTTATAAGATTTGCCAGTCCACATGAATTAGTCTAATATAACCAGCTGGTGAAAAGACTTGGATTCTTTTGGTTGAAACATAGAAAAGGATGTTCACTTACCACAGACAGGGAAAGCTTCTTGGCATCATTCTCACACCCTTTACTATGATTTCTGCATGTAAGGCTTACCACTCGGTGTGAGAAAGGTAAAAATCAGGATGCAACTTCCTCTGTTTTTCCATGTATTCATAGAAGTTAGTTGAATCAGAGTATAAGGACTGGTTATTTAGCAGCAGTCACATTGTTAGGTCAAAGGACTGGTACAGAGGATGTCACAAAGTAGCCATTCAGTAAACATTAGTGAATAAATAATGCCAAGGAAGTTAACCAGCCTCCTTTAAGAGACTCAGCATGTTAGATCTTGACTGACTCAAATGATGTGTCAAAACACTTGTAGATGACACATCTTTTTTTTTTTTTTTTTTTTGCTTTTGGTTTTTAATGATAACACTTAACTGTTTTGTTGAAGGAAGGTGATCCCGTCCCCAGCTCAAGTATAAATCCTAGTTAGTCTGAATTAGTTCCTTACCAAAATTTGTCTTAGCACTGGGCATGTGATGTAATTTTGGTCATTGAAATACGAAAGTCTTAAGTTTATCTTTTTGTTTTGTTTTTTTGCAAAAGTTTCCTCATTAATAAAAACAACCCTTAGGAAGAAATAGATTTTCTACTCCTGCAATGTCTGAAAAGTGTCTTCTGATTTTGACTGAACTCAAAGCCAATTCTCTGAGAAGGGGAAAGGAGGGAGAATATAAATCCTTGATAATATTATTGAGCCCAGAATTACCAAATCTGGATCCTGCTGTAATTCATATATATGGCATAATAAATTCTCTATATTGTTTAAGTTACTATGATGACTTTTACTTGCAACCAAAAGCATCCTAATGGATACAGTACCTTAATATGCTACCTTTGGGTATAAAAAAAAAGCACCAATCATTCTTTTGTGCAAGTGCATATATTCAAACACACATTGGTCATGCATATTTGAAAAAATGGCAGTTGGAGACTAACCCTAGTTTCCATTTTATAAATTCTCTGGGCTGAAGAAACAGGGAACCTAATGTATATTTAAGTTCAATATTGCTCTGTGAAAGTACATTTTTTTATTAATTTGCAGAGTTCAAAATTAACAACTATTTCTAGTGATATAAATATGAAGAGTTGAGTTCTGATCTGTGAACATAGTCCTCTAGAAGAATTCAGTTCAGTTAGTTAAGTATTACTTTTTTATTAATTAATCATGGTTGACCAATAACTAGCATAGACCTATAAGGGTGGCAACAATCCTTTCAAAGAAGTCTTCTTGACTGAAATCCTAGTATATTACTTTTATGTCAATATACCTTTCCATCAGCCCTGGCAATGTCACATTCATTGTAATCTAATTATTTACCTCTATAGGGGGTTATTTTGAAAAGCTTAAGTTGAGGGAATATTAATCAGTAAATGCAAAATTTGGGATAATAGATGTTTTCAAGGAAGATCAGAGGCATGAAAATGACTCTGAGTCATGCTCTTACTTACTACAAAATGCAATGAACTTATAAGCATCTGATTGGCATTGTGGTAGGAAAGTTTATAATTTTCCTAGTAACAATGGAATGACAAATAAAAATTAACTTTGCTGTTTCCATTATGAGTAATTGATTACATATAAAATGTCATTAATATTTTCATGATTCAATGTGCTGTCTGCATAAATGTTTGAATAAATATCACATTTATGTTTATAAATCGCTTTAACAGAAACAGCCATGATTTCAATTTCTTTAACCTTGCTTTCCATCGATTTTTGTCTTCTTCAAACTTGTGATTTTCAGGAATCTAATTCTCTAATTGGGAAATGTCTTTGTATATTGACTTTTTGATATAATTTTTTTTTTCTACTCCAAAATCCCTGGTGTATATATAAATTTTCTTGGAGAATACACATACACATATGTTTCACTATAGAAATATTTGGATTCTTCCTCACTATATTTTTTGCTTACTGTATCTCATTCTAGTCCAGTACTTCACATATCATCTCTCGGCAAAAGTCACTTGTCATACTGTGATGTAACTGGAAATATTTATTTGGTCTTTGTCTCTAGTTCTAGAAGAGAACTCCAAAAGCCTGTGGAATTTCCTGAATGACTGGGGTGAGGGGAGTATTTGTTATCCACAATGAACCTTTTTACACCATACCTGAGTTGATGCTAATGAGGTGACCCTAGAAGGATGGAGTTTGGTTCCCAGGGGAACCAACTATGTGAGCAAAAGTTTAGAACTTTCAGCCCCATTCCTTGAGTTAATAATCACCAATGCCCAGTGATTCCGGCACTCATGCCCATATAATGAAACCTCCATAAACTTCTTAAAGAATTCTGATTGCTCCTAGGTGGAACAGGGTGGAGACCCTGAACCCCTTGAAGACAGAAGCTCCCGTATTCAAAACTCTGTAGAGCTGCATGTATGGGGAACCTACCCAAGTTTATTTTAATTTGTAAAACAAAGTTACTGCAATAAAATACTAAAAAGTTAAAAAAAAAAAAACAAAAACAAACCCTGGTAATAAAAAATAAACTGGTAATAAGTAAAATGTTTCTTTGAGTTCAATGAGCCATTACTACAAACTTGAGGTCATGGGAATGTCCAAATTATAGTTGAATGGAAGTGTAGGTAAACTGGGGGCAGAAGACATTTGAAGTGGGGGGCAGCCTTGTGGGACTGAAGGCTTAGCCTATGGGGTTTGCACTAACTCTAGATAGTGTTAGAATGAATTACAAGATAGGACATCCACAGAACTGGTATCCATGGAGAAATGGACAATTGCTCTGCTCCGTGGTCAAAAGCTTACATCTTTTGTGTCAGATATGTTGTGAATAGAAAAACAGTTTTCTTTTTTCCCGCAACATATATATATACACATACATACATACATACGTACGTACATACACATATGTGTAAATGTGTATTTAAGTGTATATATATTCATAGATAGCTAGATATCTGATACCTTTTTATTACTGCTTAATATGTATTTCTGACACTTTTACCTGAACATCACACCACAAATATAATGTTTCTACAGTCAAAACTTAGCATTTGCATTCCTAAAAATGAATTCTCTATCTGATTTTTTTTCCAACGTTTTTCTTATGATGACTCGTTTGAAACTTCAGTCATTTTGGTTTTGTTTCCTTTGCCTTCAGTGTATAATCTACTGCCCAAATGAATTTTCTGTTTCTGGTTTTTTTTTTAAATCAATCAGACACCAAACATTTAATAAGCCCTTCCATGTGCTCATGGCTACTTTAGCTATGGTGGGAGAGACACAAGAAGATTTACATTTGATGCAACAAAAGCACAGGAGATACACCCAGGCAGCTTCACTAAATTTTTTGTTTGCCCATATAAATGTACCAACATTAGTTCAGCAAGCAGTCCCTATATATGTCGGTATAACACTATTTCCATTCAGCAGAACTTAAAAGTTAGATACCGAATTTGTGGGAGAAATCTCTTATAAGAATTTCATCACTTTGAAATTAGGAATAAAGTATACTAACACAAAACCAAAGATCAGACTAACCCATACAGGACAATACACTTCCAGTACATGAAACATGTACTCATTTCACAGTCATCTCAGTCTTAGATCAAGGCCAGTTGAGAAGATAATGATGGGTATGGGTATCAGCAACATCCTTCCTGCTGCCCTGCCGCCTCCCTAAGAGTGCTTCTTTGATTGGAAAAATGGAATGGCCTCGTTTTTATATCTAGTGCCAGTTATGGGCCAGTATTTCAAAACTATCATCACTGAATCCTTTTTAAAAATGATTTTTGGTATTCTTAGCAACTATTAATGCCATTGACTGACAGCCTTGACAGAGGATTCAAATTCAGAGTGATGGTTTCTAGATAGGATTACATAGGACTGACACCTCCCCCTTGAGACTGACGCAGACAGAATGGGGATCAACTTAGATGTTTTAGAGGAGGAAACATCTGAATTAACTTGTAGAACAAGCATGAATCACCCAATTGGAAAAGATTAGGAAGAGCAATTCAGGCAGAGAAAACAGAACATGTGAAGTTTTGGATACATGAGAGAGCATGGCCCTTTCAAAGAACTGTAAATCCAGGCACAGTATAATGAGTGAGGATGGAGGATATAAATGAGCCTGGCCTGAAATAAGTATCACAGGTCAGAATATGGAGTTCATGAAATGCCATGCTTCAGAGCGCCTGAAGGCTATGAGAACTCTGCAAAGGAGTTGATGGAGAGTTGTGAACAAATTATGTATATGTAATCATTGATCACTGGATGATTACTGGAATCCATTTAAATTTTAGAACCCAAGACAAGAAACAGAGAGGGCAATTAGGAGGCTATTGCAGTAATCTAAGCAAGAAATAATGAGTACTGAATAAGTGCAGTGTCATTCAGAATAGAGAATGGAATGATTTAAGAGAATGGAAGTTCAAGGAGCACAGCAAGTGAGAGATACTAGGTTTCTGTCTTAAGCAACTAAGAAAATTATGCTGCAGCTTCGAGTACGAATGACTGATGAAAGGGCCAGCCTGATTCAGCATGGCCAGATTTTCAGAGGGGCAGTTAAAGAAAATGATGAGCTAAAGCCCTTGGGTTTGATGGCCACCAGAGAATTTCAAGACAGTGATCTCAGTGATGCGGGGGTGTGGGGAACATAAGCCAAATTATAGGGGTTTCAAGGAGAGAGTAGGAGTGAGGAAGCAGAAGGATTGGATTTAGACCAGTTTTGTTTTTAGACTTTTGGCAGAGAGAGGAAGGTGAAACATGGAAAGAACGGATGGAAGGAATAATGGGTAAAGGGAAGTGTTACAATTAATATTAGAGAGGTATAGATTTAGAGAGGTATAGATGTGATTTAAGTATGTTTATAGAGAATGATGGGGGGTAGAGAGAGAGAGAGAGAGAGAGAGAGAGAGAGAGAGAGAGAGAGAGAGAGAGAGAGAGAGAGAGAGAGAGAGAGAGAGAGAGAGAGGGGGAGAGAGAGAGAGAAAGCAAAGAGGAAGTAAAACATTAAACAAACAAGGAGGCCCAGAGGAGCTAGGAAAGGATGAATATAATAAAAGTGGTGGGTATACTTTTGGGAAAAATGAAAATGAATGAACCACTTTCCCTAAGATAGGAGGGAAGGAAAATCTCACGTGAGAAGACAAGAATTTCATATGGAAAGTAGAGTGCAACTATGGAGAAGTTTTGAGGTAAAGTAACATGATGTCAAAGCAGTTCATGTAAAGTGTCCACCTTCTGGGACAGCACTTCATGCTCATGGAAATGGTTTGGTTTCACGGCTCAGGGGACTAGGAATCAGTGAGTGATGACTGACAGCACTGCTGAACATGAGCAAGAGCTCATTTGGGAGCAGTTAGCATGAATTTATAGAAGACAGCAGCACGATTTCAAAAAACATTTTTCAGGCTTCAGTTACCTATTAAGGATTAAGAAGAGCAGGAGAACCAGGTGGTAGTTGCTTCCTTCCCTTTTCCTTCTCTTGTTCAGCATCATTCTATATAATGTCTGTTTCAACTCATTTCTGTTCTCCAAGCTTATCAGTTTGCCTCAACAGTTACAGTGCTTACAATTAGAGTGCATTTGTGAAGGAAATGGAGAAGCAGAGAAATAATAGGTAATCTGGGACAGGATCAGATAAGAACTCTTACCTCCAGCTTTATATTTACTATTTTCTGAATATAACTTATTTTTGCTTTTTCCTGTACTTTTGCTTATTTCCCCGCCAGAACTTTCTTTTCTTTTGTTTCTCTTTTCTCTCTCTCTCTTTTTTTAACCACCCAAACACACAATATTTATGATCTAGCTTAAGCTCTCTTTGGAAGCTATATTTGGTCACTGCCCCTAGCATAAACCTCTCATTTCTGAAAGTCTCTGGGACCATGCACAACTTTTATGGACTTTATATTCTATACTATCTTATTGGTTGTTTGCATGTCCACCATCCTCTTTTAGTTCGTGTGATCCTTGGGCATAGCTACCATGTTTTAAATTTCTTTGTAGCTTTGACTACAGACTATTCCATTCTTACTCAACCACATTTGATTAAAAAATTACAAAATAAACAAGGGAGATTGATGTCCAATGATAAATATCTTTGAGAAGCAATGGCATGGGGAAAAGACTGTAGATTTTAAGTTAGACAGTCCTGAATTTATATCACAGTTTCTAATGAGGTGACTAGCTCTGTGATGTTGGAATAGCCACTTACCTCTCTGAGCTTCCATTTCCTTAACTACAGAGTAGGGAGAATACTTAGCAGAGTTGTTAGGAAGATTAGAAACAATGGAATCATTTAAGAGAAAGTTTGACACACAGTGAATACAACTGACCCTTGAACAACTTGGGGATTAAGAATGCTGACCTCAGAGCAACTGAAAATCATGTAACTTTTGATTCCCCACAAACTTAACTGCAGTCATCTCTTGGTATCTACAGAGACCCCCACTACACACATGCGCATGCTCATACACACACACACACACACACACACACACAGATACCAAAATCTATACATATTTAAGTCCCTTTTAGTAGGTCCTCTGTATATGTAGGTACTGCATCCACAGATTCAACCACTTGACATCCACAACTCATTCTATCCATGAAAGTAGAACCAGTGGGCAGAAATGAATGAATAACTATAAGTAGACCTATGCAGTTCAAATGATGTTGTTCAACTATACCTACTAAAAGGTAATTGTTATTTTTGTTTTCTTTATCTTCTGCTCTCTTATACTTAACAGTGGCAAAGACCCAAATATATACTTGCATAATTTAAATTCTAATGAGAGGAGGCCAGAAACAAACAACGGATGTGCTTTGAACAGGAAGACATCCAAGACATTTTGGCCTTGGATCCAGCGAGCAACTGACCACAAGTGCTAGATGGGGCACCACGAGGCTGGCAGGTGCTCCCGACCTCACTGTTAATGTCAAGTACACATCCAGGCTCCACGCTCACCACTCAGAGCAGGCTACATGCACAGATGGTCAGTACTTCACTTCATTTCACTGATCTAATTGACTCTAGCCAGTCTGTCACAGGGAGTAATCCTGCCCTAGACAGATGGTGGCTTGAAGTCACCAAAAATTGTTTCTTTTTCATTTCTAATGACTATACATACACAAAGCAACCTTTCTATTAAGCAAGTATCTTTCACCCTAAAAATAAAGGCAGGGTTAATCTGAGGAATTCTTTACCCAGAAGTTCTGGAATTTGTGAATATCTTGTTGAGTTAGCAGTGACTCAAAGTGAAAACAGGCCTCAGTGCGATGAACCCTTAGGGTAACTGGATATGTGTATTCAGGGAACTATAACGTTGCCGGGGAGAAATGCAAAATGCACTGTGATGGGCTGTTTAGAGCAAGTGTTAGAGGGAAAGTGAAAAAAAAACTAAACTAATTCTATTTTGCCAGACAGCATTTATAAATATCTTTCCATCCAGGGTGAAAGATTATATGCAAAAAAGTATGCCAATAACTCTTTTCAACAAACACTTGTCTAAACTTGGCTAAGAAACTTGACATCGTCAGGGGAATTGTTGCAAATGATGTGCTTCTCTTTGCTAACACCAAACAGTCCTGAGCAGGCTCACCCAGGCTGTCCTCAGAGCCCTTTTCTTGGAAGGTGTGTAGGTAGGGACACGGGTTAGCAAGCTCTGGGATTAGATGACCGGAGTCAGTATATTAACCTGAATAATCAGCGTGGCAGGAGATTGTCGGTAGTGTTCGGGACACCTCCAAAAGGTGATCCCCTTGGCTCCCTCCCCGCTAAGCTCATGTCTAGATGATTCTTTCCATATTCCCTGCTAGTTTCTCTCAGCCACTTGCAAGAGCTCAATAGCCCATGCGCTCTCTGTCCTCTTCAGTTCCATTTGCAAGTTGCTTCCTCTGCCTGAACGTTCCCTCCTGGTATCTCTTGGATTTCCTTCAGGTCTCAGTTTTGATATCACTCAATTTATTTTATTTTTTGTATTTTTAAAGAAAAGGTGCAGCCAGGAATGAAGGCAGGCAGACAAGAAGATAAGCAGAAAGAAGAGGAGGAAGAAGCAATTTATTTATTTATTTAGTTGTTCATCTTGGTTGTTGCCCACTAGTCCCGGGTCCTGAACGTGGGTCCTTGGAATGTATGTGGACTATATCTGTTTGACTTAACTGCTAAGCCACCAGGGTGTGCTCGACATCACTCCCTTTAGAAAGCCTTCCCTGAACATATCCTAAGGCCCCTATCCTCTGTGCTCTGGTGCCACCTGGCAATCTCCCAAACATATCACATGTCACATTCCATACCATGAATATTGCCTGCTCATTTGTCTGACTCCTCATTAGTCTAAAACTCTTCAGAAGCAGGTGCTAGATCTTGTTCCTGGTTAGATTCTCAGGGCCCCACATGTTCCTTAGGACATAGAGGGTGACCAATAGTTGCTTAATGAATGAATGCATAGGTGTACTCTCCAACAATCTAAGAAACCAGGAGACAGAATGTGTCAGTGAAAGGCTAAAGAAATCAGTCATGACAGAGGTGGAAAAAAAATAAAAAAAGATTTGGCTGGAAATGTTTTACATTCTAAAAATAATTTAAAGAAATCTATTTTCTTTTTTTTCCTCCTGGCCTCAGGTTTTGAACCTGGGTCCTTCGGCTTTACATGTCCCCTACATTGTTACTGAGTCACAAGGGTGCACCAAGAAATCTTAATTTTAATTACAATAAATACATCTTAATTTTAAAAACAATATAAAAACTTTTATTTACTGAGCCATTCAAGAATAAGCTTTTGATAGGATGCCTCATCACCTCCAAATTGTGGATTAATAACTAAACAATTACCCTTCACTATGACTCAGGTGTTCAAAAAACAAGACAAGGCCATTTCCCAATAGAACGAAATACAGAGAACCAAAGAATTAATGTGGATCACGAATCCTCAGATGCCATTCAAATTCACCAGTTACACCAATAGTATCTTTTACAGGAGATGGTTCAGGCCAGAATCACAAGTTGCACTTTTCTTCATGTCTTAAAGTCCTTCCATCTGGAGAGGTAAGTCAGTCTTTTCTTGACTTCTACGAACTTGACTCAATTTTTCTTTGTTTGTTTATAGAATATCCCTCATTCTGAATTTTTCAGATGCATTTGCCATAATTAAAATTTAATTATGAAGGCAGGAATATCATAGAAATGATGTTGGGATCTTAACTTCTTTGTATCTTCTCAGAGGACACTGTATTTGGACTTGTCCTATTACTGGTGATGGCAGAGTGCTTTACCTGAGCAAGGTGATTTCTCCAGGCTTCTCTATTGTGGAGGTACACCTTTTCTCCTCATAATTAATAGGACTTTTTGAGAGTTATTTTGAGATAATTGTATTTCTCGACAAATTTTCTGTGTATTTCTGTATGTATATATGTCAATATATTTTTCAGTATTTATTTATGGGTTAAAATTCATTGCTATTATTATTTATTTCACTACACAAATTGGCCCGTGTTCGGCCAATGGGGATTTTTTAAAGCTGATTTTTTGTGTTTTTGACATGTCCACATCACTGAGCATTTCTTTATTTTCTGGCACAAGAAGACATCCCAAGCTCCTCTTTGAATTTCTTTGCTGCAGTCCTAGAAGCAGTCATTGCTCCACAGAGCCTTGTTTCACTTTAATGATTCATAGTATTTATAAAATTACGGCCTCTATACTAGTGGCATTTTTATGACAGTTGTGCTAATTGCCATTGGCTGTTGCCACTCCCCTGTTCTCTCAGAATAAAGATTCATGGGATTTATAAAAATTGCATTTATATTGATATTTATTTATACATGCATTTGTATATGTTGAAAACCAGGAATTTGCAGTGATGTCTCTAATTTCAATTTAACACTATCGTGTGCTATCTCATTTACTTCTTTTTCACATTTGTAACTCCCTTATATCACACTGAGAATCCTGGCTCCTGTTATCCTACATATGAATATTTAACTAGTACTTTCCCTTTATATAATAATTCTCCTGCCCCTGACCACCTTGAGTTCTGACATCACTTGGGTGCCCACTAATGTTGTCTCCCATATTGTGTCAGTGTTAATCAGTGTCTTCATTAGATTATGTGTCAAGGGATAGTATGTCACTTCCATTGTTTGATCTTTAAAAAAAAAAAATTTTTTTTTTTTTTTTGTTTCTGCCTTTCTCTCTTGGATCACTTGTTCTGGGGGGAAGTTCTGGTGCCACATCATGAAAAGAGATGTATGTAGACCGAAACTGAGACTTCCATCCAATAGCCATATGAGTGAGCAAATTCAGAACGAATCCTTCCGCTATGGAGGAGTCTTTAGCTGATTCAGTCCTGGTCATTAGCGTGATAACAACAGATGAGAAACCTTGAACTAGAACCACCCAGGTAAATTGCTCCCAAATTCCTAACCTTTAGAAACTGTGAGAGATAAAGAAATAACAATTGTTTCACTCTCTTAGTTGTGGTGTAATTTGTAACACAGTGAGTGGTAACTATTATAACTTATCAGTAGGGTGACCATATTGTTTTGTGTTGGCTTCCTGGTTTTCGCACTGAAAGTTCTGTCTTGGGAAATCCCTAGTCCCAAGCAATTCAAGACACATAAGCTACAACAGAAAGCATATTTGCATTAGAGTCCTGGTTAGTATGTATGGCAGACAGCAACAGTTTAATCCCAGCGTGGTTATTATCATCTTTAAAATAAAATAATTCAAATAGATGATTCTAATTTCCTTTCTAGCCTCAAATTAATCCTGTGACATAAGTTTGTGTGTGGTGGCTGTAAAAAAGATTCCGAAAGCTGGTAAGCTGAGGCTGGACAGTAAATCTCATGCAAGTACTAAAGCTGTATGTCTGCAATAAGGGGACTGTCTTATATCAATCCTGGTTCCAAAAAGAGTCTCTGAAAAGATTTTTTTTAACCTAACGCCTGCCTAGTTGAAAAAGATTTAAGTCTTCATCTTAGCATTTGATTCCTTTTCTTTCTCTCTAGATTATGTGGGTTTAAAAAAAACAAACACAAGTTAATGATCCCAACCACTTGTCATTTGAACAAAAGATTTATTACTTGTGTCCAAAGAACAAATCATTACCTAGCTCAGCAGAAGTTTTGTGTGAAACTGCCTTTTTTTTTTTTTTTAATTCTGAGATATGTTGGTTGTGTGTGATTCCCTATACACTTGTATATGGAAAAGGAATCTTATTTTCCCCTTGAAGCCCCAGGAACTTCAAAAATACTGGCTAAGACAAACATATGATTTCACTCATATCTGATATATAAAGAAACTAAACAAACAAATGTAAACTAAAAGTCTATTTTTGTTTGATTCCCAGAAAAGAAGGGAGAGGGGAGTTGGGCAAACCAGGTAAAAGGGGTCGATAATATAGTAAGGATAAAATTAGACTGTTGGTGGTAAATGAATTTATTATGAACAGATGCTAATTTAGGATTATGCATACTTTAAACCTACATAATGTTATGATGTAATGTTCTTCAATAAAAAAATAAAAGAAAAAAAAATAGACCATGACTGAGTGTTGCCTCGGGGAACAGAGGGCACTACTGGACTGAGCCTTGCAGGAGAAGGTTTCTATAAAGAACTAAAAGGATGGAAAACCTTATGAGGGGCCCAAGGAGTCATAATTAACATTGATGGTGTGGAGTTGTCACAAAGTCATTTTCCCTGGTCTCCCTCTGTGGAGACCTGGGTGATGAGGTGCAGCTGTGCATGGCCCAGTGGTTCCAGTTTAACCTTCAGCAGTGGTTCTGAAAAGTCTTGGGTGGGGAGGGCAGGCAGTGTGCAGAGATAACCCTCACAGGAAGTGGGGAAATCCCAGAGTTCTTCTGGGCATGGGTCTCGATCTTTATTGACTTCCTGTTTGTATTGCATTGAGTCCTTTTAGGGCTCTATGTGATATGGGAGACTAGAGGAGTCAGAAGAGGATAAAAATGGGTCTTCTGGGGGTGGTGGTTTTAAAATATGTTAGGCACACCCTGGTGGCTTAGTGGTAAAAACCACTAGACGCAGTCTTCAGACATCAGGAGGATCCAGGTTTGTGACTTGTATCTGGTTGGGGAGACGGGTGGACAACAAAGATAAACAACTAAATAAATTAATGAAATGCTTCTTTCTCCTCTCTCTTCCTGACTGCCTAGTTGCCTTTATTCTTGCCTGTACCTTTCCTTTACAAATAAATAAAATAAAAACAAAAGATGTCAATAAGTTCTCCAGCACTACTCCATGTAAAAGGTAGAGTCTAATTCCCCTAACTTGGGTGTGGGCTGTCTGTAGAGATTTGCTTTTTAAGAATAGAATACAGTGGAAATGATGTGTAGCTTTTGAGACTACATTATACATTATGGTCTTCTCCTTGCTGTTTCTTTTAGGTTATTACTTGAATGATGAGGACACTGAGCAGTCTTCCAGAGAGGTCCTGAGTACAGGGAAGGAGTCTTCCTGCCAACGGCCAGTCGGACACTGACTGAACCGAGGTGTCCTGACAAAGTCACATGAGTGAGACTCCTTGGAAGCAAACCTTTCATTTTCAAATCAAGCCTTCAGCTGACTATAGCTCTGAACAAACCTCTTGACTATAACACCATGAGAGGCCCTGAAGCAGAATCATGAGCAAAGCAAATCTTAAACTCCTGACCCAAGGAAACTCAGATAATAAATGTATTCCATTTTTTCAACCACTAAATTTTAGAGTAAATTGTTAAGCAGAAATAGAGAAGTAATAAATTTGCCAGTCTAAGGAGAGACTCTTCAGATTTGTTTTAATAAAATTTGATCAAATAAAGAAATATGACTACACTTACACTCGAGTTTATGTTGCGAAACGTGGAGCTGGTACAACAGGGATACTGCACATGATAGGAGATGATGGCATATGTGCTCTGAGACTGCCAGGACCTTGCCAAGTGTTTTCTCTTCTGCCCCACTCCATGGACATTGGGAGCGTGGCCTCTGGGGCCTGATTTTCTCATGGTGGTAAACCCTGGAACTGTCATGAAGTTTCAGCACCTGTGAATACATTCAGTTTGGACAAGCCAACTTGAAAAAGCTATTCTGTGAAGACAAACAGAAAATGGAACTGAGATACTGAGAAAAGAGTATTTGCTTCCTTTGAGAGGGAGAAAGAATCTACATGAAGACTTGTGTTTAGGAGGACCACTGCATTTTCTGCATTTGAGTTCTGTGAGATTCCACTGTATCCTTCCAGTTGCCCCTTTATATCTGAGCTAATATAAATAGTTTCCTCTTCCTTGCAAACAAATGATCCCTGTGGGACAGCTGATGTAGCTAATCCCTTATTTCTACTCTAACAGCATCTGTAGAGCGGAAGCAGTTGCCCTTGGGGAATATATCAGCAAGGCTGGTTCTTGCAACACAAGATTGGACAACATACATGGAACTATTTATACAGCAAGAACTATTCTTATAGCAAGCTAACCCCTAACAATCAAGTCATTCCTGGAGGACTTCAGAATGTAAGTCCAAGGTAAAGAACAGTCATTTCTTAGCTGAGCTTAAAGGAAAGAGAGAGATGCTCCTTTCTGGAGCAAAGTGAATTTTAAACAGTCTTAAATTCTGAAGGAAATAAAATATTTCGATCAAAAATGATTCAGAAAGAATATATTTCTGCGTAATTAAAAAAACTGTAGGTTCTCACCTAAATTTCAACAAATGGTAAATAAATAATTGAGACATGACAATTTGAAGTTACTCATCAAAATTTCAGGCACTTAAATTAAAAATAAATAAAATGCAAGGAAACAACAAAGAATATCAACTGCTTTAGCCTCAGAATGAAAGCCCCGTGAACAGTTTCTTGGGAACTGAAAGCCCTGGGTGCCTCTGACATGAATAGCACTGATTCCTGATCTTAGGTGGGGGGTGTCATTTTGCAAATGCAAAGTGTGTTGGATAGACATCTGCTGGCAATTCTCCAGAAAAAAAAAAAAGCACCCCTTAACATGGAAATCAGCATAGCTGAGGTTACTGTTCAAAATAGTCAATTGCAGGGTGAAAAGGCTTGCTGGTACCACCCACATTCCAATACATGCTGCTGATTTCTCAAAGGCTTTGTTTACTGGTTCAATCTTGACCTGATCAGGTCCCTGGGGATTCCCTGTTGGCAACTTTGATTGCGAATTTAATTTTAATTCAGAGATGATTTGAATAAAAACAGATTGTTTAGGTTTTTAGCACTATGAAAACATAGGGAGACACACACACACACACACACACACACACACGCACACACACACAATTCCATGGGGAGGACACTGCTGTGCTTTTGCTTAAGTTTATTTAAAAGTAATTTTTCTGCTCTAAATTCCTTCTGTAAAAGACTCAAAATAATTTCACAGTATACCCACTGGACACTTTAAAAAAATCTGAGAGAGAGATTTTAAAGATCAGAGCAGAGATGGGAAGCAAAGGACCATTCAATCAAATGTGTTCTTTCTGAAAATATTAAGGAATCTCTTTGGTGGCTCTAAATGAAGCAGTTTGGTTTCCCACCAAGGTGCCCAGGCTCATTTGAAATCCTGAGTAGCTTTGCACTTTTGGAGATCTGGGTGGGATGGAAGAACAGAGTGGCATTTGGGGTTTGGCACAACTTCTCAAATTATTTCTCAAACACTTTAGGCTTGGCAAAGGCAGCTTGGATTTTGCCAAATGCCTTTTTCCTTCTTTTGGAACTCAAGCGTACTTCAAGGAAAATATAATCCATATGCTTTTGATTTACTTATTCTTAAATCATCAAATTATTCTCTTGAAACAATTGATTAATGTTCAGCAAAGTCTTTTGAACTGCTTAATGACACTGTTGTCACATTCCATTCCCTTTCCTTTGACCGAATGTTGAAGTCGTAAGATGCCAGTAACAATTCAAGTCCAAAATTTGGAAACTTTACATATTGTTTGCTATTTTGAGCTCTATGAGTATGAGGTCGTTCTAAGATTAGTTAAAAATGTAGCCTATTGTTTCTGAATAATATGTTGAAAGGATCATGAAATTTTTATATTTTTTCTGTTCTACAGTACAAGATTTCCTTTTCCATCCTTCTGAACACTTAATCATCCACCCTTCATATCAGCACTCAGCATAAAATAGTCCCATCTATTACTGGACAACTCTAAATATAGACTTTTCCTTAACTCATGGTTAAACATTCATCGTACATGATCACTCATTATTCAGAGAAATTAAGCAATGGTGACCCGAGAAAGGTAAGTCTTCCTTGGAATTACCTCCAGGATGATGGCTAGGCTCTTTGCTTGTGTGGGATCTCCAGAGGCATTAAAAATCCTAAATGATGTGAACTGATCTCATTCCTACATCCAAACTGACTTATTACTCCTATTTTTCTAGCACAAAGGCTGGTACCAGACTTTCTCCTCTGAGCCTTCTTCCTACAAAGTCTACCCTCTACCTTCCATAGTTATTTGGACATATTCATTTAACAAGCATTATTGAGTGCTGCTTTCGGTCGAAAATGAAAAGAACTGAAGCCAAACAGAGAAAGTCACAAACAAATGGTTATAAAATGAATATACCAAGTTCTGTTCTGTTCTGAGTTCAAATGGTGAAGATTGGTCAGACCTGTGTGATAGAACTTCTTTTTGGTGATGTTTGTCCATACAGAGGCAGGGGATGGCCAAAGGTGGATGTCTTTGGACAAGAGCACTATCAGGATTATGATACTGTAGCCAGAGGCTCCTAGAGCATATACACTCCTTGGGATATAGGACAATGACCTCATGCACAGGAAAGTGATTTTGTGTAGGAGGATAACAAAGAGGAGTAGGGGAACCAACTTGAGATAGGGACAGTGACTCAATTTAGGGACTTTACAAGATGGGGGTGAACAGATAATTGAGGTGCTGGCATATGAGATGCTTGTTCTAGCTGTGTAGAAGGGGCAGCTTCAGTCATGAAATCCAGTGTCTGATTCTGAGCCTACTGCATGCTGTTCTTAAACAGGTCTGTCCCAAGACTTGTATTCAAGTGTTTTCTAGTATTTCTCTCTAATACCCAGATGCTGGCCAAACACTATGTTGAGGTGTTGGTGGGAAGAACTATGTGCCAGCTGTGTCTATCTTTATAAAATTCAATGTTTCCTTAAAACACTCAAGAAAGATGATGATGATATATAAGCCCTATTTGCATGGACATCCTATAATGGAGGCTTCTAGCAGAGCAACTAAGATTAGGATGATCAGAGAAGTTTTCCCAGAGGGGGTGGCCGCTGATTTAAGTTTAGAAAGAACGCAAAGAGAAATTCCAGTGAGAAAATGGAGGGCATTTCTGGAAGAGATTTTACATGAACCAAGCATGGGGATAAGAGTGAAGACTTCACAAAGAGTTCATTGTTGAATATGCTGGGAGATGAGTGGGGAGAGATGAGTTAAGGTCAGCTCAAGGTGAGTTTTGTATTTTATGCTAAGGGAGTTTGACTTTGTCACATAAGCAATGAGGGATCATTAAAGAATCCAAACTGGGGAGTCACTAGATTAGATTTGTATTTTAGAAAAATCATTATGGGAATTATCTGAAAGGGCACTCTAGACACAATGGGATGGGGTTGAGGCTATTGCCATGATCCACTGAAGGTACTTTGAGACTCTGGAGAACAGGAAACCCCAAAGAGCAGGAAGGATGAATTTGAATACAAACTGACAAGATTTGATGAGTGACTCAATGTGGATGGTAAAGCATAGAGAAGGGCCAGCAATTACCCTTTAGTTCCTGTAACTGAAGCAACAACTGTGTCATTTACTGAGAAGGGGAATTCAGTGAAGGGGCAGATTTCAGGAAGAAGATGACAAGTTCAGCTGTGAATATTTTAGGTCTGTGGGTCATATAAATGGAAATATCCAGATACAGGTCAAGGCCTATAGTACAGAAGACAGATACACAGGTCGGGAATTATCAACAGTCATAGAAGCAGGTGTCCTCCCTCTGGAAGTGTATATATGGTGGAAAGAACGCTGAAGACAGAACATCCAGTGCCCATTTTCTGTCTGTTGTAGTAAGACACAGATTTTCCAGAAGATAGAGATATTCCCAAATTTAGGGGTGCTGAGTAGGAGACCAGTGTCTTGAGTTCCTACACAGACTGTCTCCAGATGTGCCAGCCATTTTCAGGGCTCCTCAGTGGGACACTTGAGCACAGTGATACTAACAGCTTATGTTGATATCCTTAAAGTTTAACAGTATGATGAAGGTGTTCTGATATTTGCTTTATGCCAAACTCAGAATATGGTCCAGGATATCGTGTAAACCTTCAACACATATTTCATACTTTTTCTCAGAGGGGAGGTAGCCAACTGTGATACTGCTGGAGGGATTGTTGGCCTAAAGCACCAGGTGTAGCCAGCTGAGCAAGAGGATGATGGGAAGGCAGGGTGGCAGGTGCTGTTCTAGGTGGTGACTCCAAATTTACAGGCATGTGGGTAGGTCAGTGTGTGTATGCTGTGGTACCCAAACCGCCTGTAATTCTGTAAGTACTTCTATGAGAATATCACTATTTAGAAATATTTTATATGAGAAAGTTCAGTCAGATTAGAAATGCATTAATATTTTCACAAGAAATTTCCACATAAAAGAAATGAATAAAAGAAAGTGCAGGATACCAACCTGTAGCCAAGTGAGTATAAATAGTGGTAGGCACAGGAACCACATAGTTTTGTTTCTTCTTCGTGTAGTAAGAGGTCAAATTAATCTAGAGTAGAGAGCTTGAGAAGAGAGGGTAAGTTAGAAGTTTGGAGAAATTGTGACTGCAGACTTTGGTTTTAGAATGACGCTAACATGAATGAACATTTTTGTGTCATGTTTGAAGGCGACTCAGGGGATTTTATTTACAATGATATCAGCATTCTGTAGACACAGGAAAGGCTTGGGGGCAATAAAAGGCAAAGAGAAAATTCAGGAGAGAGAAGCACAGGGAAGAGAAGAGAAGAGAGGACTGCAGAACTTTGCATTTGGGACACAGCTGTAGAAGTTTTAGGATTATAGGAACAGGATTGTAGGGTAGTGTGAGAACACGACCCATGCCCAAAGTTAAAAGAGGGCTCAGCACCTGGCCAGAACTGAGCATGGACCTGAATGTAACAAATGGACTTCCTGGAATGATAACTGCCTTTGCCCGCACTGATTGCAACTGAGATGTCCTGTCCTAGAATCTGGTTGTTCTTACCCGCCTGGCTGTTCTTGCCTGCTCACTACCCTCGCTCTGCTGATATTCCATATAAAAGAGCTTCCCATCTTGTGGATGGGCAGTAGATTTCCAGAAACATGCCTGACTGGTCACCATCAGCCAGGCAGAGACATGGTCAACCAGCTGCCATTGGGACCTCCTGTCATGAGTAGAATAAAGGCCATGTCCTTGCCACTTGAATCTTCTTGTGATTTCCTCAGACTATCTACTAGGCAGGGCATTACTCTGCCAGAACTTGAACACCTGCCTAGCAAGGAGGAAAGAAACACTGAGGTCAAAAGGACCAGAAGTCCCAGGGGAATGAAGGCCTTCCCTAGGGGTTCAAAATACGATGTGGTCAGGAAATGTTCAGCCCTTTGGAGGTGGCACTGGAGGTGTTGAAAGGTGGGGGAAAGCCAATCCTGGAGGCAGTGCTGCAGTGTGGGTCACTTCAAGCCTCAGCAGAACCTTGGCCCCTCAGAGAAGCTTTCTCCCACACCTCCAGGAAGTAGGCAAACATTTTGCCAGGAAGGAGACCACACAAAGAAATCCAAGATGGCACCGTGCTTAATTGGGATGTACTTCTAACTTTGCACAGTCTCAGGGGAACTTTTAAACGGATGTCCTGGACAGTGATTCTTGGCCCAGTCAGCCGGCCCGTCACCCAGCACACTGGGAACACCGCCTCGTGGGAACTCAGTGAAACTCAGAGTCGGGACTTGCGCCTCCAGGCCAGTCCAACGAAAACACAACTTTGGCTCAAAAGAAAAACGTATGCTACCATCCAACTTTACCACTTGAAGTGAAACTAGAAAAACATCCTAAGAACAGAGGTAGGACTTGAGTCACCCTTTTTTTTTTTCCCTGAAAGAAGCAGGATTTTATTATTAGTTCTGTCTTCCAAAAATCGGATATAATCTAATCTAAAATCATGTGATTTTTGAGTATTCACAAGTCTGAAGTCAAATTTATCATTCATTTTGTTACAGTTTTCTGAGGTGCTTTGAAGAGGAAATGGTTATTTGTTAGGGAATGCTATTTGGAAAATCTTTTTTCAGAAACAGGTTAAGTCATAATGGCATTCTGGAAGTTATTTTTAAAAGCTGTCAGGCTTAAGTATAACAAAACATAAGTATAACATATGTTTTTAATGATGTCTTTAAAATATTTTATATAAAAATGGAATTTTGTTTTTGTCAGATGCTTTGCTTATTTATTTATTTTTACAGTTGAAAGCACTAAGAAAATGATGGGGAGGCATAGACTTAGTTTAATTGTGATACTATGTGCTTAAATATAAATACTGCCATCAGACATGTCACTCCCTCTCCATGACTGCCTAGTCTCCTGTTCTTCGTTGTCCTGGTTTCCTTCTTGACCTTGAGAGGGCACCTTGAGAGGGGACCTGCTATAACCTGACCCTCATGCTGCGAAAGAGGCCCTCCCTCCCTCCCAGAAAAAAGCTTAAGATGTCCACACAATTTCAGGAGACTCGTGCCTCCTACCTCCATCCTACCCTTTTAGTCCCCTTCTTAGGCTCCCAGATTAAGGCCCTACTCCATGAAATAGGCATTCTGTCCAGGTGGCCTGGTGAAGCCAGGGGTGCCTTTTTTGTCTCTGCATCCTTGCGGGGCCTCAGGCCTCGGGGTAGTCATGGGGTAGGGCTTCAGTTGTGTTTGATGAGACGCAACATGGCAATAAGACATGCCATTTTAATTGCGGATGTGAGGGAAGAAGGTAGGAGACTTGGGCAGTAGGCTGTGTGTAACTGCTGGATGAGTTGAGGTAGGATGATCATACATGGAGGTTTGCGTGTTTTTCTCTTAGATTGCAGCCAACTAGAAAAAGAGTATTCTTTCATTCAAGAAAGGGATCCTACAGTTTTGGAGCTGAACTCCGCTGATCATAGGACAAGATTAGATAGAATCAGAAGGCAGAGGGACTTCCAAAGAGTGATGTGGGTAAAAGACATACTTGAAGGAATGCTGGCAGATGGCACAGAGGTGCCATCTTCTCCCTTCAAGGTGTGGCTCCCTCACCATTTTACAGAGCAAAGCCAGGCTCCCTAAGCAGTGGACCTAGATCATAGTGATAGCCGTCATGGTCCCTCCAAGGCAGTGGCAAGGTTGTACATTCACTGGTCCTCTCCTTTGCCTCTGTGGGGAACAGAAAACAGGCTGGATTTCAGTTTAATGGCCCTCATCACCACACAACACTGGTCTGCTCTCTGCAGCCTGTCTCAGTCGGAGCTGGTGGGCTTAGTGTTTGCCAGAAACAAATTCCTGATGTCAGTGACTAAAATAAAACTGCCTGTGAAAAGCTGGTTTATATGAGGAGAAAGAGACATAGTTTTCACTGCAATTGTATTTACAGGGAAAAAATAAACAATAGCATAAACCATCAAATAACACTCTCTCCTTTCTTCCCAACCCCGCTTTCCTTCTCTTTAGTCCTCAGGCCACAGTCTCTTTGTGGGTGGTTTATTTGACCAAAGAGTTGTTTGATCAACTTGGAAAAGATCAGCTGAAAATAAATCTATTTGATCAGGAGATAAATGGCAAGAATGCTCTGTCTCATCTGAAAAAATGGAGGCTTAGGTGGTTTTTACCATGGGGACAAAAGAAGGACTCCATTATTTTGACCTGTCACTTAATTTCTATTTGAAATTAGGTCAGCCTCTCATGTCCACACCAGTTGAAGGTTAAAGATCATTCCAGATTTTTTGCTGGTTCCCAAATACAACTCAGATATGTCAGCACAGAACCACAGAAGGTCAGAACTTCCTGGAGATCCTCTCTCTAGGAGATTCTGAGAGAGGAATCTTTCATGACACTATAGGTTGGCAGGGGATATACTGATCTACTAAAGGAGATAAATTTAAAGCTGGGAGAAAAATAACTATAAACTCTCCACCTCAATTTGGCTGGGTTATTTCATCCTCCATCATGAGCCAAATATCTGTGATGTTACAGAGTAAAGCTTGGTCTGAGATATTACACTCTTATCAAAATATGTGCTCATCATTATTGGGTCACAGACTGATAAAATATGACCTAAATAGTTGTTAGTAATCAGGAATTAGTTTGCCTTTGGCTTTGTTTTCTCCCATCTGGTTTTGATTTTGTGATTGCCTTTCCAATTCTGAGCAAATGTAATAAAAAGGAGGATTAAGAAAATAAAAGCACAATATGATCTGTGATTCTAGCCCATTCCAACTCTCTAAATAAATTGATTTTTTAGGAAATCAAGACTGAAGTATGATTTTATGCTAGAGATCCATGTATTAAATGAGAAAATGATAATTCTACCATATCCTGATGCTTTGTAACAACAGAAAAGGAAGGAGAGGGAGAAGGGAAGAAAAAGGGAAAGAAGGAAGAAGAAGGGAGAGAGAAAAGGAGAGAGGGAGGAAGGAAAGAAGGAAGGGAGGGAGGGAGGAAGGAAGGAAGGAAGGAAAGGATGGAAGGAAAGGAAGGAAGGAAGGAAAGAAGGAAGGGAGAGAAAAAATCCAGTACAAACATGGGTTTGTGTGGCCAAGAAATTGGGAGCCAAGTTCTTGTGGGAAAAACACTGAACCTTCTCTTAACCTCTTATCCTCATATTCTCTTCCACCAGGTCTTATCCACATGATACAGTGAAAGCAAATACTTTCTGGGTCATCTTTGTCACCCCCAACTTGGGACCATGTTTTAGGTTTATTGGGCATAATATCAAAATAAAAGTAATCATGACAACTCACATAGATTGTGTGCCAACTATTGCTCAAGTACATCATGGACACTACTTTGGCCCTTATACCAATCCTTTATGAGAGGCTGTATTATTTTTTTTTAAAGAAAGGTTCAGGTAGGAATGAAGGTGAGTAGGCAGGCAGGTATAAGAGAGGAGGAAGAAGCACTTTATTTTTATTTAGTTGTACCTCTTGGTTGTTCTCCCTGGCCCAGGACACAAACCCAGGTCCTTGGGAAGTGCTAGAACTGTGCTTGGCTGGGAGGTAGTTGACCAAACCACTAACTCCACCCGGGCAAGCCTAGCTGTATTATTATTGATATTGCTTTACCGAGGGAAACTGCAGCTTGGAGAGGCTGGCAGACTAGCCTTAAGTCACAGAATTAGTAAGAGGGTGAGCAGAGTTTGAAATATTGGTACATCAGCACGAGCACTAGATCAGCCTAGATGTCTGTGGTCTGAGATTGGCACCAATTAGGTAAAGAAAACTACCTGACCAGGTTGATACTCTCCTTCCTTGTTCTGATTCCAGCCTGAATTGGGCAAGTCCATCAGCACACTGATGATTCCAGTCATTTCCTCATCAGTCACCTTGCCCCTTTCTTCCACTAGAGCAGAGAGCCTTGTGACAGCGCCCGAGACACACGCAGTAGGCACTTGAAACATTGTTGTTGGGTAATGTGTGCTATAAATGATTCCACGCTAGAGATTTCTAATCATTGAGACCATAGTCTTGTCTGGCTAATTCTGCATTCTTTTTCTGATATTCAATAGTTTGTCTGTAATTGTATACCAACTTTTAGAATGTAGGCAGGTGCAGCTGAAAATACAGTTTGATACATAATTGCTATTATTCTACTTGGCATTTGGAAATTTGATTCTAATTACAGAATTAGCTGTTTCATTGTATTGAAAAGAAAAGGCAGTGTCTTAACATTTTAATAGAAAGTGTATGCATATTTACTAACTTCGTTATAAAACTATCATCAAGTAATTTTTGAATATTTGCGCCACACAACAAAATTAGCTTTTTTGATGGGAGATGCAGTCTTACTTTAACGCAGGCGGTTTTACTCAGAAGCGCATAAATTTAGCTCAAGCCTCAGATGCCCTCTAGTGGTGGTAAATAGTAGGTAGTGATAAAGAAGGTGAAAAAGAATTTATCCAGTAGGATCCCTTTCACAATCAGTAACCACATTTGTTATGATTTTCTACATAGATATACAGTATGCATATATATTATACAGCACTACATATATGTAGGTATTATGTATCTGTGACTATCGGTATATATTATAAAGGTATATGCTTTCTTAAAAAGTAGAAAGACAATACTGCACATTGGTACTTAAATAAATGTTTTGAGAAAATAGTCTTTTGTAAAAGCATATGCAAATATACTGTCTAGTGCATTACTTAATTCTCCTTATTGAAGGAAAAACTTATTTCATAAGCCCCTTACAAAAACTGTGACTACAGTCTTACATAATAATGGCTAAAGACATGTCTTGCCAACTTTCAAGCATGCTGATTTTGATTTTTAGATTTTAACAAAGTATAATTCACAAATAATAAAGTATACAGATTTTAAATGTTCACAACTTGACATTATTTTACTCACATCAAGATTCAGGACATTTGCAGCATTTCATTGGACTCCCTCGTTTAATCTCTTGCTCAAAATCTTGCCCAAAACCAACTGCTTTGCTGACGTACAATACACGCTAATCACACCCGTTTAGGAATTTTATATATCTACTCTTTTGTGAGGGTATCCTTTTACATTACATTACTTCTAGTATGTAGCAATAGTTTATGTTTTTTATTCTTGTGTTATATAAAAATATAAACTGGGGAAAAGATAGAATATTTTCTTTGTCTCTCTAGGTTAATGTAATATCTTTTAAAATGCTTCATAGCATTAAAAAATAAAAGTAAGTAAATACACACAGAGACAAAATAATGAAACAGCGTGTGTGTGTGTAGGACCTGGCTTAAGAAATAGGAAGGCAAATTGAAAAAAATAAATAGAAAAGAAAATCACTTAGGTTTTCTTCGATTTAAAAGGCCATTGTCTTTCCATGATGTCATACTATTTCCCAAGATGCGGGTTAAGAAAACTCATCCCTGCTGAATAAAATCAACCCACAGTCTCATTAACAAACATGTGCTGGTTGACTGGTTTTCCTGAGGAAAAAGAAAAAGAACTCTCAGAATGCTGTAATCACAGTGAGAAATCAATAAATAATTGTTTATTTTGTACTCAATAAGTCACCTTCTGCTAATAAGACTTAATTGTTTGACTCTTAAAAGATTCTAGGGGAAGTATGAATTTCTACCACCAAGAAAATTGATTTTATCTATCTGCTTTCAAATTAAATTTTTCCAAAATCATTTTCTGGGGAAATTGTTTCATTTAGTTTTTATTTTAAGAGAGGATGAAAGGAAAGAACAGAGAGGAGGAAGAAGCATTTTTGGAAAGAAGGAAGGAAGGAAGGAAGGCAAGAAGGAAGGAAGGAAGGAAGGAAGGAAAGAAGATAGTAGAAAAAAATTTGTTATTTCTATTATTATTATTTTTCACCCCTCCCTGGGGCCTTAAACCCCAGACCTTGGGTTTTACATGGTCCTCACACCAGTTTCAGCTGGCTGAGTCGGAGGGAAGCACCCACTTTATCCCCACCCCTCTTTTTTTAAAGGAAAGATGCTGACAGGAATGAAGACAAGTAGGCAGGCAGGCAGGAGGAGAGAAGGAAGAAACATTTATTTAGTCATCCACCACCCCCACGTCTTGAACCTGAATCCTTGGGGTATATGTGGACTAAATTTGGTGTCTTTATCCACTAGGCCAACAGGGCATGCGTCATTCACATTTTTAAAACAACTGTTTTAGAAGTATTGGTTTAAAGGTCTTGTAATTTTGCTGTAAGGATCACTTCCCCCAAATCTATCAATTTAGACTACTTATGATTTAGAAATGTTTAATTATTTTTCATCATACTGGAAATTTATATGAAAACTTGTTATAGTAAACTTGTACAGGACCAAACTCTTAATTCAATTGCTAACATTGCAAATTGAATTTGATGACAGTTTTCACTTTGTAAACAGAAAAAATAGGTTAGAGACTCAGAAACATACAGATGCAACTTAACATGCTTTCCCCACAAGATGTCACTATGGTACCAATGAAATATTGTCACAGATGTATTTATCTGTCTGTGACCTTATTTTAAAAAAACAATTAAAAAAAAAATCTATAGATAGGCACATGATCCTGAAATTCAGCACACATAGGAAATAAGTAAATCCAAAGATATCCAGTATCTACTACATATGTATGAAAGCAAACAGATTTGTTGGGGCATATATTGAAATCTTAATTACATGCATCCACAGGGAATCATAAAACTGATCATCTAAAAATATATGTATGGTTGTATCTGAGATTATTCATTCTTAGAAAAATACCCTAAAAGTACATGACATGTCACTCACACTGTAACCCTTCTCACCAAGGATGTGATGATGCTCGCAGATGGTTACAGATTGAGTCCTTTATATTCAATGTGCATGTGTGATGGTTAAAGGGTGAATACTGAGTGATTTCTGAGTGACGAATAACTGCAAAATTCATATCTATTCTTTATTTCTGCTTTAAGTGAGCTCAAGGTTAAGAGCCAAGAAGTTAGAGCAGAGTTTAAAATGTAGCTCAACCTGGATAACTTCCGGTCAGTTAATCAACCTCTCTGAGTCAACTTTCTTATTTCTAAATGAGAATAGTAGTATCTATCTCAAACAATATATATGAAGCACCTGGCACAGACAAGATTACTTAATAAATAATAGCAGTTATTACTAATTTTAAGAGGAAAATGTTTATTAGAATCACATTTTATGCTTTGATCACAGGCCCTGATTCACAGATATGGAATTATTGCATAATAAAATTCAAGTGCATCTATAAAATTTGAATAATAGCAATAATTAATATTCCAATAAAGGCCTCTCATCAGGATTTTGTTTGCTAAATTCAAGTATGTGTCTTAAGAGCAAAGAGAGGTCCGGCCTTGCTTTTTGGAATGATTCTTTCCTGCTGGTGACAGTAACTAGAATTTGTATTAAATCTGGCAGCAGCATACTTGAACATTATTTGGACAATTGTCAGGCTAACTGTGGGATTTCTTCTCATCTTTTGTGTTAGTCCCACTGTGTAGCATTGAATTATTTTCCTATTTTTACACCTTCAACAGCTGCCTAGGGCTCTGAGAACAAAGCACAAACATGGTAGACATCAGCAGCATGCCCCGTGAATGGAATCAGTCCCAGATGTCGTCGCCTGGATAGTCTCACCACCAACTCATCAGTTCACGCTACAAATGAGGACTCTGGAGTCCAGGGGACAGCAATGACTTGGCTAAAGTACTACAGTCCCTGAAAGACTCAGCTAAGACTAAAACTCAATGTCTTATTGGTGCCTTCTCTGGAGAATGAAGACTCTTGGACCCACAAAAATCAGGATTATCTTTTTCAACCCAAGTGCTCTGGAGGATCTAGACCAGATTGGTACGGGGGGAAAATACGGTGTGTCCCTCAACCCAAAACTCAACTTTTACCAGGAGGTAAGATGTTCTGAAGGTTGTAAGAAATTTATCTTTGGTCAACCTACTGAATGGGAGAAGATATTTGCACGTCACATATGTGACAAGGGGTTAATATACAATACCTAAAAAGAACTCATAAAACTCAAACTAATAATCTAATAAAAATGGGCTGATCATCTTAATGAACACTGCTCTAAAGAAGACATACGCAGGGCCACCAGACACGTAGAAAGATGTTCTACCTCTCTTGTCATTAGAGAAACAAAAATCAAAACAACAATGTGGTATCACCTCACTCACACCAGTGAGAATGGCTATTATCCAGGCTGACCATATGTACCGCTTTAAATGGGACAGTACCATTTTTTTCATATTTCCTGACTGTCCTGTCATTTTAATATCAGTGTCAATTTTGTCCCATTTTTAATAAATCAGGGTCATATTTAACACGAGGCAATAGGGAGAGTTGAGTTGCCCTGGGCTATCTGTTGAGGGAACTCCAAAGCAGCTGTCCCTTTTGCCCCATGTTAAAGGTGGCCTTTGCTGGGGCTAACTGACTTGGGCTGTGGCTGCTACTGCTATTCCCATGCCTTTGAGAAACAGGAGCCAAGCAGGAAGATGATCCTCACCCACCATTCCCTTATGTGCTTGTTTCTTCAGAGGGAGCACAGCATGCTCAAACTGCAGCTGAGTACTACGAGGGTTATCTCTGGCAGTATGGGGGTTATCTTTGGCACTGTGGGGTTTATTGGACATTTCTGGCACTGTGATGGTTAAAGTGGCATGTACTTTAGGCAGAACATTTAGAGCAGGGCTTATGGGGGTACCAAATCTGGTTTTCACCAAAGGTACCAAAATTCCTTGCACCGGCCTAAATCGTTTGTATGAAGTAATGACATATGTCATTACTATGGGATCGCCTATCTGCATCACATAGTACTTGCTTGTTGCTGGCCTGGCCGCTCAGCTACTGCTCGGATTGCTCTGCCTTTTCGCCTCCCCTTAGTTGCCAGCACATAACCCCATCCTGTTTTTGCCATCCCAAAGTCCCATTTTTGTCTCAAGGAAATATGACCAGCCAACTGTTATCCAAAAGAATGAAAACATCAACTGCTCAAGAGGATGTAAAGAATAGGGAACTCTTATTCATTATTGATGGGAGTGTAAGATTGTATAACCATTATGGAAAGCAATATGGAGATTCCTCAAAAAACAGAAAATGGAAATTCCACATGATCCAGTTATTCCTCTACTAGCTATTCACTCTAAAAACACAACACTTATTTGCAGATATGTATGCACCCCTGTGTTCATTGTCGCATTATTTATAATAGTGAAGAGCTGAAAGCAACCCAAATGTCCATCAACAGATGAGTAGATAGGAAGAGGTAGTCTATATACACAATGGGATACTATGCAGAAAAGGGTGAAATCCTGCTGTTTGCAGCAACGTGGATGGACAGAGAAAGAATGATAAGCCAGAAGAAAGACAGACATCATATACGATCACTCATGTGTGGAGTATAGATATTAAGTAAATGAATAAACTAAATTAAGTAAAAGTAGACCTTAAAAATGAACTAAATAAAATGACAAGAGATTTTTAGCTCAAAAAAAAGCAAATCAGAAGTTGCAAGAAGCCAAAGGGGGAAATGGGGTAAAGGGGATTAAGTGTATAGTGAAGGAAAAAAGGCAACAATGGTAAACTTACTCTATTATATGCAGATGCTGAATTGCTATGATGTAGACCTTAAACGTATTTAATGTTACAATGTAATATTCCTTCAATAAAATCGGAATTAAAAAATACATCTTTTGGTTTGATATCTTCCATGTATTTGCATTTTTTTCCTAAATGTTTTAATGGGGACTCTATAGTAGAAAATATAAAGCTGCTAATGACTCTGAGGTCTAGATTCTTACACTGCAGGTGGGGACTCTCCCCTGTGCTAGAAGCAGCAGGCTTGTTGTAGGAAACTTTGCTACTCTAAAGAGTGGTCTGCATACCAGCAGCCTCCCTATCGCCTTGGAGCTTATTATAACTGCAGAATCCCAGGCCCCACCCAGATCTTTTGAATAAAAATCTACATTATAACCAGGTTCCCAGGTGCCTGGTGTGGACACAGAAGTTTAAGAAAAACTGTCTAAAGCCTTCTTTGAAGAACCTTCTGGAAGCAGTATTCTCTTTTGATTCTTTCCTGAGGCTCTGGCTGGGTTTCCCAAGGGAACAACGTGAAATCCTTTGCACAGCTATTGCTGTTTCTTTGAAACTCTGGAAGTGACAGTTTCCTTCCCCCTTCTTGGAATTTCATTATGTCTACATTGTCTGACAAGGAACTGGTTAAAAGCTAAAACTAGACAAAAATGCTTGACTTCATCTTTTTTTTTTTTTTGAATTGTAAAAGGAACATTTATTCATTAGAGAAATTTGGATGACACATGTAGAAAGAAGAAAATAAACCATTTGTCAATACAGAGTGACAGCCACTACTTTTACCATCTTGGCGATGGTCTTCTAGATACACACACACACACACACACACACACACACACACACAGCGGTTTTATTTCATATTTTGAATAACAAATATATTCACATGGTTCAATGAAATATGAAAAGAATTATAGTAAAATTATTTTGTTCATTACTACATCTATTCAGTTCTACCCTAACTCCTATATATATTCTTAATTTCTGTGCATCTTTAAGATATATTATATATAATAAAATATATATGAATATATTTTCTCCATTTTAAACACAAATAACAGCTTTTTTCTACACAGTTTTGCAACTTATGCACATGTTTTTTTAACTACTAAAAGTTTCACAGTTGTAACAGACTTTGTGAATTATGTTTTAGTTTATATTTTACCATAAACTCTTCCCATTATTTACAGAGTTTTCATGAATGACATTTAAAATGACCACACAGTATTTTATTGTGAATACTTAACAATAGCTTACTTAACCATTTGAGGCAACTCTTGAACATTTGGACACTTTCCTTGCTTTTGCTTCAATTACAGAGTATGTTGTGATGAAATCCTGTGTGTACAGAGTTTCCACCACCCATGGGCATTGGGGATCTCGATTCATCCTCAGCATCTGCTGCTGGGACCCCAGAGCAGCCTGTGTTCTTTCCTGTTCTGAGTTTTGGTTGTTCTATTTTTTTCTTTTCAGTTTTGTGGAATACTCTGTTACCTATTCACATAATCTCTACAGTCTCTTAAAATATAACACCCTTATAGCTTAGAACAAATAAGCTTTAATTGGTTCATAAAACAATGAAAAAGAGGGGAAGAGAGGGTAGCATTTTCATCCATCACAGCATTAATTCCATATTTGGAAGAAAAGCAGTGGGGTTAGCTAGTAAGGCAAGTCAAAGCAAAGATAAAACGAACAAAAACCAACTCACCTAAAACTGTGAAAATGGCAAATGAATATTCATGGGAAATGAAGAACATGGGGAGTTAGTCTTGCTACATCAAGAAGAAAGACTAGAAACAGAAAAGTGGTTCATTCTCATGGTTTCTTGAATTTCAGAGAACTTAAACATTTGAGGAGACACAGGTTCCAGCGTATGGAGGAGTACTTGTTTTGCTCACCTTCCCTCTTTGAAATGACAGATTTAAAGAGTATTAAACACAAATGCTTCTTGGTTGGAAACTATTTTGAGATACAATCAGAGCAAATTCAGAGCCATATAGCTTATCTCCAGACAAATTCTAAAGCAAAAGGCAGCTGATGACTGCAGGATAAGGAGATAGGGTTAGTTCAAACAACAGAAATACTTAGAGAAAACATTATTTTGCAACTGTTGGGGAATGCCCATTCTTATAAGACAGGTGAGGGTAACAAGAGCCAATGAATTCTCTTTTCGGAAAACAAGGTGGAGTTACTGTAATCCAATGCAATGCAATCCAATAATAAATTCAGTGTCAGAAACCCGGTCCTTCAGTGGTTAAAGGAAAATTGAAGCCTTAATTCTTTGTGATAGATTCCAAAAGGAAAGGGGTTTCAGAAATGCCTAATGACTTTAGGGATACATTTGTATATCTATAACTAACATCTGAAAATAGCAAGATTTGTGGAATGCAATCAAAGAAAGTTTAATTGTGCTCTCACTATCCCACATAGTCCATAGGAAATCTGCAACTTTGATCCATTGTAAATGGGACTACACTTCCAAAAAGTTTCTGAAGACTGTGCTACTATAGATCAATCCAGCCGACATCTCACTCTTCAGAGTTCTCAGTCATGAATAGGATGTCAATACATCACATCTACCAAACTTCAGAAAACATTCAGTTCCAGAACCAATGCTTCACTGGGTTCTCATTCTTTCCATGGGTAAATGTAAATTCTTGCACACTCTTCTCTCATCTCCTACTCCACTACTTGGGTGCCTCTCAACTTTATAAGTTAGTTCTTGACCAGTTGTTTTATAATTCAATTTGGAAGTCTTGCACCAACACTTTCATATAGGGTGTGAGTAAATATAGTTAATCCTAATAAATTTTCAAAAATGTTAGGCACATGCATATATAATTAGTTCACATCCAAGTTCACATCAGTTTTAGAATATCTTAGTAGTATACAGAATATTGAGAAATGTATGTGATATGTTATTCTAGGAACAATACAGCCTAAAAGGGTCTTGAATTTTCCTTGAGTTAATTTTTATGTCAAAGAGGTTGCATGTTTTTGGAGATTTAAACTTTCAGGTTGAAAGTGTATTTTACTTTCTGGAGGAAAACATCTATACTGTTTTCTAGAGGGATAAGGAAATGAAATGCCTTAAGTGAAGAAACAATTTAGGTTGGGGATTGTGTATATATTGTAAGTTGCTGGATCCCTGTGAGATAAATCTGTGTGGGAAAATGTCATTTTGGGATTATATTTTTATGTTATGAAAGAGTAGGAAGGAGAGAGATGAATAATTGACCCTTGCCATTTCTGTTTCTACTGCTTTTCCTGCAAGCAGATAAAATGCTAAAATACTAAATGCACACACTAAAGCTGCTCCTTGGCAGATGTGGATTATTTTCCAAAGGGATGCATTCAAAGAGCATCATCCAAATCACTTCTTTTTTCTGCATCCCCTAAGTTTGTCTCAGTGCAGCTCTACACATTACTATGCACAGGTTTACCTAGCACTCTATAATTGCTGTTTCAGCCCTGGGTGAACCTTGCTCTGAGCAAAATTTCCATACAATTTGTTTAAGTGAATTGATAAATTGGGGTTGGGAATTTTTTAAATCAAAATAAAAAAAAAATACTACAGTTTATAAAAGAATCACTATAAATTTCCTCAAATACTGTCTTCTTCAGTGTTGTTTTAAAATTTAAATTTACACAAAATTAAGTCCATGCAACACATTTTAGTAGCTGGAGTTTCCTTACAGGATGCCAGGGATATGTACAGTATCAAGGCGCTCCAAGTAGCTTGGGTGATGGAAGACACTGGACAGGGAGAGTGTTCACAGACCTACTTCTGAACCAATGTGAGACCAGCCCTGCCTTAGAGGGCTTGCAGAAGTAGTCACAGGAAACTTTGGAATCCCAAATGATTAGATAAGGGGGTATGAGTCTAAATTGCTGGCATATTAATTAATATTCTCTCACTCATCCTCATACAGAGGGAGTAAGCATGGAAGAGGAACTGTGGGCATTTGGGGCATATGTCCTTAAGGAGTTTCTTTTGCTTTGGGTCCTGTTTCTCAACCAGGACCTCTTACTTGTAAAAACTTGTCCAGACTTGGCAGTGTGGTCAGTCTGAAGGTATCACATCTGTTACATTGATTAAAGCAGGAGGCCGTTATAACAGATGGTTCTAATGCTGTGGTCCTCTTCACAAGCAACCAACATCTAAGCCTGTAAATGTCTCAAGGTTATGAGATGGAAAACTAAGAACAACCAACCACAAATGGACAACAGGTTTTAAGCCAAAGCCAATCAACAGTCTCCTCCTTTTGCTTCCCCTTTAAACTTTCAGGGAAACATCCAGGTCCCAAGCTAACCAATCATCTGGTTTGGGGCTGTCTGATTTGGAATCCATTTTTGCTTAAATAAATGCTTAAAATTTTCCATATGCCAGTTTATCTTTTAGCAACATAAATAAACAAGATAAGACCAGCACATGGAAGACAAGCTATATCTCGCTCTAGTACGAAGATGGGAGAAAAAGTAGACATTCCTTAGGTTTTTGTGACCTCACAATCAAAGGACAGACAGCAGACAGTCTGATTGCATGCCCATTCTGAGCTTAGTAAATGCTGGTTTAGGATGATCAGATTAGAGTTATGTATTTGTAACCATTATATGCAGCTGAGAAATACTGTTGTTAGCTTTAAAAAGAGCAGAAAGCAGATAAGTTAGAAAGAAGAAAAATTATTCACTATGGCACTAATTACAAGATTGCAAGAAGGATATCTCTGTACAAGAATGTGATCACACTACATCATGTTTGTGTCATGTTTTTTTGTCTTCGAAATAAACTATGAACATGTATTTTGTGGTGTGATTTTAGAAGCACTCTATTAATATAATGCCTTTCTCTTATGTTCTCCTCTAACCAAGATTAATCAGCTACACATTTTTAAGCTAGAATTGGTAGCTCGCTTCTGCTCTTAATGAATTATTACCATTTATTATGCCTCCAGGATCCAGCAAACAGTGTCAGTTCTGTATGTGATATAGAAAAGAAATGGGCTCACCTAAAGAGGGAATACAATTTGAAAATTAAGCTAAAAGAACACACAGAAGAATATCAGAGCCTCAAGGGACAGCTGAGTTTCAACAGGAAAGAGCTGGGCATTGTGCAGCTGCCTCTGTCCCTTCCAGGATGCTTGGTTCAGGTATGGAGAGAGGCTGGGTTCTCCTTGAGGGAAGAAGTGCTGCAAGTGTGAAAGAAACAGCTCCTCCTAACAGTGACATTGATTCAAAGAGATTACTTTGGGGATGTCGGGGGAAGGGGGCCTGTGTGTATGGGGGTGTGGGGGGTGGGGGCACACCCTGGAGGTTCAGGCAGCTGACATGCATACTATGTAAATAAAGCTCAAGGGCCCTGGTTTGAGACCTGGGGCTGGGGTGAAAAATGAATGAATGAATAATGGTTTTTCCTCCTCTTTCCTCCTTCCTACCTGCCTGCTTTTCTCTATGAGAGAGAGAGAGAGAGAGAGAGAGAGAGAGAGAGAGAGAGAGAGAGAGAGAGAGAGAGAGAGAGAGAGAGAAAGAAATTGGGTTTCAATAAATATTTGACTGGAGTCCTGATAACAAGATCAAAATTGTTAAGCTTCTCCTGGGTATAAGTTTATTAAACCAGAAAGGGGGTACCTACGAGAGTTGGACCATACCAGGCACCATGGAGGCCAAAATGCTCCTCAGAAACGTCTGGCTATGGGCTGTTTACTTTCTCCAGACCCAGTGAGAACAGCGTCTCGCTTTGGCTCAATAAACAGAAAAGTTGATGTTGTAAAAAGGGGTACATTTCAGAGGTTTTTAGTATGTTCACAAGTTGTGCAATCATCATTTTATCACCCCAGAAAGAAGACCTGCATCTAAGAGCAGTCGTTCTCTTTTCCCATCTACCTTCAGCCCTGGTAAACATTAATCACCTTTATGTGTATTTCTCAATTCCAGACGCTTCATAATTCAGAAATGGAATCATACATTATATATGATTCTGACTTCTTACCTTTAACATAATGTTTTCAAGAATTATCATGTTGGTGCATATATAGGAACTATTTTCCTATTTGTAACTGAGTAATGTTTCATTGTATGAATATCCCATATTTTGTTTTCCACTCTGATCTCTTAGCATAGTTCATGTATATAATACAGAATTTAAGTCAAAATGCTCTATATTAGGTCTTTAGGATTTTTTTTTACCTTATAATTGAAAGTTTATATTCTCTAACCGTTATTCCTCATTCTCTCTACCACCCATATCTTTTTACTGTTTCTATAATTTTGACATCTGAAATTTCACTTATATACAGTATTCTTTTTTCTGTATTGTTTCACCTATCATAAAGCCCTCCAGATTCATGTATGTTGTTGCAAATGACAGGATTTCCTTTTTTATCATCAAATAGTACTCTGATACGTATGTGTGTGTATGTATGTATATAGTCTCATCAATTGTTGGATAATTAAGTTGTCTCCAGGTCTTGGTCATTGTGAGCAATGCTATAATGAACATGAGAGAGCAAATACTTTTTTAAAATCCTATTTCATTTTCTTTGGATGTTTATATAGAAGTAGAATTCCTATATTTTATAAGGTAGTTTTATATTAAGAAGTTCTATTATAGAAGTTCTATTGTATGGCAGTTCTATATTTAATTTTTTGAGGAGCCTCCATACTGTTTTCTATAGTGGCAGAAATTATTGCATTTGCTCCAGATCTGTTTGACTTACTGGCTTCTATTAAGGTCATATCTTTGGGTGAATGAAATGGTGCACATAGTAAGCACAGGAGAGTGTGTGGTCTTCTCCTTCATATGGTGACATGGAATACTACAGGTAATAGTCATTCCTTTAAAGTACTGAAAATCAACAAGGAAAATCTCAACTACACAATTTAAACTTATACCTTAAAGAGCTGTAAAGAGAAAAATAAATGGAACCAAAGTTAGTAGAAGAAAGGAAATAATAAAAATTAGAGTGGGAATAAATAAAATATGAATTTAAAAGACTATACAATAGAGCAATGAAGCCAGGAGTTGGTTATAGATAAGATGAAAACTATCTGTAACAACCTTTAATGTTAATGGATTGAACTCACCTATCAAAAGGCACAGAGTTCCTGAAAGACTTAAAAAACATAACTCAACTTTCTGTATCATATAGGAAACTCATCTACATTAAAAGATAAACATGGGCTCAAAATAAAAGGTTAGAAGAGGATCATACAATCAAATAGTAAACTAAAAATGACAGAGACAGTCATGCTTATATCACATAAAACAGACTGCCAAATAAAGACAGTAACAAAACACAGAGATGGACTTCCGGCAATAATTAAGGGGTTAATTCATCAAGAAGACATAACTCATAAATATATATGCACAAAATGAAGGAGCATCCAAATCCATAAAGCAATCATTAACAGAAATAAAGAGAGATGTTGACAGCAATAGAATAATAGCAGGAGACTTCAGTAGCCCATTTATAACAAAGGACAGATCAAGCAGGCAGGAAACTAATGGAGAGACAACAGTCTGAAATGACAAATTAGAATAGATAGGTTTAATAGACATTTACCAAACACAATAACCAACAACTGCAGAATTCACATTTTTCTCAAGTGTTTATGGAACATTCTCAAGGATAGACAATATGTTGGGAAACCAGACAAATCTCAATTAATTCATGAAGATTGAATTCATACCAAGTATCTTCTCTTGCAATGGCATAAAACTAGAAATCAACCACACATACACACATGATGATGGAAAATCCTGAAATATGTGAAGGGTAAACAACATGCTTATGAATAGCTTTGGGCAAGGGAAGAACTCAGAGGAGAAATTAAAAAGTACTTGGAAAAAAATGACAATGAAGACACAAGCTATCAGAACTTATGAGATGCAGTAAAAGCAGTATTAGGAGGGAAGCTTATAGCAGTCCAAGGCTATCTCAAGCAGTAAGAAAAACTGCAAATAAATAATATAACCCTACACCTAAAGCAACCAGATAAAGAACAACTGAAGACAAAAATCAGTAGAAGGAAGAACAAAATAAAAATTTTAGCAGAAATAAACAAAATAGAAATCAAAATGACAATTCAGAAGACTACTGAAAAGCAAAGGCTGGTTCTTTGAGAATGTAAAATTGACAAAACTTTGGCTAGGTTCACTAAGAAATAGTGAAAACTAATAACTAGAATCAGCAATGAAAGGTAAGAAGTTACAATGAATACATCAGAAATATACAGCAGTGTAAGAGACTACTGTAATTAGCTATATGCAAAAACTTTGGACAACCTTAGAGGACATGGACCAATTATTAAACTCATACTCAGGAACCAGGAAGAAATTAAAAACCTGAACAGACCTATCATAAATGAGGAAATTGAAGAAGGAATCAAAAGTCTCTCTAGAAATAAAAGTCCAGGACCAGATGACATTACTAGTGAGTTTTACCAAACCTTCAGATGAGAATACCTACTATTCTCAAACTCTTCCAAAATACTGAAGGACGGGGAACACTTGCAAACACTTTCCATAAGGCCAACATTACTCTGATTCCAAAAGCAGACAAAGACATCACATAAAAAGAAAATAACAGACCAATATGCAGATGAACATAGGTGCAAAAATCCTCAACAAAATATTAGCAATTTAACAGTACATCAAAAAGATAACATCCATCATGACCATGTCAGATTTATGCCAGAATTCAAGAAAGTTTCAACACATGCAAATCTATCAATGTAATATACCACATAAACAAAAGGAAGGAAAAAAATCATATCGTTATATTAATAAGTATATCGAAAGTATTTGAAAAGATTTAGGAAATTATTTATGATAAAAACTACATAAAATGTTATCAGATCAAATGTGCCTGAACATAATAAAGGTCATATGTGATAAACTCACAGCTGACATTATACACAATTGTGAAAAACTGAAAGCATTTATTTCTTCTAAGATGAGGGATGAGACAAAAGTGTCCACTCTTAACCACTGCTATGCCATATCGTATTGCAGGCCCTTGCTGGAGCAGTTAGGCAAATAAGAAGAAAGGAAAGGTATCCAAATTGGAAAAGAAGAAATAAGACTATCATTGTTTGAAGATGGCATGATAATATATGTAGAAAATCCTAAATGCCAACAAAAAAGACCTATTAGAATTAATTAATGGGTATATAAAGTCACAGACTAACAAACTAACATACAAAAATCTTTTGTATTTTTATATGCAAACAATGGGATAGAAGAGAATGAAATTAAGAAAACTATTCCATTTACATTAAAAACTAAAAGAATTAAATACCTTAAATATACTTGACAAAAGAGAAGAAAATCCTGTATGATGAAAGCTAATTTATTAAAAGAAACAGGAAGATACAAAGCGATGAAAAGATATTCAACACTCATAGATAGGAATAATAAACATTGTTAAAATGGTCATCTTACATAAAGCAATATACAGGTTAGATGTAATCCCCATCAAAATTCAACAGCATTTTTTAAGGAAATAAAACATTAAAATTTGCATGAAATCATAAAAGACTCCAACTAGCCAATTCAATCATGAGGAAAAAAAGGAACAGAAATCAAAAAGTGGAAGTATAACACTTCCAGATTTTGAAGTATACTACAAAGCAATTAAGATTAAAACTGTATGTCACTGGAATAAAACGATACATGAATCAGAAGAATAAAAGTGAATTACCAAAAACAGATGCACACATGTTTAGCCAGTTCATTTACAACAAAGGACCCAAGAGCATATGATGGAGAAAGGAAAGTCTTCAACAATGGTTTTCGGAAAACTGGACAACCACAAGCAAGTTAGGTCACTCTCTAACACCTACACAAAAAATAGTTAAAATGGATTAGAGACTTGGACATAAGACCAGAAACCATAAAATACTTAGAAGAAAACATAGGCAATATGTTTTATGACATTGGTCTTTGGGGACTCAACTCCAGTGGTAAGGGAAACAAAAACAAGAATAAACAAATGGAAAAACATCAAACTCAAAAACTTCTGCACAGCCAAAGAATATATCACCAAAATGAAAAGACATTCTACTGTCGGGGAGAGGATAGTTGCACAACATAGTCTGCCAATGGCTTAATATCTAAAATATATAAAAAACTCATAAAACTCAACAGAAAAAGACAAAGCAATAAAAAGTGGATAGAAAATCTGAATAGACATTTCTTGAAAGAAGACATAGATTACCAACAAGTACATGACAAGACATTCCTCTTCTTTTTATTAAAAAAAAGAAAATAAAAACAAGTAGATGTCATCTCATACCTGTGAGAATAGCAATTATCCAAAAGATTGGAAACAACACATATTGTCAAGGATGCAGAAAAAAGGGAACACTTTTACATTGTTGGTGGAAGTGTAGATTGGTACAACCATTATGGAAAGTAGTATGGAGATTCCTAAAAAAATTGAGAATGTAAGTTCCACATAATCCCATTATCCCATTTCTGAGTATTTACTTGAAAAGACACAAAAATGTTAATTCTCTGAGATACAAGCATCTCATGCTTATTGCATCATTATTTATAATAGCCAAACAAAGAAAATTACCTAAGTGTCCATTATCAGATAAATGGATAAAGGAGATATGAGACATACGTGTGTGTGTGTGTGTGTATATATATATATATATATATATACATATATATATATATACACACAAAATAGAATAGTACACAATTCTAAAAATATGAAATTCCTTCATTTGTGATAACATGCATGGAGCCAGAGGGAATTATGTTAAGTGAAATAAATCAGAGGAGATAGATGAAAAGATGAATACTGTATTATTTCACTCATATATGAAATATAAAGAAACAAACTAAATGAACAGACAAAGCAAAACAGTCTTTGGATATTGACAAAGGAACTGATGCTACCAGAGGAGAAGGTGGTGGGGGGCAGGAGCAAGTGATGGCGGGAGTCCAATGGACAGTTCCCAAAACTAATAGTAATTTGATGGTGGGCATAATGTGTTATCATATAATTGATGAATAGTGAGCCTGCACAACTAAACATACATTATTTTATAAATCATAATTATCTCAATTTTAAACTATTGGAAAGTATACATGGTTATAGTAAAGTAGCTGGTTATGAAATTAACTTAAAATATATCACATTTTTATATACAAATGAGTTAGAACAAAATTAAGAAAAGAATCTTATTTGTAATTATGATGAAATAAAAAATTTTATGAAAAACTAAACAAAGTAGGTGAAAGACCTGTATAATGAAATTATTGGGCATTGTTAAAATAGAAGACACACAGAAATGGAGAAATATTACATGCTCAGAGACAAGAAGAATTAACATTGTCAAAGTGTTCATCCTACCTAAAGCAATATATAGGTTTAATGTAATCCATTACCTTAATGGGTTTGAATACTACCATAATTTGAATGGAACTATTGAAGGCCTCAAACAGCTAAGCAATTCTAAGAACTAAGCATGTAAATGGTGATAGCGTAGTCACCAGTTTCAAAATATACTACAAAGATATAGTAATCAAAATATATGGTATTGGGAAAAAACAGACACATAAAGCAATGGTATAGAATTGAGAATCTTGAAATAAACCTATACATATATGGTCAATTAATTTATGACGAAGAAGCCATGAACATGCAATGGAGAGAGGAAAGTCATTTTAGTAAATGGTGTTGGGAAAACTGGATGGCCATATGTAAAAGAATGAAACTGGAACACTTCCTAATACCATACACATAAAACAACTGAAAATGGATTACATATCTCAACATAAGACCAGAAACTATGAAACACATAGAAGAAAATATATATGATATATTCATGATATTTTCTTTAAAGATGTCTTGTGGACCTAACTACAATAGCAATCAAAATAAAATTAAAATAAACAGTTGGGATTATATTAAATGAAGGTTCTATACAGAAAAAGAAACTAGCAACAGAATAAAAAGATACCCTATAGAATGGAAGAAAATATTTTCACATCACATATCTGATAACGAGTTAATACCAAGATTTATAAAGAACCCATACAACTCAATGACAAAAACACCAAAATAACCCAATTACAAAAATGGACAGAGGATCTCGATATATACATTTCTCCAGTGAGGATGTACAGATGGCCAACACCCATGAAAAAATATTCTTCATCACTTATTAGAGAAAAATACAAATCAAAATCACAATGAGATGTCACCTTACACCAGTGAGAACGATCTATATCAAAATGACAAGAGACAGCATGTATTAGTGAGGATATAAAGAGAAAGGAACACTCAAACACTGTTGGTGAGAATGTATGTTGGCATGACAATTTTGAAAAATGGTGCAGAAATTTCTTTAAAAATTTAAAATAGAATTAATACATGATCCAGCAGTCCTATTTCTAGGTATCTATTTGAAGAATATGAACTAGTAACTCATAAAGATGTATGCACCCTTATGCTTATGCAGCATTATTTACAATAGCCAAGATAAGGAAACAATCTAAATGTTCATTGATAGAGGAAAGAATAAAGAAGGTCTGGTATGTATTATACGTATTTTTGTATATACATATCTTTGCACAAGCGTATATTAGGTGTATGTATGTGAATATATATATATACACAATTGAGCACTACTCAGACATTAGAAAGGGGACATTTTGCTATTCTTGACAATGTGGAGAGAATATCAGGATATATTGCTGAGTGAGGTGAGTCAAAAGGAGAAAGACAAATATTGGACGATGTCTTCTATATTTGCAATACTGATAAATAATGCAAACAAATGACAAAGTAAAATTAAAACCAACTTTTGGACTGTGACAGCAAGGCTGAGGTTGCCAGAGGGGGAGGGAGTAAGAAAGAGAATGTGTTCCTGTGGGAGATTATGTGTCATTTTATTTTAATCTTACTTTCCCCCTTTCCTTTCTTAGTTTCTTTTTTTTCTTGTATTTTGATCTGTTTTCATTAATCAAAAATAAAGGAAATATATTAAAAGTTATAAAATAATACAAGACAGAAAATTAGGAAATAAAGGTGAGCATAAAAAAGAAATTAATCTACTTCCTTATAAATTACAGATAGCATTATTGAGATTTCTTTTTACAAAATGTGACATCACAACTTTACATTCTGCTTTTTTCTTTAAACAATGAACTGTTAATATATTTCCGAGGCATCTGGTTAGAAGTATCTTAATGTGGTACTGTTCTTGTTTTATGTTTACTAAAACTCAATTTAATCTTATTAAGACTTTTTTTTCCCTGAAGGGAAAAATAGGTTGAGAAATTTCCTTAACACTCCAAAAAAGTCACTTCCATGTATCTCATCCTCAGGTCAAACGATGGTAGGCTTACATGAAGCAGACAGGACTCGGTCAAACCTAAATGGACATACCGATATTTAAAAATGATAGTGGGGTGGAGACACAACTCTGGCTCAGGCAGCTGAGATGCAGGCGTGCAAACCACAGACAACCTAAAGACCCAGGTTTGAGACCTGCGTCTAGGGTGAAAAATTGAAATTAACAAATAAATAAAGATGTTTCTTCCTCCTCTCCCTTCCTTGTCTTAAACAAATAAATAATAGTAGATCTGTCTGGAAAAGTTAGGGGGAACTCAAGAGGAAATGGGAAACCAGAAAGAGCGCTTGGTTTGGTTATAGGACAGAAAAAGAAAGAGAAAGAAAATTTGAGAAAGCTAGAAAACATAGAAAACCAAAATGATAATAAGTGTCATTTATTATGTCTCTTTACTTAAAGATGTGTGAAAATATCTTTTTAAAATATTGAAGCCATAAAGAGAACATGGGCTATATGGACCTTGACATTGGGTTAGAGCTGTCTTGGAGGACTTGCCTCCAATAGCAAGGTAAATAAAAGCAAAGATAAACAAGTAGGACTACATCAACTAAAAAGCTTCTGAACAGTGAAAGAAACATCATTAAAATGAAAAGACATTCTATTAAATGGAACAATCATATATTTCACAAGAAGTTAATATCCAAAGTATGTAAAGAACTCATACAACTCAACAACAGAATAACAAAAACCCAATTAAAAAATGAACAAATCTAAATAGATACGTCAAAAAAGACATACGAATGGCTAACAGGCAATGCAAAAATTCTCACTATCATTTATTAGGGAAATTCAAATTATACCACAATGAACTATCACCTCATACCTCTGAGAATGACTATTGCACAAAATACAAGAAACAACAAATATTAGGGAGGATGTGGAGAGTGGGGAATTCTTGTACATCATTGGTAGGAATGTAAATTGGTATAGCCACTATGGAAAGGAGTAGAGAGATTCTTCAAATTATTAAAAATAGAATTCCATTTGATCCAGGTATCCCAGTTCTGGGTATTTACTCAAAGGATACAAAAACACTAATTTGAAGAGATTATATTCATTGCTGCGATATTTACCAGAGACAAGCCCTGGAAGCTAAGTGCCCCTTGACAGATGACACCAAGAGGACTTGGCAGATATACACAATGGAAGACTACTTAGCCTCAAAAAAAATCCCAACACCACCACAAATTCTGCCATTTGAAACAATATGGGTGGATCAAAAAGGTATTATGCTTATTGAAATATGTTAGACAGGAGGAAGACACCTTATTATTTCATTCATATGTACCATATAGAGAAAATAAGCAAATAAATGAAGTAAATAAATAAAAATCAAGCTTTTAGACTACAAGATCAAAGTAATAGTTACCTTGGAGGGAAGACGGAAGTGGGGAAGGCAAGTGATGTAAAAAGGGTCAAGTGGATGAAGGATAAAATTGGACTTTTAGAGGTGAGCTTAATGTAGTGCAGATACTGATTTATAATGATGTACATCTGAATCTTATATAATGTTATAATACCATGTCACACCAATAAAAATTATTAAAAATAGGATGATGAATTCTTACTATTGATGTGTTGGCTTTCCTCACATTAATAATCTATGAATATATTTTCAGTGGCATAGTTTGGGGAAGTACACTATCAATTTAACAATATCTCTCCTTATTTTCAATTCCAACCACAGCTAATCACACTAAGCCATTATCTGGACCGAGTAAGCAAGCTTGTTTCCCCTTTATGCTTCTTGTCAATCACTGACATTTGATATCATTTCAGCATTGGTTCTGTGTAGTTAGAGAAGGAATGGACCAGCTACAAGGGCATGAGGATGCTAGGGAGAAAGCCAGCAAAAGCCGACTATACTGCAGTTACACAGAACGTCAGAGAGAACTGCATATTAAGAAAGGGGTAGGAGTAAGTATTTTTGCATTAGGAAAGAGAAATAAGGACAGAGACTTTTTCTGTTTAGGAGTAAAGTTTACTGGGATCTAAGGAACTTTTTAAATGACGAAATGCAAGATATTTTATACATACACAGGGCAAAGGACCATTGCTTCATTTCTTCCCCAGACCTCACATCACCTGACAGTTCCTGAAGAAGAGCATACACTCTAAGCACTGAGAAGACAACCATATGTTTACAAAATCTGTTTACAAAAAAATCCAGTTTGGTTAATACAGTTCAACATTAAAGTGATATTACTTTTTAGACTTTCAAAATGGCGGAAGGAATATGGGTTCATTTAAGAAAAATAGAAGACACAGATAGGCAAAAAGGTAATAACTATTCATGATTTTAACACGTTAAGACAAAAGACAAAAGCTCACTTTTGGTGGCATCACTGTTGAGGTATACTACTTCTGTAGTGCTGCTTATTCTTTTTCGTCTTTCCACTTTTTATTTATTTTATTTTGTTGTTCATCTTCGTTGTTCCCCGGGGCCCTGGAACATGAAACTGGATCCCTGGGATGTGTGTGGTCTGTGCCCAACCGCTACTCACCAGGGTGCTCCTGTGGTGTTTTTTCTTTAACCACTGTTAATCAGCTCAATCTTTTTCTGAAGAGACAGGTAGTCATATTTTCACATCTTGTCCCCAGTCATTTTCCTTCACTTATCCTTAGGGAAAAGCAAACTATTGCCAGTTGTGTGTGCACTAAGCAGAAGACTTCCCTGTCTTCCAGGGACTTGCTGAAGTTTTAAAACTCAGCCAGAGCCTCTTGAAGGAGTAAAAATCCCCAAAAGGAACCAATACCTGGGGAGGGGGGAGTCAGATGAGGAAATACAGTAGATAAAGGGCTTTCATTGGTGTCATGAGGATCACCCAAAGCCTAATGGCCCCAAAGTCTGAGAAAAGAGCAGGTTTTAAGGAGGACACTTGCCATAATGTTCCCACTCAGCTGATTTAACACAGGTTTGTGCACAAATTCTGAAGTTATTAGAACACTTATATTGACTAGGAAAATGTTGGTCCTAGGTTCAAACTAATAATCACATCATATGTGACAGTGGCACAGCAAGAATTTAGCTATTTTTATTTATTCCCTAGATCTGTTGGGGTTCGGTTTGGCCAGCAAATGTTGCAGACCAGCTGCATACCCTGCAGGGAACCCAGAGTTGAGGGAAAAGACAGGCCAAGGTCGACTGCATCTGTTCCCGCTCCATTCGGCTACCTCACTTGCAGAATTTCAGAATTCTTGGCTGGTGACTTGGGAAAATACAGCAGGGTGTTTGCATGTACGAGTTCTCTCCCTGCCAATACGTAATCCACCTGCGGTTATCATTTCACCTTGTTAATGCTTAAAATAACACATTTGTTTAAAGAAAAGAAAGAAAACAAACCAGGAAACACTGATGAGCTAAAAAGAAAAAAAAAATGGACGGTGATCCAAAGAAAAGAGTCATATAAATATGTTTTCACAAATGGAATCTTCTCGTACATACTGTTCATATCCTCTTTTTCTCTTAATATGGATGGAGAATATTTTATCCTCGGTATCGTATTTGAATTCCACTCAAAACCAAGTGCCATTTCTTCTTTATGCTCTTTTCTAACCAATATTACCCACTGTAAAATTTTATTTTCCAGTTAAGGCAGTCATAAATCCCTTTCCTTTCCCAAGAAAGGCAATAACACACACTGTTCTGGAGATCCAAAAAGGCAGTGTGAGTGGAAGAATGGGTGTCCTAGACCCCAGTTCTGCGGGGAGCTGCAGGAGAGGACAGAGAGTAAGTAGCAGAGAACCAGCACAGATCTTTGACATCAGGAGAGAGACTGGGCTTTTCCTGGGGTAGCAAGATTTTTTCAAATTTCAGACAATCTAAAAGCTAAGAGTCGATGCAGCAGAGGCACTCGTGGAAGAGATGTCCTCTCTGTGGGAAAGTTTTGGTCATCAGCCAGAAGTTAACTAGTGCTGTGACTAGTTATAATAAATAATGTGTTTAAAGAGGTCATCTATTCATAATTCCACAACACAAAGATGCTCTACTTTCCAACATCCAAAATTAGGCAAGTGATACATATTCATTCGAGAAGAGATAAATATAAAAAAGGAAATCATTCTTCTAAATGCTGTCTACTTACACTAACACAGGACCTAATTTCTTTTTCAAATATGGAATCATACTGCATACGCCACTTTTTAGCCTTTTTTCTCCCCATGTCAATGTTATTTTTCAGCCGCAAAGAATTCAATTTTTATTTCATTGGAAATATAATTGACAGAAGGTCCATAAACCCAGCTTCTTTAACATGCTCACTTCTTCCCTCTATTCTGTGAGACCCTGGGATTCTTTAAAAAATGTCTCCTATTTAAGCTAGCGATTTATGGTATCAAGAAAACCCTAACACATATGCAAAAAATAATGGGAAAATAAAGGAAAATGGAAGAAGAGGTGCAGATCTAGTATAGGTGTGTTCTCTGCAGAGCAAGTAGAAGTTTAAAAAAGCAAACAAATGAACCTCCATCTGGAACTACATGAAAAGAGAAACTTGCAGAGAAGGACACCATCTTTAAAAGGGGATTATATCTTGCTACATCAGGAAAAAGATATTAATGAGGAGACAGCAATTTTGTTAATTGAATAAGTGATATCCAGAGCTTAGAAAATCTCAAAAAACAAACAAATAAAAAATACGGCAAGACACTGGGGAGAAGTATGTGACCTAGGATTCCTGAAAAACGCAGCGGGGGAAGAACTAAACAGCAGTAACCCTAGCTTAGGCCCTCTCTGAGGCCTCCCCAGCTAGAACACCCTCCAGTGCAAGACAACACTGAATGACATGAAGATTATCTGGATAAAATGCCAGGGGAGAGGCAGGGCACTGGTCAACCTAGCAAGAAAAATGAGAATGAGAACGATTTCTTCAAAAGATTTTTTTAACCTTTCTGTTTTTGTAAATATTCTTAAATCAAGCACGTACTGAGTAGGAATTCCTGTTTCCTTGAAGGTAAAAAACACGCTTCTAAAAATTAAAATGCTCACTGAAAAAAACAGTTTACCACTGCCACTTCATGAGGAAGATTTTGTCAATGAACAGCTCTTCTTTGATGCCTTGTCATGTTTCTTTTCTTATCTAATTTTGTTAGAGAACCAGGAGGATCATTACAAATTAAACTAATACTTACATGCAGTAACAAGTGTACACATTAAGTCTGTAGGGCGAGTACATCTTTTCTTAAAAATAACAACCAAAATTTCTAGAGAGAAAAAAAGACCATCTCAGCCATTATACTGTATATGTAGAAAGAGGCATTCATCTTTCCTATTTGTCAAAAGCATTCATGGACAATAAAATATCATTGAGAAGCTAAAATAGACATTTGACTGTCAGTCTGCTTTTCAGAAGAAATTATTATTATTGGGCTCAATTCGATTGGTAGTATTAGAGTCACTTTTATTTTGAAGTAGCAGTTTAATAGATGCATTATGGCATTTGCATTTTTCTTGCTCTTCCTCTAAGAGACAGTGTGGACAGAAATAAAAGAAATGACTTCCTCTGAAGAAATCAACTTTGAAACAGAAGAAAGTGAATGGCCACTGAAGTCTCCTTGAAACGCCATGCTGGGGAAAGGACAGGATGAAGAAAAGGAGTCGGGTATGAAGTGTAGGCTAGAGAGGTGACCTAGGTTCTTTTTCAGGCAGGGGTTCCCACAATAAAGAAGAGAAACAGGAAAGGGACTTTAATTCCCAGGAACAATACTATTTGTAGCTTAAATTCATTAAAGACATGTTAGAAATTGAAAATCACCTTTGATGAACATTTCTTGGTATGCTTTTATGTATTTTCTTTCACTTTACAGTTTATGTTGTATTTGAAAATTTCCAACCACATCTCAGCTGAGGTACAGGGAAAAGAAACTTTTTTTTTTAATCCCTTTAAGCTTTAAGATTTTAAACTGCAAGTGAGATCTGCCAGCAAACTAGTCAGATCCCAGGGTTTCATGTAAGAATCAGAGGTTAAGTCAAAAGTTCAGACTTTTCGGTACAAGAACAGATCTTGAGGTAACAGATCTTGATGGAAACTGAGTTAAAAGACCAATTTTTCCTGAGAATAGGGCTGCAATGCACAGAAGTCCTTTTTATCAGGTGCACGTATCCAGTTGATTCTGCTCCCTTGTTCAAAAAGTTTCTTTTAGAGTAGAGCTATGAGCTTGCAGGCACTTGCTTCTGTGGATCACCTCTGGGAAGAGGTGGGATGGTCTTCTCATTGTTCCCGTTTGTGTCAGCATTTCAACTGTTATGAGGTCAACTCCACCCTAATGTGTTTAATCATTTTTATATGCTGCTCTGTGTCTAACTAACACCAAAGTCCTTTCAAATGCTCTCCAAGGATACTTACACTTTTCTTTGGATTTAGGACCCAGACTCCTGTCTAGTCTATAAGAATTCTGTATTTCCTCTCTTCTACAATCGCTGGTCTTGGGGCAGAGAAGGCTAACGAGTAGTAATCAAAACTTGGAAATAAGGCCAAAGGATGATTGTATGCCATCTCAATATCATCCTGGAGTACTGCCTAGGGTTATCTAGGTCTCTGGAGAAATATGCCTTTCTTTGATTTACTGCTCACTATTGAGTAGGTCCTGAACTTTATATACTTAGAAGGCTGATTAAAAAAAAAAAAAAAGAAACCCAAAGATCATTGTTTTATTGCCCTACAGAATGTCAAACAATTTTTTTAAATCTATCAAACTTGTTTCATCACTTTTTCTGACTGACTATATAAACATTTCTTCTGCTAATGCTCTTTACCATCCTGCTGGTTTCATAATGAATGAATCAAAAAAATCTTTGATACTTGGTCACCATGTATTTGAATGCGAGGTATATTTTTAACATCTTGAAAATTATACTTTGTTAAAATCTTTGCCTGTCTGTTCTATCAGGTACCTCTTTTACATTATTACAGGGGTTTCCTTTTTGTTTCTTCTAAAGAGCTTTCTGTTCTTGGATCCCTATAACTCATATTCTTGCCTCTGATGATTTTTATGAAAGGAAGAATGATGTGATGAGTGGAGAATTCATTTTAGAGTCAGACAGGTTTGAGCTGGAATTGTAGTTTCCTGATAGATTTGAACCTTGAACAGATCACTTAACTTCTCTGGCCATATTTTTCTCCAAGATAAAAGAATCACTTGTATTTTAACAATTATATTTCTCAGTTTGTTTATAAAGGAAGGAAGTCAAATTGATTAATTAGTGAAATTCTCTTCGGTTATAAAGGCTCTCGTTCCAACAGTTAAGAGCTTCTAGTCCCAATTAACTTTGAAGAATCAGCAGTTTAAAAAATATGCAGAGTTCTTTTATCTTGTTTCGATATTGTTATAGAACAGTAACAGTAAATAGAAGCAGGGAAACCATAAATACCCCCCACAAATCAGTATCATGAATTCCTCAATGCTAAGTCACCAGGCAATCTCTAGATCACTTTCAGTTTCATCATAAAAGTGCCAGTTATTTCATTAGATCTTAAATCTAAGTATCTAACAATTCAGGAGTCTGACATATAACTTTAAATAAAAATAGCTTATAAGTGTAATATTAGTCCACTGTATGCCAAAGTCCACTGAAAAAACATCACATGATTCAAGTTTATTCCTGGGGCCATATTATTAAGCCTCAGGGGCAGATCTGGACAGATGATGTTGATTCAGGGAATTATCCAAAAATCAGACTCCAGTAAGAAATAATTATTTTTTTATTCCTTTAGACTTATAAAATTGATTTTAAGAGTTCCTTGCATAAATCCTAAATATAGTATTTTTTCATGTTTATGAGTTTAGAGTTTTTAATTTTTTATATTAACACTAAAATATATTTTAATAATACCTTTCATAGATAGTGCCATGGTGTTAGCCAATAACTTTTCTGACCTTAGTTAACCTACTTTTATTTTCTTACGTAAATTTACAAGTATATTACAAAGTAGAGTAACTATGATAATAACCTAAATAATTGCAAAGACAATTATGTTAACACAATGGCTAATGATTTCTTATGTAGATGATACAGTTGTTTCTACAATTTTCTAGTTTGCTTTAACTAAAGAGAAGTTAGAATCTTATGCAACAAAATCATGAAGTGATATTCATGAAGGCATAGGTCCCACTCACAGTCAGAGGGAGGCATGGCCACAGATGTCCCCACCTAGAGGAGGGAATTGCTGGGGGGCTTTGTAGAGTCTTCTCATTTCACAAACAAAAAGGGACACATACATTTACTGATCAGAGAAATGCAATATTTTCTAATGAAATCTTCCATGTCTATATTTTAAAAGTACTTTCTCTGATGTTTCAGCTTAACCGAACAACTGAACTTAACAACTATGTTAACTTAGATTCCTCTTTCCCACATTTAAATTATTTGTTGAGCTTCAAATATCCTACAAAATCATTGTTTTTATTCCAAAATTCAAGCTGAAGATTTTTTTAATAGCTCCATTTTCCCAGTGGCAATATCTTCAAATAAACATATTCATTCTCATTTATTAGTATCAACTCATCTGTACCCAGTGGGTGCCAATAAAAATACTACTCTTATTTGTTTTACCATGCATTTCTTCTCTTCTAAACATAAATGAAGAATCGATTTTACTGATTTTATTTTTAAAAGCTGTCTTGGGGATTTTACATTTCATGAATTCCTCATGCATGTGGTTAATTTGGCTCATTTGTGATGATAATGAATGAACTATTGCATAAAAGATGCTGTTTTAAACTACTGTTATCAAGAAAATGATTTCCATGGAGAAGAGTCAAGAATTTTCTTACCACAGGACAATCCTCAAACTTTCTCCCTCTTATTTAATCATAAAACAAATCCTAGTGTTTTAGGATGTTAGGAGGGTATTCTACTATCTGGAGACCAGTAGCCATGGTAACTTAGGTGGGGGTTGTATTTGCTAAATACAAGAGCACTTATGGGGAATTAAGATCTGCTTTTCTAAAACAACACTGTGGAGACAGAACTTGGAATCAAGAAGCACAGAAGGCCACAAGTGGAAAGTTTGAGGTGTTCTAGACTAATTCTAGAGTTTTATGTGAACAATTTATAGAAAACTGAAGAGTCTGTGAAATACATTCTAGGTAATAATGAGGCTATCAAAGGACATCAGATTGATTAACAGACAAGAAAAGTGTGTGCAGGGTTTTTTGTTTTGAGAAAAGGTAAAAATTTCACTAACTTCACAATAAGATCTTTGTTCCTAGATGATTTCCACTGGGTCAGGCCAACAGTGTATAACTTTTTTTATTTAAAGGTAAGGTACAGGCGGGAATGAAGGCATGCAGAGGTAGACAGGAAGAGAGAGGAGGAAGAAGCAATTTCTTTTCTTTTTTATTTAGATGTTCATACTGGTTGTTTACCCCTGGACCCAAGAAACAAAGGGGTATGTGTGGCCTGTGCTCTTTCAGAGGTGATTGATCCAACTGCTACTCTACCTGGATGTGCCATAATTTTTAAATGTATAAGAGCTTTACTTGTTATATTTAAACCAGAAAACATACAATCACACAAGCATTTAAAATAATTATCAGAAGCCATTTCTTTCAACTATTTACACATTTCTCAATTTCCAAACATTTGCTAAAAAATATTTTACTTTAGTTAAATGTAGTACAGAAATGTAATACAAAGAATAGCTTGTAACATTTTCATGTTTACATTTCCTAGCCCATAATATGTAGCTTCTTCTTATATTATTTCAAGCGTTCCATTCAAAGTAGGGAGAAAACAGGCTCTAATTTCAGATTCTATAGTCTGGAAGGAGCTGAAAGGAAGGGACACAGACAAGGACAAAGCTTTGAGGTTTTTAGCTCTAGTTTTGCTGATTTGTAAAAATTCCAATATAATATAAATACGTCAAGAAATAAAGTATATTTAACTTTATATGGTTAAACGGTAAATATTTTCCCTCCTCCACTGGTCTCTCCCCTACCCCTTTCTCAACTAATACTGTCAACAGTTTGGTGTGTATCTTCCTGGTCATTTTAGGTGTATATACACATAAGCAAAATGCAGTTTATATACGCAAAATACAGTTTCACAAAAATTAGATCCTTTCTACAGAGTATTCTGCATGCTTTAACAAAGTTAATAATGTAACTTGTTGGTAGGCATAAACAGCTCACTCATTCTTTGAAATGATGACTTGGTATTTCATGGGCTGAAAATGCCATACTTCAGCTCATTCCTTTTGCAATTCAATCAAGCTATTCAGGGTAACATAATTTGCATTACAAGGAGTGCAAGAAATTAATTTTTCAAATTCAGGGAACGATTTCTTTAATAATTGCCATGTGCCAAAAAAAAGTGCATTGCTAAGTATTTGGCAGTCAAAGAAGTATATAATATAGAAGTTCATTCATAAGGAAGGTTGGAGAGGAGAGGAACTTCTTTTCTATCACTCTGAGTTCTTTGTGAACTGGTAGAGTAATCAAATTAAGTAAATAGATTTGTGGAGGAAAAAACACCCAATTTAACTACGTGTGTATTGGGAATCCACACAGATATGTGAATTCCAAATATAATGAGGCAAAAGGAAGACAGATATTCTGAGCTAAAGAACAGAAGAGGGGAGGAATGTTCACATGATGAGGAGGAGCAGGGGATTCATATGACAAAGAGCAGGTGCTCTATGGTTAGATGTTTGTTATACCATGTAAAGAGGTTTCTCAGATAAAAACTTTATTTCTGGTAATAACCCTAATTCTAGATGACTGCAATTTTCATTATTTTAGGTAGTTAAGGGGTGGTAAAAATTTCTCATGAAATGTCAGGGTCTTGACTGACCTCAGTTTAAAACAATCCCATGCCAAAGCGATGCACCTTCTGGAAGGAGGGCGTCTTAGGTGGCACACACCCTGTGACTCAGCCTTAAGGTGCAGGCCATGCGAAGTCCACAGATCAGCTTTCAAGACCCAGGGCTGGGAGCAAGAGAAAAATAAAGATAAAAGATTCATGAATATCTAAGGGCCATTCTGTCAATCTTTGGGAGACCTGTCCTTCACAAAGAGCTTATAATGAAATACAATGCTTTAAAGAGTGATGAGCCCAAGGTCCTAGTCTCATTTCTTGATTAAGAATTGCTATCCAGTGTTGACTTCTCAAACACATTATTGTGGATACAAATTAATAAACAGATTACTTATGTAGGACTTAAAACAATAACACCCATTTCTTATTCACATTCTGTGGTCAGGAATCTGAACATGGATTACCTGACCTTGGTTTTGAGATTTCTCAGGATGATGCAATTAAATATCAACTAGGGCTGAAGACAACTGATGCAGATGCAGGAAAAGATCTCTGCCCTACACCTATCTGCATAGAAACATGTAAATTTGTAAAGGTGTCCTCTTACAGTCCTCCAGGAAGGACAGAAGTTAATCACTGAGACAATTCTTGATCCATCGACCCTGAGAGAGTACCAGAGGAGCCTACAACAAACTTGCCTGAGTGATCTTTTCTTCCATTACTTCTCTGTATATTTACCTTCCCACCATCTGCCACTCTAAACACTCAAAGTCCTTTTCCTTTGTCCTGTCACTTCTTTATAATGGTATTGTTCTTTTGTTAAGATGCTGCATTAGCCCGTGTTCTAACCACCCCTTTCAGTTACTCATAATTGAGTGACTCACGTGTATGTGAGATATTTGTGTTGATAAACTTCCATTTGCTTTCCTCTAGTTTCATTTTTTTCAGTCTAATTAACAAGATATTTACTTGAGAATCTAGGAAGGTAGAGGGAAAAAGGGTTTTCCTCCTTTACATTTATTTTTACACTTCTTTCATCAAAGCCAGAATGGAGGACTCACCAGAGTCCACTAGCAAGACAGAAATTACAATGATGGAACAAAATTACAAAATGACATTGTTATTTTTGCTGTGTTCTGTTGGTTACAATTAAATCACAGGTCCTGCTCTCACTCAGGGAGGGGATTAGACGAGTGAATACCAGGAAATGACAGGGAAGTTTATTTTAGAACTTACTCACCACAATTCTCAAAGTAGCACATAGTTATACTTTTGGTTAAATTCTAGGGGTAGAGATAACATTCATAACAGGTGTTCAGAAACTAGAGACAGTACTGTACCAAAACAAATGTAAAACTATTTGCGTGACTTAGTTCAAATTACAATACCTCTCTGGACTTTTTTCCATTTCTGTAAAAATAGATAATCAGGTTAGAGGACACCTAAGATCCTAAACATCTATGGCTACAAATTTACTTAACTACAGGACCTCATTTTTCACAGTTAAAATATTTTATTTATCATTGTTATTTTCAGGTGAATTCAAAGTCAAAGTATCTGCAAATAAAAGGAACTCAACAGATTTGAGAAATTCTCATTCCTTAAAGCCATCAATTATTCACAGTGTGACTAACATTTTTTGTTTGCGGTAGGTAGGACAAGATATACTTGATTCAAGGTTTCAGAAAGAGTCTCCCATTTTTTTGTGAAACACAAACATAGGTAATGGAAAACCACCTCCATGGTTGGATCCATGAGTATCCATTTAAGAGTTTTGTGCCAGCCAAGTATGGATGGGAAAATTATTTTCTATCTGTTGCACCCAGAAAAAAGACCCTTCCTCTGTATGAGGGTACTCAGGTGCATCCAAACTAAAGGGACAGAAATGGGTGCCAGGGAAATTTAAGGAGCCATATCTACAGGCAAAATCATATTCAAGAGAGCTGTTAGAAACTAATATAAGGCCATGACATTTAAATTAGAAAAGTGGCAAAGACAAAAATCGTGCTTTGCATTGGCATGCCCTGGAGAGTGAGGAACACTGCATTCTATCAAAACGACAGAAGAAACTCACATAAATGTCTGTGGAACAAAGTCTGCCTTAAAAGGGAGCAAAAACAAGTTGAAATGATCCTTCTAGAATATTTCAACACATTATTTTTGGGTGAATTCTTAAACTTGAAGCGGAGGGAAAGCACATATAAAAATAATTAAAAATAATTTCCTTTTCAAATCATCATTCTTTTATAAATTGCCGGTTTTTCTTCATGTCACTTTCTGGAAAGTCATGCTGACCTTCTCATCATGTCAATCAGAGTAATTCCATCTAGAATTCTAGAGTTGATTGCATTCTCTGTTTCCTTAGTCATTTCTCTGGACAATAAATCTACGATCTCTGGGTGTGAATTTTTTATCTTCCTTTCTCTTGTATCTCTTGAGTTCTGCCATTCTGATTTATTGGAAAGTATTTGAAATGATGTCTTGAACTTTTGCAGTTGAAGAATGATTCTTCTCCTGTCTTCTCTGGGTGTCCGGGGCCAAACTTCCTGTAGGATTGAACAAGTAGTAAGGGGAACAGATGGCAAGAGACCTGCCTACAAAAGCATCAAAATTTTAAACTTAGAACAGAGCTTTAGAGGTCAGTGGTCAGAATTTCTCTGCATGTGACTCGTGTGTGTCTTGGTAACATGTGGTTCTGAAACAGTGGATCTGGGTGACACCCAAGATTTGGCATTTCTATCAGGATCCAGGCTACTTTGGGGATGGTGAAGCAAGTTGTCTGCATCAGGCAATTAGCAATGCTCAGGACTGAAGCTAGATATGTGGATCCTCAAACACTTGCCAAATACAACCTTTTCAACATTCCAATACTTAGCACCATTGTCTCAATATACGCTGATTTTTTTTTAAAACTTGCAAAGTGAATCCCCTTAAACTAGTTTTATTGTGAAGTATTTTTTATTTATTTTATTTAGCTATTGATCTTGTTTGTTCCCACTGGCCCTGGGATACAAATTCAGGACCTTGGGATGTATGTGGACAGTGCCCAACCACTATTTCACCAGGAAGCACCCAAAATGTTTTAAAGGCACCCAAATTACTGTTTAATGCTAGAGAGCAGGAATTTTAATTAATTTAGAAGAATTTTACCTCAGTATTTCTTTCTTGGAAGTTAGACTGAGATTTTATATTTTCTTTAACTTAAAAGGAGTTGATGGTTTCGGAATCTTTTAGTTAATATGAAACAAAGGAAAAAAGTTTGAGAAAAATTGTATATCACATCCAGAGAACAGTTCAAAAGGAATTTTAAAAGACAACTTAGGTGATACACATTTTAGTTAACATTTCACAAGTGAAAATTCTCCATTGGAGAACGGCAAAACTAGGGGGAAGCAGTCAACTTTTATAGGATAAAAAATAAAGAACACAAAGAGATAGACTGAAAACATCTGATTGGTTGGGACTTTAAGGTTCGTAATGAAATTTCCAGCTCCTGGGTACATTCCACTTGATCATAATGATCAAAGATAAGGTGGGAACTTATTGCAGACTGTCTTACGGGTTTTAAAAATGCAAGGAATTGCAGTTGTAATCATGTTATTACATGTAGACATGTGATCATGTCCAGCCAGCAAGTTATGTGAAACATCCCGACTCAGCTGATTGGACTGGTTCCACTAGCTCAGAAGATTGACATTAATCAGTCTTCCAGAACAACCTGTAGTGATTAAGGGACTAAGAATGAATCCCCACTGAAGGTCCCCCCAAAATATGCTTACTTCCTCTTGAGCTTAAAAGGCCTACATCTGCCTAGCTGGGTGTCATCTTCACTCTGATCATCTGCTTGAAAATACTTTAACAAACCTTAAATTCTCTTTAAAATTTTGTCTCCCTCTTTGGGTAGGCACTGGATGAGCCCAACAGGAATCACATAGTCAACTTGTTTGGGTTGAAAAGAAGCAAGAAACCCAGAGTTGGGGTGGAACTTGGGGGTTGATTGATTTCACTTCTGGTGCAGTGGAGCATTTACAGGGAAAGCTCTCTTAAGTGTAGGTTTGCTGGTGTCCCCTCCCAGACAGAAGTAACTTCATTTTGGGGCTTGTAAGCTATTTCAACATATCTGAGATATTCAGCAGACCCATAAGTGAAATAATCCTGTATTTTATATCTAGGCTTCTTCTAGATGAGCATTAATACATAAGATTAGGAAAGTGAGGTGAGAATGATCCCAGGGCTCTAGGGTCCCGCAGCGAATGGTTCAAGAAAGAATTCTTGAGCGTTAGAGTGCAGTTTTATAAGTTTATTAGAGAAAATGGAGGAGACAGAAAACAAAGCAGGAGAAGAGTTTTCCTGGGCAAGGAAAGCTGCATGCAGACTGGAGTCTGGTTGGATTTATACTCTTGGGAAGGGGGTTCTGGGCTACCCCTTTTCCAGTGTCTGTAATTACCAAGAGAATAAACTCACAAGGAAGTTCAATAGCAGAAGTAGGGAATTTTCCAGGAAGTTCTCCAGGTATCTGAAATGGCTTCCAGCATTTTGGTGGTCCTAGGTCCTTGTTGTCTTGGATAAATCCTTAAGTTGATGACTGCAAGAATTTTTTCAGAGGGTTAGAGATAAGCTTTGATTTCTTCAGCCTCTAAAGCTCAGGAAAGGGTCTGCCTAGTGTGACTCTGGCTGCATCCCCTTCTGAACTCTCTATCAAGAATAATCAGAGTCCTGAAAAGAATTAGGCAAAGTTGGGAAATAGAACACAGCTCTGTCCATCTCAGGAGAGAATGAATATAATGAGGCAAAAGACTTTCAAAGCAGATACTCAAGTGGCAGATCTAAAGCAGAAGAGAAAGCTAAAATAGAGCTCATATCTGGTGTGGGTCACATGTCAACATTAAAAAGAAGGGAGTTGATTTGAATTATTTGTCTTGAGTTTCCTGGTTGTTGAGACATCCAACAATTTAAACTTTTGCATTTCAGGCACCACCCAGAAGCAGGGTTAAAAGTTCTTTTAAGAAGGGGCTGTCACCCTTTCCTCACACAGAGCCCAGTATAATTCCTATAAAGCAGCATACATTGATAAAACATTGGAAGTGATTTTCAGGGGCCAAGCTCTGCATTACAACAAATATGAATTCACTCAGAAAAGGAAGACTTAAATTGCTTACTCTTTTTTCATGACTGCAGTTCCTTTTGCTGCTGCCTAGATTGCTATACCAGCAAATAAATCCTTTTAATTGGCCCACCCCCAGGGCAAACAGCTCTCCCCAGTAAGCAATCAAGTGGAAGAGTAGAGGCTGCAGAGAGGGTGCATCCTGCTGAACAATCTTTGCTTTTATTTTACCAACCGATTTTTAAAGGTGGCATTGTAACTTGGCATTAAATATTTAAGAATGATAATAGGTAAGATTGATTCATTTAACGGGGATAATGGAGTGGGGAAGCTGCATGGAGTGACTAAAGGGTTTCACAGCGGGAAATCTATGCTAGCAGGCATCAATCCACACCTGGTAATGGCCATGAATAGGCTCGGCCGTCTTGCTATTTAAATAAATTGATGTGCAATTCATCTGCTGTTTAGAGCCATTGGAAATGCGCTGCACTAACTCTATTCCTTGGCAAGCATCCCAATTAAATGCCTGGGTCATTTATCAGAGTGCCAAGTATAATTCAAGTTGCTACCAAGCTTCTACCATTTACCAAAAAGGCAACTTGTTCTCTCAGGGGCTACAGGAGGCAGGAGTGGGGAGGAAAGAGGGATGATGGGGTACAGGAGAAAAGATACTGAAGATAACTGCAATTCAAGTCCTGACTTCTCCACTAGCAGCCTATATTATTGGATCTCCCCAAAGTTGGTTCTTTATCTCTGTAATGGGATGAGTAACACTTATTTGTGATGCATAAAACAAGATAATAAAAGCAAAGACACATTTTAGTTTAAAAATTTTGCTATCAAATTATGAGTTATCACTAATAACATAATTCGTGCAAGCACAGAAGCGCCTGCCATTTATTCACCCTCATGCCCTACTCTGCTCTCTCTCTCCTCCCTTTTCTTGTACTGATCAGACAATCTCAGCTGGGAGGAGAATAAAAATGTCAGCCCTTTAAAAGGCTCACACCTTATGAGATACATAGGTTTGTATTTCTTGGTACTAAAATGTTCAGACCAGTCTTGTTGTTTTATTAGCCACTACTTGATGATATATAAATCAATAAGAGAACACTTTAAAAGCACTTAAAATAGGTATGATCATAAAGCACAGCTGGCTAATTTGAAAATTTTATTTATTTTATTTAACACCTCTAAAAGATTTCTGTTGATTCCAGTCATTTTGAAACAGCCATTCCTTCTTCTGTCTTGCCCAGTTGGATATTTGGTGGCTTGTTTGTGGAATATAGAAATATGATTTATGTCTTTTAATTTTAGAGGAATATAACTCAGAACAAATTAATTCCATGCTTTGCATTGAAATGGGAGTTCCGAAAAACAAAGAGCTTACTTTTCAGTAATGAATTGTCTCTCACTGAAAAGTTAGAAACAAGCAATAAGATGGGTTATAATTATTTGTGGTCCATGTTTCTCTGTGGATTCAATTAAATGATGTGCACAGCAGCCCACTAGAAGTCCATTGACAGAGTGTGTCTGTTAGGAATTGTGTTGACTCAAGTTGTTTACCATTCTAATCCTTTTGTTGTTTGCTTTTCTAATTATCTTGTGCACATTATTGAGTACAATAGTTAAAAAGATGGCTGACTGTAGTTTGCTGAATATTACTTAATCATTAATGTCGAATATACTGCAATCCCTCTATGATTTAAGCTGATAGCTGACTTAGTCAAATGAAGATACTCCCATTAAGGGCAAGTACTGCAACTATAATTCAATGACATCCAGTGAGACCCTATGCAACATCTCCTTTTATGCAAGAAGGTGATATTTTCCAACCCCTCTCACTGTACTCTGGCAATTGCCATTACAGGGGTTATAACTCATCTGTCTACTCAGCCTTCCTTTATTGATTTTTATCTCTCCTGGCTAACTGTCACCAGAGTAATGGTTTCAACATGAATCTAGTTGGTGGCAATTTCTTTATGCTTAGGAACTAGGATGAGCAAAGAAGCACTTGTTATTTGATAAAGTTTAGTGGAAAAACAGCTGTCCTCTCTCTTTATAAACTTGAGTGGAACAGAATTTCTAATATTTTTCAATCAAGCATTCTTCACATGATATTAAGAAAGGAATATTAGTAGTAGTTTAGGGAGATGCAGAACACTGCTGCCCAGCTGCATTTTTCGATATGGATAGAGGCTCATTTCTCTTACTAATCTTGCATGTGATAAACATCCACTAGAACTCACAAATCCCCTTCTTAAGCTTAACTCCTGCACATACAGCAGGGTGATTCTGTAGTCATATTTTTGTTAAGCTAGTCTTTAAATTATATAAGATGCCCTCATGCAAATATCAAATTAAAAAACACATGTCAAGATTTTATTTAATTTATTAATTAATGAGTAAACCATTAACATGTTATAAATCACCCAAGTAGAGTCTTAATAGAGTTCCCTATCTAACTGGGGGTAATGAAATAAATTTGTCAACAGATGTAAGAGTTAGCATACTGTTGGTGCTATAGTAATGTTTAGAGCCATCTTTGCTAGAGGATGAAAATTTATTTTATCCCTACTAGACAAAATGTAATTGTATCTCTAAGTACAACATTTGCATTACCCTCAATTTTCTACATCTTACAGGATTGAAAATTAGCCGAGTCAAAGATAATTAAAAAAATAAAATAAAGACCTTTACAGAATCAGAGAGCTCCAAAGGATTTGCTAGATCACATCCTGTGTTCCATTGAGAGGACAGTCACTGATTTTTTTTCTCTATTTCAGAATTTTTAATCACTTATGCTGCATGTGTCTTGTGATTTAGGTGGCTGAGAAAGCTGGGGTGTCAACCACGTAAAGCTCAAGGTTTTGGATTTATGACCCTGGGCTGGAAGAAAACACCAAAATAAATAAAAAAATCTTTAAAAATGCACCTTCCTCCCCTTCTTCCTTTCCTTCCTTTTAAAAAAGAAAAAGAATTTGTGCCAATGCTTTCATTAGCGGATCCCACTTCGATCAACATTCTTTAGCTTCATGTCCACTATAGACATAGCTCTGTGGCCACTAGAGGTCACTACCAAGGATGTGAAGTCTTTCCCCTAATTGCTTTGCCCTCAACATCTAGGAACTTCTTACTAACCATCATTCACCCTCATACCCAAAAATGTACTCTTGGGACTTACAGGCTCTAGTGCAGGCACTTTATTAATGCTGTGGCTACATTATTAATAGAAAAAAGAAGAGTCTCTAAAAGAAAGAGCCCAAATAATGGCTTTACTCTCAAGAGTATTTCTAGGCTTAAGAAAGAATAGCAGGAAGAGAAATGCAGTCCTATTAAAAATGGGGCAGCATATGGAAGGAGGCTAACTTTTTATTTATACTCTTCCTTTTTATACTCCAGTCCTATGATCATGTAACTTTGCCTGATTTCTCTAGTGACATCATTCTGTGCTATCTCTGTCTCTGTTCCAGAATGTTCTATGTCATTCCCTCTACCTTGCAACAACTTTCATGGGAGGAGGGAACGCAGCTCGATCTCTGATTGCTCTCTGGGAAATTTTTCTGTTCAGATGCATCTCAAATATGCCTGGTCTTCTCTGTGCTATCATAACCAGGGGGCAGAGAGACACTTAGATCTGTAAAACCTGAGCCAGGGTTCAGGGGTCAGAAGTCTAAATATAGGGGTATGATTAGGAGTTATTTACAAAGATATTTGGTCTAGGGCCTTGAGCCTAGAATGCCAATTTTCAAGGACGATCTGCCAGAAAGGACAGAAGAAGGAACTATGAATACATGGGCTGAAGTCAAAATAGAGACAACATCCAGGCTATTAATTTACTCTGCACAAAGACGGATGTCAGGGTATGGTCCACATGAAAAACAGTCAACTCAGAGAAGATGGCAGAACAGTGACTGAGGATATCCCAGGAAGCCAAGGGCAAAGGTGGGAGTGTGATCCATGGAGTGTAGGCAAGAGGCCAGAGAGGGGGTGGCAAATCTGAGCTAGAGCTGAAAATCTGGCTCTTTATATATTGTCTTTGTTCATGCTTCATTGCATGAGCTGTGTATATGGAGGAGGGTGATGTTCTAGATGGTTAATTTGACCTTTTTTTGAGTTAGAGGACTGATGGGTGCTATAGAGCAGCTTACAAGGAATGTTGCCTGTTAACTAAACTGTAGTTTCTGTACCTGAAAAACTCCCAGAGACAACAGAAGCATGAGTGTTTACCACAGAGACTTTAAGTAGACAGTTGAGAGCCTGCTCTAAAGTTTTGTCCTAAGATAAAGGATTTCTGACAAGTCCAGGTGATCAGTGAACACACTGCCAAGTAACTGCCTATCCACTAGCTTTCATGGATTCATAAATCACAGAAAACATTTTATCTTAAATTTAAATTTTATTTGCCCTCACAGAACAATGCAGTCAATAAAAGTGAGGTTCATTTACCGTTAAATAATTAAAATCTTGGTTTTAGTAGCTATTAGATGGCCAGAGAGTCAATTGAATCCATTTTAATGTGTACTAAAAATCTCCATTTTCCTGAAAAATAAGGGTACTTTAGCCTCCTGAAGGCAAAAATTCTGTCAGATGTTATAGACCAATATACTTACCATATACTTTCTGAGGATTTGACCCTTAAATTAGCACTGTAACACATTTGTACACGTCTTATTTATTTAAAAGCAAGGGAGAAAGAAAGGGAGGGGAGAAAGACACACTTTTTCATTAATTAATTTATTTTGGTCATTCCCCACTACGGCTCCAGGTCATGAACCCGGGTCCTTGGGCTTTATATGGTTCACAAAGACTTAGTGCCTGACCCACCAAGACGCACCTTACATACAGTGGACACATACAGCAAATTCTAACTATTGTAATTTTCTACAGCTAATGATATACAATGGGAACCTTAATTTAAAGTCCATCCTCAGGCACATATGTCTTGTGTCTAAAGGAGGGTTTTGTAAGAGAAAGATTTCCAAAGAGTGAGACTTCCCAAGTAAACAGAGCTGTAGGGAACAGGAGGGCTTAGAATTTAAAGAACGTCAGTAGGATTCACCAATGTGATCTTACAAAATGGTAAGCACCCCCACAGTAGCTTTAAGGAGATGGCCCTGGTCAGTACAGTAATACGTCAAAAATTGCATTGCCTTGCCTTGCCTTCTAAGTGTAAAAATAGGTTTAAAAATCTTTAAAGTTATCAAAATCTTGTTCAGTTCATTAAACAAAATAAGGCTTAACTCTGTAGTGAATCATCCATATTAATAGAATCATCCAGTTTTAGAAATAAAAAGTTTATAATTGGGGTAATAAGTGACTTATAACACTTAATATTGAGACTTAATCACATGCTTTACAATGTTTACATGAATATATATATATATATAATGTATCAAGGAAATAATACTTGGTGAAACTTGATTACTTTGAATTGTGTTATGTAAAATAGTTACTGAAGGAAGTTAACTTATAATCTAGTCAAACTTCTTGAAATACATATTTTTATTTTGATTTCCTAATGTGATAGCTGTTGATAAATATAAATATTAAAAGATTACAAATGACTTCTATTATTTCCATGTCTATTTCCTACTAATAGATTCAGTAGATCTGGCTAAGTAGTTAATCTTATTAATAACTGTATATACAGGTTATAAGCTATTAAGTCAGTGATACCCTCCGTATCATCCTAGTTACTTAAACTCTGTAGATGCTTTAGTTTCCTCATCACAGTAACTCATACTCTCTTTGGGCTGGCTGTTTTGAGAATTAAATATGGGAATTGGAGGCCCTGGCACACACTAAATACTCTAAAGTAACTTTCATTTTTATTATCATTACTTTTTGTGTTACTGGCTACTCCATTCAAGTCCACTTGTGCACCGGCCTTACCTGGGTTGTGTTTATTCCATCTTTCCTCTTCCTCTCTGTCTAAGAAGCAGGTACCTTCCTTTTAAGGTTCTTTCCCCAACTGGGAAAGCAAAGCTGCCCTCTTAAGTTTCTATGGTTTGCCCTTGCACTACTCCAGGAGGAGCCCTTTCCTTTTGATCACCCTATTTAGAAAATTGTTATGACAGTATTCTAGCTGATAATACAAAGAATCTTGAGAAAGACTATGTGTATGCTCATCTATACAAAGTCAACTTTTGGCCCAGCGGAGGTACAATTATTATTCTCCATTGAGTTTTAATTAATTTCCAAGCAAAGTGCTGGCGTCAAAAAACTAGAGTTAGCATATCTGTGCCTCAAGAATTGGAAGTAGGTGGCCAAGAAATATTTGTTAAGTGAACTTTAATCCAAGAACCAGGTTGCTTCCATTTTGGTAGGAATTTTAGGATAAAAAAAGCTTAAATCCTGCCCGTAATACTTGCTTAAAGCTGTGTCTGGAGCTGCGAGAATTAAACAGCCTCCACAAAATGACAATAATGTCAACTACCTCTTGGAGTGTCAGCTTGCTCATTTTAAACTTGGGCTAAGAGCACTTATCCTGCCTGTCTAGTTCTGAGAATGAAAAAAGATCATGTTTGGGAAAAGACTCATAAATGTAAGGCTATATTATATGTTGTCCCATGTATCTTAGCAGAAATTCTCCTAATTTCTTTTTTCTTATCACAATCTGTTTTGTGTCTGCCCTTCTGCTGCTGCTTTCCTGAGACTTCACAGGCACACTGAGCAGGGGACAGCTCCAGCTTGTCATTCCTGGTGTCAAAGCAGCTGTTAATAAAAACTGCATCTTAGGAAAGGACTTAAGCAGATTTTCAGTCTACTGTCGTCCTTTGAAAAGGGGTTGGGGGTTGGTAAGACAACCAAACGAGTGAAACAGAGAAATCAAATGAGAAAGCAGGTTTGAAGAGGTCAATGAGAAGTGGGCTCTGGGTGATCCCATAGGTGACAGTCATTTTTTTCTGGCTACTTGGCTGCTCCTTTGACAGTAGACACAAGCAGACTTTGGGCTCTTGGAGGCACAGGTTTAAACGAATACCATCCCTGTGATTTAAGATAATGAACACTAAAATGCAAACTGACACTTGAGGAATCTTAACATTTGGTTCTTGGATTCAAAGAGACAGCTTGTTCCTTTACATGAACACATGGTATCTTAGACTAAAGACTGAGCAACCCTGAATTTAGTAAGCAAGGTCTAAGTGAAACATAAGCTGATGCTTTAATAGAATGACAGCGGATGCTCCCAGTTCCAATAAACATTCATTTCTCCCAGCCCATGTGCACCTTTTCTCAGGGATGAAATCAATCTTTTTGAAATGAGGAAATGAACTGTGTCACTAGCCCTCAGAGTTATGAGTGAAAAATACGGTGGATGTTCAGCCTTACATAGGTGCAGCAAATAATTCAGCATATGGAAAATGTCACGTTGACCCCTCAGAGGATTCTAGACTATATTTACCCACAATCTTATTAAATTTGAATTCTTTAAGTTTTCAATTGATTCTACCCATTTTTGAAATTCTCTTTCTTTTTAAAATATGGAAACAATCACTGATTCTTTAATTTTTTTATTTTTACAACATTATAGATCTTTATCCCCAGAAAGGATGACCTCAGGGATCATGTAGTCAAATTGTTTCAATTTAAACATCAGCTACCGGCATCAGAGAGGTGACCTGATTGCCAAGGTCATGGAGCAGAAGGCCAGGATTTAAATCAAGGCTTCCTCCTTCTATTTCCTCTATGCTACACTATTTTTCAAAACAACAGCAACAGCAAATAAATCAATTACTACTCACCAATGTCAATTTAAAGATTTGGTAAAAACCTTTTTATGGAACTCAGATACCCATGATGTAACAGTTTAGTGCATTGGTTGATATCTGATCTTGTCTCCATTCCACTCTTTCATCTCTGTGACTTTTGTCAATCAATTACTAAACGTAAGCTTCCTTCTCTGTTCCTTAAAAACTGGAAAACGACAGTACATTTATCACTTAATCCATTCAGTTATATGAAGATGTAATTTACGTAAAGTGGATAGCACCAAGCCAGACATAGCAAAAGCTTAATATTAGCTATTTCTAAGTTTACATCTGAAGAACAAAAAATTTTGAGGCTACTTTTTGTGACTGGATCTTTCTGCAGTAGAGAAATGTTACAATCAATGGTTGTTGGGCTCTAAGTAATTTTTGAATCCTGAAGTGCTAATTAAGGTGTTTAAAAGTCAAACATTCATTTATACACCCTTGGAAATATCTGTCTTCCTAGAATTTTTTACATCAATACATTTATTTCCCATCGGCTAGCAGATATAAGAACTTTACCAAAGGAGAGAAAATGGGCAAGTCGCGCCCTAGGCATTGCCTGTGGTTTCCCTCCGCCTGGAATGCTGTTCTCTTTCCTGCGTGATCAAGGACTAATCCTCCTCAGTCTTGGCTGCAATGCAGCAGGGACCATGCAAAAGCTTCCTGTGCTTGCCTCTCACAAAGCACTTATTACTGTTATGTCTTGTTTTTCTATTGAGGTAACTTTGATTTACAAATAACATAAGTTTTAGAAGTGCAGTTCACTCTTCATCAAATAGACAACACACCAGGCCCACCATGTTTCTAATAGTCCATCAGTCTCCAGTGTCCCTTGTTCACACCTCCCACTTCCTTCTCCACGGGTCATCACAGTACTATTGTCAATACCCAAGGGTTAGCTTTTGTTTTATTTGTTTGCTTTGTCTCTTTATAATCTACCGATGAGAGATATCATCCGGTATTGGCCTTTCTGATTTACTTCACTTAGCATAATCCCCACTGGTTCCACCCCACGTAGTCACAAATGGCAGGATTTCACCTTTTTTTTTTTTTTTTTTTAATTTCCATTTTAGTTGTTCGCACTGGCTGTTTTCTCCCTGCATCCAGAGACTTGAACCAAGTGATCTGTGGCCTCCATCCTTCGGGGGTGACCGATCTAACTGATGCTGCACCAGGGTACACTGCTTTTCATTTTTATTAAACAGCTGCATTTATCACTGTTGTCAGCAAGTTTCAACTACTTACAGGTAGTCTTTGGCATCCTTCTCACTCCTAGATTAGGTTTTATCTCTGTGCCAGAGTACCCTACACTATCCTGGTCACAGACCTTGGAGAGGTGGTGTGACACCATGACAAGAGCATGTCAGTCAGCAGCAAGGGTTCAAATTTTGCCATGTCTTGGACCTATGACTTACACACCCTCTCTGTACTTGCTTTCCATCAAAAAAAATGGGACTTTAGGTAGTGCCTATCTCAGGTGATCATTATGAAGATTAAATGGGTTAATTCATTTAAACACATAATAAATGCTTGCTAGGTATCATCTCATTGTGTCATGATTGTCCTTTCGCTTGTTGGGATATCCTTCCAGATTATAAACTTCACAATCGGTATCCCTGGTTATTTAAGGATTATGTTTTCCAAGGCCAAGCAAAACAAAATAATAATTCATTGATGGAATGAATGTGAAGGCTGTGAGATCTTGAAGAGGAGGAATTATATTTTATTCCTTCATGTACAGTCAGTGCATAATACAGGACTGGTTCATTGATAATTAATGTTTGATGAGTGAATGAATGAATGAATGAATGCATATTCTTCCTAAAGCTATCTCTAACGCCTTCTCTCTGAAAACTCAGAAATTATTTGCTAAATTCTCTTTTTTTCCTGAATTCTTGCAACTGAGTTTGGCGGGTTCCTTATGAATGCCTTATTATTCTTGTTTGAACATCCAGTTGCTGAGCAGGTTCTAAACTCCTTGAAGATGAGGCCGTGTGTTCATATGGTATTCCTTTAGCATTTAGGATAGGATAAGTGCTGAAGGCATGTTTACTGCAAAATGAAACTATAAAGCAATGATTTTGTTCAGAGATCTCTGAAACATATTGAGAATCTTATTGTTTACTAAGTTACTGCTTCCCTCGTGATTTCACTCCAAAAAAGTTTTGAAAATGAGCTCTCTAAATAGTAATAATAACAATAATAAATAAAACTTTTTTAAAGTTCCAAGTAGTCATTCTCCCAAAAAAATTCCAAGAGAAATTGCTTTCTATTTGCTCCCAACTCCATTTTCTATTATTTAGAACTACATATTGTATTTAAAATTGTTTTTTCTCACACTGTATTTTGCTTTGAATCTTATTTAAAAGGGGACATGTACTTCATCTTAATTTAAGCTACTGAACTTTCATAGTGTTCTCTGGAGGCACCAGGCCAGCTTGTTATAATACGGACATTGAGATCAAGTTGAATCAGCAATGTCTCAGAAATGCATGTTTTAGCTAAACACAGCCTCTGGTGTTATCTATGTTTTTATTTCAATAGCTCTCATGTCAGGGCTAGAAACACACATGGTTTCTCTGGTTTGTTAATTCTGCCAAAATGTCACTCTTGTCGAAGTGTCTACAGAGGCCCACAGTAGATGTTAAAAATGTAACCTTGTGGAAAATTGCTGTTAATATCATTTAGCTTTTGAAGCCAAATGCTTTTCTTTATAGGCATTTTGGTTTTGTCGTACCTCAGCATGAATATTTCTATGTGTGTTTGCCTTTCATGAAGGAACTAATTTGCTGAAATATCTTCACACCACTAGTAATTAGCTATTAAGATTATCCCTGAATTCTGCCAGGACACTAAGGGTCACACAGGTTTATAGACATCTAGCTAATGAGTCAGGTTCATTAAAAAAAATTTATTTGTCATGCTTATTAGAATGAACCTATATTCCTTTATTACCCAGTACAAATCCTATGCACATCAAGCCCAGAGCATAAAATTAAAATTGCATGAAACTTTGATCTTCTTCTTCATTAATCACTCTAGATAATTATACACAGGTGTCAGCCTCAATCTAATAGCAGATGCTTCCTGACCCCCAATATAATGCTGAATATTTGCTGTGTATACTTAAAAGGGAACTGAGATACATATAATACAGAACATACTCCTTCAGTTATACCATGAGTTGAAGATTTTACCTGCATTGTACTTAGGGATAACTTTAATTAGAAATGTCTGATGACTAATCCAAGGATAATGAATTTAAGGGCTTAAATGAACAAAAGGATAAAAATAGGTCAAACTCAATTTTACAAAATTAAATATTCATTTATATAACGTTTTGAAGCCTTCATTTGAATTTCTTTGTTTAGCTTACCTAATAACCTGGAATAAATAACCAAATAGCAATCACTTTATAATTCTATAATCTCTCGGTATTACATCAAGTAAAATATTCACCACACTTTGAAAAGTGCTGTGTAGTGACTGTTAATGAAGTTCTGTGCAAACGAACATGGTCTGATAGGAGAACAAGTCTTCAGTCTACTAACTTCCCTCTGTTACAAATATAAATGTCTATTCTCATTTAACTTTTAATCTTCTGATCCCCATAGGGGAAGATTTTACTAAGCTTTAGTGTGATGATAAGTTATGCCCATGTACTTCATTTGCTCAGCCTTACTTTTCTAGAAGTGAAAAAAAAAAAAAAATAGGACCTTGTTACTGACATCGAAGATAAATCAAAGATTCTGATGTTGGGCTAATATGAGAGCAAAGTTCTTAGGAAAAAAAAAATCAAAATGTTAACCTACTTAATGAATTTGGGATTGATCAGCAAGATTCATTATAATTTTTAAAATTTGCTTGACCCAGTTATTCAGGATGCTAGATATATATTGCAAAAGTCAGCTTTATCTTAAATAGTATAAGTTGAATGATTACATGGTAATTTAAGAATTATTTCTTGAACATTAGCCATTTGTGGAGCAATTCCTGGTCTCAAGGTGCTCATGGGTTACCGGTGGAGAGATATTAGCAAACCAATCATTACAGCAGCAAGCTTTGCGAGGAATGCTACAGGTACTCAGAAAAAAAGGCTCCCAATTAAACAAGGGAGATAAGGGAAGAATTCCCTGGGCGAGTGGTCTCAGAGGGAAGTCTGAACAAATTTAGTTACACATGCAGAGACTGACAGAAACAGAGTCCAGAAAAAGGCAGGGAGGTGTGGAACACACAGCACATTCTTGTTTGGTGATGGCTTTGGGGCAGAATATGTGCTAAGGAGAAGCTACAGATGAGACTGGGGAGGGCAAGGACTAGATCCCCAGGAGTCTTACGTGTTAGGCTAAGGTGCCTGAATTGATTTTCAAAAGCAATCAAGAGTCCTTGTACCATTTCAGACACACCTAGTGATAGGATATGATTTGATTTTTGTGTTAGAAATTCCATTCTGCTAATTGTGGAGAATTTGACAAGGGAGGCTGGGCAAAGTGGTTTTTATGCTATTTCAGATAAGAAATGATACAATCCTGTACTAACAGAGTGGCAATGGAATGAAAAGGACAAGATTAGAGATATTAAGAATTATGTACTCACATTAACAGAAAATTTGACCAAAGTTAATGTGTGAATCATTTTCCTCCCTTTATCTCTTCCTCCTTTTCTCTCGTCTTCCATCAAGTTGGTTGATTTATATCCTGGTTGCTTCAAGAAGGTATGGAGCAAAGAGAAGTAGCCAAAATAAATTTTGCCACTGTTTTTCAAAAACCTAAAGTTTAGGAGAGTTTGAGTGAATTTGCAGAGTTGATAAAGAGGAATAGGATGCATGGGAGTGATGTCTTAGAATAAAAACATAAAGGATTTCTCTTGGATTAAAAGGAAAGTCCCCTCTTACTGGAAGGAAGAGATGAGAGGATCTTCTCTGGCTAAGTGGCTCTGGCTTTAGCTCCTTCAGGAAGTTGAATCATGAGGTGTCATCACAGTTTGATAGTACAAGGTGCAGTCTATCTCCCCTCCTCATGGAGGTGGCATGACCAGAGTGAGAAACCTTCATAGAAGCTTCTATGCATAGATGCATAGAAACCATGCATCTTGGCAGATAGAACTAAGAGCAATTTTGAGACACATCTGTGCCCACAGGTAACAGTCATTCACAGGATCTGAGAAGACCACATACAATACTCTAGCAGACAGTCAGTTGAAATGACATCCCAATAAACAGAGAATATCTTCCACCCCATAGTCTGACAATCTTAGCCTTCAGGAGCCTTGAGAGATCTAAGGGAGCCCTCTAAGATGAATCACGGTAAATTTACCACTAGCTCTGTGACATGGAAATGGGAGCTGAAAATGCAAATTACATAGCTTTATAGAAAAGAAAGTCTTATTTCTTCCCCACCTGTGTTTGTAAATTGGGTTTTATATTTACTACACATATTTTCAGGTTTGAAAAAAAATTATATTCTTTCTATTGTTTTGGATTTCTGTGGCAAAGTGTGTAGCCAGAAGCTCAAATAAATGGAGAAAACAATAAAGGCAAGATGAAGTAAAAAATAAAAAGGCAGCATATTCTTGTGGCTCAGAAGGCTAAGATGACTGAGGTATAAGCAATGTAAAGCCCAAGAACCAAGGTTCAAGTCTGAGGTGAGGAGAGGGGAGAAAAATGAGAAGAAAATAAGAACAGCTGAAAAAATAACATTAATAATATTAGCAAAACTCAAGAGTATTATGAGAGTTGTCCTTATCTAACAATTTATTTGGCCTTTCTCTAAATAATCCACTGGATCTGTAGAAAATGCTCAATGTTTGATTCTCTTCAAAGATTTGGAAATAATACTACTTTTGGTGTGTATATGAGTCTCTGTTCAGAACTTTAAGAGATTAAATCATGACTGAAAAAAGAGCCTTCTCATTGTCCATCTCTCTTTCTTTCCATGATGCTCTCACTCTGGCGGGGTCACATGTCACCAAGTGGGCTCAGGGGAGAGAGCACGTCCCCTTAGCAGCAGTGACTAGGCTTCCTGAAACCGTGGGGTCATATCTATGTCCATCACAAGCAGTGCCTGGGGGATCCCATTACACCTTTTTTAGTGTCCTCATTGCCTTCTTTTAGTCTGGCTGCGATGCAAATATAACCCCAGTTTTGCAAGAACTCTTTAATAAAACACAACTGTTACTCTCCTTCTGTAGTTCTTGCTTCAAAGATAAGTTCTTTATCATCGAAATTTTTTTTTTTGTTTTGTTTTATCTTTTCACACCAGTCCCTGGTCCCTAAGCTGGGTCCTTGGGCTCTATGTGATCTACACGCCTGTGTCTCACACCCCTGAGCCACAAGGGTACATACACCCTTATCACAAAAATATATGAAGGTTTTATCTGTGATAATCCCAAAGACAGTGCTGAAGGCAGCATCCTCATTCTTGAATGTCTATAAACTGGTGACTTTCTTTTGTCCTCCTTATAGGAAAGGACTGGGAGACGGTCAGATTAACTGATACCCCCATATGTCTTATTGATAAGATTGGGGCCATATGGTTACTGTCTCAGTTGGCTTTAAGAATTTTTGCAGTTCTTCTGTTCACTGCTGTTTCGAGACCCTGGTTGTTCTTTAGATCCTTGGTTACCTCTGTTAAATTCTCTCCTTGTGCCTACACAGGCATGCATGATAAACAACAATAAAACATCTTTCAGTTAGTGGCAAGTATAATTTCACTATTAACTCAGATCTTCTAGTTAATTAAAAACTCTAATAGGAAAGCTACAGACTTTTTGGAAACACAGTTTATAACATCTTCATTTTCAGCTTCTTTGGTGGTTTTACAGATTTCTCAGCAGAATTCTGGAGTTTCATCATTCTGACTCCCACGTTCAAAACATGAGGTGGGTAGGAACTGTACAAGGTAGACAGGTCCTTTCCCACTGGGAACTTGTATGAGGCAGACAGTTAATATACAATGGAACGAAGCGATATCATGCATGAGAAGCACTTAGTACAGGGCCTACCACATAGTAATCATCATTCTTCTTATTTACCATGACTGCTGTTGTTTTGATGCTGTTAGGCTGGTCACCTCGGGGCATTCACTGTTGTCTTTGGGGTCTGTCACGAAGTTCATGGTCCTCAGAAACTTTCTTGGTGTCTGGCATGAGTTGAGGATCTATTTTGGAGACTGTCTTGTCTTGTTTCTGTGCCCTGAGTCAAAAAATGAAAGAGAGCTTACCAGTTTTCACTGCCTTTTACCCTGAAGCCACGTTTCTGTCTCTAGAATGGATCATTAAGACTTTTGTCCTCATTCTTTCCCTCCATTATTAGTGTGACATGTCAAAACATGATGCGACACATCAATCATTTCTTGGAGGAATTCAACAGCAGTTTTAGTGAGTAATGAAAATGATCACCAGGTTGATAGGGAATTTACTATTGGCAATCTGATGACAGCTGTGTCACATGGCAGCAACTGTTAAATGAACCTGAAAAGATAACTAAGATGCAGTATAAGTAGCAATGGAGAGCTAGAGTGTACTCATAAAGCTGTAACATATGATTAATATATATTTGTAGGTATGTATCTCTGTATGTCTGCATTCACGTATTTGTTTATATGTTCCCCTTCACCCTGGACCTCAAACCTGGGTCTTGGGTTTTACATAGTCTGTACTTTAGCCATCTCAGCCTCCTAAGCCACACTGGTGTACTTTTTTTTTCCTTCCTTCTGGCCTGGAATCTCAAACCCAGGTCCTTGTACTTTACATGGTCTGCACCTTAGCCACTAAGCCACAAGTGTGCACCCAAACACTTCTTACTCTGTTAAGCATCTAAGGACCTTGATAGGGAAATACTAACTAGGACTTTCTAGGACAGAGACTAAAATCCACAACCTAATTTTTTAGTTGTAGATATTAAGGATAAGATACCCTTTGGGCTTAACTTTCATATTTTATTTTAACTTTATTTAATTTTTTAATGATGAGTTTAATTCTAAAAGCAAGTGTGGAAACCATTATAAGATCAACATTTTCATGTAGCAATGGAGGAACATTTGAAAAATATTTTTTATCTATTATCATCATTTAACAAAAGAGATTTCAAACACCAAAAATGTAGGAAAGATAATCTGAGAATAAAGAATCATTCTATAATTGAATAAAATTAATTTTATTAAGAATCTCTCTATGTTGTCTTTATTTTAGTTGGCACCCTGGAACTAGCTGTCACTGATTCAAAGTAATGAGCTATCATTCTTCAGCGATTTCATATGAATATGTCAGACCTTCCTGGTATGTTGAATGAAGACTAATACGACAGAAAATCCTCCACATTCTCCCTGCCACGACCCACTGACACTGGACTAAGGATACAGACGCAATTTGCTGTCACACTGTTAGGTAGCAGTTAGCATGAACAGGGAGTGGGAAGGGGCAAAACAGAAAAAATAAAAAAACCCACAGGAATTGTCAGCTTAAAAGTCAGGGAACCTACCAATCAGCAGTCCCCAAAAAAGTGGTAACAGAGCCAAACCTTGAGGGCTGGTTTTAACTGGTACAATGCAGGCACAGAAAGAGCAAGTTTCACCTTTCGTTGAAGCCAGCTCATTATACACTTATTATAATAGAATCTGCGTTACAGTTTTGACCCCCCACTTGTGGGCAATCAGCAAGAATTGTGGGTACTGTGCAAGCCCAGAAACCATCAACTGATACTGGAACTTTCCATACCTTTCCTGGAAACACCCTCCCCAAAATGTCCTTTGGTGGAGCCAAGGGTTGGAATTCAGCCAAAGCCTGCTTAAAGGTCTGAAACACCTAGAAAGTCAGGGTCAATGCCTCCAGATCAACTGTTGTCTTGAGACTATACTCTCACTTTGCCCACTTCCCACCCTTTTACTTTGCCATTTTGCCAATAAAACTTCGTTATTTGCTTTACTTCTGAGCTTGGATGAAACTGTGACATGTGGTAGGTATCATGTGGGACATCTCCCCAAGGACACAAGAACCCAGAGGCGAGACCCCTGGCACTATCAACACCTATATGACTGTAACTTTACTGGAGGCTGACAGACTGTTTTACTGAGAGGTGTGTGAAATTGGAAAAGTGATGCGTCAATAAGTTGTATGTCATCTGATACCATCAAACAGAGGTTTGATAACTTTCAGGAAGGGTGACAAAGAGCATATTTCTATTCTGTTCTCATTTACATTGTTACATTCATTTTAGGATACTGAAACGGCACCTCAGTCTATGTAGTCACCTCCCACGCCCACCACCAGAGTTCTCCTGCCCTTTACCACCACCTGGTCCTCCTTCATTTCCTTCACTGACCTATTGCCTGGTAGACACAGTCTTACGTCCTGTAACCTTTATTGATATTTGTCTGTTATTTTGTTCTATTTCTTTGTAATCCATTTATGAGTAAATCATCTTGTACTTCTCTTTTTTTTTTCTAACTTATTTCACCAGAATTATCCCTCAAGTTTCATCTGGGTTGTTGCAAAGGGTGCAATTTCACCTCCCCCCTTTTTTCCCAGCTGCATAGCATTCCATTGATTATATATACCACAGCTTCTTTATCCAATCATCTGTCAATAGGCATTTAGGTTGTGTCCATGTCTTAGCTATTGCAAACTGTGCTGCTATGAACATAGGGCTTCAGATTCACATGAATATGTGGTATGCGGCATGAAAGACAGTAAGACAGAAAATCCTGCTCATTTTTCCAGCCAGTGCATGATGAAAGTTTTGTATTCTCTGGGTATATAGGCATGTCTCTTAATCTAGATTTTTCTAGGAAACAGACCCAAAGGCAAGAAATGAAGTATTTGGGAGATGGGGACCCTTGTGTAGAGTTAGGTAAAGGCAAGGAAGACTGTGAAGGAATGAGAAGTCACCACAGTTTCATAAGAGATCATGAGAGAGATAGTAGGACACTTAATAAATAATATGATATTGACTACTAAGCCAGAATTGTGCTCTGAAATGAGCGCTGTTTAGTTTACCACGGACTCTGCTACTTGTTTTTATTTTTGACAAAAAAATTATATTGAGTGGATGACATAGGTGCTCATGCGATAATGTGTAGGAGCAAAGAAGAGTTCTTTTGAGTCATTTTTGCATAAAAAACTTTTCAGGATCGGCTACAAAGAGAAACTGAACCTATATTAGTTTGTAGGAACAAAAATAAGGAGGAACTCTAGGTCAGAGTTTGCTCTGTGTGTGAGCTTAGTTTTATCACCTGGCGCCGTCAAAAGCTGCTTTGTGTACCATCTCCCTTTGTATGTGTGATGTTTTGTTTAAATCTGAAAGTGGTGGGAAGAGCCAGAAACTCCAAGTGTGGGGAAGCTGGTCAGTCATGTTGCTTTGGGCTGGCCAAAAGTAGGAAGGAGCTAGGATTCCATGGGCATGTGGCTTGTTGGTCCCAGGCGAGGAGGTCCCTGTGGGCGCAAGTAGTGATGACAGGGGTAGATGGAACAAACGCAGATCCAGGAGACAGGTGGCTCCCAAAGAACCTGGTGAGGTATGTAAAATCTGTGTTCAATGTAGTACCCATGTGTAGACACATGTACTGGATCAGTGCTTTCCAAAGTCTATTAAAAGTACCACCTGTGCTATACAAAATGATTTTAGGTGGAATGTGACTTAATTTTTAAATGTTAAGTGGTTGTCTTTAATTGTATTAGGATAAAACTAGCACTTTCACATATTATATACTATATTATATTCAACACAATGTATTTTCCCATGAATACAAACTTTTTAAAAACAAAAATTAAAGACAATTTAAAGAAAAGTGAAATACAAATTCTGTTCAGGTGTGATGAAAGCTGCTGTAGAATGACTGATGTTTAAACACACTGGCTCCTGCAGCTCCAGTGTCCAGGATTTGATGAATACTCACACAGCTTTGCCCTCATGGTAACAAGAGCAGCAAAGGCATTGAAAACACGGGGCCCCTGCTCTCTAGTGGCTGAACTGTTTTGCTTGGATTGATTTTGGAACCCCATACTTTTTCTCAATAAATTTCTGCTAGTCTCCCAGTTTGGTTTTATAGTGCCCCATTTTTTTCTCTCATTAAATATTTATTTTCTCCAGTGCCTTTAAGTGGGGGAAAAAAAAGGAAACCAAATAGTCATTTGTAGGGGTACTTATTCCCTCTCTCCACATTGAAGCATTACCACTAACCCAGATGATTCATCTTCATCCTTCATTAGAGGGTGTTATTCACTGAAGTGGTTTATGGTCAAATAGACTTGCTGGCCTTGCAGATTCTGTTTGGGGTGGTACTGAATCAAATGTGTTCTTGAAGTTTAAATAAATCATGCCTTACATTTTCTTGGTTGAATTTGTGTTAATTTCTACAACTAACTGGCAAAAGAGAGGAACCCTTACTACAAAAGAATGCTAATGTACAGATATTCTTATTCTTATGGTAAACACTCCTTACCTTACATTCTTGAATCATTAAGAGTTTATTCTTCTCAAAAAAAACTAAAAACCAAATTGAATGAATAATGGCAAGTGTTTGAGGAAAGCACTTCTAAAATTCTTACAAGAAGACAAAACAACAATACCTGGATAAAAAATCAACAAGAACTGAATCTGAGGCCTTTTAGTCAAGTCGTAGCCCTACGACTTGACTAAAAGGCCTCAGATTCAGTTCTTGTTGATTCATGACTTCATTTTTAAAATGATTTCAGGAATCCCTTTCCAGTCTCTTTATATTGACTCTCATATATTCCTTGATGCAATTTTGACAAAAAACTTCTCCTGGTGACAAGGAGATAAGGGTACCTATAATAGTAGCTACTATTTATTAAAAGACCCCAGTGCTAGACACTGGTACTATACACACTATGCTCATTATTTCATGAAGGGTTCATCATAAGCCCATAAAATAAGTATTAGTATTCCCATGTAACAAGGAGGAAACAGGCTAATTAACTTGTTTAAAATAGCACAACTGAAATTGGAATTGGAATTTAGTTCATCTGTTTGCAAACCCTTTTCTTTTAAACCAATATGATGTCCCTACAAAGGTTATAGCCAGAGAAAAGCAAGACCAGAACCGATCAGTTTGAGATGTATCACTCTAATCATTGCCTAAGGTAAGCAAGAGAGTGGAATAGTAAATAGTAAATAAAAGGAATGGATGTTGCCAACCCAGGGTGAACTTCCTTTTGAAAGATGACCTGGATATGATTTCTGTCATCTAGAAATCCTTTTTCTAGCCCTCTCACTCTTCTAGGATTGGAAAGAGTATTTAATAAATCACTAACAACACATCCAAACTCACTCACTTTTTGCTTTAAATACTCAAAGACCCTAACACAGATAAAATACTAGAAAGATACAGCTCTGAAGAAATCTTGGACCCAGAAATTAAAGATGGGCCCCATTTTTAGCTACTTTTCTCAGGAATGTATAAATAACAAGATACTAGGATTTTCTAAGATTGGAGATTATTTTGATTTTGACAAAAGATGTAATATCAGAGTCCTAGGAAGAAGACGTCAAAAGAAAAGTTACTTTGAGAACAGATCTTCTGAAAAGATGATAATATTAATATACCAAAATTAAGATCGGCAGACTTTGATATATCAGCACCTTGGTTGTAGGAATGAGAAAGGTAACTGGAAGTAATTACTGGAACTGGAGAAGCTTAGGTGCTCTAGGGAAAGGTGAAAGGTAGGAGTACACAAACATCACTGTGTTTCTATACCTTGGGTTTAATTGACTGACCTGAAGCTCTGATTATATTATCTTGGAATGCATTTAGGGAAGTCCAATCATAAAAATTACATCAATGACAATTGCCATGATGTACAAATGTTAACACTTCCCATCTGAGAAGGTGGCTCTGTTATTGGGCTAACAGAAATGTGAAAATAGAAACCACAGGAGAAAGTGGGTTAGTTTGAGTGTCAAGCAGACTACATTCACCTAGGAATTGATGGATGAATCTTGGCACTACTTAGGACTACATTACACCTTTCTCCTGAAGGCTAAATGTAAGGGTAGGTGGAAGCCCCAAGGATTCTGCTAACGGGATGTCAAACAGTTTCCTATTATGATACTAGATTATAGCTAATCTATAACCTGAGCTTACTGAAAGCAGTGTTTCTCAAAGTATGGCTGGTGGCCAGCTAGACCAGGATCTCAGTGGAACGTGTATTAAAATGACAGATTTCATGATTGGACCTCTGGAAATATGGCTAGAAATCTGCACTTGTGAGAGTATCTTAGGTCAGATTCCTCATCAAACAGACTCTGAAACAAAATTTTGTGTAAAAAAGTTTATTGGAGATGAATTTCAGGTACAGCATATGTAAGCAAACAAAGGAGGCAGAATTGGGTATTATAACAGAATGTCAATCTTACGAAGAATTTTGGAGACAGTGCCCTTCAGATTTTTCATGAAGGCAAAAGGATAAGGCCTTCAAATTTTTGCATTGAATAACTACTGATAGGGCCTTGAGATGCAGTATAAATTTGGGTGAGGTATTTTCCTTTAGCTAAACACAAATGTAATCATCTGCATCAGGGGTCAACACTCCTGGCATCTAAGGAATGAGGGTCCCCTTCCTCAACTACATTCTTTGCAATATTTGGGTCTATCTATTTCACCTAGTAAGTTCATCCCATTTGGAGACTGTTCTCTCTTATGATATATTGCAATTGCATCCGCCTCTGACTTCATGTTATCTAACTACATACAACTTATGTTGGGCGGCTCTAATTGTATGTTCTCTTGATCTTCCATAGTCAGATACATTTCCATCAGTGCTCAATAACGTGGCAGATGTTTTTGAAAGACATACGGTTCTTTGCTGGAGATGACAATGGACTTGTACCAGATCCCTAGAGGATGTAAATTGGATTTTTCTATTGGAGCTTGCCATAAACTTCACAAAGCATCTCTGCCCACCGTAGATAGCTCTAGTATCATAGTATCTGCCATGAATTGTGACTCCAGTTGAAGAACTGTTTATACCTCAACAAGATCTCATGCAGAGCATCATGTAGAGCTGTTTCTTGCTTTGAGGCCAAGTCAAAGCTATGCAACACTTGGAAAATGCATCAGAGTCATTCTCAAATGTGAATGTACTGTTTCTAGAATATGCAGATATCTGCCAAGTAATTGAGTTCCTGCCTGGTAATGGGATTTCTGAGATGTAATAATGTTTGTTTTATTTTTGAGGCAATGTCTCAGGCCACTGGACTCCTGAAAATGTTACTGATGTGGGCCTCTCAATCTTCATAGAATTTATATTCCTTATTCTAGAGTGTATGTGTCTTAGCAAGACATCCATCTTACTTACCACTTCTTGCTCATCTACTCCAGTTACCATGATCTCATCAACATAGTGCATCAATTACATATTCTGTGGAGTATTCAAATGATCCAGGCACCTTGGAACTACATTAGGGAGGAGAATGGGAGAATTAACATAGCCTCTAGGCACTGCTGTTGGTATATTTTGCTGTTCATCTTATGGGAAATACAGAATGCTCTGATTCTTCTTGATAGCAGTGGAAAGATGGCATTGGCCAGATCAAGGACAACATACAGCTGGGACTGTGCTGATGTGCTGTAGCAGAAATTCTGCATTTGGCAAAACAGCCATAATTGAGACTACTTTCTGAATTTTTATTAGTTTGCTTCATTTGTTAGCATCCACGGATGTAACCTTGAGCCAGGCAACTCCCTTTGGCTGAGGGAAATGCCTAGGGAGGAACTGAGCTGTGAGGCGGCAGCAGACATAGCAGCTGGAAGAATTAGTGTGTTCATCCAGAAGGTGGGATCTGGGCAACACACCTCAGTACACACTGCACCTGGGCTTTTTTAGTGATTCTTGTTTTTTTAAGAAAGGAAGGAAGAGGAGGAAGAAGCAATTTGAAGGAAGGAAGAGATGGAGGGAGGGAAGGAGGTAGAGAGGGAAGGAGAGGTCATTCCCCCTCCCCTGGCCCCAGGTAGCCCCAGGTCTTGAAAGCAGGTCCTTGGGCTTTACATGGTCCATGCCCCAGCCATGACATGCGTTTTAGTGATCTTATAACACAATGAAGTTTGAATAGTCTGTTCAGGGAGGGTACCTCACATTCCTCAAGTATGAATTTAAAATCTATTTCCTTGGCATCACCAGAAGGAATTTAAAATCTATTTCCTTGGCATCACCAGAAAATGTCTAGTTTTGCTTTATTTTCCTCTTTCAGTTTATTTTAGCTATTAGTTTGTGTTTGTGTGATTTTTTTTTAAAAATATTTAAACTCTCAACTTAGCACTATTGTTTCAAACTTCAGTCATAGTTTTATTCAGTAAAATTGCCAGAGGTTAAAAGTGAGTACATATAAGATAGACAAATTAGTATTTCCTATTTTCTGAAGAGAGAAAATAATTCTCACCCTTAAAACACAAACATTATCCAGAACACACAACCATAGCATCACACCCACTCCCACACGTACACAACCCTTTCCATACTATACTTATCCCATATATGTAAACCACCCCCACACATCACACACACTACACACAACCACCACACACCCCTCTCTCCACACCACATATACACACATCACATACACCCCTCTCTCCACACCACATATACACACATCACATACACACACCACATGCACCCGTCCCCACACACCACATATACACACATCACATACACACACCACATACCCCCGTCCCCACATACCACATATACACACATGGCACACATGCCTAAGTAGGAATGTTTCTAGAACATCCAACTATATTTACATCCCATTGCCTCTGTAAACAAGAGATAGTCCAGATAAAAGAAAACGAAAGGATTAAATCAGGCTCACTACATGCCATCTTTCTGACTGCGGAGAGCGATCACCCTGGTGCAACGCTGCAGCGTGACATCCTCTGTAGCTCTTGCACCGGGGCAACTGTGAATAACATGATGGTCGCCAGCATGTGAGCCATATTTCCTGGGGATGGGTACGACTTACAGCTCCACCATTTTTATTTCCTTTTCCATTCAAAAAAGTTTTCTTGAGGCAAATAAGCAAAAATAAGGGAAAAAAGAGAACCTCTGAGTCATACCTAAATATAAAAATGTCAACTGTTTATAAACTTCATAATTAGTATTAGCAACACACTAATTGTGACACAGCACAGCCATCTCATGACATGTCAAAGTGAAGAAACACCACAGCTGAAAACCTACTGCCTTAGTGCAAAACTTTCCAAATCTGGCTGAGCTCAGAATTCTCTGGGCTGCTTAAACAGTCCACATCCCGTATCTCCTCCTTTAGCATGAAATCAAGATATAGAACAGTGTTAACACCTCCAAATTGCCCCGAGGCTTTAGTAGCCAGCTCTTGCTCACATGCCAGATTCTGGCAACCAAAGATTTGTTGTCTGTTCTGATAGTCTGGCCTCTTCCCAAAAGTCACACAAAAGGAATCATAAAGGCACCATCTGGTTTCTTTCAGGACACACTGCATTTGTGGTTCATCATGCTGGTGATATATCCTATCAGCCATGTATCATGTATCAGCCATATCAGTGGCTCATTCATGTTGATTCTGAGTAGTACTCCACTGTATGGATGTATCACAATTTGCTTATCTGTTTACCAGTTGAAGGACATTTGGGATGCTTCCAGGTTTTGGTGTTTATGACTAAGGCTGTTTATAGACATTTGTGTGTGGGATCTTGTGCTTTTATTTACTTGGGTAAATACCTAGGGATAGGTTTGCTGGGTCACGTGATTAAGTGTAGACTCAAATTTTTAAAAAACTAAACACATTGTTCAAAGTGACTGTACCATTTTGCAGCCTTGCCTCTGGCCTCAGCAAGGTGTGAGAATGCTAGTTGTCCAAATCCTTGCCATTACTAATGAGTCCCTATTTTAATTTTTTTCAATTGTAAGAGATGGGGTACTTCATTATTTTTTCAAACAGCTCTAATGAGGTATAATTTATATTCAAAAGATTGCATGTACCTAACATGCACAATTTGGTGAGTTTGAACATAGGCACATCACCGCAATCAAGGTAATAAGCGTATCTGTCATTTCCAAAAATGTCCCTGGGTCCCACATCCTCTTTTTCCTTTGGTAAGAACACTTAACATGAGATCTAAATTCTTGAATTTTTAAAAACGTGCACAGTATTGTTTCACTATAGTTTTTATTTGTGTTTTCTCATAATTAATTACGCTTAAATGCAGAAGGTTTGTGAATCTAACTATGAATCCTTGTTCTACTATTTTCTAGTTCTAATAGGTTATTCAGTTTCCCTCTTCTTATATTTCCTCAAGTAAATAAAAACACTATCTCCTAAGACTGTATGTAGCTAAATGTGAGAATGTATGTAAAGGATGAAGTAGAATTTCTGGCACAGAACAAGTATTCAATAAGCGGGAGTGATCAATGAGTCATCTCTACTCATTCTGTTGTATTCAAGATGCCATGTTGTATTCAAGATGCCATGTTAAAACAAAACAAAACAAAACAAAAAATCACCTTCAGATGTTGTAAAATATGCCTGGACCCAGGTAGGCCCAACCAGTTATTTTTTCAAGTTCTGATAAGTTTTCCAGGCCACTAGTTAGAGGCACAGTTTACCTAATAGACCCCCAAAGCTTCAAGCCTAAGAGAAGGCACTTTCAGCCAAGATGAGTGAGTTGATGTTTTACCTGAAATACTATATGCTCTCTGTTCTTGTCTTGCTGGATAATGAAAGATGCATTAACGGTACCAATTACAAAGTGTGAATTTGATTTATAGGTCTTCGTTACCTTTTCTGGCAGTCACCACGCAATAGGAAAATCCACACGCAGCAATCTAGAGACAATTTAGATTGAAATGGTTCTTTGCAATTTAGGCATTTAATTAGGGGTTTTAAAGCTTAATTAAAAAGTTAAATCATTTGTCTTTATTTTTGAAGCAGTGCTGTTGTAGATGGTTCAATTATGTAAAATAAAACATAATAAGATATGTATTTCCTTGTCTGAAGTTATAGCATCATTCACACATAACAGCACAGCCCCATAAAACGAATTTGAAAAGATAGAACACAATTGAAATATAGAACCATTAAATAGGTATTGAAAGTAACTTCTGGTCTGTGAAGTTGTTTTTCTCTCCTTTGTTTCATGGTCCTTGTAACATATGAATTTTTCCTCCAAAAATGCAAATGACGAGAAAAAGAATTTTAAGTATATTACCTACAATTCCATCAAGATGCATGCACACAAATAACTAGAGCAAAAATTCTCCTTAATCTTCAGTTATTTAGCACTAGGAAAGAAACTGCTTTGCCTCTTTCTGAGCAATCAGAAATATCCTTCAGGTGCTTAAAGACACTTTCTAATATTTAAGAAACTCTAGCTAGGCCTTCCTCCACCCTAGGGCCCTGGAGCTTTCTGTTTCTGGCAGATTCTTGTTTCATCCCTCCCTTTCCTCATGTTCTAGGAATTCCACCTGCTTTTCTTTCCTCTCAGCTGCCTTGGTTCATGGAGTATTTTTTGCTTCAATAGTCTGTGAGGTTCACAGTTGCTACCCAGCACCCCAAGCCAACTTCCCCTATGATGCATGGCTTATACTTGTTTTAGAAAAAGCTGACCTGCACAGGAAATGAGGACGTAACACATTCCTACCCCCAAGTATCCAGCCAGTGAGATTGGGACCTGGAGACCCAGGAGAGGGAACTAAGACAAACCCATTTGGACTAGCTCCTAGGGCATGCATATAAAGAAGGAAGGTGACCTATAGTGATGAGAGCTTCATTATAATACTGCATGACACACCTCTGGGTAGAGACTTTCCAATATCATGAGACTTAGAAAGCATGTGGAAGCATGGCCAGGAACCATGTATGTGCAAGAAAGAGTCACTCTTCTAAATGGACATAGGTCCTTCCTTATTCCTAACTCCCTTCCCTGACTATAAAAGAATTGATTCACTGGAAACTCAGGGAACAGGCTGGTTTGTAACACAAATTCTCCCTTCTTCATTTATTTGAAAAACAATAGAGATCTTGCTCTGTTTTACCATGCCTGGTCTCTGTCACGCTGGCTTTCAGACACCAGGCATTTGAACCTCTCATAGGTAGGGGTTGATGAGAATGTGAAAAAACACATGAGATTAAATACCCAGTTGTAATAATTTAGCAATTTTATGCAATCAGGACATGGTGGAAAATCTGTGGTATCTAAATGCTCCTAAATGTGGTAGATTGGATAATTAATGATTATATCACATTATACTGGGACAAAACCAAGACAGCAGATGTCACCTGACAGTCTATATTGGCAAAGGGCTGGATGTGACCCAAAGTGAGGGCAGTGGTCTGAGATGACTTAGATTATAGTCATGAGCTGCATAATGGCATTCAGTCAACAACGGACCACATATATGATGGTGGTTCCAAAATTAATACAGCCTAGTAAGGTTGTAGTCATCATGATGTCAATGTTCTGTCCATCAACAGCCTCATACATCTTGTGTTTATCACGTCTCTTGATAGCATCATTTTCTCTTTGCTTAATTTAATCTCATGTTGTTTTATTAACCATGGTTCCTAAGGGTATAAAATCCATTGCTAATGTATTTTCAAAATGATAAAATCACCGAATGACATGTTTTTCAGAACTTATTTGTTGACTAAACAACACATGACTGTGTGTGTGTGTGTGTGTGTGTGTGTGTGTGTGTGTGTGTGGCCACACTATCTGTGCTCCTAAGAGTTCCGGTCACAACCTTGTCTAGTAACACTGTGCATGAAGCATGAATATAAAAAGATTGCTATGTAAACCTTTCTTATGAGATGATATTGCTACTAGGATTTGGGGAATAACTTAGAAAATATCAGCGAATTATAGAAGTTAGATTTTGATGGGAATAAACAAGGGTACCACACTTGACGAGACCAACCCTGCCTTATAGCACTAGAAGAGTCTGGCCCCTACAGTGCGCGAATGTCTTCAGGGAAATAACAGTTATCACAATCTAAGAATTCCTTGACTGCCTAAAACAGACAGTACATGAGGATTGGTCTCTGCACTACAAGAGGGGAGTTCTTGGTTGACTAAGGGTAAAATTGCTCTGTGACCTTCCCATTTCTAAGGAACTCACAGACAGGCCCTTTGTGTTTGTGGTGAATCATGTGAATTACCCAGAGTCTTCCTTTAGGACTGAGGCACACTCATTCTCCTGACTTCAGGGAATTGTTAATGGTTGACATTTCTCAGCTGACTCCTCTCTGGGACTTGCAGTCAGTGGAGTAGGGCCTCTTTCCTGAGGGTCACAGGCCTCCCTGGAGGCTTTCAGCGAAAGACTAGTCAATACAAAGATCTAAAGTCCTGTTCTTGCCTCTCTATTCAGGACAAACATGCAGGACCATCCCAACTCAAGAACACCCTACAGGATTGGCTGAGGTTATACATTCTGGGCTTTAGTACATCTTTCCTAAAGAATGGTGGCTTTAAGAAAAATAATACCAACCTATTAGCTATAATAAGGCCTTATGCTATTTAAGAATACTTTCCATACTCATAATCACTTTACATGTGTTGTTTAATCTCACAAGATCTCTGTAAGACTGGTACTTGTATTTCAAGCGATTTTTGCTCCATTGTGTTTCTCTTTCTTTTCTTTGGTGAAATCTTCTATATGACACCAACATTTTTTTTAAACGAGAAACTCTCAGAATGAATATTCTTTTGCTGTAGTCCTTGCCATTGCCTGCCCCGCCCCTGGGCCATGAATGCAGGTCCTTAGGCTTACGTGCTGCACCTGGTGCGCTTTAGCAGCCTGCGCCATGAGAGCTGCCTTTTCTATCAGCAGGAAAAAGGATTGTTCTACATGGCTGCTTTTGCAGTTCTTCATAATGTTAAAGCTAGAATAGTAACCGTTCACAATAAAATAACATGTTGGTTATTTTAGGGGCAAATTCCATAATCTGGTTACTTTCTTGCTGACTGTGATGGATACTTCCCTACAGTTTCTCCAGGACTGGCCCTACCCAAATATCCGTGGAGAAGTTCTGCTTATGCTGTTCTATTATGACAGACACACTTATAGGTATGTATTCTTAAAGTTTTTTTTGAGATATTCTTGAAGATGGAAATGATTGAATTAACTGATAAAGTTATTATTTGTGATAACTGCTGAACAATCACTTTCTCTCTTACTTTTATTATTTTATTCCTGCCTACACTTTCTTCCCCTCCTCATCCTTACTTTCTGTTCTTTCTCCCTACTTAGAGTGGTACTGTCTTCATTTTGTCTCCTGCAACTTACCTTTGCTGATTTTTCATGTTTTTCTACCTGTTTTCTTTTTTACCCGCTTTCATCCTTCATTCATATCTTCACTCCACATTTTAACAGTATTATTGTCCTCCAAGTCAACTGCAAAAGAAATCTGAGAACGGTGCTTATTTTTTTCTTTCCTTCATGGTAAGAAGGAAGACTTTGAATTACCTCTGGATTCAAATACCAGTTCTGATCCTCCTATTGATCCTACAGTAAATTCTTTTTTAAAAGATCAATTTGGAGTAGTAGATCCAGTATCAATAATTTCAAATGCCCAATGGCTAAACCCTTCAGTTTTCAAGGATAATGGATTTTATTGTCACCAAAGCACACATTTCTTTGCTGCTCTGAGCTCTTTGAGGATAGCCTGTGTCTTATATCTGTGTGTGTTTGTATCCCCAGTGTCCCATACTTTGTTTAGGACTGTAATAACTTTTCACTAAATGAAAGTAGTAGAGACCCACTGGGGTTTGTAAACAAAGGGGTGACATGTTAACTTAGGGAAGTTTATCTGTTGGTTGTATTAATCTTGGAGTATAGTAGGAAAAAAATGAAGTTGGGATTCAAGGAGAAAGAGAGAGAGAATAGAGAAATGGCCACAAATATTTAGGAAAGCTTGATTCTAAATGAAGTAATGTAGTGCTGCTGTCTGTTGTGTGGTTGATGGAAGCAGAGCTTTTCCAAAAATAGAGATTCACTTTGAAATCAAAGAAAGAGAAATTGCTTATACATACATAAGAGTGAGACTGAAGATAAAAAAGAGTTAGGGAAAAAGTGTCAAGTAAATTCCTAGAGGAGGTGTGATGGAGTGAAACTGAAGATACAGGCAGTGAATTGGTCTTGAAAAATGTGTAGGCATGTCTCCTGTGAAAGATGATAAGTTAGGTTAGGAAAAAATGTTAAGGGGAGAGGGAGACGGAGGGAGTGAGGGAAGGAGGGGGCTAGAGAGAGAGAGAGAATATGGCTGAGTGTGTGTGTCTGTGTAGAGGTGGGGTGAAGGGGTGGGAAGATAGGTAGGTGTTGGAATTAAGATAATTGGTGTCAAATGGCCTAGATCAGTGGTTCTTACCACTGATTGCACATTAGAATCACTTGGGGAGGTTTTTAGACGTACTGGTACGTAGAGTCCATGCCAGGCCAATTAAATCAGTCTCTGGGAGTGGAGCCCAGACCCCAATATTTTATAAACACTCCTGAGGTGAGTCTGATGTGCAGTCACAGTTGAAAGCTATTGGCCTATATTATCTTAATAACATGGTGACAGTGCTTCCTGCCACGAGCAAGGGAAGTAGTGTGAAACTAAGACAAAATTTGGAAGAAGGATAATTTAAGTAACTTGAAAACCTCAATGGAAAGTCAAAAAACTCTGCTGAAAATGTTTTTGAGGGGTCCAGGAGGTCTGAAAGATAAGAGTTGAAGGCACGGAGGATATAGTGTGGCATTGTGATGCTCTGTAGCAATGGTTGGAAGCTAAGAAGTAGGGAAAATGAACATTAGGATCATGCAGAGTAGAGAATTAGCATTGTTAATAGCTCCCCACTCATGCTGAGTTTTAGACTAACTCAAGAATCTTTAAAGAACTGTAAATTCCAAGATCTTACCTTCAATGAGCCTCTTCTGATACATCAGTAGGTCTGGAATGGGCTGGAAACCTGTGCCTTTAAGCAGCACTCTGGTAAGTAACAGTCAGAGCAGACTGGAGCTTGGTAACAACCTAAATAGAGGGTAGACAATGTCAAGGAATGGGGAGAAAACTGCTTATACTGCATGCATGGCTAAAAAAGTAAGACCCTGAGATTCAACTGAGCAGTGAGGTAAACAAAATCAGAAGGGCGTGGAAGAATAAGAAACTGAGGAAAGTTATTAAGGGCACTGTCATGGACTGGATATTTGTGTCTCCCTTCCACCCCCACTCCTACCACATTCAGATGCTGAAATCCTATTCCTAAGGAGATGGTATTAAGAAGTGGAGATATTGGTCTGTAATTAGACATGAAGATGGAGACTTCATGAATGGGATAAGTGTCCTTACAAAAAGCTCAGAGAGCCTTTTGGCCCTCTTTGCACCTATGAGGCTTCAATGAGAAGTCAGCAGTCTGCAAGCTGGAGGAGGTATCTCAACAGAGTCTGACCCTGCTGGCATCTGATTGCAGACTCTCAGGTTCTAGAGCTACGAAAAATAAATTCCTATTTCTCATAAGGCACTCCATCAACAGTATTTGTTATAGCAGCCCAAACTTACTAAGAGAAACAGAAAGGGTAGCTGGCAGGAGAAAAAGGAAGGATTTAAAGACTTTTAGCTGAGAGGATGGTGACTCAATATGATACACTTTCGGGTTGCTCCCCACAGACACTAAAAAACAACAACAGAAAAATCACTTATTTTCCTGAGACAAATACCAAGAAATGATTAGCACTTCAACCACAGACAGAACAGCAGAAGACTAATGGTGGGTGAGGACAGCTGGTGTGGTTCTCAGCTAAGCCACAGATTTGGATTTCAGACAGAGTTCAGGAATCTCTGGATGCGCAGTGGGGCAGAGGCTAGGGATTTCTGGACCAGCTGTGGAGGCAGCGAGAAGCAGATCTAGTGGGCTGAGACACAGAGTCACAGAGGACTGACTTGGGAAGCTGTGACAGAAGAGACAGTGTGCCGGGAGCTGAGCTGGAGCCCGAGTAGTGAAATTGTGCTGGGTGCTGCTGTAATTGGAATCAGCCAAATCAAACCCCACCCCACAACCATTTCAGGCCAGAGCCTGGGGTCTGAGTGAAAATCCCACCCATCGGATGCCCCAGCCCCTGGATTACAGTGAGAAGGCAGCCCCAAACCTCAATGCTACCCACTAGCACCACTTGGTGTGTAGAGGTGAAACTGTAGCCTGATTGCCAATCCTCGGCTAGTCAAAGCTACATAACGCCAGGGAAGCTGACCCTCAGAAATATAAACAGAATGCCAAATAGAGCAAAGGCGCAGAGAAATATATGTGAAATGATGACTCCAATCAAAAACCCAGGGGAAAATCTGAATTTAGCAGACATATGTAAATGATCTGAAGAGGAATTTAGGGTAACAGTGATTAACATACTTGTGGGAATCCAGAAATCAGTAGAAGAAGTAAATGAGAATGTCAGGAAACAAAGAGAAGAATTAAAACAAGATATCAAACAGGTAAGAAACACAAAGGCTGAATTAAAAAACTCAATAGAGGGACTCGACATTAGGATGAATGAAGCTTGTAACAGAATCAGTGATCTGGAAGATAGGACAGAGGAACCCAATCAAGAAAACCAGCAAATAGATAAAAAATAATTTAAAGAATAGAAGACAGCATTTGAGACATCTAGGATAACATCAAAGGGAACAATATTTGTATCATAGGGGTCCCAGAGGAAGAGAGAGAAAAGGGGGCAGAAACCGTATTTGAAGAAATAATAGATGAGAACTTCCCCAATTTGAAGAATGAAGCAAGCCTCCAGATCCAGGAAGCTCAAAGATTTCCTAACAAAAGAAACCCAAACAGAAATACATCTAGACATATCATCATCAAAATGTCAAAAATACAAAATAAAGAAATACTATTAAAAGCAGTCAGAGAAAAAACATGTTACATACAGAGGAGCCCCCCCTAAGATTATCAGCAGACTTCTCAAATGAAACTCTACAGGCCAGAAGTGAATGGCATAATAAATTCAAAGTGCTGAAAGAAAAGGATTTTCAACCTAGGATACTATATCTGGCAAGATTATCATTCAAAACTGAAGAAATAATAAACACTTTTTCTGATAAGCCAAAGTTAAAGGAGTACATCATCACAAAACCAGCTTTGCAAAAAATATTAAAGGATTCTCTGTAAAGCATAAAGAAACCACACAGAAAAAGCAGTATGACGGCAAATATTAAATATAGGGAGGAAGAGAAGAGAACAAAAATGTGGATAGTTAGAATGAGTGGAAGACTAATATGCTTTCAAATAAAATTAGGTAGTAAACATAGAACTGTGAATGCTAACTTTGGGGTAACATCAAAATACATCCCCAGGGAGAAAGTGAAGAAGAAAACAAAAGGCGAAATCAAGCAAAACGTAACTGCACCCATCCAACCTAAAAAGAGAAAGAGAACAAAGGCATCATCTGGAGCAACATACAAGACAAATGATAAAATGACACTAAGCAGCTATATATCAATAATTACCCTAAATATTAGTGAACTGAATTTACCAGTCAAACGATGCAGAGCGTCTGAATGGATTAAAAACATAACCCAACCTTCTGCTGCATTCAGGAAACCCACCTTCTTCCAAAAGATAAACAAAAACTCAAAGTCAATGGCTGGATGACAATCCTACAGTGGAATGGCAACCTCAAAAAAGCAGGAACAGTTATACTCATAAAGATAAAACAGACTTCCATCTAAAAAGCATAATGAAAGACAGAGATGGACACTATATAATGATTAAAGAATCAATCCAGCAGGAAGACATAACACTTATTAATGTAAATGCACCAAATGAAGGAGCATCAAAATATATCAAGTAAGTATTATTAGACCTGAAGAGAAGCATTGACAGCAATACGATTATAATGATTTTGACACCCCACTTACAACAATGGACAGATCAACCAGGCAGAAAATTAACAGGGGAAAAGCTACTGTAAATGACCATCTGGAACAGACAGATACATCAGTAGTAGACATATGCTGATCACTTCACCCAACAACTACAGATTTCATGTTCTTCTCAAGTGCTCATGGAACATTCTTAAGGATAGCTCAAATGCTGGGACAAAAAACATCTCTCAACAAATTTACAAATATCGAAGTCATACCAATCATCTTCTCTAACCACAATGGCCTAAAACTGGAAATCAACCACAAAAAGAAAGCTGGAAGATCATACCAATTGGAACGTCAACAATATGCTCCTGAAGGATTCTTGGGTAAAAGAAGAAATCAAAGAGCAACTTAAAATAATACTTAGAGACAAATGAGAATGAGGACACGAGCTACTAGAATCTAAGGGATGCAGCAAAAGCAGTACTAAGGGGAAAGTTCATTGCAATCCAGGCCTATCTCAAGAAATAAGAAAAATCTCAAATAAACAACTTAACGATACATTTAAAACAACTAGAGAAAGGAGAACAATTGAAGCCAATAATCATCAGAATAAAGGAAATAATCAAAATTCAAGCAGAAATAAATGATTTAGAAAACAAAAAGACAATCCAGAAGATCAATGAATCCAAAAGTTGGTTCTTTGAAAAGATAAACAAAATTGACACACCATTGCCTACACTCACAAAGAATAAAAAGGGAGAAAACCCTCATAACTAGGAATCATAACAGATACCACAGAAATTGAAAATAGCATAAGGGTCTACTATGAACAGCTCTATGCCACCAAAGTGGACAACCTTGAGGACTTGGACAGATATCTAGAAAAGTATAGTCTACCAAGACTGAACCCAGAAGATCAGAAAACCTAAACAGAACAATCACAAGCAAAGAAATTGAAGACATAATCAAAGGCCTCCCTAAAAATAAAAGCCCAGGACCAGATGGCTTCTCCAGTGAGTTCTACCAAACCTTCAGAGAAGAATGAACACCTATTTTTCTCAAGCTCTTCCAAAATATTGAAGAATAGGTAACTCCCCCAAACCCCAAATGCTTTTTATGAGACTAATATTACCCTGATACCAAAAGCCAACAGAGATGTCACCAAGAAAGAAAATTACAGACCAATATCTCTAATGAAAATAGATGGAAAAATCCTCCACAAAATATTAGCAAACTGAATTCAACAGCACATCAAAAAGATCATCCATCATGATCAAGCGAGATTCATCCTAGGAATGCAAGGATAGTTCAACATATTAAATCTATTATTGTCATATATAATATCAACAAGAGCAAAGAGAAAAGCCACATGATCATATCAATAGATGCAGAGAAATCTTCTAACAAGATTCAACATTCATTTATGATAAAAACCGTCCATAAAATGGGAATAGAAGGTTCATACCTCAACATAATAAAGGCCATTTATGAAAAACCCACAGCCAACATCATATAGTCAATGTTGAAAAATTGAAAGCATTTCCTCTTAGGTCAGGAACAAGACAAGGGTGTCCACTCTTACCACTGCTATTTAATATCGTACTGGAGGGCTTAACCAGAGCAATTAAATAATCAAAGGAAATATAAGGAATTGAAATTGGAAAGGAGAAAGTAAAACTTTCATTATTTTTAGATGACATTATATATATTGAAAAACCCAAAAATTCTATCAAAAAACTTCTAGAACTCATCAATGAATACAGTAAAGTGGCAGGCTACAAAATCAGTGCACAAAAATCTGCTGCATTTTTATACTCAAACAACACACTAGAAGAAAAAAAATATTATGAAAATCACACCATTTAAAATAGAAGCTAAACAAATGAAATACCTGGGCATACACCTAACAAAGGAAGTAAAAGATCTATACAATGAGAACTACAAGTCCTTCTTAAAAGAAAGAGAGGACACAAAGAGATGGAAAGACATCCCCTGCTCATGGCTGGGAAGAACCAATATCGTAAAAATGGCCACCTTAACCAAAGCAATATATAGTTTTAATGCAATCCCCATTAAAATCCCATGAGCTTATTTCCAGGAAACAGAACAAAAAATCTTAAAAATTTTTATGGAACAACAAAAGTCCCCAAATAGCCAAAGCAATCAGAAAAAAGAACAAATCTGGAGGGATTACCCTTCCAGATTTTCAACTTTATTACAAAGCAATAGTGATCAAAATGGTATGGTACTAGAATAATAACAGAGGCACAGATCAGTGGAATAGAATTGACTCACCAGAAACTGATCCACTCACATACAGTCACATACAGTCAGTTTATGCACAACAAATGAGCCAAAAGAATTTGATAGAAATAGTAAAGTCTTTTCAACAAATAGTGTTGGGAAAACTGGACAGCCACATGGATAAGAATGAAGCTAGACCACTTTTTAACACCATTCACAAAAATTAACTCAAAATTTATTAGAGACTTGGACATGGGCCAGAAACCATAAAACTCTTAGAAGACAACATATGAAAGATTTTCCATGACATCAGTTATGGAGAAGTCTTTGGGGACTCAACTCTACCAACAAGGGAAACAAAAAGAAAAATAAACAATTGGGACTAGATCAAACTAAGGAGCTTCTTCACAACAAAAGCAAGCATCACCCAAACCAAAAGGAAACCTACTAACTGGGACAGTATATTTGTGTTTGATATTTCTGACAAAGGCTTAATAACTAAACTATACAACAAACTAATAAAACTCAACAACAGAACAGTCAATCCAATCAAAAAATGGGAGGAAGAATTGGAGAGACACTTTTATGAAGAGGATATATAGATGGCCAACGGGCACATGAAATCATGTTTCTACTCACTGGTTATCAGGGAAAGGCAAATTAAAACAACAATGAGATATCACCTTATACCTGAAAGACTAGCTATTACCCAAAAGTTTGGAAACAACAAATGTTGGTGAGGATGTGGAGAAAAGGGTACACTTTTACACTACTGGTGGGAGTGCAAATCGGTACAATCCCATGGAGAAGTTTGGAGATTCCTCAAAAAACTGAATATGGAAATCCCATAGGATCCCATCAGTCTACTTTTGGGCATCTACCCAAAAGATACAAGAGCACCCATCCGCAGAGTTGTATGTATCCCCAAGTTTATTGCAGCCCTATTCACCATAGCTAAGAAGTGGAAATTACCAGAGTGCTTAACATCGTATGAATGGATAAAGAAGATGGTACATACATATTTAAGGGAATACTACACACCCCTTAGAAGAGAGGAAACCCTGTCATTTGAATCAACATGGATGGAACTAGAGGGGATTATGCTAAGTGAAACAAGTCAATAGAAAAAAAGACACCAAATGACCTCACTCAATAGGTGGAATGTGACTAGCAAAACAAAGAAACAGATGAAACATAACCAAGCCTGAAACATCTGCCAACAGAGCAGAGGTTACTTAAAAGGGAATAGGGCAGGTGGGTGCAAATGGTGATGAAGCCCACTGGACAATGGGAAAGAATACTTGTTGAATTGGTGGAGGGTAAGGTGTGTTGAAATGTATCTAAGAAATGGTGAACCTATACATAGGAAATTATTTTAATGTGTAGAGTAATTACTACAATAAAAATAAATTTAAAAAAATACAGACAATGAGCTGTTTTGGCAACACAGTATGTGGAGTCTATAGTCAGAGAGGGGAAATTCAGAGAGTTTAATCTTGGATTTTATCTTTTATCTCCTACCGTGAACCTTCCCACTCCTCCCTGAGACAGAAAAAAAAAAAAGGAACCCAAGAAAACGAAGGAGTGTACTGTATTCGTTTTCTAGGGCTGATGGAAGAAATAAGCAACAGACATTTATTTCTTCACAGGTTTGGAGTCTAGAAGTCTCAGATCAAGGGTTGTGTTTTTCTAAAGCTTCTCTCTTTGGCTTGCAAATTGCCATTTTCTCTTATGTTGTCATGTGATCTCTTCCGTGACTGTGTTAATCTGTATCCCTTTCTCCTCTTCTTATTTTTTAAAGGAAAGGTGTAAGAAAGGAATGAAGGTGAATAGGAAGCAGGTGGGAAGACAGAGGAGGATGAAGTACTTTTTATTTATTTAGCTGTTCATCTTGGTTGTTCCCCTCTGGCCCCGGGATGCAAATCCAGGTCCTTGGGCTGTATGTGGACTGTACCCAACCTCTACTCCACCAGGATGTGCCTCCCTGTCTCTTTTTATAAGAATACCAGGTATATTGTCTTGGTCTTATTTATATGACCTAATTTTCGTCAACTATCTCTTCATAGGCCCTGAATTCAAATACAGTCACATTTTGATGTACCGGGGGTTTGGATTTCGGTATTTGAACTTGGGTTTTATTTGTCTCCTCAGGCTGCTCTAGCTCAATGCCACAGAGTGGGTGATTAAACAACGGGAATGTATTTCTTACAATTCTGGAAGCTAGGAAGTGTAAGATCAAGGTGTCACTAATTTGGTTTCTGGCAAGAGCTCTCCTCCTGGCTGCTAGATGGTCACCTCTGCACTGTGTCCTCACACATCTGTGGCAAAAGAGGGGCAAGGAGAGAGAGGTTTCCTCTTCTAAGAACATTAAACCCAAGATTAGAGGCCCATCCACCCTTGTGACCTCCTTTGACCTTAATTATCTCCCTTAGAGCCCCCATCTCTAAATATAGCTACCCTGGCAGTTTGAGCTTCAACACAAGAATTTTAGGGGTCACAGATGTTCAGTTCATAACATGGAGGACGCAATTCACCCTATAACAAGCACCATAGCTAGATCTATGGTACTGAAACTGTACTGAAACAAATAGGCTTTTTTGTTGGTTGTTTAGAAATCAGGACAAAACTTCCAACAGTCTCACAATTCAAGCCTAGTTTAAAGATGGTGTGTGCATGTGCTGACAAGTTTCCCAAGAGCTCTGCCATCACTGCTGATTCCTGACCTAAGGTTCTAGACCGTCCTCTAGCAGGGGCTGGATGTGCTGCCTAACTGCATTAGGGGGAACACATTGATAACACACATTTTCTCTTCGAACCTGTGTGAGGAAATACTTAGGGGTCATTAGTATTATGTTTAGAATCTAAATGAGAATGTTCATAGAAAATTTCTAACTTGTTGGTTGGATAGTGTAAACAAGGACTTTCAAAACTATGAGCTATTGATGGTATTTTAGTGACCTGGGTTTATGCTAAATTCCTGCTTGTTTCTGTATATGGAGGAAAAATGCTATTTACCACCTCACAGTTTATCCCCAAAACCTCTTGGAACCACAACTGTTTAGAAATTTAATGCAGGTCCAGAGGTGCCATAGTTTTCTCTTAAAGGCTTCCTTTTAAAAACAACAGCAAACTTCAATGATAAGGTATAATAATGTGCATGCCATAAAATTCACTCATTTTAAGGGTACAAGTTGACAAGGGGACAGCATAGCTTAAAATGGACCCCACCTTAGCAACTTGAGTCTAGACTATACCCTTAAGATATTCATGCCATTTTTACTCCAGGTAACCTGGACACACACATGAAGGAAGAGACCCCCACTTCTCATTGATATTCAAGAATCCATCTTGCCCAAGTGAGAGGCAGGCAGTACAGGTCGTACACAAATGTGTGCATTCCTTTGATGTAACTTTCCTGGCCCTCAGGGAGCTTCAACTCTGTTTCTGCTTTTCATAAACTTGCTGTGTGCTCCTGACCAAATGGCTCTCCAAAAATTATTTCCAGATGGACCCAGTGTCTCATTGGTGTGCTCCCTCACCCTCACCTGCATCACAAGTCAATGACTTTTAGTAATTTTCCTTATTTGTGCAGCCATCATGACAGTGCAGTTGTAGAACATTTTCATTTCCCCAGTAAGATCCCTCCTGCTCTTTAAAGTTAGTCCCTCAGCCCTATGTACCCATCGACAGATTTACAGAAAACCTTTGCTTTTGCTTTCCAGGTAGCTGCAGTCCATGACCGAAGGCTAAATTCTCTTACAACTGTTTAATAGCCTGCAAAGGTAGTTTCCAGTGCAGAGTCTTCTATTTGGAGCACGGCATTGCAAAGAATATGCGAGGTGCAGGGGTTCCTCCCACTTGAGCCTAAACTGTTTCTCTACTGGATTCAGACAAATGTGGTGGAGGCTAATCTGCCAGGCGTCTTCTAGCAAGAAATGAGAACTCATCCAAAGAATGTCTGCCTCCCACATCTGCTTCCTGCCTCTGTTTCCTCCTGTACCCACCTAAAAATGATTACCTCTATTGTTGAGAAATGAAAGATATTAAAACATAAAATCATAAGCATTCTACAGTTCATCCAACCCGCTTTGCCATGTGCTGTGCCATTCTACTCCCTGGATAGATATCAGTAAAATATAAAACGAATATGAGGACTTTTTCTTCAGTTCTCCAAAGTTTGGTTTCTAGGTTCACTTTAGACATTATGGTTTTTCAAGTGAATTTATCATCAGGTCAATTGAGTAATATTGGAAAAAAGTCTAATAGTTGACTTTATTCTGATATATTCCTCTTTTGCTAAAGGTTAAGTCAGACATTTACTTAACCTCCTAGCTTGTCCATTGTTTTATGGATAATTATTACTTCAGTGACCCTCGGGTGCTGTCAAGAATGTCAGATGATGTAAAGATAGTGTAGCAAGTCTACTTGTTAAAGATGAATTATCACTGCTTATTTCTAAGCACTGACAACCTTTTATTATTTCTAACATCTACAAAGGGACAAGAGGGCAGTATAAGAAAATTGATTTTATTACTTTGGAAATGGAAGCCTATTATTTTCAATCCAGTAATTTTACCAAATGGTCATTACATTTAAATATTTTTTCTAAGTGAGTCCTTTCCATCTATCCCTTTATGTTCTTCTCGAAAGTGAAAGAGGTGGTTTATTGCGAGTGTGATGTGTGAAAAGGCAGAGGTAATGCTCTGGTTCAAAAGGACATGCACTTTCGTTTACTCTATAATTGAAACATGAAATGGTAAACATGAATCATACATTTAATTGTATGTTGTCACCAGGAGACTGAAAATGTTATTTAAAGTATTCCTTTATCTATGCTCAAAGCACTTCTAAGGGACTGAGGCCACACACAGTTTATGATCTTCTCTTTTTCCATTTTCCACACAGGTTAATTATATTTGCATTCCTTTCCCACATTATTTATTAGAATGCTTCTGACTATACCATCCACATCAGCATTCATAACTCACAAAGCCAAGATAAGTACAATGCTTATAGGAAAAAAAAATATTGAAAGCCTTTGCACTCTCTGTATACATATAAATCACTCCATGGGTAATTTTTTTTTCTGTACAAGTAATAAGTTAAGTAATGCAGGGCAAAAATTGTTTTTCTAGAATAATTAAAATTCGTATTCTTGGCACACCCTAGGGTGTAGCAGTTGGGTGTGCTGCCAGCACAAACCACATACATGCCAAAAACCTAGGTTTGTGATTCAGGCTGTGGGGGAAAGGGCCAGAAGAATAATTAAATAAAAAATGAATAAGTGCTCCTTCCTGCTCTCCGTTCCTGCCTGCCTGCCTACTTGCCTTCATTCCTGCCTAAACTTTTCCTTAAAAAAAAAAAAAAAAAAAAAAATTCGGATTCTCAAGTGGAAATTTATAATTAACAAGATGCCTTCTATTTGTTCCAGGACATTGTTAGATTCTTTGTATTGCAAATCAGTGTCAAGTGAGATGTTACAATTTTTCAAAATTTACTGGTTCAATTTCTCAGGGATTAGAAAATAATAGAGCTTTTTGACCGAAGGTTTTAAGTCTATACTTGTAGGTCAACTGTAGATTTATAGGAAACTTTAAGATTTAACCAGGTTCATATTTTCTGGTAGATAAAGTGCTGTTACACTCATTTTATAGATAAAGTTATCGATGGAAAAACAGTCACTCACTCGCTTACTTAATTCAATATCCTTGATTCTAACCAGTGTTTAGTCATACTTGATACAAACCCCATGGGTCTGAGGTAACTAGAATCAGAAGGTTAATAACTAGGAAGGAACTGGTGAAAGTAAGGAGGCAGAAGTCATTTCCACAGAACGAGGAAGAAAAGTCAAGCTTCAGCAAGGACAATTCAGGATTACTTTTTCTGTGAATAAGGTCAATTTCCCTTGCAACACAGAAACACTTTGTTAAATACTCTGTTTTATGTTGCAGGCCAAGGCCTGCAATTTGAAGACTACATAAAACCTGACCCTGATTAAGGCACAGACAAGGAATCTGAACTCAAATTTAAATGTGTCTCAGACATAAAACATTAAAACAATTCTTTCCACATGTTTGTTCTTGTCCTCTTTACTCTTGGGCCTTGCAATTAGGGACTTAGCTTCTTCTCCCTTCTAGCCCTGGATGCAATTTAACTCATAATGTGAAAGCAGTTTCCCAAATGCAGTGAAACTGTTAAGCTAAGGTTAACTTTACACACCTAGTTTTCCTCTAGAAGACTGGAATAGTGCTTACGAAGGTAAAACGTTTCTTCAGTGTTCTAGTAAACTGTATTATTAGCCTACTCGAGAAAACTGAGAGCTATTTGGCCACTAAATTCTGTTGTCTCCTTAAACTATTTCAAATTCATATCTTCACTATTCCATCTCCACTACCCTATCTTAAGTCTAGGCTATCTTAATAGTTCCTAAATTATTTAGCTCCCTAATAGTTTTGCTTGCTACCAAACCATTGTGCGAAAGGAGAGTGAAGTTTTTTAAACGAAAATCCAATCGTGTTAATTCCCTAAACTACGATCCTTCAGAGATGTCTCAATGTTTTTATGGCAAAATCCTCTATTTGCCACGTCTTATCAGGTCTTTTTGTGATCTGACTCATCAGCCTCCAGTGTCCTTTATGGTCACTGTCTCTCACATAGCTGTTGCTCCTGTGCAGAGGGCTAGGATAACCCCAGGCTTGTTGAGCTCTGTCTTCACACAAAGAATCACCTCTCTGAATCCTTTCTTCACTTTAATTTTCTTGTAAACATCTGCCTGTTTTTAATCCTCCAGTGACCTTTTGTTTAGCTGGCAGTTTGTTTACTTTATGTTTTGCTTCTAAATATCACTTGTTTTATTCTCTCATACTTATCTCTCTACCAGAATAGAAGTCTCTCAAAGAGCAGGTATCAATGTTGGGGATGCAAAAAAATGCTTAATAGATATTTATAGAATCAATGGATGCATCTATTTACAGGTAGTTACATGTCTAGCTACTTGTAAAGAGTACGAAGCATTTTTCTTTCAGCACTTTAAACAGGTAATCTGCCTTGCATTGTTTCTAATAAGTCAGCAGTACTATATGTATGTGTGTGTGTTAACCTCAGTTTCCTCATCTATAAAATGGGACAGAAACTAGTTTCTACTCTGAAGATATTGTGAGGTGTTTATTGTTGTTTGACTTCCCATTTTATCTTCCTTGAAATACTGATTTCCTCTGGAGGACTTATTGCTTTTCGAGTAAATTTGATTTTTAGTGACTTGGCAATTATGGGTCCACCCTTCCTTAGTTGATGGACATATATGAGACTTAATGAATACAAACTGAATGACTCTTTGGAATTCTAATATTGATCACAAGAATAAAAATATTAAACAGAGATAAATGCTGTAATATGGTGGTTAAAGGCATACATTTTAGAGATAGTCGGTATATGTTTGAACCCTGATTCCATGACAACCAACTGAATGACTTTGGGATATATTTAGCCTCCCTATGCCTCAGCTGCTTCATGTGTAAAATGAGAATTATGATAGTACTTATTCATCCAATGTTAGCTATAGTCCTTAGCATGAGTATACATCAGTGGAAAATGCACACATTGCTTCTGCTACATGGAGCTTTAAACTTTTGAGAGAGATAGATATCAGTGAAAAACGAATATTTATTACAAATTGTGATATGTACTTCTGTGTTATGTAGAATGCTTAAAAGCAGCCAGTACCTAATAACATCTAAACATGATTCTTTGCTCATTGATTTTAGAATTCTGATCACAGATCACAGCTTAGTTTCTTATTTCTAGCTTTCTGAAGATGTCTTAAGCCCTGTTCATTTCTGAGTTTGGTTTTTTGCCCTTCCCATTGACCTGAGAACTTCAGTATATTTCCACTAAATTTCCTTTTACTTTATTTGGCCAGAATTGGCTTCTATTGCTTGGAGCCTGAGAACTCTGATACCATACTTCATAGGGTTGTTGTAAGGATTAAACAAGATTGTGCATATTAAGAACGTATATGTTCAATCAATATTAGTTCTGGAAGTGGTATATTCCAAGTGGAAAGGACAGAATCAGATGAGTGTGAACTGAGAAAGATATAAATGGAAAAACAATGGCAAATGAATTTAGTGTATGGGAGCCTCAGAGGACTGGCATGATGATAAAGGAAAGTTAGCTCCCATTTATAGGGTCAAAGTTTTGAGAGTGGTTGACAGCTCAATCTGAGGAACTCACAGGTTTAAGGACTTGAATGGACTGCATTAAATGTGTTGTTTTTCTGTTGACAATATTGCCACCAGAAAATTTAGTCCAGTATATGCAGCCTCATTCAGAAGTAAACTATTCTTTTGTTGTATCACCTGAGAGTCTGTAAAAACAACCTTGAAGAAAATGGTCTTTGTTCTTGGCATAAAGCACTACAAAAAGAAATCTAATAAACAAGGGTAGAGCCATTTGTTTGACACCAAGCCATGCAGACTCGTTATTTTAAGGTGCAAAGGTATACATTTTAAACCCAGAAGCAAAGATAATATTGTGCTGATGGATGCAGTATCATAAATACTCACATGCATATTCATAAGCTGCCAATTATTCTTTTGAAGCTATGTAAATCACACATTTGAAAAGTAAGAACAGAAGACATGACACATATGCAAAAGTACTCAGTATTCTGAGATAAAAACTGAATGAAAGAGGATTACGACAAGAGCTCTTTTCCTATCAAATTTCTTCTATTTCATTTCTAATCACCAAATCCTTCTCAGTCCTTTAAATCACCCTCATAACCTAATTAGCCTTTAGGCATCAGGAAAGAGGAAGTATTCCAACCCTTATTTGGTTCCCAGTGCCAAGCTCAGATGTGGCTTTTGAGGATAAACTCCTATCCTGAATTAAAGGGCTGCTCCAGCAAGTCAGCGCCTACAGGCTAGTCAACATTCATTCATTCATTCATTCATTCCAGAAGTCTTTATGAAGTCTATACTATTTTTGCAGGTAGTTTACTCAATCCTGTGCAAATGTGGCAAATAAACATAGTTATCGTCCACATAGAGCTCTCAAGCTCATGAGCACACAGACGTTAAAGGAAGAAACAAAGGAATCTATGTTTTCAAATTATGGTGCATGTTATCAACAGGCAGTGAGTATTATGTGGAAGAAGGGGCAGTGGTGCTAATGAGCATGGCCTGTTCAGGTGGAGTCTACTTGAGACTTGGTAAAGGATGCATGCATGACAGGTCTAGTTCAGGAAGAGTGTTTTCACTGTTGAAAGGCAATTTGGTGCCTGTGATTGGGGTGTCAGGGTGTAGCATCTATGTGTGTTGGGGTCTGGGGCGGGGGTGCTTCTGTGGTGCCTGTTGCTGGAACTGGGGCATTTCCCAGGTTGGTGGCACCGGCACAAGTTTTTACAATTATCTAGCCCTCTCGACAACTTAATGCTGACAGGGTTCTGGTTCCCCAATGACAGTGTTTCTTGTGGGGGGATAAAGGGAGAAACTGCCTTGACTATAGACCCAGTCTGTGTTCTCTGTAGGTTTTAGTATTTCTCTCATCTTTCCTTCTTACTGTCATTTATGTTCAGAGTCCTCCTCACCCCATCCTGGGTTCCAGGAATCCTAAACCTTCCTATGGGCAATGCCCCTCTCCTTGTACTTTTCTTTGGTGTTCTAGACACAACTTTCTTGTTTCCTGAAATGACATCCATTTAGTCCCTGTTGGCCCTATTTCTATTTCTCCTGTTGGAAAAAAAGTCAAAAGTAGAAAAAACAGGTAATCATCACTAGATAGAAAATGCTGTTAGTTATTAATGAAAAATGATGCCACAGCACACAATACCTCCCGAAATTGAGAGTCAAGGCTATATAAATGAGTCTGGCACTGGGGCACACGTCAGGGGGCAGTCTCTCCCTACACCCTGGCTCTCTGAATTCTGCACATGGGATCCTGACCATAAGGTCTCTGTGTCTAGTTCACAGAAGTAGCAGAGACCTTGTCTAGGGTGAGGAACAGGGCAACTGGGGATGCTGGAAGGCTGGCAGGAGAAGGGGACCTGTCTGCAGTGGCGCATGCTCACTGCAGAGCCTGAGACAGAGGTTTCAGTGTGGGATTTATTTCCAGGGACTTCTTCAGGAAAGACCTGTTACAGGGAAAGCAAAGAGGAGAGACAAAAGTTGAGCAAGCACATGGTCTCAGGTCCAGTCTAGATTTGGCTTGAAACAGGGCTGCGAATGGAGATGGTGGTACATAAACTTGAGGAACTGACACTTTTGAGGTAAGTCAGCCATAGGGTGGGCTAGCCTCATCTAAGAGGGTAGGGATATGTTAAAGTCTCAGGGTGGCAGCACTCTCAGCCGGAGGGAGTGCTACAAGGGTTACCGCAGCTCAAGATGAGGGGACAGTTCTGGAGAGGTGATCCGAGGGCATGTGCCACCCAATATGGACCTCAGGGAAGTTTAAAAGCAGCACAGTCTTTAAAAATCACTGTAATTTCTTAAATGATGTACATTGAAAGGGAGCCCCAGTAACTCTCCGACACTTTCTTTCCCCTTTTATGTCTCTGATGAGAATTAAAATTTAGAGATAGATTAGAGATAGAATAAATAAAATATCAAGAACTGCACTCCTGCTACATTCAAGTTCAATGTCTGTGACTTAAAGCAGCTTTCAGAGGAAGGGCCCACAGAACACAGATGGGTGAGCAGCAACGGAACAGAAAAGTTATCTCTGTGGAAGATTGCTCTGCACTAAGAAATGGATTTGTCCCTTCTGGGTTGGGTAAATCTGTAACATGGGAAGGATCCAGAAACTCTCCCAGTCTGATTCAAGTCCGTTAACTAAGTCCCACAATTCTGATCCCACACTCACCAAGCAATCTTGTGACTGCAATTTGGTTTCCCAAACAGATCTGCCCGTGGGGAGAAAATGATTGGTCGTACTGACGGACGCATTTCAGATGAACTTAATAATTATGCTCTCCCTGAAACTGAACAAATAAGACCAGTCAGTTGTGAATGTGGTTTGCTGGAGTCATTTTTCTGCACCTAATCATTAGCTCCATGACAAGGCTGTAATACAAGTACAGCATGTTCAAAGCTGAGAACCAGAACCAGAGCCAAAGTGCTTCCCTGTTTCCCTGACCTCCTCGGAGGGCACCTCTTTTCAGCTTTAACAGATGTTCAGAATCCAATGATAGAAAAGTCTTTGGTTCTTTGGGTGCTTTTGGTGAAGATTTTTACTTTGGTCTTTATGAACATGCATTCCAGAGCGTCAACTTTATAGAGGGGAGTAAGGAGCAAAGCTGCCCCATGCCACAGATCGTAAGACAGTGAATGAGAGCAAGGTGGTTTAAACTGTAGGGGAGCAAAAATCTGTCACCACCCCCTCTCCAATGTCTTTTTGGAAAACAATATTTCACAGAAGGGATTCTGAGGATTGGGTGGAAGACGCTATTTCAAAAGACATTTACATGCAAGGGCTTCTCACCAAACCCAGAAGACCTAGTCTCTTTAACTCATATTGGAAAAAAAGCAAAATCTGCATAAAGGCCTCATCTAAGTTTACTGTGTCCTTCCTACTTTAGAAGGAGGACCTCTACATCCACCTCCATATCCTCTGACTTTCTCTGAAGGTATTTAGGGGAGAAACTAGCATTCAGTCTAACTGGATTTCTCCCGAGTATGCATGAGGTATACATGTTACTATTAAACTTCCTAATGCTTTTTTTTTTTTTCCTTTTTCTATTATCAATCTATTTAAGGTTTATTTGATTATTTGCCAGGCTAGAAGAACCCAGAGGGGCATGGGAAGATTTTCCCTGGTGCCTCAACAAAATCTCAGCCTACGAAAGAATATCTTGTCCCTCAGCCACCAAGCCTCCCCCAGGGAGAGCCCAGGAGCCCAGAGGGAGGCTGTGCCAGCAGCAGATTTTGTTGGTCTTGAAGTCATACTCTCCACAATGATGTGCACACACATTATTGTATATATTAGGGGCCGTGGAAGACTGCCTTTCCCAACAGGACAAACTTCCGGGGAGCAGGAGACAGGAAGACATTCCAAGAAGGGGAAAAGTGTACAAATATTGTGAAGCAGAGTGAACATCTGCCAGGTTAGTTCTAGTGGAAAGTCACTCAGAGGGGTCTGAGAGACTCAGCCAGAGAGGAAGCTTGGAATCAGGTTGTAAAGGATTTTAACCAACTAAAGGGTTCTGTTTTCCTAAAAGGTGTTAGAGGGTCACTCTAGAGTCTGAAAGCAGATTCTAGAGGATTTTTACTCTCATCTTTTTGCTATACAGAGAGGAAGTAGGCATAAGAGGGGTGCAAAATATTGCTATGGTCATATAGCCAATCAATTTGTGGCAGAACAGAAATCAATTTCAATCTCTGAGAAAGAACTGGTTAATTCATTGTTGTTATTTAAAGTCCACCTAAAATTTTAGAATTTGAAAATCTGTAGAGGTCCTGGGAATTGGAGATGTTTATTCCCCTCCAAAATGCTACTCCTAGGATCCAAGAAGAGCTATTGATTTCTCCTGAAGAAGGCAGCACTAGGACTTGCAGTGACTTTGTATGCTAAAGCTTCAGGATATGCTGAGGTCCTTGCAAAGAGACTTGGATGGGTTTCTCCAAGCCCAGACCCCATGACCAGTGGCCCCCATGGAAGTTTAAGGTTGAGGACTGGGAAGGCAGCAATGCATGTGGCTGGTTCTCCTGTCTCCATGAAGGAGCTAACAGTCCCCCTTTTCATCACTGGATTTCCAGAGGACAGGCTACTATGAGGTCTGATTTCTTATGAGAAAACCCAAATAGAGGATTAGTTAACAAGGAGAACACACAACAGTAAAACAGGACCATATAATAATTAAAAGAATAGAGAGTATGGAGTTCAGAGACAAAAAGTGATGTGGGTGATTGGGACCAGAGGAAGGTAAAATTCATCCCAGAAATAATTCCAGGAAAGATGCCTTATTCCAGCACCACAAGGCAAGTATATTGGCAAACAATTAAACAAAAATGATGTGTGTACTTTGAGTGTTACAGAAGAAAGAGAGCTCCTTGTTAAAATGGTGTCTCTTATATACCCAGGGGAAGGACCTCCCTTTTGTGTCTGCAGCTATTGTGAGAATTGATAGAGCTGCTAAGGTTGCCTGAGTCATCAGGAGAGTTGGAGTTCTCCTGAGAATTGCCTGGAGACACAGGTTGCTAGGGAGGGGTTTCACCAGCCAGTCAATTCTCTTGCTTAGGTACCTGCATGCTGGCCCACAGATTTCATGCTATGCTATCTGTCCCTGCAACAAAACATTAAGTATTCTCTCAGTGTCTACCAGAGTGTGAATACTCTGATCCCAAGGAAGTTCATCAACAGCGGGACTCAATTGTTGCCTGTCTGCCCTAACAGAGTATAGCCTCCATTCAGTCAGAGACCTTGTCTCTCTGGTCACTCACTCTGTACTCCAAGCATCAAGCAAATTGTCTGCCACACAGTTAATCAATAAAAGGAGTGGAGTAAATAAACAAACCAAGGGTCATCACTTTCATATGGCAATTTTCTGAGGCCTCTTGTATCTTCTTGTATTTCACTTAATATACCCACATTCTACTCTGCGAGACCTTGTTCTTCTACAGAGAGTTTTCCTGGAAAAAGAATTCTAACACTTTAAGAGTTCACTGCCAAAGTTCATGGGTTCTTAAACAAATTCTAAGAAACACTGACACAATTTGTAGAACTCCACTCCTCAATCTGAATGCCCCAAGGTTGACTTTCTAGCAAAGGGGATTAGCAAAGTTTGCCAAATCGGTGCAAAATCTCCTTTACAAATGAATCAGTCTAGCCAAAGGGACCTGAAAACCTCCAGAGGAATCTATAGGCATTTTTTTACGAGTTTAGCTGTCATGTCTGTTTTCTAAGCAGACAAGACATATAGACATTGAGTCATTTTCTCAATAAGCCTTAGAGAGGGCAGAATATAGCCTAGTTTGATCAGATCAATAAGTACATTTAAAAGTATATAGAGAGTAAACATTTGGTTTCAAGGCAAAACTTTTAAGATGAAACTAAATGTTAGCTTTAAAGAAAAAAAAAAAAGGAACAATGATAGAGTCTTTTTTAATCAGAGCCCTGGATGTGTAACTAACAGGATATATCTCTGTCAACTTCAGTGTGCATAAAATGTTCCTATCTTTTACCACGATTTCAGCCTTTCGGGGTTCAGTTCCTTCATTACTGTTCTTTTGATTTGGCTAAAGTCTCCATTAAAATGTCTTTATGACCTGTAATTTAGGTGAATTAAAATTAAATTTGGGGTTCGTTTTTAAAGCAATTGCAGAATATGAGACTTAGAGCCAGCTAATAATGTATCAAGTTTATACCACCTGTCAAGATCTCTGTAGAACTGGGAATAGAGGGGTGAACAATAGACATTACCCTCTCTCCCAGAATTTATAAATTAGTAAGAAGACACACAATCACCTTAAACCAACCTATTAATGCAATGATGAAATGTTCCTTCAATAAAATTAATTTAAAAATAAAGACACAATCACTCAAGGACATGTGAAAACAGTGCCTTGGAGGAAACTGTCCCTAAGCCAAAATGTCGGAGAGCAAAGATGCCATTAATACTAATTTCCATGGAAAAATGTAGAGAATTTTCAGACCTAAAAAATAGCCCTCCAAATTCTACCAAATAACACATAAAACCTAAGTCACTCACATAGAGTAGTAGGAATGAGAAGAGACATACACAGTAGTGTAAAGCGGCTCAGGCCACCCTGGACTTCCAGGGACAAATCCATGTGAGGCTGCCTCCTTTCTGCCTTTGTTGTAGAAGCAAGCTTGTAGGGGATACCTTCCCTGTGACTGATCTGTGCGTGCACATGGGGTGGAGGGGGGCTTGGGAGGTCCACTTACAGAAGTGGACCACGAATGAAGGCCATGGGGACATTATGAACAAAAATGCCAGAGGAAAGTTTGGGGCAGAATCCAGTGAAGAAAGCCAGGCCACCAGAGAGACTGAGCATCTGGGCTTTGTATGAATGCATGTGGCAGGGAGGGCTGAATAGCCTGAGGACACGCCCTTCACAAGCCTGCACATGCGCATCTGCTGCAGAGGGACCACTGATTTTTGTTTTGTTTTGTTTTGCTTGAGTCTTTTGTGTTGGTGGTGAGCGGATGATAAAGGGCGTTGTGCAGTAGGTCCAGCCAAGGTGACGAGGAACTTTTTAAGCTTTATACCTGAGAGCCGTTGAGAGGGGCAACTGTTACGAGGGTTCTCGTATTTACGGAGGAAAATGACAGATCAGATACGTACGCATTTTGCAGATCTCCGTAATTCCACTGTGGGAGGCAGTTTCGATTGGAAGCAGGGGGATGAGTGGGAGAGTGTAGTAGTAATTCAGAGGAGAGGTAGCGGGTACTAGAAGTGGGGGCTTGGGATGGAGAGAAATGATTGGAAATTGACTGGGATTTGGAGGGCTGGAGAAGACGGAAGAGATGCGTTCTATGCCCAGACTGTAGCCTTGAGCAACCGAGTTGTTGACAGCTTTGCTTCTGGAGCTGGAAGAGCCTGCTGAGTGGAGAATTACTGACCTGAGTTTTTAACATGATTACACTTTAGGGATCTGTGGTGCACCCAGGGGAGAGGCTCACAGGTAGTTGGATATTTGAGTCTTCAGCTCAGGAAAGATTGGGCTGCTGATGCATATTAAGGTATCAAATATAGATGAAAAATTCATGGGCATAAATGAAGTGACCCAGGGGAAATGAGTAGAGTTAAAAGAGAAGTGGGAACAGAGTGGAATCTGGAGACTCTCAAACTTAAAAATGGAAAGAGAAATAACTGCTTGCAAAGGAGACCGAAACAGAAGCTGGACGAGCAGTAGAATTCCAGGACAATGTTTATGCAGTCACCATAGTCAGGAAACCATAGGTTTAAGGAGGAAGCTGAACAAAATAACCCTTCCTGGGAATATTTATAAAAAGCAGTGAGTTGGTGAAATTTTGAAGAGTGGTAAGTGGATTAGATCAGAATTAGGAGACTTGAAACAGGGCAGCTCAGAGGACACTGCAAATGCAGAGTAATGGGAAATGAGAATTCAACCTTTTTTAATGTGGAAACTTAATTCCTGGATTTCCCCCCCCACCCCCCCCCATTTTCTTCCAATTAGGAGAAACCATTGAGAGGAAAAGGAGAACCACTCCTTCTTAAAGAATGTGATAACAATCTTTTCTCTCCTCCAGGGAAATTTTGAAGATGAAGTCCTCCCTCCCCTCAAAAAACAAAAAAGTTTTCAAGTTTTTGTTTTAGCTTTGATTTCCATGGGCTTCTGAGATCTAATCAAACTAAAAAAGAGGAGACTAGGACTTTTTGGAGATGAGGATAAAAGAGAATGTAGGGAAGAGAACAAAGAAGTAAAAAGAGGACAGTTCGATGGGAGCTGGGACTCCAATTTCAAGGATGCTTGTTCTTTTGGTGAGTCAGGCCCTCCAGGTTCTAACATCAGAAGTCTCAGGTTGATGAATCATCCCAGCAGTCCCACCCCAGAGCCAGCACCAAGACCTGTGTCTGGTGCTCCCAGGTCTCCTCACAGAGGATGGTCATCCAAGGTTGCAGCAACACCGCAGCTGCTCAGGTGTCTGAGGTTATATCCAGCCATATATAACAATGCCACCCTTCATGTCCACAGAGATTCATAAACCCAAAGAGGGGTCGCACCCTGGTGGTCCTGTGGATAAAACCACAAGACCTAGTCCACATACCTCTCAAGGACCCCAGTTCATATCCTGGGGCTGGGGTAAACACACAAGATGAACAACTAAATAAAATGAAGCATTTCTTCCTTCTTTCTCTCCCGGCCTACCTACTCACCTTCATTCCTATGTGTATCTTTCTTTTAAAAAAGAAAGAAAGAAAGAAAGAAACCCAAAGAGGGAACCCACTCCTTTAACAGAGTTTTGATGGAGACAGATTCCTGAACCTGGTTAGGTAAGGGTGGGAAGAGGCATTGAGATAATAGGAGACACCTGCACTGGGACACTATTGGTGACAGCTCTGTCATCACAGGGTGAAGCTTTTCTATTTGTTTCATTTCATTATATTCCTCACACGAGTGAAGCCTTTCTTCTCTTTTTTTTTATGGCTTATATCAATGAACATGATCCCCTCCAGTTCCATCCATGTTGTTGCAAAGGGCACAATTTCAATTTTTTTCAACAGTTGCATAGAATTCCATTGAGCGTATAGACCACAACTTGTTATCCAGTTATCTGTTGATGATTCACCTCCTTTTTGGGAGGTAGGTTGTCCAGGTCAAAGAGGAATTGTGAGCTTCCTAGACACCCAACTATTTGGAATGTCCTTCCTATTAGATAGGAGGAGAAAACACTGGTGGTGCATTATTGTAAGCCTTTAGATTTGACATTTGCTATTGCTGCCCTCTACTCACCAGTTGAAGAGAGACATCCGAAGAGCTTTTCGCACATGTATAGCCTTCCTTGTTTATAAAGTGCCTGGGAAACTGCTTGCACAAGAGACCAGATTTTGAACCTCAGTGGGGTTGCAACAACCCACTTTTTAGAGAGGCAGAAGAAGACAGTGGTTAGTAATAGTTAAGAATGTGGCTTCCTCGACAGACTTACTTTCAGATGTCAGCTCTGCAGTTTACCTGGCCTGAGGCTCAGCAAACCACCCCACCATGTTTCCTCATCGGTGAGTAAGGTTGTTGAGAGGACTCAGTAGGATAACATGGAAGGTATTTAGTACACTGCCTTTGCTTTTTGCAAAGGCTTCATAAATATTTTTTTATATTATCTGTGGAACTGCTGTAATATAGCACTTATTATTTGTAAGTGACAATGTATAAAAGGTTTTTGAAAGGGTTCTTTTTGTGGCTCATTTTTAATCTACTTTATTTCAATAGAAAAAATCACTGGTATCACTTATAAATTAAAATGTTACTGACTTAACAAATATGAATCTATTACAAAAATAATTACAGATTTTGTAATCACTTTAGATTTTGTTCTCTACTTTTCTGCTTTGAATAGGAATTTCTCGAAAGTTTATGATAAGTCCTTTCTCTCTCTTCTTGTCTGGATTGTGTTTTCAGCCTTTAGGTCAAGCGTGGTCATTGTTTGAGCTCCTCGTCTGAGATGACAACTCTCTTGTCAGATGTTCACTGTCTTCCAGTCCAGGGAATAGTAACTGTGAGACTGTTAATAAAAGTCTCTAGTTTAGCTTGTTATAGCAGAATGATTTTTTCATGGAGTACTTATTCTCAGCATTCAAAAAATCAGTAGCATTGTCATTTTAATAGCTTCTTTTTATAGCAGATGCCATATATTTCCTTCACCTTCTAGCATGCAGCCTACCATGCAGATACAAATTCAACCAAGCAAAGTTGCAAGAGATATAAATAATAAGTTTGCATTTTCCTCATAGGACAAATGACTAAATGCTAATTTGGAACCTGGCAAACTTGGCTTACTTGTTAGAAAATTTTAGAATAATGTGCCCCCTTACTGCAATTCATGCCATATATTCTATTTTATATGGCAAATACCCAAATGAATACATGAATTGTGCTTCTCCTAATGCTGTTTTCTAGAAGACAGGAAACTTATGTGTGGCAGAGGCAGAAATTTAGTGTTGCTTCCACTGACAGAATCCTATTTTTCATTTATATATTCCTACCATCCAGGTTGAAATGATGTTATTTCTACGAGTTTGTCTATATGATGACCCATGATATCACCTCTGATGTTTCATGAACTGTTTTATTCCATGAGATTTAAAGTCCCTGTATTTTAGCAAGTAGACATAGACATAGGTATCGGTGGATGCTGACAATTTTGTGCATACTAGGAATATACATTAAATTTAGTCTTCTCAAAGTGAGTGGGATTATCTTGTTCTGATTCATTTAAAATATTTCAAGTAGAAAAACTAATTTATATTCATAAACTAATAGCACATGTGGAAATGAGGAAATTCTATCCTTAAAACTCTTACTTTTGGTCCAAAATTATTTTTCAATAAATATTTTATTGACCACCTAGTGCATGTCAGGAACTGATCTAGGCACCAGTGTGGCAACAGTGGAAAGAACAAAGTCTGTATCCTTCTGTAACTTACTTTCTAATTAAAAGAGAAAGGCAACCCTTTAATAAATTCATAAGCATACTATCACATAGTATGTATGCTTTGGAAATTGTGAACATCTAAGATGAGCAATAGGCATACCCTGATGGAGTAGAGAATTGGTCTGCCACCTCCGGAGGAGTGTAATCCTTCTGCATCCCAAAGACCCTGGTTCATGTCCCTGAGTCTGGGAGGAACAACCAATGTGAACAACTAAATAAAAATAAGGAAAAAATGGTTCTTCTTCCTCTTACTTCCTGTCTGCCTACTTGTCTTACCTTTCTTTAAAAATGATGAGCACCATGAAATGAATTTTACTACGGAGAGGCCTGGGCACTGGAAGGCCTACCTACAGGTAGGCTGACAGTCTGATTGTAGACAGAGGTGAGGCCGTGCCAGTCATTTACTGCTGATTGGGCCCCATTACAGACTAGTTGTTAAATATTTTGAAAATCTTCCTTGTCCATGATAATGTTTTTAAAAAGGAGCAAAAGGTATTAAAATGACAAGAATATGCTTGTAGAAGGACACTGTATTAAAATCTCTAAGGAACAGGGGAATGAGCTGAATGGACCTGTGTGGTTTAAGGGCCTGAGCTTCAAAATAGCCAAAGCATTTTAGGGAAGAGGTGGAGACAATGGCCCTTGAGTAACGACGGGGAATAGAGTAGAAAGCCTCACCTCTTTGGACTCAGTGGAATAAATGGTGTGTGAGTCAAAAGATGCTACTGCAAAGCAGCATCCTTAGGGACTTCAGTTAAAAATGAGTGGAGGGACTAATGAGTAGTTAAGGATGATGACAGGTGGTGAGCCGCAGAGAGTACAATAGAAGGTTAGTGAGTCAGTGAGTTGGAAGCTTCAGGGAAGCAAGGGATGCAGACCTGTATGTGAAGAGTCCTGATCATTGAAAAAGGATTAGGGTATTCAATGAGATCAGGCAGGGTGGGTTATTTCCTGAAGTAGCCAGGGAGATGATGGAAATTGGTACCTTTTGGGACAAAGCATAGTCCTCTGGGTTTCTGGTTCAGTCACGGTGGAGTGATGGCAGCCAGTGCTCGCTCCATGGCATCTGAAGGATGTGTGACTTCGTGACACTCTCTGTGAGCTTTAGTGTCATAAAGCAGACATCCCATAACCAATCAATCAAGTAAATAAGTGTCATAGTTTGGCTTCAACTCTACATACCATCAAATTCAAAATGGAAACTCCAACTAATTATCCAGGTGGTTTTGAAATATACAGATAGTTTCATTATGTGAACAAAACCTTTGTATTGAAACAAGGAACTAAGTGAAACCTAATTTTTGCTGGGTTAGTCTAAACCACAGAGCCCTGGGGTCCCTGCTGTCTAGATAATCCTCTGGCAGTGAAGCAGAAACCTTAGACCCCACCCAGTAAGACCTTGATTGAAGGGGTTTCTGTGAATCTGCTGAGACCTAGGAGGAAGTTAAATGTCTTAAGACATTTAGGGTGTGACCTCTACTTATGCAAACCACCTCTACTTTGGAATGTGATCTCTACTTTTGTAAATCGCTTATGTACTTACCCTGGGACACCTGGAGGAAAAAAAAAAACCCAAAACCCGTAAGTTATAAATACCCTGCATTATTTGGGTTGGGGGAGGGGGGGAGGCTATGATTTGAGTCTGTTTTACTCCATATGGTCGCTGGCTAATAAACTCCTAAATTCTACTCTGGCATATGTCTCTCTGACCTCATTGGCTACTTTGTAACACTATGACTCTGAAAACTTAACTTTTGATTTGATATGCTCTGTATTTTAAAGACACATCTTTGCCTGTTGTGCCTAAAATTACATAAATCTGATATCCTGTAGGTATTAGATCACTACTTTATAAAAGAGGGGAGGCGGATCCTATATGAATTTAATTTGTGGATGTGATTAAAACTTTTAAATGTATTTTTTTTTCAAATGGAGCAACAGGGAAATTCTGAAAGTGTTGTCAGGAACCACTCTTTCTAACTAAGTGGAGTGGATCATTTAACACCATTGCTTTATACATCAGGTTCAAAAGCATTTGGGGAAAGTAAAGCACATCTTAATAAACTGGTTTGGACTTTAACTCCCGTGGGGTAGGACATAGGCTTCCAGATTAATCAATCACTGCACAGACAAGGAAACAAATGTGACTAAGGCCACCATTGGTGGTACATGCGGGATCAGATTCTGGGAACTTGGACTCTTAAATTTTGTGTTCCCTTGACATTGGGAGCAACTCTCTCAGGAACCTTGTCAAAAATATCTTCCATTTGCTTTCAGGCTATTTCTCTTACCATACTGGGGTAGAACCACCTAGGGTGAGAAGGCTAAGCCTCAGGGAATCTATAAAAAGTCCATCAACAGATTTGGGTCTCTCTTCTAAACAAACCGCCCTGATCACTGAAATGAAGTTAGCAAATTTAGGAGTAATTTGACACTTGCTTAGTAGAAATTGTATTTCTTTTCTCCTTAGTCTTCTCAAGTGTTAAATAATTAGAAGCAAGTAAACTCTAGTGTTTCTTTTAATCCGAACTGTAGATAACCTCTGAAAATCTTGGGTGTCCAGAAAAGATCCTCAGTCTTGGAGATAATGAACCAATAAACATCTCTGAAATATTTTACTAAAAATGGATCTTTAGTTGTGGCCTGTGTGGAAAATAATTGTCAAACTGTGACACACATTTGTTGGAATTTCATTAATATATAGGTTTCAATATGATCCATCCACATGCACATTAGGAATAAGAAATAATGCATTCCGTATCAGCTAACTTTTTTTTAGTATTATTTCGTGAAGGAGACAAAGGCAGTTTACTTACTCTGCAATTACCGTAGGTAAAAAGCTATCAATAAAATCCGTGCTTTCCCCAGTGGTTATGCAATTCTAATAATTAAATCTACACATCTGCTAAATAACAGCAGATTCAAAGTCTAGCAATTTACATGGAAGAAAACAGATGTCATTCTGGTATAATCTCTTCACTTTCACCATGAGTGCTGTGAATGCCGCACACCCCGCAGTGATTAATCTATCAAAATACTCTACTCCATTTACTCCATTTTATTACATCCTGTGTTACAGGAGATGGAGCAGCTGTTTCTGGATAGAAAGCTAAGAACTGGCACAAAATAAAACATTCTCTGAATAGGTACAGCTAACCGATGTTCCTGGATTATTAGAGAAGAGTGATCAAGTGCCTACAATGAGGTGATTTCAGAAACTTCAATGGAACAAAAGTCTCAATCAACAGAATAAATGGTAAATGACCTGAAACACACAATGGATAGGTGTATTTTCCCTTCACGGAAAGTGCTTTCCAGTGGAAGTCCCTTCTTCTGAGTAGAAAATCCATGTGCATATCCTTGGTTAAACATAATTTGCTTTAAAAAAGCAGTTTCTTTCCTAATTAAGTGCTATTAAGTAAAACCACATTTTAAAGGGGAAAAATACCATGTGAAAGCATCTCTACATTCTGTTAACATACTAAGGTTTAGACTGAAAAAAGTAGGAGTAATTATAGCAGTGAAATTTACTTGGTTATGAAAAAAGCTATGACCATTGATTGGGATAAGTTACCAAATGGGCTTACATTGCTGTAAGTGACATACAGAAAGGACAGAAGGTATAGACATTTTTTTAAATTTTATGTATTTTAATGTACACTTAGGAAGAAAAACCATATTTTACCGGATGAACTGCTCTTCAATTAGACTGGCAGAAGAATCCCCTAAAGGGCTAAAACACCCAGGGTTTATGATTCTTTAAAGATGCCTGTTGGTTAATACTGATGTTTAATTATGGTCGTCCTTGGACAATTCTGGGGCACACTGTCTAGATATCTGTTCACATAAGTATTTTTCAGTGCTGTGTCTCATGGACAATACACACATAGTAGACAATGTTTGCTGAATGCATGGCACAATTAAGACTCTATGCTAGGAGTTACACATTGTGTTGAGGTCTTCTATGTGCTAGCCTTTTCATTTTATTCTCTTTAAGCCTCAGTTTCTTCATATACTTATTACCCGGGGTTGTTTTAAGGATTTATGATTCATGATTAACTCCTGGAAATATTTGTTTACCCTTGTGCCTTTGATTCCTTTCCTCTCATTCTCCCTGAAGCTCACTCATAGCGGGTTTCTGCCCCTAGTATACATCAAAACTGTTGGGGGTCACAAATGATCTCTACATTGCTGAATCCAGTGGTTAGGTCACACGCAACCCTGCTCAACCTATTAGCAGAATTTATGCAATTGGTCATCCCTTCCTCTTCCATAGAATTTCTTCCATTTTTCGAAGAACTCCATATTCATACTTTTTTTCCCTCCTACTTCACTTATTGTTCCTTCAATGGCTCCTTTCATGATTCTTCCTCCTCTTCTAGATCTCCTAGTATTGAGTGCTCCAGTTCTCTGTCTTCGGTTGTCTTCTTTATTTGCATTTACTCTCTTGGTTTTGGATGCCACATTTGATGACTATCAAACTTCTATCTCTAGTCTAGATTTTTATCCTGGAAATATCAGATTCATATATTGAACTGTCTACTTGACACCTCCACTTTGGTATCTCCTAGACATTTTGAATTTAACATGGTGAAAATGGACTACTTATTTTTTCTTCCACTTGTTATAACCTATTTTACTGAAGAATTTCATCCTTTCAGCTGATGACCTCTTTATCCTTCTAGTTGCTAAGGACAAACACCTTGAGGTCATGCATGATGCCTCTCTCTATTTCATACCCCAGAACTAAACCATTAGGAAATCTTTATGACTCTTACAGTTTTGCTGTCTTCATTGCTATCATTGCAGTGTGAGCCACCATGATCTTTTGGTTGCACTATTGCAAAAGTCTAGCTAATTTCTCTGGTTTTAATTTTGCCTCCCTAAAGTCTATACAAGGAAACCATAAAATTGTTAGGCTGACCCAGAGGGACAAAACAGGTGCCATACACGGGAAAAAGGCGACTGACGTCACACTGAGGAAACGAAACCCACACCTGGAATCACAGGACCAATCCCCAAACGCCACGCATGAAGCCCACGAATTTTGTTTTGCTTAAAGAGCAGGCTTCCCTGTGTTCCGGCGTGACTTCCCCGGCCGCGTTCTGCGGACCAGAGAACCCCGCTCGGTTGCGCAAACCCCGATAAAGCCCTGGCTATTCGACTTTTTGTCTGATTGGCTTTCTCTCCTCGGTGGAGCCCAGAGAAAAAAACCTTTCGAGAATTCCATTTAAATTGTGAGTCAGATGACATTACTTCTCCAGTTGAACGTTTTTAATGGCATCCCAAATAGGGGGAAAAAATAAAAATAGTTCTAACCATGATCTACCAAGTTCTATGATATAGTCCCTATCCCCTCATCTCCACATCCCTCTTACCAAACTGTTTTTGTTGTTTGTTTTTTTTCTATTCCTGAAAATAACATGACTGTACTTACTCTTCCATCTACCTGGAACACTTTGCCTCCAGGTATTCCAACTTTCTCCCTAACCTTCTTCAAGACTTTGCTTAAAAATCACCTTTTCAGTGAGACCTCCTCTGACCACTAGCCTTAAAACTATGTCCTCTGCTTCTCCTGACTCCATCTCCCTCCCTATTTTATTTTTATACATAGATGCTTCACTTCCTATACTATATAATTTATTTCTTATTTTTGCTGATTGATTGTAAGCTCTATGAGAATAGAAATTAGTAGTCACTGTTATATTCTATCACCTACAATATTGCTCAATGAGTATTTTTTGAAATAAATGAACACCTCTCATTTTTATTAATATAACTTACTAATACATGCAACAATAAAAATTAAGATAGTCTATATAATAAAGATAATTGAAAAATAATTTCATTTGATGTTTAACTAATATACCTCTTTCTTCAAACTGATCATAATAGATAACAAGTAGAAGGGAGTACGCTTGCTAAACACTATGCTTAACACTGTTGACCTTGTTTAATACTTGCACATGGCCTTAAAGAAGGCATGAGAGTTATTATTATTCCTCTGTGCCTTGAGGAACCTAATGAATAGAAAGGTCAAGTGACTTGCTGAGGTCACACAGCTATGAGACTTCAGTATTGGGACTCCAGAGCAAGAAGCCTTTTCAAACTTGGCTTTGTTTTATTTTGTTTTGTTTTTAAAGAGGAACAAAAGCATGCAGGGATGAAGGCAGGCAAGTAACAGGCAGGAAGATAGAGAAGAGAGAAATATTTTACTTATTTTGTTGTTCGCCCTTGGCCCCAGGCCATGAACTAGGGTCCTTGAACTGCGTATAAAAAAAAAAAAAAAAGCCCCAGGTGTGGGCTCAACACTTAGCCACAGGACATACCTTAGACTTGGTTTTGACAATATCCTAAGTAAATAAGTCAAGTTACACAATCCTAGTGACTGGTTGTATCTAAAATATTGGTTTCTTGATGGATTAAAATCACTTCAATACACGTGTGTAACAGATGTGGTAGGACTTTGGTTTATTTTTTGAATAGTCTTTACTATTCTTTTTTTCCCACTGTTCCTAAGACTTAGCTCTATAAATTGCTAAGTATTTATCTCCGTTTCTTACATTTCTGACTACTGAAGGCTAATCAAGTGCATGCCCAAATAGAAAAAATATATATAAGTATGTGTTATAGGTCTGCTGGGTATTTCCAGCTTGGTACATTTTCTTTTCTTCTATAGAAATAACAGCTTGGCCTCAAATAAGCTTTCAAGGAGACCCAGATGGTGAGTAGTAATTTTAATAGATCCATTGTTCAGTTTTAAAAAGATATCAGTCTGGTCATTAATGAAAGTCAGGAAATTGCTTTACTGTAGTGAAGTACTATCAAAAGACCATTTATAAATTGTGAGGATATTACTTTTTCAATTAAATTTAAATATTATAATGAATGAAAAGAAAGGTGCACTAGCTCATAATTAGAGGGAGTTGTATAAACAGAGAGGTGAGAAAAAAAAATGAGAATTATCAAAGTACTTATCATTCCTATGAGCAGGAGCCCCAAGAGCTCAATCTAAAGGGTCAGGTCTAAATGGCTGTTTTATATTTTAACCAAGTTTGCTTGAGTTACTTTTAATCTTTTGACTTATATTGTGAAGGTATGTTATCTACTAGAGACAAAATCTTTTATTGAGTTCAAAGTCTGATTGAGGTCATCAGTGATTACTGGAGGGCTCATAAATAATAACCCCATATTCTGGGTTGAGATTGGGATTTTGAGAGTCCATTAATAATGGTTATTCTTAACATTCTCTATAGTCGGAAAGAATCAAGGTTACCTGCCCTGAAGAAGATAGGAAAAAAACCCAACAACTATATGCTCTGACTTTGGGATAACCTGAAGAAAGTTAACTGAAAAGCTATTTTCAAGGTGCCGAAAATAACAAATAATTTATTAGGAAAAACTAGACTTCTTTTGATTTTCAGCTTAACCATTAAATGCTTTAATATTTAGAAATTATTCCACAATCTTTACTCTGGTGTGACATATGAATTCCAATGGCTCTTTTTATTAATATTTACTATATGGAAAGATTTCTAGGCAGTTATTTTCTTTTGACAAATTGTTAAGTATTATCTGAAAAATGGAGGCCTTAATGAACCCAGAACATTAATTCATAGATGATACTGTGTCTTTAAGAGTTACACAGACTCTGTGCAATACTTGATATTGCTGCCTAAGTGGCATTTATTCCCTTTTTATGCCTTTTTAACAGAACCTTAGCTTAAATAAATATTCACCTCAGTGTTCTACATTGTGGTCATTTGACCCTATTTTAGGGGAAGTGAACCATGATTAACTTAAGCTATTTAGCATATGGCCTATCTTTGAAGACTACTATTGACTAATTGTCCATACGTGCATTATTTTGATCAAATTGCAGGAAAGAAAATAGATTCCACAAGTGTGGGAGAGGTTTTTCTTTTTCCTGCTCAGTAGGAACAAGATAGCCTAAAATTTTATTGTCTAAAGATAGCCAGCCAGCTTGGAACCATGAGCGATAGCTCTTAGGATGAAACTGGCACTGAGGATGGTTGAGTAAAGGAAGGAGAAACTGGATACCTGGAAACAGAATTGAACTATCTGATTAAACTAGACAAACGGTGCCCATACCTCTGGGATTCCATTAATAGTAAGATAATCAATATTTAAATCATTTTTAACTTGTTTGAGGTTATACTTCATGCTGTATTTTCAGCTTTGCTTAGTCAGCTTGGGTTGCTATAGCAAAATACTATAGACTGAGTGGTTTAACAATAGATGTTTACTTCTCACAGCTCTAGAAGTCCGGAAGCGCAAGATCAAGATGCTGGCAGGTTTGGTTCTTCAGGAATAGGACCTCTTTCTCATTTGCAGACGGCTACTATCTTACTGTCTCTTCACAAGGCAGTACAGGGAAGTTCTGGTATTTCTTCCTCTAATAAGAGTATCTATTAATCCTCTCATGGCGAACTACTCTTCATGACCTTTTCTAAACCTAACTACCTCTCAAAGGCACAGGCTCCAAATAACATCACATTGGGAATTCTGTGTAGGGCACAAAGATTCAGTCCATAACAGATGGCTTATAATTTGATTTAGATGGAAATTTCAAAGCCACCTACCATTGTCTGCATGCCTTGAGATATCATAGCCATCACCAACCATCCTGTTAAAAAGCCCTCCACCCTCTCCAACCACCCATAAGTAAAAACTTTGTTGAAGAGACTTAGAGGAGAGTTCTGCATTGGTGGGGGAAGGGGATAGGAAATGAATACTGGAACAAAATCAATTCCATTTGCAAGGAATAGATTTTTCTGATAAGTAGAAGGAGCTCTTCATGAGGGAGTTTAGATGAAGGAAACATTTGGGAGAGAGGCAAAAAGCTGGGAACATGAAATAACTTGCATCTCCATAGGTTTACTTAGTGGTTTTGTAGAGAATAAGAGCAGAGGGCCACATACTGACCTCTCTGCTAGCACTTGCAGAGAATGAGTGGTGTCCAAGTAAAAGTCAGTACTCAAGCATTATGGAAGAGTAGTCATAGATGAGTATGAATTCATTGCTGAAGTAGAAGCTGCTGCTCTGGAAGAGTTTTGGGTGGACATTGCGGGAGAAACTTTAGTAAATCTTCACTTTTCAGAGTATTTTGGAGAAATGGGACCCTTGATTTGGGGTCTTGGGGGATGGATATCAATAGTTGTGTTAGCTTTATGTGTAATTTGGGTATGACTGGTCTCCCTACTATATTTGGTTCTAAAGAAGAGAATCATCACTAACTTACAAAGGGTTGTAACTCTGACCAACATCCACTGTATCCTTCAAAGAAATGAGTTGCTAATTAAAGTCAATGCAAGCTATAATCCTTCCTACAATCCTTCCCTTGGAAAATTAAAATTTTTCACAAGATGTATTGCAAATGAGTGTTCTCTGAGATTTGCAGTTGTAAAGACCTCCCAATATGTTCAGCTAGGCCTTCCCAAGAAATGTAGAACAGGCCTTCTCAAGATGTTATTTTGGCACGTGCATTATTTTGAGTTAAAGTCCATTGAGACCCTGTGGTCTTCCAGAGAAACTGTTAGTACTATTTTAACTACCTAGGAAGAGTAAAGGTTGAAGTTTATCTCTAGATTTAGGATTATTCCAGAAATAACCTTTCTATCAGAGAAAACTATCTACATGTCAGGGAAAACATGTAGTTATAGAGCACTGGAATATTTTTTTCATGTGAGTGCCTCCTCTGTCCTTGAAGTCCCAGGGCCCTATCTTATTCCTTAGCTCAGAATAAATACCCTTTCTTTGACCTCTTTTACTTTAGAATTTAAATCCATGTGTATTCTACATACCCATATAATTAATTTTTTTCTTTTCTCCTACTGTTCTCTCTGATAATAATTTGGTTTCTCCACCAACTGAGAGGAACTACTCCGCCCCTGCAGTGGACCATGGCTCTGCATATCTTTTGGCAGCTCGAATAGTGACTATATTAGGCATTGCAGTCCATATGGTTTCTGTTGCAACTACTCAACTCTGCCAATGTAGCAGAAAGCAGCCACTGACAATACATTTAAAAGCATGACTGTGGCTGTGTCACAATTAAACTTCATTTATGGATACTGACATCTGAAGCTCATCTCGTTTCCATAGCACGTGACATTGTTCTTAAAAATTTCCCCCAAGCATTTAAAAGCACAAAAGCTATCTTTAGCTTGTGGGTCACACAGAAAGAGGCTGTGAATTGGATGTGACTTGGCCTGAGGGTCATATCTGTTGAATGCACAGTAGACATAGCAGGCATGGGGTCTGCCAGTCTCTTAAGACCAGTTCAGCCTCTTCACCTATGAAAACTGTTTCTTTTAACTAAATCATCTCAAGAGTACAGCCTTATCACAAAGGCACGCATTAATTTCTTCTCTGAGAAATGAAATGCTGTCTGGTCTGGTCTCAAGGAAAGGATTTTTTTTCCTGTTGGCTTCAGTTTTGTCTTTTGTGAACAACAGACCTCCATTTATTATGCTGAGAAGAATTTTGCTCTTCCTCACCAGACGTGAAACCTGGCGGAGCCACAAGAACTACCATGCTGGTTGTCCATGACTGTTCTTTTGGGTGCCAGGAAAAATGGTGCCAACTATGATTAAATTCTTTTGATTCTTAGCCTCCCACTGATGAGGACAATAAAAAATAGTTCTTGGCAATTCATTTCACCACCTATATAAATTTTTTTATAACAAAATAGCATGATATTGTACATGTTGCTTTGTATCCTGTTAGAGAAAAAAAGCACTTTTGCACTTATCATCAATAACATTATTTTAAATGGTCATGTACTATTTCATCAGAAATTGCAAGTAGTTTGACCGATTTGTCCATTTTTACCTTTTAAGCTGTTGCCAATCTTTTGGTATAAAAATTGTGTTATGAAATTCCTTTTAGATGAATCTTTGTATAATTTCATGATTTTTTTTTTTTTTTAGAATAAGTTCCCAGAAAAGGAATTGCTTAAGTAAGTATATGTTGAAGATTTTTGATAAGTGTCACATTTACTCTCAAAAGAGTTGCCTCAATTTATATTTCCATCAACAGTACATGTAAGTATCAATTACTCTGTGTTCTTGCCATTAAAAATTTAATTTGTTGGGAAATCACAAATATTTAAATAAAATCTTCTCATGTGTGTGTGTTTCCCAATATTGTGGATATTTAATGGGATAAAGGTACTGTCTTTTGACTATTTCCTCTCAGTTCCTAACACAATGCCTGACATATAGTAATAGTCAATAAACACAGGTTGGTTAAAAAAAAACTCAATAGAAATAAAGTGGATAATATTGATATATCTTGGCAGGTGCTTCATACACTTTCCTTAATTTTTCAGACTGGTACCTTGTTACAAAATATGATCTGATTAAATTTATTAGATTGCTTTTCTGAAATTTTACCTACTTATTTATTTCTAGATATGGTTTAAAGTATAGAAGAGAACCAAAATGTTTATAATATATGGCTTTAAATTTCTGATTCTTATCTGAATAGAAAAAAAATTTCTATGACTTTTGTACTGTTGATAACCTCTCTCCCTCCCCACCTTGCCCCATCTCACTCCCTTCCTCCTCTCTCCCTCCTCCTTATCTGTTTAAAATCCAGTTTTGTAATTCATAGGATCATGGATCTGCATCCTTTATTTTGAATGGTTGTTTGTTCAAAGACTTAGAAACTTTTTCCTTTTTATGACACTTATACAGGTTGGGTAACAACAAAATTAAATGTCCTTGGTCAGGGCAGAAATGAAAATATACTTTTTATTGATTGAGTGCTATTATGATTTTGCTATCATAATAGTAGTTACAGCTGGGCGGGCATTCAAATGAAGAAATGCCTTGAAGGGCAAAGTTCTCTCTTTAGATTGATACCCTATTGCAAACTTGATTGTCTTAGTTGACTTACAAATCCTATAGTTTTGAGTAAAATAATTATCTATTTGCATATGCAAAACACTTTCTAGCTCCAAGGTCACTTGCAGTTTAAAGAAATGAGAAATGTTGAAGTTTTTCATAAAAGAGGACTCCGGTAAGAATAATGGGAAAGGATAATGGATTATCTATGTAGAATACTTTTAGGAGATCCCTCACCTCCATTATGAGTATATAGACCTAAAATGGGGATGAATCACTAGGGAGAGAATCATTATTTTGTTCCCTGATGTATTACAAGCATAAATAACAGTATTACAAGTATAAATAACAGTACCTGGTATTTTCTAACCAGTGTTATGAAACTAGAAATCAGTAACAGGAGGAAAGCTGAAAAATCAACAAATGTATAGAAATAAGCAACACATTCCTCTATACCCAGAGGGTCTAAGCAGAAACCAAAAAGGAAAAGAAAATATTTTGAAGCAAGCAAAATTGGTAATACAACATACCAAACTTATAGGATGCTGAATTTTTTTTAGAATTTTAAGAGGAAGCTTATAAGATAAAAAGAAACTCAACTTAATCCTCAAGGAACAAATGAAGACTACTTAGGAGAAGAATGTAAATTATAAACATCAGAGCAGAAATAAATGAAACAGAGATTAGAAAATAAAGAGAAAAATTGACAAAACCTAGTCCTCAAGGAACAAATGAAGACTACTTAGGAGAAGAATGTAAATTATAAACATCAGAGCAGAAATAAATGAAACAGAGATTAGAAAATAAAGAGAAAAATTGACAAAACCTAGTTGTTTTTTTAAATAGATAAACTAAATTCACGAATATTTAAATAGATAAACTAAATTCACAAAGAAACCTAAATAACTGAAATCAGAGGAGACACTGCAAATGATGTCACAAAAATACAAAAACTCTTAAGAGACTACTATAAAGAGATATATGCCAATAAATTGATTAGTCTAGAAGAAATGGCTAAACTACTAAAAACAATCAAACTACTGAGGCCAAAGCAGGAATAAATAGAACATCTAAAAACTCAATAACAAGCAAATTGATTATGTCAGAAACTGCCTGTTGCCTTAGGACAAAGCTCACAGGGGATGCCTGTGAATTTAGTCTTTGGATTGGAGAGCTGCATATCAGGGGCCCACAAAAGAAGAATTTCCCCTCAACCCCACAGAAGACAGAAGACACCACTGAAATAGCATTAGAGGCCCACCATGAAAGTGCTGTAGAGAGAGGAACAGGTCCCACTCCTGACTGAAGCCAAGTGACTGGTAATGGCCACTCCAGGACTAACATCATAATTCAGCACAAAATCTAAAGTAAAAGAAAAAGGAAGTCACAGTGCTAAACCTAAGGCTGAGTGGAAAGGTATACCAATGTCAAAGTCACTCTCCCAAACCCACAAATGGCCCAAAAAGAAGAAGCTGCCAGGACCTTCCAAGAGAAGGACTCCATTGATACTGAATGTGACTGTCTAACAAAGAAAGAGTTCCAAATAATAGCTATAAAAAAATTGAGGTAGGAGCCACACAAAACTAGCCAAAAGCAATCGGAAGACCTCAAAAAAAGATGTGACAGATCACACCAAGAAGATTAAGGCCCCGAAGAACTACCCAGAAGAATATTAGAGATAAAAGATGTAGTCAAGGAACTGAAAATAAACATGGAAAGTTCCATAAACAGATTCAATCCTAAAGAGGAACAAATCTCAGAAATTGAAAACAAGATCACAGAGTTGACTCTCACAGAAGAGGAAAGAGAAACGAGATTGAGGAAAAATAAAGAGACCCTACAAGAAATATCTGCAACATGAGAAGAACAAACATAAGAATAATAGGTGTCTTGGAAGGTGAGGCAAGAGAAAAAGAATAGAAAACTTACTCAAGGAAGTTAATAGCAGAGAATTTCCCACATCTGTTACAAAAAGTAACTATGGAAGTCCAAGAAGCAAATAAAACACCATTTTCTATACATAAAAAGATGTACTCTTAGATAAATCACAGCAAAAATAGTAAAAGTCAATGACAAAATAAAAAAACTCAAGTCTGCTAGAGGAAAAAAAAGAAAAAAATAACCTATAAAGGTAAACCCATCAGATTTCTCAGGAGTAACTCTATAGGCCAGGAGAGATTGGAACATTTTCAAATTCTAAAAGACAAAAACTACTTGCCAAGAATGCTGTACCCTGCAAGATGATCATTCAAATATGATGGAAAAATAAAAGTCTTTAGTGATAAATAAATGTTAATGAATATTTCCATTACTAAGCTTGCCATTCAAGAAATTGTGATAAGGATCCTACAACAGGAAAAAAATGAAAACAAATATCCACCAATCCCTGAAAATGATGATAAATAGGAAAGCAAAATCAGAGGCAAAGTCAGGACAAACAGGAGAAAACAAAACAAAACAAAAAACCACTAATGAGGGCAAGAAAAGCATGGAATTTGTCCAAGCAGATAAATATCATATGGCGTTAACTCGTAAAAGACTATCACAGAGGTGTTAAAGACAATGATATTCCACACAACAGCCACAAAACCTAGTTCTAAAGAGATATATAGCTTAAAAATAGAAAAAAAATGGGAAGAAACAACACTGAAAACCATACAGAGGAAAAAGCAAATACAAACAAATGATAAATAAGCAACACACACAATTAAAACTATAGAAAGCATCTTCTCTGACCACAAGTAGCTGAAACTAGAAATGAACCAGGGAACAAAACTGTAATAATCATAATGATGTGGAGATTAAGCAACATGCTTCTGAACCTCTGGATCATTGATAAAATTAAATATGAAACTAAGACTTATCTGGAAACAATTGAAAATGGACAGATAAGCTACCAGAACATGTGGGAGGTGACAAAGGCAGTTCTGAGAGGAGAGCTTATAACCACTGAGGTTCACATCAAAAACCAAGTGAAAGTCCAAATTAGATACCGAACCACTCACCTGAGAGACCTAGAAAGAGCAGAACAATGAAACCCAAAAGTTAGCAGAAGGAAGGAAATAATAAAAATTAGAGCAGAAATAAATGAAATTGAAAACAAAAAGATCATCCAGTAGGCCAATGAAACCAAGCGTGTGTTCTTTGAAAAAAAACAAAAACAAAATTGATAGACACCCTAGTTAGATCTCACAAAGAAAAACAGAGAGAAAATCCTAATACAAAAAATTATTAATGAAAGAGGTGAGATTATAACTGACATCATAAAAATACAAAGAATCACGAAAGACTATTATAAGCAAATATATGCCAATAAATTCATTAAAGACAGATTTCTAGAATCCTGCAACCTCTCAAAGATGAACTAGAAAGACACAGACAACTTGAATAGGCCAATCACAAGCACAGAAATTGAAACAGAAATCAAAATCTCCCAAAAAAAGAAATAAAAAGCCCTGCTCCAGATGGATTCACTAGTATAGTCTACCACTTAAAGAACTAATTCCTGTCCTCCTTAAACTCTTCCACAAAATTGAAGTGGGAAAACTCCCAAGTATTCTGTATTACCTTGATCTTCAAACTAGACAAAAGAGCACCAAAAAAGAAAACTATATATTGTATAAATGATACAAAAATCCTCACCAAAATCCTGGCAAACCATATTCAATAGCACATTAAAAAAATAACACACCATGACAAATAGGATTTACTCCAGAAATACAAGGATGGTTCAACATAGGTAAATCAATGTAATATACCACATCAACAAAGAGAAAAAAAATCCGTGATCATATTAACTGTTGCAGAAAAAAACATTTGACAAGATTAAATACCTATTTATGAAAACAACTCTTGCCAAAATAGGAATAGAAGGAATATAACTCAATATGATAAAAGCAATATATGACAAATCCATAGTCAACATCATACCCAATGGTAAAAATACTGAAAGCCTTTCCTTAAGACCTGGAATAGACTCTCACCAATACTATTGAACATAATTCTGAAAGTATTGACCAGAGAAATAAGGCAAGAGAAACATATGAAAGGAATACAAATTGGAAAAGAAGAAATAAAGCTATCATTATTTCTATTATGACATGATACTATACCTGGAAAATCTTAGACTCCACCAAAAGCTGCTGGAAGAAATAAATGAATATAGCAAAGTGGCAGGATATAAAATCAACACAGAAAAATCAATAACATTCCTGTATACAAACAATGAAGTAGACGAAAAGAAATGAAAGAAATTCCACTCTCAGTGGCACCAAAAAACAAAACAAAACAACAAATACCTGGGAATAAACCTAACAAAGGAGGTGAAAGATCTCTACAACATGGTGTATTATAAGACTTTAATAAAATAAATAGATCACAAAAAACATGAAAGAATATTCCATGTTCATGAATTAGAAGAATTAATTAAAATGACAGTCCTATTCAAAGCAATATTCAGATATAATGCAATTCCCATAAAAATTCTGGTGATATTTTTCAAGGAAATTGAATGAACAACAGTGAAGTTTGTTTGGAACCACAAAACAGTATGGTATTGGCATACAAATAATCATAGAGAAACAGAATTAAGAGCTGAGAAATAAACTTTCACATAGATAGTCATAATATTTTATTAGGAGACCAGAATGCTAGTCTGGGAAAATGCTAGTCTGTCAAAAAGCAGGTGTTGGAAAAACTGGATAACCACATGAAGAAGAACAAAGTTAAACTCCTATCTCATACCCTTCAGAAAAGTTATCTGAAATAGATTGTAGACTAAAATATAAAATCAAACCACAGATACTTTGAGAAGAAAACTTCCTTAACATTGGTTCTGGCAATGCCTTTGAATGTGACACCAAAAGCATGAGTAACATAAGCAAAGATAAACTAGAGGGATGATATCAAGCTAAAAGCTTTTGCACACCAAAGGACACAATCAACAAAGTAAAAGGAAATCTACTGAGTGATAGAACATATTTGCAAATAATTTATCTGATAGTAGTTAATAACCAAAATGTCTAAGCAACTTATACAACTCAACAGCAAAACAATAGTCTGATTAAAAAATGGGCACAGAAAGTGAATACACATTTTCCAAAAGAATTACAAATGGTCAGCAAGTATGTGAAATATTACTAATCAACAGGGAAATGCAAATTAAAATGACAATGAAGTATTACTTGTATCTATTAGAATGGCTATCATCAGCAAGATAAAAGATAATATTGGCAAGGATGCAGAGAAAAGGAAACCCTGTGAATTGTTAGCAGGAACGTAAATTGGCACTGGCACTGTGGAAAGTAGTATAGAGGTTCTTCAAAAAGAAAAGCAAAAACTGCCATATGATACAACAACCCTACTTCTGGATATATATGCAACAGAAATCAGAATCTCAAAGAGTTATCGGGGCTCTCGTGTTCATTGCAACATTATTCGCAGTTATTTACAATAGCCAAATATGGACACAAACTAAGAGTCCATATATGGATGATGACTGGATAAAATAGATGTGGTATGTGTGTATAAACTGAATATTTACATACATGTAACATATCTCTACATATTGACTATATATATATAAACATACATATATATATATACATATATATATAAACAAACCTCAGAGTGATTTTCATCACCTTGCTTCTTTATGATATAACCTCCTTATAGGTATTGACTATAAATGTACTAGTTTCCTACCTAAAACAAAAAAATTTGGGAGGAAATTGCAAATAATCTCAAAATAGTATCTCACAAAATATTATTCTCCTTATTCTACAGGAAGACATACAAATGTGCATTTTATTTAACTGTTGAGAATTCTGGAATTAATACATGATGTATTTTTTAAACTGGTGAGGGATTAACAAAAAAAGACTAAATTCGATGAATTCCAAAATTCTGCTGCGGTTGTCTCCACGATGACCTCCAAATGTGCCTCAGCTCTTATGAGTCACACCTCTATACAGTCTCCATTCCTTAATGTGGGCTGCATGAATTGACTTACATTTAATAAGTAAATATGGCAGAGGTGAGGGGACATCACTGCAAAGCTGCCAAGTTTCAAAAAGCTATGGCTTCGATCTTGGGTATTTTTTTTCTCCCCGTCATCCTCTTCCTCTCCTCTCACTAGTTCTGAGGGAAGCCATTTGCTATGCTGTGACGACACTTTGTGGGGCAGTAAAGGTGATGAAGAATCAAGCGAATTTGGAATGAGATTAATGTTGTCATGTTTTCCATGTTTAATAGCATGTTTTTGGTTTTTTTTTTAATGTAACTTTACATTGTTGCTCAGAGTGGGCTCTTGGTGCCAGGGCATTAATTTAATGATCCTGCAAATGAGAAGGGAAGGGGAGCCTGATTAGAAGTTCTGGTTAATACAGGTCACTCCCTGAGAGACTATGTAACAAACTCACCAGTGGCAACTCTGTCTAGTAGTTAACCCTATTTAGGAAGTCTTGTATTCTAATAGTGGTCTCTTGGATGTCATAACTTTCCAATAGATTACTTTCTTTGACATAGTCTTAAACAATCATGGAAAAAGTTCCACAATTCACACAGAAAAATAACATTTTTTTCAAGCACGTGGCAAACTCATTTTATATCAAACCTGTTCATTTTTATGTAAGACAATTTATAGTTTTTATTATTCCATTTTGTTTGACTATTCATGTACTTTGCTTTCAAATTATTAATGTGTTTGATTATGGGACACCCAAGACCTTGTTGACGATGTCACATAATTACAGCAAAAGCATCACATTATCTTTCTAATATCTGAAAAAAAATGAATTCTGGAAACATCTAGAACTAAGTTTTGGACACTGGGTTGTAGACCTTGTGTGGCTTCCTTGGGATATCTCTCAGCATTAAGTAGAAGATGGGAACTTGATTAATAAGACAGGAAGATCAAACTTTCAAGAGTAGATAGGCTCATGTGACTCCCTACTCTAATTTATCACTCCCATCATCCAGATGTGGACACATTAAATTGCCCATGATAACAGCAGGACTTTTAGAACACAGAATGTTGGAATTCTCTCTGTACCACAGCTGTGCTTGACATCAGAGATAGCTGTGAGGATGAGGTTAGGTTTAGGGTACCATTCAAAAACACTTCTGTTATTGGAATAAAACATGACATTTTTGGAATCTGTTCAACGCTGTTTTTAATGGACTTTCTTCTCTTCCTACTTCCAGAGGTAGGACTATCTGCAACATGCTACCCCACTGCCCACAAGGTTACTGCTTTAAAAGTCAGAGAAAATTCTTTGCTTGCATTTACTGCTATGATGGAGGCATTAGACACGAAGATTCACCTCTGATTGGCTGAACCATTGATCCAGCTCTTGAAACATTAAATTGAAAACAACATTTGGGCAATCTAATTCAGCGACCCAAAATCATATGTGAGCAACATTACCAGCTTCACACCTGGTATTTCAAAGGGATTATGACAACAGTCTGTAAAATGTTATTTTAGCTTTCGTACCTCATTTATTCCATCTGTAAAATGCTGTGAAAATAATAACACTCCTTCAAGTTGTTGCAACAAATGAAATTAATTAATATATGTAAGACACTTGGAATAATGCCCAGCACATATGAACGATGATGAATATTCTTTCTCACACCCTCCAAATTTGTCAGATTTGTCCTTACCCAAATTTTCTTGTGCTTCCTCATTGTACCATGGAATAGCCTTCTATCACTGCAGTTATGGTTAGAGTAGTCCTTCCTTCTTCCAACTGAATTCATTTATTCTGATCTAATTTTCTCTTTATTTTGGTTCTGTTACTAGTTCAGTGCTTCTTGTATATTTATATACATTAGACTTTTCTTTTAGAGGGTGTTCTGTATTCAGCTTTATTACAACAGTATTTCTACTTTGATTCTTATCTTTAATTATAAAACCTTTTTATTCTTATTTTCCTTAAAGGGCTTTATATTATTAATAAGCTTCAATTTGCTGACAATATTTGGTGACAAAAATGACCCCCACTCTTTTTTTAAAGGAAAGGTGCAGGCAGGAATGAAGGCAAGCAGAAGTAGGCAGACAAGAAGAAGAGGAAGAAGTATTTTATTTAGTTGTTCATCTTAATTGTTCCCATCCTTTTTGGGACATGAACCTCAGACCTTGGGATGTATGTGGAATGTGCTCAACTACTACTTCACTTGCGCATGCCACAATGACCTTTTCTGAGATCCTTAAAGTTAAATCTTATTATGTCAGTGGTAAGTTTAGCTCTAATACAGAATTGCACTACATCTTTGTCCATTTAACTCTAGTGTTGCTCCTTATATTATATACTGTTATTCTGTTCCTAAACTTTCATATTTGTAGTCACATGTGATTCGTACAACACAGATAAGATGCATATTACCATCACCTCTGTTTCTCACATGAAGGAACTGCGGTCAAACATGTTGAATAATTTGTTTAAACTCAGGCTCTCAGACACAGAATCTAGATCCATGCCCACCCTGCCTACCTAACGCCGCCAAAGACTATCGACCTCAAGTCATGGCTTGTGTATCTCTTTGTCAACCCTCTCTTTCCAAAAAGGATGAATGTTGACAGATACCAGTTACCTAAATCATAAGGAGTTGTGTTGTATTTTGTATTTAGTAAATATTTTTTATTAGAAAGATATAGTAATTTCCTTTAGATTAACACCATCATAGGAGGGAGGAGTTGTTTTTGTTATGAAAAATGAAGCCTCCACACAGCAAGTTGGTAAAACATATCCGATCACTCAATCTGCCAACCCTTCTTTTTGGTAAACATTTTCAATCTGAATGGAAGAAGAGTTCTATTTTTCTAAAAGAACTATTTTTTATATATTTGTATTTTTGACTTTTCTTCTGGTCATAAATTGAGTTTAGGAAACATTTCGTAAAATACAATGTGTGTATGTAAATAATCTATGGAATCTATGCCTCCAGTGACCATGCAAGTGCATAAGCATCTTAAAATTGTTGACAAATTTACCAAACTCCTTCTCTGAGCAACTCTATCAAAGGACTCCAACCTAGCTGTGTATTGTCCAGCTGAAATAATGTAGATGGCATATAGATACATACACTGGAATACTCAATCATAAAAAAGATGGAGTCTTCCTGTCATCTCCAACAACATGGATGAACCTGGAGGGTATTGTGCTTAGTGAAATAAGTCAGACAGAGGCAAACATTGCATGATTTCACTAACAATGAAGTAAATAAAACAAAAGTAAGCATATATATTATAAGGCCAAATTAGTGGATAGCAGAAGGCAAATGTGGAAAAATTAGATAAAGGGGGTCAATTATATGTTAAAGGACAGAACTATTAACTTCTAGTGGTGAAATTAATGTAGTATATGCAGATAGTCAGATATAGTGATCCACATGAAATTTATAAAATATTGCAATACAACTTGCTTTATTAAAAACTTACAGCAAATCTTTAGTGAAGGACATTCAAAATTCCAAATGAGATGTAGTTTTAGAAAGAGATAATGGAGGTTTTACTAATGTAGAGAGATTTGATGTTGTATATATATTAGAAAACTCACCTGGTAGTCGGGATCACTCTACAGCAATTTTTGCTATTATTAAGCTATTTCCCCAAATCAGTGACCAATTCTTTGAGGACAGGTACTGACTCTTTTTGATATCTATTCGTATATTCTAGCACAGAACCTAGCATAGAATGAATATTTAAGAAACGCTTGTTGAATATTGTCTGAAAAAAAATCAAAACAATGCTCTAGATTTGATAGCGTTTAAATTGTTATTTTATTACTAAAAGAGATTATAATGTCCCTTTTTTGTCTAGCAAAGAATGCAATAGAGGGGTCTGCTGAGGGCAAAGCAAGAGATAGAAATATTAATTTGTGGTATATTCTGGATTCCGCTGGGTCACAGAGACATATTTAACTTGGCTAGAAAGGGGGTGTGCATGCATGCGTGTGTGCATGCATGCGTGTGTGTGTGTGTGTGTGTGTGTGTGTGTGTGTGTATGTGAATGGGAGGAGCCCTCTGTTTCCTTCCTCAGGTTTCTCTTCCTTCCCTTAATATTTTCTCATCTATTCATCCAACCTTCAAGCATTGTTACAGCATTTTGTATTAAACATTTCTCTAATCTTTTTGCTTAAATTTGATCATAATTCATATTTTTAATCCTTAATAAACTTTATTGCTTTTTATTTTTTATTTGATGGGTTTTAGCTTTTAACACTAACCTTTGATGTCCTTTGCTTTTATGGTTTTTGAGCTACTAATCCTGCTGACCTTTATCTTTACTTTCACCTATTTTATCTTATTATTTAAAAACTCTTAATCTCTTTATTTACATTCATGGACTCATTATTAATTCCAACTTTATATTTTTCCTTCTAACCCATGGTCAGTTTCAGGTTCAATCTGACTAACTTTTTAAATCATTCCTAATGTCAAGATTATTCCTCCTTTTCTCTTATCCTGTTCCTTTTGTTTCTTTTTCTTTCCTAGTGGCCACAGAAACTGCCTCAAGGGTGGTCCCAGACCATCTACTGGGAAGGCAGGGCAGCTTTCCCCTCACTATACTGTCAGTCATAACTTTGTTCATTTTTGTCTTTGCTGGTATTTCTAAGCAGAGTTGAAGAAATGGTGCATAGGATATGCCTTCAAATGATTTTCATTACTCTAGGTTTGTATAAGGAAGTGACACCCAAATAAGCTTGTTCAAATTAAAAATGATTTACTGTAATGAAATGAGAGGCTATTCGATGAACAACTAAAGATAGGAAAGAGCCACTAATTTAAAATTTCTCTGTGTGTGTCTGGTAGTGTGAGAGCTCCAGAAGAGACTGGAGTCTCACTCCAGGTTCTCGCATCCCATGTGTAAAATTAGCACACAAGACACAGCAGGAAATTTATTGAAAGAGAGAGATAGTACACTCCTCAAGTTTATGAGAAGCAGTTTGGACTCAAATGAACAATGACCCGTTTTGGGAGGTATATATTTATGAGGGGTTTTTCATGTCCCTTCCTTTTCAGACATTTCTGGGCAGGGATTTCTAGTAAAAAGTTTGACTTTCCTCTCAAATGAGCTATGCTCACTACCCATAATTCAGTCTGTTATAATGAGCTTACTGTATGGGTCCAAATACAATTTTATGTTGTCTATTATAATGAGGTAAAGGTTACTGTAAGTTGGTCAGACTAGTTGACTCTGCAGTCAGCCAATATGAGCTGACTCAGTCGAGTTGCCTTCTTAACTCTATTTTTGACCATAAGGCAACAGCAGGAATGTATGTGCTGCTCTCCCACAGTTTTATCTGACCATTTCAGGGTCTGTCTGCTGAGGTGACCCCTTTTCACTGTTTCACCCCTTCCCTAAGCTAACTTACCTAACATGCACCATCAGCTTGGGCTGACTTGCTATTCTGTCTTCTTTTCTTGCCTTTTTTTTAATCAGGTATTTTTCCTGACTCCATTTTTCCCTTTACTATTTCAGAAGCTATAAACTCTCTATGTTATCCATCATTAACCTAGACATTTTTATATGCATATTTAAAAATGTCTAAATAATTATACTTTCTTCCCAAATGAACTTAGAATGTCTTCACTTATCTTCCCCTCCCATGTTTGTTATCTCCCTAGTATTTTACCTATCAATGCTCATTTGCATTTATGAATGTTCAAATGTTCATCTATACAAATTAAAAATTTACTCACCATGGCTTTTCTATCTTAGATTTCTCTAGAATGATTTTCTCTGTTTAACAATTTTACATTTAATAATTTCTTTAGGGAGGATATGTTTGATAGTTCATTTTTAGTTTTATACAGAAATGCTGATTCTTCTTTTTGGACCATTTATTTGCTGGATATCCAGTACTGTGCATATATGTGCATACAGGCATGTGCACAGGTTTTTAATCCCATATTTTCACCAAATAGAATAATGTCATATGAATATTATATGAGCTCTCAAAAAATCTCAAATATGATTTAGTGGTTGTTTAATATTCTATTGTATGGATGAACTATAATTTATTTAAATCATCTCCAAATATTTATTAGTAGGTAGTTTCCAGCCTTTTACTATTATAATTAATACTGTAGTAAACTTTCTTGTACATAAATCTTTGTTCTCATTCCTGAATGTTTCTTTAGGGAATATTACTAGAAGTAGGATTTCTGGGTCAGAATATCTTAGTCTTATAAATTTAATTTACTTTTATTCCTTCCCTCCATGCCCCACCTCCATCCCCCGCCCCACTTCTAGCTATGGTACTGGAATCACTGTTTAAATTAAAAGTTTTACTTACATCAAAGTAAAACCTGCATGTGATTAAAAAAAAATCAAACAGTATGGAAGGATTTAAAGTGAGAATAAGTGACCTCTGATCTATTTCTCTCCCTTTCTCTCCCACTAGAAGGGCTTTTATTTTACTTTATTTTGGGGCATAGTTCTGCTAGTGATATCAATACTTCAAAATAGTTTGCATATTCTATTTCAGCACTATTTCATTTCACACATTGCGAATGAAGATTTTAGCTCGCTTTCTTTTCCCAACCATCTCTTCTTTTTGCTTGCTATAATTCTTCATTACTACTTTCAAGACCAAAAGCTTTATATTCTGCTTTGTAAACATAGCCAAACTAGTAGAAGCACATTCTAAAATGTTGAAATCAGTAAGATTTATGTAGTCATGACAGTGTAAAATCTCTCTCAAGCTAAGCAGCTCTGTGAATACATGGCTTTCTGTTGGTTTTCTGCCTGTTTCACTGTTCCTATCTTTTCAGATTTTTCATTGTCTTTATCCTATGTCTATATATTACAGCACCCTAGAGTGTATTCCTGAGTCTTCCATACTTCTCTTTTCCTGACTCTCTCCCTACACAATCCCATCCATGACAATGGATATAATCCTGCCCTAATGCTAATGGATTCCAAAAATATCTCTTTGGCCTCGTCCTCATCCTGAACTCTAAGACTAGTTGTATTGGATTCCCATAGTCATTTTTAACTTAAAATGTGTGAGTACAGTTCTTGATTTTATTCTGAATCAACTCTCCCATTTTCTTTCCCTCTTCAGTAAATGTCAGCAGTTCCCTGTGCACTTTAACTAATCAAGATAAAACTTAGTAGCTATATTTTCTGTCCCTTTTTTCTCACTTATGTATCTATTACAGCAACAAAACATATACTCTTTATTTCTCTGTCTCTTTTTCTATTGCTACTACTGTCATTTATTGACGGGATTATTGCAATAACATTCTGATTGATAGAGGACTTTAAAAAATTCAATCTCCAGCATACCCTGGTAAAGTAATGGTTTGGTTCCACCCTGATCAGGCATAGTCCATATACATCACAAGGATATGTTAGCATTCCACAGCCCAGGGGAAACAAAACCACGATGAACAACTAAATAAAAAATTAAAAAAAATACATGCTTCTTCCACCTCTCTCTTTCTAACTACCTGCCTATTCATCTTCATTCTTGCACCTTTCCTTTTAAAAACACCAAAAATACAACCACAACAAAAACCCAACTCCATCTGTCAGAGTTCTTTCTAAAATGTAAATTAGATCATGTTACTCTCTTAAATAAAACCTCTATTGACTTCTTAGGCTAATAGACCTTCGTGTATCTCTTTGGCCTTCCCCTTTGCAACCTTCCCCAAACTATATTACTTATCTGAAAATTTGTCTGATCAAATGTTAGTTATGAATCATGAAAAATTAATTAAAATATTTCTTCCAGAAAAGCAACGGGATGATAGGGAATTGTTACAGGAAACTAGACAACTCAACAATTTACCTCCAAACATTTGCTCATCATTATTTGCTGTATTAGTTTTCTCTAAAGATGCATTGGGAATAACCTTCATGATCTGGTGAAGAACACAAACCTGTAACAGGTTTACATAATATTGCAAAAACTGCTTACACTGTGAAGGACACAGACACCCAAAATTTATACAATATTGTGAAAATTACTAAACTTGGTATGAATTTCTAAAAAGGTGAAGAAAATATTTTTGTGTCAAAGAAAACTAAAGTAAAATAAAAGAAGGGGCAATCAGCAGGTATATTTGAGCAACTGACACCTTATAGTTCTCAGGAGATTCCTAGAAAGAAGGGGAAATGTAAGATGGGCCTTGAAGCATAGGTGAGATTTTTTTGGCAATACAAGGAAGGGAATTCCACTCCATGAAGAAGACATAACAGGTGGTCTGATGTCAAGGTGAAGATATTTGAATATTTTTTGAGTCCTGGTTGCATTAGTTTAGAAAACCTCAGAATTCCGTTCTTTAAATAACTAGTAACAGCAAAGTCATCAACTGGGATAAGGAAAGTAAGAGAAACAGTAAATTTGTCATTAAAATTATTTTCAATATATTGAGTTTGGAGTATTTAATGTCAGACATACACATTTGTAAATATGCAATACGAAGATGGAAATGTGGGCCTGAAGTTCAATGGAGTTATCAACTGGAGAAAAAGATTTGTGAAACTTCAACGTATTTTAATGCTTTGCCATTATTGGAATATAATCATCTTACCTGGAACAATTTTCTTATGTATACATAATCTGAAAATTCAATATTTTCTTTTTTCTATTATGTAGAGAAAGTGGCTGAGACTGAGAGAGAAAGAGAGAGAGAGAACCATTGAAGTAGGTCATACATTTCTCTTTGTGAGGCATTTATGCCCTTGGTTAAGGGGGCTTCTGAAATAATTGGAAAACAACTTCTTATTTCTACTCAGAAGTTACCCTTTTCCTCAGAGTTTTATTGCAAAGACAGATAATTGTAGGAGGAACACTTTTAGTCTAACTATAAATGTGACAGCTAGCTCTAAATGCTACATCAACAGAAAAGTGATTAGGGAATGTAGGGGAGTACTTGGCAGACTCCCCTTGGACACGCTCCTTAAAAAATCATAGAAATTATCGCATTACAGATCAGTAGAACATCCAAGCACCTTAGAAATAAACCATTCTCCAGACTTCCAATTCACCTAGAATCAAATTAAAAACTTCTTACCACAGTCTATACACACGACTCTACGTGTTCTGAATCCTGCATAATGTCTTACCTCTTGCCATGCTTATCCTAGCTCATGATGCCATTTCCCCTCTAAAATATGCTGAGTGTTTTCCTGTCTCAGAGCCTCTGTACTTGCAGCTCCCCTTGTTTGGAATGCTGCCCCTTCATTCTTTACAGTGGATTAGATCCTTACCTGTTGGTCTCAGCTCACAACAGCTTCTTTACTTCAGTTAATGCCTATCCCTTTCATCTTACTCTCTCTCTCACAGCATTCCCATTTATTACACTATCACTCTCCAAAAAATTATCTTACCTATTTAATTATATACTTGTCTGCTTTTGTGTTGTCCATATATAAAGATTGTTACCTGATTAATAATACTGGCTAAATATTTGTAGGAGTAATGAATGGATTAGTGAATGAATGAATCCTAGGGGTGCTAGATCACCTAAGAAAAATCCAGATAGAACCTGAGATTGGCTAATAGTATGAAGCTAGGTAGACAGAGTTAGATGGAACTGTTAAAATGACAGAGACCCTGGAAATACAACCCTCTCTCTTCATCCATGCACAGTGGACTCACAGAGCTGCTGAATGACATGAATAAAAGTTGAAACAACCAAATGAAACACAGTACAAATCATGGATTTCCCATGTTGCTGCTCACCAAGTACCTGAATTTTGCTGAATACTTCATCAGCAATCAGAGGAGTCTCCCTATAGTCTCACACCAGAGGTGAGAAAAGGACTATTAACACTACACATGAAAAGCCAGGTTTAAAAAGGTTCAGAAATTATTTGCCAAATGCTATCCATTTCTAATTGAAGGAGACCAGAGCATTCAACTGAGGTGAATTTTCCTGTAGAACTTCAATTCCTAACAGTAGAGTATTCTGCCTTTAATTTATTGAGAAAACCTGAGACAAACGGTACTGCTAGGCTTATAGACATCAATGTTATTGAATGCTTTTAGAAAATTAGTTTTATATCAGTTTACTACCTGAGTCCTTTGCTCTTAAACTCTAAAATGGAAATAATGTTTTGGAAGAACTATAAAAACTGCTTTCTATATAGTTGGCTAGTCAAAAATACACCCCTTCCTATTGTAGGTTACCAGCACACATATTCTGCTTAAATCTTTTCTGAATGTTCCCATGAGCCAGCTTTCAGATACTGTAGTAGAGGAGACTGGATTTTAGGTCTACTCACCTGACTCCCTCCTCTGACACTAGTTCTACTGCTAGTGGGTTCCTACAGCTTTTTCTCTAATAAACTGAGCTCTGTGGGAGTAGGAATTTTAAGACTAGATGGATCTCCGACATTTCAGATACAGAAGAGATGGTAAAAGGCAATAGATAAGGTTTTTAACCTTGATGCCTGCCTGAGTTTTCTCTACAGTAAAATGAGAAAATTAGGTTAGATCTTTAGATTAGAGTCAAAATCCTTTTAAGTTAACAATTTTATATAATTCTCTTGGGTAAGAAAATGTGGATTTGAAAAACTGTGGGAGTAGAATCACTGTGATCTTTAACTTGAATGTCATTAATTTCCCTCATTTTACATTAGACTTATGAGCCCACCACTGGCACATGCAACTTGGAAGCACTGCTGCTGTGCATAAATGAAGAGTATCAATTTTGACTAACTTGTATTTACAACCAAGTTTTATTATTTACAGCTTTGTCTCTGGGTCAGACATTTAAACACATATAAACACTTACAGATGTTCTTAACATATTTTATTTCTCTTTTCTTCTTTTGAATTCTAAATTAACCTTCCCCAATCCCTTTAACTGCTGTGTAGTTAATACCAGGGCATGAGAGAAAATATTAATTGTCCACGAATATCAATTTTCCTTTCTTCCATTTACTAATGGAATCCCCTGAGAGTTTTCTGGCACATAACCATCAAAATAGAGCTTATCATGTGATTTTACTGATATTTTGGGTCAAAATCTTATGAAGTAGATAGCTATCTCAGACACCTACTACTATAAACACTAGAGACTCAGGTAGAAATCAAATTCTAAGAAAAAATTTAAGATCGCCTAACTAAAGAGAAACTCCTTCATATAAAGTGATAGAAATCGCTAAGAAATTAGTATAACATCTCCATCCAGGAAGAAAAATAAGATAGATATATGATCTTTGTGTGGACTATCACAGAACCCTGGGTCTCTGTCTTGTGCTTAACTCTACAAATATAAATACTTTAATTATAATAATATTTTAGAGATAAACATAAGATTATGAGCATCGGGTCTAGGACAGCTTCTAGACTATTAGAAAAGTATTCTATCACTTTATGTAGGAACTGCTAAAACAATAGATGTAGTTCCTGAGGTCACTATTTGGAGAAAACAGGATTTTGCCCCCCTGCCCCCAATGGGACATTTAGCCATGCTCAGAGACATTTTTACTGTTATAATTTGGGAGGGGATGACACATGTCTAGTGGGTAGAAGTTAGGGTTGTTACTAAATAGCCTGCATGAGTTGATACCCCACAACAAAAAATTGTCCACCTGGGCTCGTCCTGTTGGCTTAGCAGTTAAATCTGCTGCCTCTGGCTGGTGTAGTCTACATACATTCCAAGGGGCCAGGGGAAACAACTAAGATGAAGAACTAAATAAATAAATACTTCTTCCTCCTTTCTCTTTCTGCCTGTTTGCCTGCTATCCTTCATTCCTGCCTTCAATTTTCCTTAAAAAAAAAAAAAAAAAAAATCAACCCAAAGTATTGTCAGTACTGTTGAGGTTGAGAAGGCCTGGAATGAAGTCATCACAGGATTGCAGAAAAAGAGAGGGGTTGATTCCTAGTGAGAGCTGCTCACTCCTGTACCAGTTTGCTCTTAAATCCTGCATTTTTAAGTTATAATAATATAGTCACTTCCTTCCCTTTCCCTCTGTAAGTCAGTGTAAATCTGGTTTCTGTCACAGGAAATCAAAAGAGATCTAACTTTCTTTAACCTTTCAAGCTAATTTTGTGGAAGGAATATTGTCTCAGCGCGTTCTGTTGGCTTAAGATATGTTTCACTGTAAATGATCTCAATTAATACATTGTTTATCACTAGTCCAGTTCTTACTAATTTTTTTCACAGATCCTTTGCAAATAGCTTTCTCATCTCTAATTCTGGTTCCTCAAAGAACTTTCCTCTCAAGTAGAGGATTTTGTTGGATGGTCAGTTCTGATCCTTTTGAGAATACCTACAAAAGGTTTTTACTTAGGTTTGTAAATGAGTCTCCCATGATGCTCTTAAATATGAGTTGTTCACTAACTACTGATGCTACTGATGGGATTATCACTTAATAGTCTAGGAGGAAACAAACCCTGAGGGACTTAAGGCTTTACAAATGTGATGGAAGCTGCTGACACAGGAAACTGGAATCTGCAGAATTTAAGTGTAAAAGAGAGTAAATGGGTGGAATTGTGTCCCCCACAAATGCCACTGAAGTCTTAACCCACAGTGTCTGTGAATGTGACCTTATCTGGAAATAGTCTTTGTAGATGATCAAAGTAAGATGAGGTCTTAAAGTTGGGCTAATCCAATATAACTGTGTCCTATTAGAAAAGAGCAACTTGGACAAGAAATAGACATACCCACGGGGAGAACATCATAAAGATACATCATAAAGAACATCATAAAGATGAAGGCATAAATGGGCTAGTATACGTATCAGCCAAAGAACACCAAAGATTCTCAAAAAGTCACCATAGGCTAGGAGACAAGCATGAGACAGAGTCTCCCTCACAGCCTGCAAAAGAAATCAACTCTGCTGACACCTTGAGCTCAAACTTTTGGTCTTCAGGACTGTGAGACAATACATTTCTGTTGTTTGAGTCACCCAGCTTTGAGTACTTTGTAACAGTAGCTTTATAATCTCAGTGAGAGGTTTTAGGGAGAATTTCTGTTTTTTCAGTGCTAAGAAGATACTAGAACTTAGTGCCTCTGAGTGTGAGGAATTCAGTGACACTTGAAAAACAAGTGAACTGAAACCAGCAGTGGAGAACATTCACAGTTCTAAGGAAAATTTATTATGCCAAACATTAGAATAGATATATGTAGTTAATTGTTTGACTATTTAGATATGTTCCTTAGGTTCCAGCACACTCAAAAAGTCATTATGTTTTTTTTTTTCAATCAGCTCTTTATTTCTGTCCTAACCATATGGTATACTTTGTTGATTGAAAATTTTAGCTACTCAGTGAAAATCATTCAACAGGAATCACTAATTTAATTTAAATTATGTGTTTGTATTTGGGGATATATAAAATAGAAACTATCTTCAGTTCGTTAAATTGGTACATTTCCTTTTTCAGGTTTAAACATCTCAAATCAGTTAGATAAAAATACAGTTCCTACTGAATAATTTCCCTGCTTGGGAAATGTTGAACCTCCATAGTGAGGGATCAAGCTTTGGTGGGCCAGTTATCCATTTATTGCTTCCCGTTGTCACATTTACTCTCAAGCCTTGCTCTGCAATAATGGAAGGGATTCCTTAAACCATTTCTTCTTCACAGTAAGCATGTTAAGCTTCCTCAGTAGAGGACACTGCAGGGACATTGCAGGAGGATGAGGCAGCATGGATGGTCAGCCATTCGTATCTGAGGAAGCCTGTGGTGTCCTTCAAACAGCTGAAACACCAGTTCCCTCTAACACTGTAGTCCAAGTTTGGCCTGGCAATCACCTTCCTTTTACTTTTGCAACATGGACACCATGCGCTCCAGGCCTCTTGCCCACAGTGGCACCTGATTCCCTCTGTCTTTAGGCATGCCAGCTGGAGCTCCTCTTCCCAGAAGGTTGCTGCCAGCTATGGGAACCAGCTGTGGGTTGGGAAACTCAGAGTTTTCTGCCATCCAAATGAATTGCAGCCACACCTCTAACAAAATCTGAATCCTCTCCTTGGGAGGGTTCTTCCCATCCAGGCTCATCCTTCTTTGGGTGTCTTTTCTCAGTCTTAGGGTATCTTGTAGAATTCTCTTTACATCTTATAGTATCTCTTTCATTAATTCTTAATGAATATTTATAATTAATTTCTCCATATCATGTTATCATTTCTGTCTCCTATTAGGATGCATATTGACACTATTGGAAAACAAAATTTTAGGGATGTTGCAGAAGGTATTCAAACATTAAGTTCTTTGGAAAACTTGATTTGAATCATTTCTAATTTCTTCTCAAACCAAGCCGAAGTGACTTTTCTGACTCTTCCTTTTTATGTAATGGAACCAAATCTTGCTTTGAGAGAAGCATGGCTAACAGCTGATAATAGCTTTATTTACTACGGCCAAAGCAATCATCTGCACTAATGATAATTAATTTGAGAGAATTAGAGGATTGATTTTTTTAATGAACCTACAGGTAATTGTGAATTTCTTTACAAATTACATAAGGGAAATGAGGCCTGTTCACATTTAAAATAGTTTATAATAGACATGTACATCCCTTTAAAATAATAAAATCTTATATTCTCATCAATTACCTTACATTGGAAATGGATTTGTAGTTTATCACTTTCTTCTAATTACTGAGTCCTGTCTATCATGTTATATGAGTAAATTGGCATAGGATTTATTCACTCAGCCTCCTTCAAACTACAGTGAAGTGTGGCAGCTGAATTTAAATTAACTGATCTGCTACTATGTTCTAGGTGTCTGTGTATTTTATATGACGCTGCTATCATTTGTCTTTTCCCATAAAAATGCTGCATAACATGCTCTCCCAGAATATAGTGCTTTAAGATAATGATCAAACTTCTTGATCACAGGTTTATTATTGGTGCTTTTGGCTGACACCTCAAGGTATGGTCCTGACTGATCTTGCTCATCTATCTGGTTGTTGATTATTGAATGACCTAGGACAGAGTTAGTAAGCTCTGTTTCCTTCTTCTAAAGGTACTGAGTGTATTCTTAGGGTGCTGGTTGAGATCAAGAGCGAGATCAAATGGAAAGATACAGGCGCTTTCCCAGTTTCTGTATCACATATACAAATGTCCTATTGGTCAGAACAAGTTACACAGCCTATTAGTTTGCAGGGGTTTCCATAACAAAATATCACCCGTGGGGGTTCTTTGAAAACAGAATAAATTTTCTGACAGTTCTGTAGGTCAGAAGTCCACAACTAAGCAGTCACCAGTTTTGGTTTTAAGGACTCTCTCACTGGTTTGCAAATGGTTAACTCCTCATATAGTCTTTCCTCTGCCCAGGTTTCTTCTTCTTGTAAGGACACTGGTCAGACTGAACAGGGCCTGCTCCACTGACCTCCTTTAATCGAATCACATCTTTAGAGACCCTACCTACAGTTACATTCTGAGATACATTCTGTCAGGACTTACAAATATGAATTTTGAGGGAAAAAACAATGTACAATTCAGCCATTAACACATAACCAAGTCTTGGAGTCACAGTGGGGAATTATGGATAAAAGAAGATACATGAAAAAGAATTGAGCCATTCCCTCTTCAATTTACCACGTTAGCAAAAACCCTTCGGTGACATGGTTATTATTTTTGTCATTTTATTGATGAGGGAAAATAAGACTCAGTTTAATGTGAGTTCCTACATATATCTTTCCTTCTTGTGACATGAGAATTAGAGTGCTGTCTACTGTATAATCTTATTAAGGGATTACATCTCTTAATGTACGTAAAGCTTGGAACACTACCTACCTGGTATAGAACAAACACTAGAAACTGCTATAACAAAGACAACCGTTTATTATTATAATATTTTCTCATGTAATATGTGAAATCTACTAAACATAATTCTTTGATCAGGGTGACAGTGCCTGATAGTTAGGGGCATGGACAAGCTAAGCAGTTTGGCCAATCGTGCCTTACTTAGTAACAAGTACTTCGCTACAGGAAATCAAATACTCCAATAAGAAATTCTTAAGAATTGACTACATATATTATTTTCTATAAAGTTGTAGTATTTCAAGTCTCAATTTTCTATAACTATATGTTTATGAAGGAACGTGGCTATAGAGTCAATCAACTACTTAAACTATTTCCCTAGTCCAAGTGCGAACTGATTTTTCAACTCTTAGTGTCTTTCCTTTCCAAACTATTTAACATACTGAGGTCAGGTTCAGATTTTGAAGATATATTGGTTTCATCATGTTATTCTCCCACTTAGTCCTTCAGAGGCCCTTTGGTACCTATAGGATGATATTTCAACTTCTTATTCTAGCAAGTTAAATGGTCAACAGAAAGATTGTCTTGTTTTCCACAATTCCATATATGTGCCTTTTATACGAAGCCACAGATCAAGTTGCTCACTCTGCTATCATGACCTGCAGATTCCTGTCATCAGTGTTTTATGTTCATACCATTTCCCAACATTTACTTCTTTTTCCATTTTCTCCACTAAAGGAATATTTTCCTTATATTAGCATTAGGCTTTGGTACCTCTATCTTTTGATTCATTAGTTTTCCATATTGTCTACTGCTTTTCTTTTAGGAAGATATCTAAACTTGTTTTCTGAACGTTTTATTACTATTATTGGTCAAATTAAGAATCAGTTATTAAACCTTTATACTAGGCTTATACAAATAGTACTTCCAGTTATAATGTGCTATGATCATACTTTCTTTCCCTAGAGGTAATGATAAACTCCTTGCTTATAAATTTGCATAGTGTCCTCTGTGCCCATCAATAATTCTTCTCATACCTTTTAAGAGCCTTTTGTTGAAATTTTTCACAAAGTCCACTTCTAACCCTCCATCAGTTCCAATTTATTTTTCTCCTCTAAAACAAGTTATCAATTGTTTGGTCTAGTTAATTTTTCCCTACTTTTTTAACACAGCTTTTATCTTAGACCTCTCTTTGTTGTCATTTTTAAAATTCCCTCTTCTAGCCTCCCAGGTAGGGTCTAGGGTCACCAAAATTCTGAGTAATTTGTTTCTCTCTGCCTTTTTTGCATGAAGTTTGAGAGTGAATAGAATTCCTTTTAACACTGAAGATACTTGGTTGCTAAACCCTGGTAAAGGCAGGTGTGATAGCAGCATATTTCACTGAATTTCAAAAATTCAGAACACAACATTCATTTAACCAAAGGATATTAGTTGAAACTGAGTTGTAAAGCAATTCATTAAAAGATGAAATTTAGAACTTGTAATTCCTTATTATTTTTAGATGAAAGGGATAACTTCTGCTTTCTATAATCCTTTGTCCTCATATGATGTAACTTTCCTCATGGAGAAGATGAGATAGAATCTGTATTTACTTTAATGAAGAGTGCCTAAAAGAAGAGATCATAAAATTCAATGAACAAAGGAAAGATTATTGTGTGACAATTTCCTTTCCAGATCCTTTAAACAGATTAATAAAAAGAATATTTACTACCTACAGTTGTATCACCTTAGCCATGGATGGGCTGACTTTAACTTTTTTATGACAGTATAAAATTCAATTTTCACCTTTAAGTCCCCTTAAGTTGTCCCCATTGTATGATGAAATAGCTGAGGAATGAAATGTGTTCAGAATCAGTATTTGCGCTTGTATGCGTTGTATGAGAAAAGAAAAAATAAGAGAGGTACTTCTAAGTGGTTTAAGTACCTGACCACTATTTCTCACCTTTTGTCAATTTCCAGCAGCAGAAAGGTGGGATTGGTGAAAAAAAGTATGAAAAACAAACGAGTTTCTGTTTCTGAAGCAATCCATGCTATTTTGTATTTTGTGTGATGCTGCCAGAGACACTTTTATCCTATATATCCACATTCATCTATATCTATATCCATATCCATATCTATATATATCTATATGTATCCATATCTATCTATCTAACCTTATCTTTAAGGCAAAACTTTGAAGAAACCATCCCCTCCACCCCATGGTCTGCTGCCTCAGTGGCATTCTGTAATTTTCCTTTCCTTCATGCTTTCCTTCCTTTCCTACTCTTTCTTTTCACTTCACAAGTATTTGTTGAGATTCTACTCTGGTCTAGGTGATATTCTCTGTGTTAGGGATATAATGAAAGCAAAACAAAGCCATTGACTCCAGGAGGCAAGGTGGAGAATTAGGGCCATCAGGTTGACAGAGGTCCATCAATTTTTGTTAAAGCAAAAATACTAACAACTCAAAATGTATTGACCTGAAAGTATTGACCATATTTTGTTAAAATGTATTGACAATTGAGAGATTCTTTGAATCTCCCTTGACTTTAATGACAGTAAATATTCCCATTTTCCTGTGGACTTTTAGATTCCTATTTTTTGCCAATTTTCCTCATCATTAAGATTTGAAATTTCTGGCAGCTTCACTTGAATCATCCTTGAGTCTTCATTTGCATTTCTATTCATTTACCCGTTATGGTTATTTTTAATGTACTTATTTCTTATGTGTCTTCATAGCTATAGTATCTCCATCCTTGCCTTTCAGCTGGCATGTCCCTGCATCTAATTGGTCTCCTACCATGACCATTTGCTGCCACACATCCTCCTGCCTCAGGAAATTATCCAAGTCTACTCATATTTAATCCCATTGTTTGTATTCCTTCAGTTTGGAATTTAACCATTCCCAGGGATTTTGTCTCTCAACATTTGCTGATTCAAAAATTAACCTGTGTTGACCTTTCTTTCCGGTAATCAAACTCTACCAATATGCCAATGGTCAGTGTAATTTCCCAGATTTCTGATCTCGGACATGCCTAAAGATTTCATCTTTGTTCCTGCCTTTTTAACTTAGAGCTATCAACTCTAGCCTTATCCTATCAGAGTAGAGCTGCATATGTTACAGAAAGGTAAGTTTTTTGATCCTGTGGACATTGTATAACACTCAAAGAGCTTGTCATGATGGTAAGTTAGGGAAATATTCAGAACCACCCAGTCATTGAATAAATTGCATAATTGCAAGAAATAAGTATGAATGTTGCTGTTGTAGATACACTTCTAAGAGCTGCCTTATAAATTGAGTGTGGAAGGCCCTCCTGACTATGACCTGATCTTGTGCCTTCCCCACAGAGAAAAACGACTTTCTTATGAATTTACCTACTCAACACATACTATGTGCAAACATTGAATTACGAAAAGAATAAGTCTGGTCCCTTCTTCTAAGCATCCTAATATCCAGGAGAAGAAATGAGATTAATACATATTAAGTTATACACACACATACATATAATTAAAATGTAAGATTGTTTTGAGGTGTAAATTGATAGTCTTAAAAATAGTGCCTGGCAAATAGAATATACTGTATAAATATATGTTATTAATTTTACAATGAGTTTAATTACGTTCATGTGTTAGGGAATTATTTCATTTTCTTTGCATATAACATTGTTTGTTCATTCATAGATTCTCATGAGGCTTCAACTAGGACTTTGCACAACCGATTTCATGTTCAGTCATTCAAAAAGTACCCATTTAGCATTTTCTATATGCTAAGACTCTGCTAGGCATAAAGGAAAAAAGAAAAATAAGGTTCCCAGTTTCAAGATGCTCACATTTCTTTTTACTCAGCTTTTTAATAACTGGATTCAGCATACTTCTTGAGCTTTACTGCCAGTGATAAATATGGGCATTTAGATTTTGTTTGAAATTTTAATAAATGTAATAACATTACTAGGCAATGTTCTGGCACTGTATACTTTGGTTAAATATTCTGTAACATCTACAACAGAATTACAGCAGTAGAAATCATGTTCCCAGTGTCACATTGAGCTCCAAAGGCCCCAGATCATCAGAGGGAATGTATTTTCAATTATCACAGGATTGTTATTAAGTGCATTTTTTTAAATCCTTGGAAAATGGGTGACCTATAAAGGCTAAGTTCAACTGAATAGACTACCCTAACTTACTGTGTTTTGATGTATATAGTGCACATTTGTTTGCCCAAATTTGTGAGGAAAAAATAAAGATACGTATTATGCATGGGTAATTCTAATCTCACATCTGTATTAATATTTTTAACTTTTAATTTATGCTGATGAGTTAAAAATGTAACTCTAGATATCAATAACAATAATGATATCCATTTACAAAATAATACCTTGGAGAAAGAATGGATAAAGGGATAAATCATGAAAATCTGGCTTAAGAAAAGTCTGGTCATGCAGCTCTGGAGGATGTTAAAAAACCAGACTTGCTTGTGTTTGATCACTTCAAAGCCCATGTTACATACCCATAGTGTAAAAAGCAATCTCAACGGACTTGAAAACTCAACTTGCTGAGATAGCTGATGGGCTAACCAGACAGCCGCAACCTCTTCATGCATCACTAAGCCATTCTTTTAAGGCCCTAATGAAGAATGAGTGGATGTTGTGGTTTCAGTCAACTGGTAATGGTTTAACACCTACAGGAAGAATCAAGCAAATATCCATCACTCAGGTTTGTGATTGGATTCTAAGATCATGGAATGGTGTCAAGAAGGAAGTGGCTGTGAAATCATTTAAAAATGCGGCATCAACAATGCAATGGATGGAATGGAGGATGATGAAATTTATCGGGATGAGGAAAGTGACGCTTCAAAAGATATTGGTAATGTAGAAATTGAAGAAGACGATATTTCTGATAATGACAGTGATTGATGAAGAGTTCTCTGCTTTCTATGATGCGTAAATACTGTAAATTTGTTATTGTTACATAAAATTTCTTGTACCATAACATGTTAAAAATAAAGGCTAAAATTCCTTTGTAATACAAAAAGGTACCTAAATATAAAAGAAGACTAAAAATAAATAACTAAAAAATAAAAAACTAAAAAATTAAAACAAAATATTCTTTCCTGAATATTTGGGCCCCAAATGTGTATTATACACGGGGGTACACTATACATGGCAAAATATAGTAATTCATAAGATATGGGGGAAGAGCATAGGACCTGAAATCAAAAGATGAAGGATCATTCTGGTTTTATCACTTTCCAGCTGTGTGGCTTTAAGTAAATCATACAACTTCTTTATTGTGAAGTAATATGAATAAATACCTTTTAGAATTAATGTGAAGATTATAAAAGATATTATTTTCACGAACTCTTACTAAAAGATCTAGGACTATTAGTCACATTTTAAATTGAGGTGTCTTATAGGTACATATATAGTATACATTTGTATATATGTAATCAGGCTATGTGTAATCCTTTATTTTTTCTTTTTAACATTATCTTATTTAATTTTTTATCTTTGTTGCTCCCCCTAGGTCTGAATCTTGAACTTGGGTCTGTGGGATATATTTGTACTTCATCTGGTGGTCTGTCCACTAGGCCACTGGGGCATACCTATGTAATCCTTTTTTTTTGATATATTATTTCACTGACTCCACAGAGAATCTATTTTCTTTGATATGTCACAAACTTCTTTTGCACATTTTTCTTAATGTTGGCTACTTGTCTGCTTTGACCTTTCTGACTTAAGTTATAGAGAAAGTCATGTTCACGTGGATTCAGAGGATACACAATACTTTCAAAAAGGGCATGAATTTCTGGATACAGTGAGGTGACTAGTATATCGCGAAGCTCCGGTGGATTCTAAATAACTCATCTGAGCTAGATATTAATAGGCTTTAGCTTTTCAGAGGTCAGCCATCTATTATAACAATGGCCATGGGGTATTCCTTCATCTCTATTTTATGTAAGCTTACTTAATACCCTTGCAAGAGAAAATTGTCATGTGACATGCTCTAGGAGAGATTTGATATCAATTTGTCAAGCATGATTTAGGAATAATGAAATCCATTTACCCAAGACATGGTGGTGGGGATGGTGAACAATAGATGAGGTATTACGCTACAGGTTCCTTCTAACTCCACTTATTCCTTGACTTACTAAACAAGGGCATTTCCTTTGTGAATTATACTGAAGGCTGTCTCTTCCCTTAGCTGCTGTATGACTCCCATCAAAATAATTTAATGATGAAAACGAAGCTGGTCTAATTGAATTCACTATGAACTAAGAGTCACCACCTTAAGGTGGGTTTAGCCCTTAGCACTTAATATTCTGTTCAGCAATTCAGCTTTGTGGCAAAACCAGAGCTATTGTCATTGTGGATTCTGAGCTTACTGAGATTTTTTCTCTTTAATACAGAGAACAGGTAGCTGGGCATGTGCCTGGAATTAAGATAAATATATGCATTCACCTTGACCATGTAGAAGCTTTAAAAGTCTGACACCCCATCAGCAAGTAAAAATCAACTCAGCCGGTCTCAGTAAAGCTGATTTTGAAACGTGAGTCAATTTTTGACTTTCTCTTTAAAGGTTCATGTTCTTTATTTAAAGAACTAAACCAAACTCTTACCCTATTCTCATTAGGAAGTGGTTTTAATGAATATCAGTAGGTTTTCCAAGTCTCTGACAAGGAATTTATTTCAAATTGATTTTTAAAAACTGGGTTGGAAACTCAAGAGACAGAATTCCCTAAGTCACCCTGCTGTGAAATTCTGTGTTCACCTCCTATTGTCTGATCCTGCCTCATTTAATCGATGATGTTTTAAGGGCTAAGATTCAGCCTTCCATTTCATTTCACTGGGTCTCTGAGAGACAATCTAATGTTAAAATTGGCCCATTATCTAGACTGGTTTAATTTGTGCCTTAAAATGACTTTGGAAATAAGTTTTGATTAAAAAGTTACACCAGTGATACATTTTCAGTATCACAAGCAAAACCTATTTGAAGAAGTTATTCCTGCATGCCAGATTGAGCAGAAGCCTTTATTCCCCTCTGTAACTGTGTAGGCAAAAAGAAATTAGGAGCCTGGTGAATAAACAGGAAGCCATAAAAATCACAGACATCTTTGCTATCTGTCTTGTTTTCCCATCGAATGGATTGAGCAGTCAAAAATTACAACCACAATTGAATGTAAAGCATTTTAAGAATGAATACACACATCTTTCTTGTTTTCTGAAATAACTATTAACAACCAAGAAACATATGCTTCAGTGAATACTTTTAGTTGAATCATAAACTACATTCCCAACAACTGTCTTTTCAAAGCCAGTTGAGACAGCTACACAAGAGGATGTTAAAGCAAATCAAGCTCTTACAGAGCCCATCTGTGTCTTTCAGTGAGTCTCCAGCTACTTCTTTTCTCCAAAGTTACTGTAAGTGCTGCAGTTCCTGCTTGGTTAAGGAATGCCCTATTTTTTCCTTCCAAATGTGCAACTTAGTCCTCTAAATATTAAGGAGAAAATTAAAATTCTTCTTTGCTCTTTCGAAACTGAATGTAGGGGGTGAAAAGAAGTTACTGAAGATACTGAATTTGGCAAAAATGTAATTTCTTGTACTATTATATATTTGCTTTTTGTCCTATGTTAGGAGACTAAGGAACAGGGAGGCATCATCCACAACAGGGAAGTAAAAAGATTTGAAAAAAGGGGATGCGGTTGTTGTTAGTTGTGAGACTGGATGGAGGAGACATAGGAAACAACCCTGAAACATGTCAAATTCTACTATTCAAAGTTAAAACAGAGTCTGAAGACAGCAGGGATAATATATAAATTCAGCACAGCAGAGTCAAGGTGAAGGATGTGAGTCTTAGAAAATAGCCAAGATTAAAATCTGTCAGGGAGGCAGGAAAATACTTGTTTACTCTAAATCCATTCACTTGAACTGCTGTGATAAGGCAGCTTCTGAAGACTCAAGTTTGCAAAATGCCATGCAAAATGAATGGATGTTCTATCATAGTGGAGGTCTAGGGTTCTTACAAAAAATTAAGAGATTGAAGGACCACTTTCTTGAAAGTACAAGGGTGGGGGAATTAATCTAATTCAGTGTGGAAACTGCCAAAAAAATAGAGTTTAATTTTACTGTCAACTTCTATCATAATTCATATACATGAGTCAAATAAGCCTTACTTAAAGTTACGTGAAGTGGTTAAAAGCTGAGGCCTCTCTATATATTTGCGAAGGAACAGGGATACATTGAAGCATGCCTGTAACCTGTGACTTCCTGCTTCCTTTTGAACCAGGGTTCTGCTCCACACTTGGATGTATAAATTTTATTCACAACCCTATCCTTAGCCAACAAAAGCTCCCTGACATTTTCTCCATGACTAGAAGTGTCCAACCAGCAGTATGGTCTGTGCTTGGGAGACTGGAGCTGGAGAGGGAACTGTGAAAACCTTGGAAGGAGATTTGACCATCTGAGCAATTGGATCTGGAGTTGGAAGTACCTGGAATATAGTTTAGAATGGAAGGGTGTTAGAGGGTTATGAAATTTTGGAGAGTGAAGGGGTAGGGGAACTACTGAAAGGGATTTAGGTGGGCATGTTTACTTAGCTCCACAGACTTCTTGTCCCATGGGGAGAACAGCTGGACCAAAGCCAGGGGAGGCATTTCTGAAGTATGGGCCCTTGAACCAGGAGGGTGGTTGCTTGGGTCTGTGGGTGAAGCTGCCTACTTAAGAATTTCACATTGTTAACAGATAACTTGGCAAAGAAAATCTTCCATCTGGTCTCCTCTCCAGTGTCATCTTCCTAATATCCATCTCATCTCACTCTCCAATGACCTTAAAATTCTTGTTGTTCCACCAAAACATGTCCTTTCATTCTTCATGTCATTTCTCCTGCTGTTCCCTCTCTGGGAAAAACCTTGGTATATCTGAAATGACCCTAACAACTTTTGAAAACCTAGTTCACGTGTCACAAACCCCTTGAAAATCCCTGGGTGTCCTTAGAGGAGTTAATTGCATCCTCTCTTTGGTGCCAAGTTCCCTTGTTGATATACATATTATATAGCGTATTTTAGTTATCTTTTTGTATTTTTTCTTTTCAGTCTCCCCGAGTCCTCATGATCCAGGAAATTACTGCCATATAATAAGTACTCAATAGATTTGTTGAGTTGAATAATCCATTGGACTAATTTGCCTATCTAAATAGAAAGCATACTTGTTATTTCCTGTGTAAAGCACTGTTGCCTCAATTTTCATTTTTCCTGTCTTATTGATGTGTTGTTTCCTAACCTCTACACCTCTCCTAGAGTCACGCTGATAACTATTTTCTGCCTTCTTCCTGCATTCAATTTAGGTTCCCAACCAAGTTTTAGACATGTTTATTTATGTAACTTTGATATTTGTGATTTCACGGAAAGTAAGACTGAATTGCTAAAGTCAGGTCAGCAAATGAAAGAAAATGGCATGACCTAGCTAATGGGTATTACAATAGGGGGGTAATGTGGCAAAGAAGCACTTTAGAAAGGTTGATTTAATTGTCTGGTCTTGGCATTAGTTGAAGCAGAAAAAGGAGCCACAGGTAAATACATTAGAGTTGTTTGGTGGCTGAGAAGAGCCAAAGAATTTCAGGATGGTTGAGGCTTTAATAATCCATTCCTATCCCTTTATTTAATAGCTGAGAAAACTAAAGCACCAAGATGACAAAAGTAGACAGACCAATTGATTCCTAATTAGTTATTTTTCATTTCATCAGTGCTGACTAGGTGCAACTGTATTTGTATCCTATATGATTTAACATGCTGATTCAAGTATTTCTGAACAATCTTGAAAATATATGTATTTATATATGAGTGTATATGTATTTATCACATTTATTAATATTAGTAGTAAGACCATGAGGGTACAAAGACAAATTCTTGCCCTAAAGAAGCCCATCATCTGGTGGGAGAGATATTCACACAAATGTGGGAGCAGTGATGCCTACCTCAGAAGATGGACAATGAGGCAGGTTTCCATGAGAATATAGCATCAGATTGGGGTCCTAAAGGATGCCTATATTTTTTGATCCAACGGAGAATGGACAAGATGAGGTATCTGACAGAGCACAGATTTAAATCCTTGCTCTGAGCAACTGATTTAGCTTATCTGAGTCTGTTTGATAATCTGTTAAATGACAAGAATAATACATACTGGACAGGATTCTAAATGGATTAAATAGGATAAGGCCTTTGAAGTCCTCTTCTTGCAGATGCCCTTCCTTTCCAGAGAAAGGTGCTTTCTGATCAGAAGACACTATGAATGACACTGTCAAATAGTGTAGGCCTGAGGCTCTTCTCAGTCATTCTTTTCTCTCTCCCAAGTTCCAGTCCACATAAAAAATAGGAGACCTGCCCTGGCAGCCTAGTTAGTAATTCCACCACCTCTGGCTGGTGCAGTCCACATAAATTCCAAGGACCTGGGGCTGGAGGGTGAGGGGTGGGGTGGGGGTGGGGCAACCAAGATGAACAACTAAATGAAATAAATAAAAATAAATAAAATGCTCTCTGCCTGACTGCCTACTAGACTTCATTCCTGCCTACAACTTTCCTTTAAAAAGAAAGAAAGAAAAAGACAGGAAATAGACATGGGAGTTAGAAGCGAATTAAAATCTGTATTACGGATAAAACTAGATTAGGAAATTCTGCTGCAGAAGAGTTGGAAAACAGTAATTGCTCTTCAGCTTCAGAGCCTGAAAAGTGGCTCCATTTTAATGGAAATCAACTAAAGCTAATCTGATGGAAATGGAAACAATCAGGAAGGGCCACAGGTATCTTTGCACATTTTGGAATGAAGTGGCCACTTGGTATTTTTGGTAGCTTGTAGGACTGATGGCAAATATTTAATTTCCTCTCTGGTTTGTGCCTTTCTTTGAGGGAGTTTTATGCATCTCTGTCCTACTGGATGTGGGAGCCAGTGTGCTGCTCATGATGACAATGTGATCTGGTGAAGTGGCTTGTGTTAATTTCAGGGAGAAGCTTTACAAGCTTGTGTGTGGTTTTCTACGTCTCTTCCCTCTTCCCCTAGGAGATGACACTTTGCAAATAAAGTTTCCTCCATGAACCTAGTGAAAATGCTATGGAGACCAGTGGCTCCCCCTGATAGACATGCTGCTTGACCTGAGAGAAAACCCTGTGACATAAACCACTAAGGTTATTCAGTGCTCCTGAAGCAAAATCTAGCCTGGCCTGACTGAGCAGCAGGTTAAAATCAGACCATGCGACCAATCATTATTTAAACCAATAGGTCAAGTTGCTCTGTTAATTCTGTACTTGTCCAGATTTTGTGGTTTGGTGAGGAATTCTATATAAAGTTGTTCAATTTCTTTTTCTCTTGTTTTTGAGATTTTGTCCATCGGAAATTTTCTTCACTTTCTTCATGGTTATTCTTCATCTACCCAAACAATAAGCCACAATAAGAATGAACACATTTTTTTCTACTTATAAATTTTGGCAATATATTTTCTTACTATTCTGTATTTGAGTTTTTAACCCCAAGATTCAACATATACATTTGTGATATTTTTGTTTTCTATGCATCATTGCCTAGGATCAATCTCTGACCAAAGTCAAGGATGACACCTACCATGTGCTATGTCTTGCCCTCTGTTACACCAAAATTACTGTTTGGAAGTGAAAAATATAATCAAATGATTATTTAAGCATTTGGTGATTTTTTAGGAAAAACATTCTAGTTTTGGAGTTTGAATATAATTGCCATATTCGTAGTACAGTATAGATGTTTATTAAAAATTTCATAATCGTTAAGTGCAGAATAGCTCTTTTAGCCAGATTAGAAAAAAGAATAGACACAGGATCACCTTTATTCCCACACACATAACACAAACAACATTTTGTGTTACTTCTGTATTTATAATATTGCCAACATGGAGCCTAATTATTGATCAATAGGCCCATTCTCTAACCAATAACGATTTGAGTACGAACTGTTCCTGATGCTGTGAGTAAATGGAAAAGAAATAGGAAAGGCAGATTTTATGACATGGACTCTGCCATTCGATCACTTACTTATCTCAGGAATGTGACCCTTCGCAAATGGCATAAGCTACAAACTGCATATAGGAAGTTGCTGGCAGGAATCAGAATGAATGGTAAGAAGTATTAAGTGGAAAAAGGATTAATGTATTACAAAATAAATGAGAAATTATCTAAGCTGGTCTTTGCATTGTCACTATATTCAAATTGTAGTTGAAGGACTGCATTATTATAATTAGGGAAAATCCCAATGGAAATTAGCAGGCTCACTATAATGTAAATGTTTTTTAATGACTATAGAGATCTTGTAAATGATATTCTCATTAATGATGCTAACTGTGTAGATTAACACATCTTGTCACATTCAACAAGATCAAAGTTCTGCAAGGATTGTTTCATTTAAATTTCAGTCCATAAGGAATAAGAAGGCAATGCAATTAAAGGACCACACAGCCTGATGAAGGCATAACTACCATTTGCTACTATACTTATAAATCACTTTCCAAGAACATTCTTTAACCTTAAAAAGTTTGCACCATTTGGCGCCATGTCATGTGATGGAACTTTCCGTGATGTTGTAAATGTTCTTTCTGTCTTCTGTGTTATCTGTCATACTAGCCATTAGTCACATGGAACAACTGAAGAATTGAATTAGCTAGTGCCAATTGAAGATCACTCAAAAAATTAAAATACAGCTAAAATATAGGATAAAATATAGGATCCAGCAATTGCATTTCTAGGTATCTATCCCAAGAATATGGAAACAGTAATTCAAAAAGACATGCACCCCCTAGAGGTTCATGGCAGCACAAGTCACAATAGCCAAGAAATCGATACAACCCAACTGCCCATCAGTGGATGAATGGATAAGGAAGACGTGGTCTATACACTCAATGGGATACTACTCAGCTTTAGAAAAAATATGAAATATTGCCTTTTGTAACAAGATGGGATGGAACAACTTGAGGTGATTAAATAAGTGAAAAAATCAGAATGGGAAAGAAAAAGACACTAGATGGTTTTACTCACATGTGGAATATAAAGAAACAAAGCAAATGAGCTAATAAAACATAGCAGAAACACTCCTAGATTCTGAAATCCAAACAAAGGTCATCAGAGGCGGGGCAGGGCCAGGGAACTGTGGGCAGAGGGGGTCAAATTGAGAGTGGTGATGGCATACTAACTCTGGTGGTGAACTTGATGTGATATACGCAACGCCTGAGTTGTGAATCTATTGTCTTCAATCTTACACAGCTTTGCAAAGCAGTGGCACATCAATAAAAAAGAAATATAGTTAATACGATTGAGTTACTACTTATAAAATGTATTTAGTCTTAATTAATGAAGATTTAATTTTCAACAACCACATCTAATTCCAGTCTATTGGACAGTGTTGTCTGCAGACTGTTCATGAAAAGGTTTTAGATTAAGATAATTGTCCATACATCCTGTGTCATCTTTTCAAATCGGTTCTGTCCAACACAGGTAGATTTAAAGGAAAACAATAGGAAACATCACCGTGCTGTGCTTTCAAGTTCATCCCATGCTCCAAACATGGTTAAATTATTTCCATAGATTCCGACATGTAATTCTTAAAATAACCCTGTTCTGGAGATATTTGTTAGGCAGCATGATTTTCATCTATCCGGGCACCCCTACCACAAGTTTTAACATCCTTTCCCTATTAGTTCTCTTCCTCAGCTGAGAACCAACTTTCTCTGAAGCTCTGCCTCTCTTTCGGTTAAGACCTGTGACTAATTTCCTATGTTTGTATCCTGACTGCAGGTGATAAGCTTCTCTTTAAATGCTGCCTAAGAAACCCTGACTCTCACACACTCAATTAATAGCTTTGAGCCTCCTGTGTTCTCTCTTCAGCACTTAAGAACAGTGACCAAATTTCACAGTCCTTGGGGTTGCTCTTTCTCCCTTACCTGTCAAACTTGAGACACTGTACCAGCTCCTGCTTCCCTGTTACCTGCATCCCAATCCGGACCCCCAAAGGATAAAGGTCACAGCAGTTACAACTTTAGAGCAAGCAGTGAACTAGAAATACAACACCTACAGCACAAATACAGGCCCTCATTGCCCTGGCCAGTGAATCAGCAAATCCAGAATCCCAATCACAGATTAAACTCAGAATCTACCTTGAAGTAGAATCTGAGTAGATCCTTCTTCACCTGGGTCATTGGGGCAGAGTGAAGTGAGAAAGCAGGAAAGGACAGCAAAAACTAGTTTTAGTTAGAGACTGACTTCAGCTGGATCCCTCAGGAAAGCTCTAGCACACAGTTTATCCCACTTGAGTTGTGGCTGTCCTTTATTTATTTCCTGGCTTTCCCTTTGATCCAGGCAACAAATCAGTTCTGAACTGGGGGAGGAGATTGTCCTTCTCTTGAAGAAGGAATCAGCTGTGAGTTGTTTTCAGCCAACACTCACAGTAGCTGGGATTGAGGGTGGGGTGTATTATAAACATCACACAGTAAAAATGTTCTGAGGACAAAAATAGCATCCACTAAGTAGAACAGCAGGCGCTCTTTTGCTTCTTTGTTAAGATCTTTGCAAAATAAATTGACAACTTACCTAAGGACTAAGTAAATGCAGCCTGCAGCCTGCAGCCTCCACCGTATTATCTTTGAGCTTAATCACATGGCTGAGCTCATTTAGTCATTCATTCCAGAGATAATCAGGGAGGCCCATTATGTTATAGGACTAACCTGTGCTCTGGGAATAGAGTAATGATTAAGTTAAAGATCATGAGCAATAGACTTCTAAGAGGATGGTTAGGGGAATTTATAAAATGGTGTCATCAAAGTTATGTGAATCTGTGCAAGCACAGAAGGGGAGCCTAGAAGTGGGGAATTAAAGTTCTTAAGAGAAGTTAAAAATTGAACCAGAGGTTGGGATATGATTAGGAGGTCATCAGGTGAATTCCCTGATGAGTTACCTTAATTCTAATATACAAGTAATTGGTTTTCGAATCTAGTGGAATTTAGGGAAATGCTTGGACTAAGAGCCTACAAAGGTTATAGGGTATAATCCAATGTCCCATTCCAATAATCTGTTTGACCCTCTGCTTCTATAATGTAGTATATCCCTTTATTGACTTCAATTTAGTATTATCCAGCTTCTATTCACTCAGCATTAGCATTCGAGGGCATCTAAATGAACTAAAGTCCATTTCACACAAGAAATTCACGCTTAAAACTCTTGTAGGTGAGTAATACCTCAGCTTCCCATCAAATGGAGATAATTTGTACAATGGATACTTTCTCATGAATCTAAATCTGTGGCCTTAAACTGAGAAGTTACAGGATTTCTGTGTGATGAATTTTTTCCTGACAGTCTGAGCTGGAAATTTGTCATAGGACGAAGACAAATTGTTATCTATCCTTTAAAAAAAAAAATCTAGTTGTGAGATTGAATATAAAAGTTACTATGGTGGTATGCTTTGTGAGTTCCCTCTACATTTAGATATTTATCATTCTCAAAGACATTTGTTTTCCATTTTCACTAATGGAGTGACTGGATTTGTTCATTAAATGGACAAAGTCAATGTCCATCTTTGAAAGTACTATTAAGAGTTAAGGCTGGAATTTGGTAACTAAATATGGAAAACAAACAACATTATTCATCAAATATTATTCTTTGTAGAGCTAGCAGATGGCTACACGTACAGAAGCAAAATTATTTATTTTCTTTCTGTTTACCTCCTTTTTTAACTGCATTTTTCTTTTAATGAGACTCATCTAGTACTGACTCAGAGACATATAAATAAAGGCATTTTCAACATTAGTAAGATCATAATGTTAATTGTTCCTTCTTAATAACAGATTAATACCAAAACATGTTAACTGACAAAGCAGTAAGGAATTTTCTGCTAGTTTCAAAATATGTTAGATTTATCATTTACATTTCTCTAAAATGTCACTGTTGAGAAATACATTGGGAGAAAAATTATTGTCTTGCAGGACATGAAATATTTTGCTTTGAACCAACAGTGATATGCACTAACTTCCTCAAGTTGAAATGCTTAACATTTTATATCTAGAAATGGAAGACAATGTCTTCCACCATTTCACCCAGTGACCTTCCCTGCTCTCTTTCAGATCAACCAGAGTGGCTCTTCCTTCTAAGTCTTATTCGTTTGGCCCTCCCCATCTATCTAATACTTAACATTTTAAGTGCCTGAAGGCTACTAAATCCTTTGCTTTCTTGTCTCGATCTCCAAAATAATCTTATTTAGTTTTATAGTTTCAAACATCTCCCCTTCTTATGCCATGTCATAATATTTTGAATAATATAGTTTTAGTATGAATCAAAATTAAGAAATGTGATGCCTGAATCTTTATTCTTCTTTCACAGGGCCTTTTTAGTTATTTGGAATGTTTTGTGGCTCTATGCAATTTTTAGAATAATTTTTTCTCTTCCTGTGAAAAATGTCTTAAAAATTTTGGCAGAAATAGCACTGATTCTATAGTTGTCTTTGGATACTATGGACCTTTTAACAATTTTAATTTATCCAATCCGAGAACACAGGCTATCTTGCCATTTATTTGTGATTTATTTTGTATCTTTCATTAAAATCTTACAGTTTTTAGTGTACTTTTTTTTCACCTTGCGACTAAATTTATTCCTAAGTATTTTACTATTTTACATGAAAATGTCTTCTCTATTCCATTTTCAGATATTTTTGTTAGTGTTAGAAAAACAAAAGATTTTTGTATGTTGGTTTTGTATCCTGGAACTTCACTGAATTCATTGATTAGTTCTAACAAGGGTGTGTGTGTGTGTGTGTGTGTGTGTGTGTGTGTGTGTGTGTGACATCTTTAGGACTTAAGATTTTCTATATATATGATTTGTCATCTACCAACAGAAACAATTTTACTTTTCCCTTTTTGATTTGGATGCTTATTCTTTTTCTTGCCTAACTGCTTTGCCTAGAACTTCCACTACCTTGTTGAAAAGGAATGTGGAGTATGGGTGCCTTTGTTTTATTCCTGATCTCAGAGAAAAAGCTTTCAAACTTTGCTAGGTATGATGTTAGTTGTGAACTTGTCATAAATGGCCTTTATTATGTTGAGTTACGCTCTTTCTATAACCAATTTGTTGAGAGCTTTTTGTCATGAAAGGAGGTTATAACTTTTAAAATGCTTTTTCTGCATCCAGTGGGATGATCATATTTTTGTCTTTTGAAATTTCTTAATTTAGAATACAATATTAACTGATTTTATTTCTTTGATACATTGATATGTGGAGTTATTAATTTCTATATTTGTGAATTTTCCACTTACTCTTGTTACAGGTTTCTAGTATTGTGGTTATCAGAAATACTTGATATAATGTCAATTATCTTAAATTTGCTAAGACTTGCTTTCTGATCTAGCATGTGATTGTCTGAGTAAGGCTCCTGTGTGCTGGAAAAAGTTATGTTTCTGCTGTTGTTGGGTGGAGTATTCTGCATATGTCTGTTGAGTCCATTTGGTCTAAAGATATAGATGATATATATAGATGATATATCATCTATAAGGTAATTTATCCATTGTTGAGAGTTGAGTATATTTCTCATTTCAGATCTGTTAGTATTTACTTAATATAGCTAAGTGCTCCAAATGCTAGGCACATATAATATATATTTACAATTCTTGCAACCTCTGAACAAATCAGACTCTTTCCATTATTTAATGAACTTCTTTGGATCTTTTAAAACTTTTTGTTAAAGTTCCTTTTTTTCTGATTTAAATACTACCCCTGCTCCCTTTGATTTTCACTTGCATGAAATCTTCTATTCCGTCACTTTGAGCCTGTGTGTCTCGTTAAAGTTCAATTAGTGTCTTGTTAAAGTTCAATTAGTGTCTTGTAGAAATCATATATTTTGGTATTATTATTTTATCCACCCAGACACTCTCTGCTTTTTGATTGGACAAATTCATTTGCATTTAGAGCAGTTATTGGTAAGTAAATACTTGTTAATGCCATTTTATTATTTTCTGGGTAATTTGTAGTTCTCGTATTTCTTCTTTTCTTGCTGCCTTCTTGTTTAGTGAACTGATAAATTTCAGTAGTGGTATTTTTTGATTCTCTTCTTTCATTTTTTGTGTTTCTACTGTATGTATTTGCTTTGTGGTTATCATAAGACTTTCATAGGACATATCGTAGATATAACAGTATATAATAATAACAACTTTAATTGCCTACTACAATTTTACCTTTTAATGCCTGTTTTATGTTTTAATGTTGCAATTTACTTCTTTTTTATATTGTGATTCTGTTGGCAATTTATTGTAGTATAGTTATCCTTAGTATTTTCTTTTAATCTTCTTTCTTCACCAGAACAAAGTGGTTAAGATACCACTGTAGTACAATATGAGTGTTCTAAATTAAACTATACACTTAACCTTTACTAATGTGTTGTGTATTTTCATATTACTAATTAGCATCCTTTCATTTCAGTTTTAAGATCTTTCAGCATTTCTCATAAGGCAAGTCTAATGATGAGGAACTCCTACTGCTTTTGTTGGTCTGGGAATGTCTATTTCTCGCATTTAAGAAGGACAACTTTTCCAGATTGGTTGACCCTAATGCAGTGGAACTGAATGGATCTGAAAGTAGTCCTCAGTGTGATAGCTGAGGTGGAACAAACATCCCAAGGTCTGGGAGGCAGGTGAGGTCAAGGAAGTGAGGGAAGATACATAGGCTGTGTTTGATACAGAGACTTACGATTGCTTTTAAAATGTAATGCTTTTTAAGGGAAAGGTGCAGACAGAAATGAAGGTGAACAGAGGCAGATAGGCAGGAAGAGACGAGAAAGGAGGAAAAAACATTCTGTTTGTTTAGTTGTTCACCTTGACAGTTCTCACTGGCCCCTGATACATGAACCTGGGAACTTAGGATGTATGTGAACTGTGCTCAGCTGCTACTCCACCAGGGGATGCCTAAAATGTAATTTTAAGAATGAAGGTTTATTTTTTCAATCTGAAAAGATTCATCCTTTAGAAAAAAGCCATTACTCTTAGAAAGTAAAATTTAAGCCTGTACAAGGCCCAGGATACAGCACATGTCGCTTTCCCTCACATTCCATTAGCTGGAACTCAGTTATTAGTTCATAAGTAAGTTAAAAAGAGGCTGGGAAATGTGGTTTAGCTATCTTCCTAGGGAGAAGAAGAAACAGGTTTGATGAGCCAGTTTCTGCCACATAGGTAAACTTTAACTCTGGAGCATTTCTAAAGTATTGTGGTGATGCTCTCTTAAGTAGTTACTGATTCTCATTAGACGTTAATATGAAATACGCCAGAGAGATCTCTGATGAGGAGATACAGATGTTTGGCCAGATGTAGGATTTTTCTGTTAACTGTCATGGATTTATTTTAAAATCAGAAAATACATGAGGCAATAAAGATATGAAATTGACTACCTCGGAACATTTGTCTTACACTACAGCTGAATCACATGCTCATAGGACTTGGGTTGTTAACTTCTTTTACTACACTCTAATAGTTGGCTCAAGAAGTTATCGCTACTTTTTTAAAATAACATTGGTAATGACAGGGTAGGCAATCATTAATTTGCTTATTAAAACTGCAGTTCAGGCTCAATCTTATGTGGTAGAATAAACTAGCTATTTATCTTATTTTGATCTATTTAATGTAGTTCAATCTATAAATGTAACCTTGCGTATTTATTCATCATCAACAACATTTATTTTATAAAGATATGATTCAGTATTCTTAGTGTTTCATAAATATTGGAAAACAAAGTAGAACCAGCTATGCGGCGTGTTAAAGTTTTCTTCTGAGAAAAAAAGTTTATTTTATTAAAAGTAAAGAATGTTAAAGTAGGTTTTATTTGGTGTAAATTTTCCCTTTTCATAAAAGTTATCTTAAGAAAAATAATCTCTCATTATAGTGACAAAAATCAAGACAGAGATATATCAGTGTTTCCTCTTTGAAGTTTTAGTGATATTTCACAGGAGGCTGTTCCTGTCAAGAAATCTATGTAAAGGAGAGGCCTTTTCAAATCTTGTGGAAACTATTACACTTACACAAATGTTGAGACTCATGTAATAGATATCTACTCAATCATGACAGTTTCAACAATAAGTAATAGATTTCTATTCTTGTTTTACGTATTCTAGTTCTTAAACTTTTATTTTAATTTAATATTTTAAAGCAAATTCTAGGCATGTAGTTTTTATCTTTCCATTCTTCAGTATATCTCTAACTGATAAACACTTTTTAAAAAAATAACTGCTAGTACTAGTATCATTCTGATCACTCCCTTTCTGATACTAGTATCAGATACTAGTATCACTGCCTTTCTGATACCCAGTCTATATTCAGATTTTCCACATGGTCTCAGAGGTGTCTTTTGAGAGTTGGTTTCCTTTGAACTGGGATTCCACAAAGATCCATGCATTATTTTTTGCTGATATTGCTCCTCTATTTTAATGCTATAACAGTTCCCACCCCCACTTTAAATCTGTATGCAAATTGTTTGGGAAGAACTGAGTCTTCTGTAGAATGTCTTATATTCAGGCTTTAGCTGATTCTTTCCTGCGGTATTATTGAAGTTCTTTTATTCCCCAGTATTTCCTGCTAAATTGCAGTTATGCTTAGAGTTTTGATAAATTCAGCCTAATGGTAAATTTTTTTAAAGCAAGAATATTAGAGATATAGTGTTGTATACATTCTATCCTATCATATGGGGATGTACCTAATGTCTGTGTGTCTTCCTTCTAGTGATGTTAAAGCCAGTGGGTTAAGAGGGTGACAAGTGATATTCCTATTGAAATATTCTTCACAGCATTTTACCTAATGGTCTCAACACCTAATAAAAAAATTGCTTGAGTAAATATTTATTATTTTAAATTCTTTTTGCATTTATTAGCTATGATTCTTTTATAAAGAAGGACCATCATTAATCAACTATTTGATTTCCTAAAACACAGTCCTTGCTGAAAAGGCAGGATAAATATTTAATTATTTTCATATATATATATGTTTTTCTTTTTTAAAGCAAAGGTGCAGGCAGGAATAAAGGCAAATAGGCAGGAAGAGAGATAAGGAAGAATCACCCTATTTTGATTTAGTTATTAATCCTCGTTGTTCCCCCATCCCTGGAATGTGAACCTAGTCCTTGGAAAATATGGACTAGGCTCCGCCAGAGGTGGTGGACCTACCCCATATTCCACCAAGGCAGAACTCCCTTTTATATTTAAAACTATTGTCAGAATGTTGAATCTTACATCCAGGAAGGTTAAATAATTATTTATGTGTGTGTGTTAGTATGGAATGATGGATTTTTAGATATTGCATGTTTCAATCCATTGCTATCATTGTTTTTTTTTCTGAGTCCAAGTTATCAGATCTTTGCAAGTGGGAGCCATTTCAGTTAGTCTTTTGTCATAATTGTTATTTTTATAGGCACATTAAGAAGTATTAGGCTCCTCTTATATATTTCTTACCTTAGACTTTAAATCAGCCATTTCTTTAAGGAAGTACTAACTCCTTTGAGTGGTTAATTGAATTCTGAGACTGCCTTTTGTGCACTATTTATTAATTGTTTGTATTAATTGTTCATAAAATGTCCTCATAATCTTTTAGGCCTTTGCAGTGAACAAAACTAAAAAATAAGTTATTTTTAAAGAAGATTAAATTATAAATTCATATTGATATTTATAATCAAAGATTATAGACTTTATTTAACTTAAAACATGTATGTATATGTTTTCTCTTTGATAATTTACTTTTTTAACACTTTTTTACTTTCATGTTTACATATTAACTAGCTGAAAACTGTTCTACTAGTTATACTACTTATAAGATGACCAATGAATATAATTTAAGATTTTTTTGATATGTGTGTTTATATCTTTCTCACAAAAGGAAGCATGTATTCATTGTTCTGCACCTTGTTTGCTCACTTTTCACGGCATGCTTTTGCTCAACTATTTTAGGTCTAGATTCCTAGGCATCAGATGTCTAGGTCAGAGGGAATTCCCATATAAAATTTTACTAGCTATTGCCAAATTCTCTTCAATACAGTATTAGTTTATTTATTTATTTCTTTTAATAAGACTAAGGTCTTCCTAATCTCTGAAAGAATAATAAACCTGAGATTTGAGTTCTCAGGTGATTCAGATTACCAGTCATGTTTGGGAAGCCTATTCTAAAGAATAATGTTAAGGCCTACATTACACAAGTTCATTTAATTGCTCACTTGATATTGCTAGGCACCAGTGAGGGAAATACTCAGATAAATGTTACAGCCTCCTCTGGAGAAGCTCATAGCTTAGATAGTGGAAGATATACATTCATAAACAAGTCATTGGAACTTCATGTGATCAAGGTATAATAAAGATGCACATACAGTGTTAAGGGGCACAAAAAGAGTGAATAACTGTGTATGAGAATTGTACTAAGATAGAATAAGACAGACTATTCCTAACAAAAGCAGGAGTATGCATTTAAGAGTTCTTTACAAACTCATTTAATGAGATCTGCTACCCTGAGAAGAAATAAATCATCGGTCTAACCATGAATTTATCCCGTTTGTACCTGCTTCTTTGCTTGGTTTATTTGACATAGCTTCAGAATTTCAAGTTGTAATTACTTTGGATATCTATGGAGACATTTGAGTCTAGAATCCTAACAGCATGCAGAGTCCTAACATAGTGATTTTTTTGGCATGAAAACACTATCATAGTCAAAGGCATAACATGATTTGCATGAAATAACGTCATTCACGTAGTTGACAGGAGAGAAGATAAAAGTCAATAAAAAGAGAATTATTTATTAAAAAGATCTAATGTTACAAGAACAGTACACAGAACTATTATCTGACTGTGCCTTCCACATGGTATATACTATTATATATAGTATATATACAGATTGTATACAATATATTTAACGGTTTGACACTGGGTCCACAGTACCTTCATTTGGATATGCAAAACATTCACTTTCATGAAATTTCTAATTATGTGGAGTGTTTTGTTCTTCATAATTCAATTGAAATTATACAAAAATACAGTCTCTTTAATAATTTATGACTGTGCGGTTACTAGTCCATCCAAGAAAAAGCTCACTTAGTACTGCAGCTGAAAATTAATGTACCTTGATCAGGAATGCAGTTCTGCTTTCTACAAAGTAACAAATATGCAATACATAAGTACATAAACATTTAAAACCTGTTTCTTGAATAGGTTTATGAGCAAAATACTATCTGTGCACGTTGAGTAAAAACGGTCCCTATCTCTGACTCCTATAAGAATACAACATCAGACACTGTGTGAATATTCAGTCAGATATGTACCATCCACCAGCTAGCTGGAAATATTGGTTACTTTAAATTTGTCGCATATTGACACTATATTTTACTGGGCTCTGTTTTATGAGAATGTCAGTAGTAATTTGATTCTGAAAGTCCTTCATCAAGTCTAGTATAAAACACCGTGGAAAATGACTCATCAAATTTGAAGTAAAAATTATTGCCCGTTTTTTAATATTCTTGCTGCATTTTTTTCAGATGCATACTTTGCTCCTGCAATCTACACCACACCTGGGAGAGCTCATACTTTGTCTGCTAAGCTGTTAGCATTCCCCTGTCTGCAAAGTCCAGCTCCTCTACTTCAAGGAGGTGCATAAGGAAGGACACTTGGTTGTTATTACTGGCAGGCTTCAATAGTCACCAGATGTAGCAAACTAAAATGGTTTCTGAAATCACTTCTTGTTCTTTGAGGGGGTGTCTTGGACATAATTCCCTCCAAGGAGAATCAGTAACTAACAAAAATAGTTGGAGTTAGTCTACAAAATCCAAATTTTATTATGTCTGTAGTAGAAACACAAATCTCTCTGATTTTAGGGTCAGCAGTTAGAATCTAGTATTGCTTCATTTTGCTTGCTGTTAAAGATGCAAGTGGAATTAGCAGATTTTAGAGTTTATGGAATAATAGAAATTACTTTTTTTCATATTAACATCACCTGTACGATTGCTTCTACAGGCTCTTTTTTGGCAAATCACTTTAGAATACCTATCCCTTCAGGCATCTTCTTGGGTATAAGTGACCTCTGGCATGCTCTCATATTTGCTAGATTTCTGCAAGATATCATCAAGTAGAGAACTTTCACTTTCCAACAATTATCACTTAGTTTCAAAATGACTCCTCATAATAACAAATGTGGATCACCTCCCAAGCAGTGTTGGGTTGGTTACACTAGCTGAGATCCTGCAACTGAGGTCTTGTTTCCACAACTTAAAATCAACCTTTCCAACAGGTTCTCTTTATCTTAATAGTTAACATGATTTTTTATAAGTGGTATGCAATACATGGACCTGTTTAATAAAATAAAAAATTTGTGTTATCCTTGAATCATTTTAACTACAGACTCTAGATATAGCTTTCATTGTTTTAAAAAATTATTTGCAATTAGAAGAAAAACTTGAACCAAATTCAACATGTTTTGGTGGCATGTGGGGAAATATGAAAACTCTCACCCACATTTAATTCATTTTCAAGTTAGCACCCTTAGCAGCATGTCAGTGTCTCCAGTTTTCAGTGATGATATTTTTTATGACTTTAAACTATATTTTGTTATTAAAAATAAACATTTACTGTATTTGCAGCTAGATAACATAATACTTGATGAAAAACAATAGCACTTAAATTCATTTGGACTCACTTTCTATTTATGGTGTGCTAATAGAAATGGTTTATTCCCTATCCTAATAACTTGCTCTAGGGGTGCATATAGAATAGCATATTGACAAATTTTGCTATTTTACTATGCAACCATATGATATATTTTGAGAAAATGGGTGTACTTATCCTATAATGCACCACACAATGGAAGTGCTTTTTCATATCTCCTGCTGGTTTGTCAATTGGAATAGTCAGCTAAAGGGAAATGAAAAACACTCGACTCAGTCTCCAGCAAACTTTCATTTTCAGTTTTGTATCTGTGTTTGAAACAGACCTGCTAGAGACCACTTAACAAATAGGTGGCAAACACTCGAGTCATCAGATATAAAGTCAAATTCCAACATGTTAAAAAATTAAAGAATACATTTGACAGAAATTACATTTGCTTACAAAATCCATTACATATAATCTGCATATTTTTAATGGACCAAGAATTGTTCTCTCCATTTACAAAAACCAAAGAGAAACCTGATGGATAAGTAGTATTCCCCCAATCTCCTGTAAGTGCACCATGTGTTGTCCCAATTTTTAAAGCTCATCTCAGGGTCTTGGGTCTCCACTGACACGACACTCCATTCACTGCTGTTACCAAGCTAAAGAAAAGCAAATTAAGTCTGCAGTTTTCACCAAGAAGCTGAAGGAATCATCAATGCCAAGAGTAATGTCACCGATGATGAAGATGTGGAGAGACTGTGGAGGGTTGACTGAGCGCTAGTGATTTTCCCACCTGTTAAAAAAAGAGAAATATTGTATTTTTTGCTTTGTTTAGCAAAGTCATTTTTACATATGTAAGACAAATTAGTATAACATTGATTCAGTTTCTTGTGACAGTGCTCCTCATACTGATGAAACAAGATATTTATTCCCTAAATCAGTTCACTAAAATTATATGGAGAGCAGAAGTGCATATGGAATATGATGTTAAAAAGGTAGTATTGTATCTAACGAGTACACCTAATTAGAAAATTCTGTGTGATTTCACTGATAATGCATAATAAAAAACATCCACAATTTCAGGTATGAAAAAAGAATATTTTTATAGCAAAAAAATTAGTAAAAGTTTGTGGTAATAAGAATCTCTATTGAATTCCATTTTTTTTCAATTTAGTAAAAATTAAATAGGATGTAATTTATTAAATTCACTTATGGGTCGTTGACTAGTTAACTGTTTTAGTTGAGCAGGCTTAAATTATAGATTCCCATGCCAAACATGGCAAAGGAGAACCATCTTTCATCATTCTTACACCCAGGAGAAGTTCTTCTTTCTTGAGACCAAAATATTGCAGGCATGTGATGGATTACAGTGGATGTTTGATTGAATCGACAGATCTGAATTGATTAGTCTGAAGTAGTTTTGATAGCTCCACATAACCACAAACTAAGTACTATCCCTAAATCTAACTTCAGGAATGGTTTTCAAGGTAGAAGTCTTCTGAAGTATCATCATCATGAATGATATTTAATGGATATTGACCATATGTCATACCTTGTACTAAGCCCTTTCTACATATTATCTCATTTATCCCTCTGTTGCAGATGAGAGAATTGCGGTTACAAAGATTAAAAAACTTGCATAAAGTCATTGAGTTAGGGATTAGTGGAACCAGATGCGCTAATGTGTTGTTTCTCTTAAAACAATGATTGACATTGGCTAAAACCTTAATGATTAAAAATAAAATCTATTACCCAATATTCAGAATCATTCTTCTGTCAAGTTATTCTCTTTGGCAAGATGGAGTGCAACAGATTTCTGGGTATGATTTTTGTTACAGAAATAAGAGTCTAAATTTATATTCCAGCTGCTTACTTAAGAATTGAAGAGTCATTAGTGTGGCAAAATAACACACACACACACACATACACACAAAGAGCACATATTCTTTTCCTTTGAAAATTTTTACAACTAAAGCACTAGTAAAAACCTATTAATCAACATATTGGAGAATGTTACATATATTTCAACTTGTACAAAGTGTGTTATTGTGAAGTGCATGACCACATGTGAACTATAAGAAGGGTATGATGATAAAGCCTTGCTGGAGTGGATATGTACATGCTTAATAAATAAAAACTATAAAAACATCCTTTCTATTTATTTGCATCCTTGGTAAATCAACTTAGATGACACTTTCATGAAAACACCTCACTTTCAGAATGTTAAGTAGGGCCTATATCTCAAGTTCCACATAGAATTCACAAAGTAAAAACTATTGTTTTGGTTTCTCAAAACAACATCAGACAGAAAACACAAAAATTTGGATAGAGTTCTAGTCCCAGCTGTGAAACTAACTGCTATTTCACTTAAGCAAGTCATTCAATCTCTTAGGCAATTAATTTTTGAAAAATTATAATAATGTTACTCATGGATTATTAGTCTAAAGTAAACTAAACTATACTAGATTTCACTTTATTGAAATTCAGGATATTGGTTTCACTGGCCAAAGTGTTTTAACTAAACATAATAGTTGAAAACAGTTTTTTCATGGAAAAGAAGTTTCAAATCAATTAAAATACAAATATCATTTTAAGCACTTCCAAGCTTGAGGCTGATCTGAAACTAGATGATATTTTAGAATCTGTCTTAGAGCTGAAAGCTACCTCCTGAAGTCAGAGAATTGCTAAATATCTAACCTATAGGCTACTAGAAGGATAAAATAAGACAATATAAGGAAAATAATGTAATGCCAAGAACAAATCAGGGCTCAATAGATGCTCTTTGTATTACTGTTACTATAAATTTGAGATTTTGAAGCAAGTGAAGAGGAGAGTTTCTAGTTTATGTCTTTGGTTTACAAGGTACTCTTGAAAATTTAACACCCACATATGAACAGTTCAATTGTGAACAAATATAGAAACATTACCTTTCTTACTCTTGACATATTTTTTTCTTTTTAAAAAAATTTAAAATTTTTTCCCTGTAAATTTGTTGAGTTGTTTCTTTGTTTTGTTTCTTTATGTTCCACATATAAGTAAAATCATCCTGTAGTTCTCTTTTTCTTTTGGGTTTATTTCTCTTAAGCATGATCCCCTCCAGTTCCATCCACGTTGTTGCCAAGGGCACCATTTTAATCACAAAACATATTAAGTTTTTGTGTGACAACAGCGTATTTAAATTCTTAAGTATTTTCACCTGAATATCTGAATCTTTCCTGCATCTTTTTTATTTTTTATTATTAATTTTTCATTTTGAAATGTTTTAGATGTACCAAAACGTGGTAAGAATAGCATAAAGAATTAATTCGTATCTCTCAAATGATTATATTTTATCTCTTATTTTATTATTTTCTATGACTATATCCACTTTTCAGAGACATTTGAAAGTAATTTGTAAACATAATATACCATTACTTGTACATAGTAGTGTATAGTTAAAAAAATTAGGAAATATTCTTATATAACCACAGTACAATTTTCAGAAACAGAAAATTAATTTTGATATAATATTATCTAATCTATACATAGTCGTCAAATTTTACCACTTTCTGCAATAAATCCTTTTTCTGATCCTCTATTTTACCCAAGAATTTACTTATCAAGTGTTATGTCAGTAACTTTTCCTCAAAGTTTCAAAAATCTACTTTATTGCTTTATCTGCTATGTTTGTCTCCTATCTCACTTTGTGGCACTAAAAATGTCACAAGTAATGCCTCTGATGTTAATCCAAATTAATAAATATTTTGAATATAATAAAGGCACATGCAGAGTCCTATCAGATATCACTGGATACTTCTGTTTAGACTGACAATTCTGCTTGGGAATGACAGAGTAATAAATAATGCTCATAATTACCCATAAATTAAATGCACATTAAATTTTTTACATAAAACATTAATGAAAATTGTCTAATAAATTTTAATGAAAGATTTACATATTTAATAAAATCTCTTTCTTTCATTTTGATTACCTCATCAAAAGGGTCACTTTCATCCAAATTTCTAAAATTTCCCTTCCTTAAGCCAGTGCTTCCTTGCTGATATAACAATGATGGGAGTGGTGAAGTTATCTGGTCTTAGAGATAAGCATATCTAGGTTTGAATCCTGTTTCTGACATTTAGTAACGGTGTGATATTAACTAAGTTACTTAAATTTTCTTTCTGAAATAGGAATAATGCCACCTAGATCATGTGACTAAGATTATTTAGGATGACTTCTGTAAAGCACTTAAAACTGTGCTGTACATGGAGTAGGAGCTCAGTAAAGGTTAGAAATAATATTGCCAATAATAACAATGATGTTCAAACAAGTTGAGGTGATGTAGTATATAGCATGGTGATGATGGTTAATAATACCTTAGGATACACTTGAAAGTTGTTAAAAGAGTAGATTTCAAATGTCCTCATCATAAAACAATAAATGGCAGTTATGTGACATGACAGATGTTAGCTAATGCTATGGTGGTAATCATTTTGCAATGGATAAATGTATCAAATCAACATATTGCACACCTTAGACATAAACAACATTAAATGTCAAGTATAGGCAATAAAGCTGGAAAAAAAACCCCAAAACAGGAAAGAAGTGATGCTCCATTCAATTTATAATTTATTTTGAAATCGATGAACATGATTAAATTTTAATTTTAGAAAGCCTTCCCTTTAAACTTTCCTGACATTCATTTTCCATTTTCTGAAAATAATGGTGATCAATATAATAAAGAAGTGGTTATGTAAAACTAGAACATCAATTTGCAATCAATATTACAAAGCCCAAATGACCAACAAGGTACAGTTTGAGACAAGCATTCCCAGAAACTCCCAGGCAAGGGAATTTCACAGTAAGGACACAAATGAAAATGCCAACTCCTTGTCATCAAGATCACTGGCGTTTGTATTAATAAGAAGATGAAATGGTCATTAGTGAGAAAAGAGATCCTGAAAAATCTCTGAACCATACAATACATGACATGAATTTTGATGTGGTAGATACTATAATGACATTGTTGCGATCAAGTCAGGCCTATTTTGTGTCAAAACTTACCTGAGTATGATGGTACCCTGATTTGGGAGCTAGCTGTTCCATCCCCTCCTTCACTGTACGCTCGAACTTCAATAATATAGACTCCGGCATCAGGGAGTGGTACCACTGCTTGAGGTTTCTGTGTTTCAATAACTTCACTGTTACTGTGACCCTCTTGCCTATAAAAAACCTGAGAATAATAACAGAGGTTTAACCATTTGCTATTCAGTTGAGGATTCCAAATGTTTATCAACTGCCTACACCCACTGTGTCACATTCTATGTAAAGCCAGAGAACATACAGCGCAGACAGCTGTGCAAACAAATGCTATGTATATGCTATACGCTGCAATGGAAGCATCTGTAACGCACAATGGAAATGCAGAAGGGAGATGGCAATTTTGTCTGGGGCTTTGGGAAGGCTCTTCAGAGGAGGTGATGTCTGAACTAAGATGAATGTAATTAACCAGCGGAAGAGGTGAGAAGAATTCTAGAAAAAGAGAAGATTAAAAACTACACTTAATCAATAAAAAAATCCCATAGCATTAGTTTATGGGATATAGAAATGAAGTATGGGAAGACTGAGAAATAACGCTAGGTAGTGAGAGGCTGGTCATTGCAAATCTTGAATTCCCAGTTATGAAAATGAATAGTGTCCTGAGGGCATATACAAAGCTGTCATTATGAAATTGAAGTAAAGAGGAAATTTGTTAAATATATCAGCAATAAATCCTTCACAAGATAGAAAATTGGATGAAAAGCTAAAATGTTATTAAATTTGTTTTTGCTTCTGTGTTTGTTTACATACACTGGGTCGGTAGCAATGTTCAGGCTTTTTGACATCTGTCCATGGTATTAGTACTGAACAGGTATTCATGACAGAATTTCAGAACTACAAATCAGGGCACAGAATTATCTTGTGTTTGAAAAATAAGGGCATAGGGGTTATGTAAGTTATGTAACATCATGTGGGTTAGGTAGAAATTGAATTAAGTTAGTATTCTGAGGATCAGTTCAGAGATGTTTCACTATACTGTACTATTCAAAACAGTATGTAGCAGTAGTTAAGATATTTTAAATGCATTTTTTTATTCAGTTTCATTGCTTTTGTGTTTTTTCATAATTGTTGCTATTGTAGGATGATTGCTTTGCATAATGGAAAGTGCAAGGGTTTTGTAGTCATAGAGATCTGAATTCAAAGCGCTCTCCCACAAAACAACACGAAACACTACAAAACAAAACAACAAAAAACAATCTCTTATACCATCCTGTCTGGGCTATTTGGGTAAGTTACTAACTTTTCGAAACCTCTAGCCTTCCTACTTTGGAGCAGAGAGAGTGGCACATGTTTCATGGGTTGATTAGGAGAATGAAGAGGGAGAGTCATGTAGAAGGGCTTGCATGGGACCTGGTGCGTGGGGGGGCTTACTAAGAGAAAGCTACTTCTTCTGTTGCCGTAGTTGTTCATGGTCAATGGTCAATATTTCGATGGCATTGTAAAAGACCGTCTGGTTTGGGAAGCTGGAAAAATTATAATATTTCATACAAAAATGTATTTTGAACTTGCACTAACCTACATACAAGGAAAAAGAACATAAGACAAACAATATTTTCATATATTTTAGGCTGCCTGTGCCTGACTCCCTCCTCTGTATTCTGATAGTGTATATTCCTTGTATTCCACTCCTGTTGTCTTTCATGGATTTAAATTTACTTCATTTACTAAAATCTCCATAAAAGTTTTGCACATAGTAATTGTATCTATGGAAATTCTTATAAGAAAGGATACTTCAGATGTGGGGTAATCGCAAACTGATAAGAGCATCATTCAATAGATACTGGATGTTTATCACAGAATAAAACCACATAGTTTCTGTCCCAGCACTGGCTGTCTATTCATGGAGACATATAAGCAATGCAAGTGTGCGATGTATTGCAATAGAAAACATATTTGATGGCATAGAAATGCACAGAGTGGGTACTTAGCCAAGACTTGGGGAATTAGAAGCACTTCTTGTAGGATGCCTATAACAGGTTCTTTTGGTTTAAGAAAATGACAATTGTGTCTGAAATGATGCTGCTCATTTCAACTGCAGCAGTGTAATGAATTAGAATTCTGATCATCCACATGAAGTAATTAGAAATCAAATTTATGGCAACAGGAAAGTATGTAAATTGGTGAGGATTGGCAGGGGAGTGACTATTTTAGAGGACATAGCTATTACGGTTCAATAAATTACTATTCTTATGACAAAGAAAAATGTAGTCAGTAATGCATATCTAATGTTGCTGTAAAATTCAGAGTTGAAGAAAAATTTGTGGATCAGTTGAGATTTAGGAACAAAAGGTAAAGACAGAAAAATACCAGTTAATTGTAGCAAAAAGAAATTTGAGATTAAATGTGGCTTTTACAATACATTCCATGTATGTGCTGTTATGAGTCAGAAAGTGGGTATATTACATAAAAGAATAAATTAAATTAATGGTTAATCTTAGATGCTTTAATGAATTTTGGCTCATTAAAAATTTTTGATATAGAGAAAATAAATGAGAATGAGAATTATGAGAAGGTTAAGGAGCAGCCAAGACATGTTGGGAATAACTATTGACAGTAAGGAGGCCAGGGAGTACTTTGCGTGTCTGGACATTTATAGATTGATAATTGTGATGCCAGCTATTTTTAGGCATAAAAGAACTAATTAATGTATGTTCAGACTATTTTCAAATTCTTAAAACCTATAAAACCGAGAGTAATGAGTTATTAAAAGAGATGAAGCTAAACAAACAAATAAATTGCAGCTGCTTTTGTTATTCTAAAAATCAGGGTCTGGAAATGACCAGCTCTTTCTTCTCTGGAACATATGGAGGTGTAACCATTTCAAGGAAATAGAGGAAAGCGATCTGCTGCCAATATGTGCCGGCTTGTCACTATTTAGAGAACTTAAACCAAGCTGGTGATTCTTCCCCTAGTAAGGTGTTCCAAGGTGACCTGTGTTGTCCTCATTAAGACAGAACGGGCAAACGACTTTACAAATCAGTGTCTTTTGTTAAAGTCTTTAAAATTTCACCTAACCAGGTCCTCTTCTCCAATGACAATAAGACACAAGTAGCTATTTTTCAGGAAGCAGATGTTGGTTTATAATTCTAAAACCTATATTGTGTTAGAAATCAATGTTAGTACAATAAAAACTGAAACAAAAGGAATGCTAGTTTGTGTTTTAAAATATCCTTAATGGAATTATCTTCAAAATATATTCTATTCTAACTTCAGTGTTTAGCATTATAATTTTAACATTGTATATGACAACTACCATGTTATCATCTCTGATAGTTGAAAATCCACCTACATGACATTTTTCAGTCTAAACATTATCATTGAAATATTCTGTTATAAACCATATTCAGCTAATGATTCTGTGTGGAGTTTAAGACAATAGAATCTGGCATTGGAACATGGATTTACAATCCAGCTGATTCCATGCATAGCCCACATATATTTAAAAATAAGAGGCACCATTGTTTTTAAAAACTATGTGAACATTTTCTTTCCAAATCACTTGCTGGCGTGTAGCAAGGTAACCGTATGTGAAATGTTACACCTATTTGTTTTAGAGATTGCTCTCTCTCCATGGACTCTTTCCTAGGCAGTGCGTGTGCTGGGCCTGCTATTCCTCTTCTTTGCTAGTAGAAAGTCTTTCTATTCTAATGGAGTCGTCTAGTCTTTGCCATCTGTCAGCACAGTTTGTCTGCAGAATGAGAATGCCAGGACTCTGCCTAAGTTCTGCTGGGCTGACATTGCTTCCTGGAGCACGTTTCAGCCTGTGCTCAGACTGTGGATACATTTCCTACTATTCCTTTCCTCTGCCTTGTGCACCCGAAACCGATTTTGACTGCCTTGGCTCCCCACTGTAAACAGCCTCTTCCTAAGATGCAAGTAGACAAAGACAGAGAAAACAGGTTTGCTAATAGATCTTTTTATGCCTTTTGAAGTGTACACCCTCAAAATAACATTGTTCGAGAGGAGTGTCTATACAAGAGAGTGAAGGAACACTGACCTTGTAACCCATGACTTCAGATTCGTTGACTAATGGTCTGACAGGTTCCCAGCCCAGAGAAAGCTGAGAGCCTTGCTGTTCCCACCTGAGGTTGCCAGGTGCTTGACTAGGGGCTGCGAAATAAAAAGTGACAGTGAGCTGACAAACAGTCTTAAATACATTTCTTCACCTAAATCTTTACTTATTTCAGTCTCATCTTGTATTTAGTAGTTGGCTGGCACCATAGGCTTCCTTCCAGCTGGAGTCAGATAAGAAGGGTTTTGCTCCAGGAGTGTCATTTTAATAGCTACTCTACTGAGCTTTTGAACCCAAATCCTTTTATCTCCCTTCTGTGTCAAAATCGCTTAGCCTTGTTTCATAGGAAGATAACCTTTATCTACTGTGAATGCAAAATTTCCTGAGCTGGTTTTGGATTTCAGATCTAAGCACTGAAGCAAGACTGTGAATCAAAACTCCCCTTCAACTTTGCTTCTTATGTACCTCACGTGGCTTTCAGAACTGTTAAAAGATGTTTCCCTTTTGTCTGAAACAAGCAAAAAGCCCAGGTCACTTACGGGATTTCTTGGTGGTCGCACTCACTTCACTGCTAAGCGGCCCATATCCAGCTCCATTATAAGCCCTCACGGTGAAGTGATATAGCGTGTTTCCTTCTAATCCTGTCAGGATGACAGATGACTCATTGCCTCTAGTTTTGACTGTTTCTGCTGCATCTTCTTGTTCCACGTCTTTCCAATAACCAACCTGTCAACGAATTATCACAGGACAGATTAATTTTGAAGCTCCCCGGCACTTGGGATTTCTGAGCTTTTTCTTTTGGGGGAGGTAGTGGGGTAGGGTGGAGGGAGGGTTTTCTCAGGTCGAGCCCTAGGAAATCGCTCCTGTATCATCTAATTAGCAGACCCTACTAATGAGACACACATCACGGTCGTAGTCACACCGCCTGACGTGCGTCCCTGTGAACCGCAGCACCTTAGCTGTACCTAGCACAGCGCGAAGTTCTGCCTGGCAGCCCGGCACTGTGAATTGCTGGGAAACAGCTGAAAATGCACCTCGATGTGAAGGAAGAATCATTTAGACAAAATGAAGGAAGTTCTTCTCTCACAAGTCATCAGGACCATTTACCATTCAAAGTCATGGAGCTTTGAATGAATTATTTGCTAGAAAGTCATGAACAACACTTCCTACTCATCACCTCATAAAGGTGACTGAAGCAAGGTGCGTAGGCTTAGTAGAGAAGGGGAGACAGAACAGGCAGGATACCTGGGAGTGGTTTCAATGTAGAGAAAAAGCATTGCTGAGACATGGGAGGGAGGTTTTGGCAAAGCACAATGTGTGCATAGAGAGAAGCTTTCCTGGTTAGGAGCTCATGGTGTCTGGTTTCATACCAAACCCCATCCCTTTGTGAGAGTTCAGTAATTGTCTCTGCATCTAGAGCTTAATTCTGTGCAGAAAAAAGAGATTAGCCAGGTACCGTGTATAAGAGAGCAATGTTTATTTTTTTCCTGCTATTTATTTACTATGTTGGAGGTAATGAAAAGTGGTTCTTTATTCCCCAAAAAGCTATTTGGGAAAGAAGAGGATAACTATCTATTTCAGACTCCTTCAGGTTCTTTGTCTATTGTAGAGGCAAGAAAATCAAGCACCGCATTCCCAGATTCTCGTTCAGTTAAGGCTGCTTCTCCACACTGTGGTCAATGAGCCAATAAGAAGTTAGTTCAAAATTCGAGGCATTCTGGAGCATTTCTGGGATAACCTTACTAGTTGTGGTTGTAGAAATTAATATGCTCTCTTTTAAACATTTTTTTATTTTATTTTAAAGGAAATGTGCAGGCAGGAATGGAGGCAAGTAGGTAAGAAATCAGGACTAGAGAGGAGGGAGAAACATTTTTATTTTAATTTCCATTTATTTGTTTACACTGGCTGTTTCCCGCTGGGCTTGAGACTGGAACCCAGGGGTATGTGGCATGCATCCTTCAGAGGCGACTGACAAATGCTGCTCCACCAGGGCATGCCCATATACATTCTTCTTTCTTAGGGCAAAAACCTCCCATTGAATCACTGCACCATACCACGTTAAAAGGTCTCTCTAAGTCTCTATGTCGGCTAAAGGCAAAGAGAATAAGAAATAGGTAGAGGAGGAATGAAGTTTCAAAACTGAACTGCAGGTTTATGAAATGAATGTACTAGCTATACTTCCTTGTACTGTTTTCTATATGAAATAACTGGAACATCTTCCTCTCTTCCGAGATTTTATATAGGAAGAAACTTTCACGCAGCTAGATTGAGGAGCTTGCTTTCGCCCTCCTTATTAGGGTAAGAGCAAGTAGCTTTTCACCTGTCTAAGAGGTATTTCACTATGTTAATATGGAGATTTGTCTTTGCTAATCGTGACTTTTGGGGAGTTTGAGGGGGGAAAGGTGTGTGCTTGTATGTAAAGGGATGTATTACATTAGTGTTAAACATCCATTTCACACGCCTTCTAATTTGTTTCCTGGCCTGAAGATGGAAAGATGACATCATTTTTTCCAAGATGACCAGGGAGTTAAGGTTCTGAAAAGGTTTTAGGTTCAGCTCATCAGGCCTGACAGTTGAAAGTAAAAGTGAGGCAGAGTTTGAAATTCCACTGCTCCTGCTTTTCTGTTGGCAAACATAGTAAAGGAGTCACTCTAGCGCCTTCTTCCCACCCTGTGGCAGTTTTCAAAATGACTCATTTTCTAATCATTTGCTTTATGGGAGCAAGAGGCAGGGCATAGGACGTCAATTTTGTGAGCGAATCACAGTATGTCTGATGAGATTCTGGAACCAGCCACAAGAGCTGAGGTCTGAGATCACAGCGGTCTCCTGAACGTGGTGCCTGAACATTGGTGGCTGTCTCACACTGTCTCGCTTCTGGGTGATGGTTCTTGCGTGTAGAGGGTATCTTCCTTTGTTGTTTGACCTGATAGTTGAGCTTTGATAGACTTTCTTGAAAGAGCAACCCCAAATCCAACAACTATTAATAGCTTTGTAAACCACTTAACAGCTATAATAAAACTCCTTAGAGTAATTCAGTTCTTTGCAGCTGAACCCAGTTTAACACATCAACATGGACCTCTAATTTATGTATTTGATCCAATTCCTATGGTTCATCCTTATCTTTTCACCTTTTGGAACTGACAGTCAGCTAAGTGACAACTTTAGAAATTTGTTTAAGCTGGAATCCTCTAACATTGTCATTTATGTGATGCTGGACCACTGGTTCCATTTCTGAGAATTGGCTTGTCTTTCTTGGTTGATCTCTAAGCATATTTTTAGCTGAAGAGATTTAAGATATTTTCAAGCTACAAAATTAGCTGAAATGTTATTGGAAGAGCAAATATGTATCTTTTCATTGATATATCTGATGTTTAGTTCTCTGTCTCAATATTCTTTATTTTAAATTAAGTATCAATCTGAGGGAATCAAATATGGTTAAATTAAGCACATTACAGATTTCTATACAGGTACAAACTTCAGTATAAGTTCTGGACTTCTAAATAGTGAATGTTTAGTGTGATGGTTAATCACCACAAAATTAAACATCCTAAGTAAAAGATTAAAACTTTCCCAAGTAATTGATTATGTGAAAAATAAATTTTAGTTACATTGGCTAAAATTCAGAGGGAAATCTAAACACTCACATATTATTTCTCTTTTTATATATGAAAGAAAATGTAAAAGTTGTTACTTATCAGTGAAATAATAGTTGCTCTTTTTTTTTTTTTTTAAATGGAAGAGAGGATTAAACTAGAAAAATAAAAAAGATACTTGAGGTTTAGCATAGTGCCTCTTTAGTGATTCTTAAATTAGAATTGGAGAAATATAGTATTCACAAGTCAAAACACCTGCTAAAGTTGAAATATCCTCTTCATTCAATTTCTTTCCTCGGATGGATTTCATTAACCCATAAACTCCAAAATATCTATGTAAGATCACTTGAAATGAGGTTAAAAACTTTATTAAAGATATAAATATCTAAAGCTGGAAGTTTTATCACCCTGACAAATTATTTTTAATGTGTGTGTATCCTTTCCTGTATGTTTATTATATAGGCATGTATAATAATTATCTATAAATTTCTGTCCTACTTTCATTTACTAATATTATAGCTACAAATAAATATTTTCCCATTTAAAAAGTAACTTCCCCGTACTTTAAATAAGTTACATTCGATCACATGCTTGTGTACCAAATATTTGTTAACCATTGCTCTATTGTGGAACATTCGTGTAGCTTCCAACTTTTGCTTTGTTAATTAAAATGTTGCATTGAATATCTTCATGTATACCATTTCCCATACATTGGATTAATGTCCCAGAATAGAGTCACAGAAAGGAAATTATAGTATTTAAACTTATGAAAACTTTCATGCATTTTGATACAAAATATCAATCTGGTTTTCAAAAGTTTTTTACTAAATTTTATTTCCAGCATAAATGTAGAAGTCTAATAGATTTAAGGTACTGGTATAAACTCTACACAAATCATGGGTCTGAAGTCAGAAAGCCTATATCTGAATCATTTGGTATCTGTAGACTACATAAGATGTGCCAAGTTACTTGACCACTGACCCTCTTGTTTATAAAACAAATTGTGTTACCTCAGTTTTATAGATCAATTTTTGATGTTTCCCTACTGTTACTCAATTACTTGAGCTATTTGTTTCTTAATGTTTTAATGTTTCTGTTTTTCGCTATTTGTAAGACTTTTTTTGCACTCCATATCATTTGATTTTCTGATTTTGTCTCTCAAAATACTTTCTACTTTAAATTAAAATATCTGTAACTTTTTAGCAGCAGGTAGAAAGCATGAATTTTGAGTCAGGTGATACCTATGAAAATGTATAGTTCAACCTAAATCTAGAGGATGCTCTTCTTAGTAGATATCATTCTTTACCCAAAGTATTCTCTAATAATGTATTTTTAAGGGAAAAGTACAGGCAGAAATAAAGTCAGGCAGGCAGGCGGACAGGAAGAGAGGGGAGGAAGAAGCGCTTTTTAAAACTCTATTTTTATAGTTCATCTTGTTTGTTTCCTCCTGTCCCAAATCTCAAATCCAGGTCCTTGGGATGCATTTGGACTGTGTCTAGTGATCTTATCTACTAGGACACCAGTGAGTGCCCAAGGATAATAATTTTAACTAGGTAGATAGTACATTTGGCTGTTTGTTGTGATGATTCCAAGATATTTATATCACTCATAATCCATTCCATTCTATGAAGTTATAGGATCTAATACCCAACTTTGTTGCCATGTGCAGTCAATGGTCCTGGGTGAGTTCTTAGATTTTTGATCAGTCATACATATAGTCACTGAAAATTTCTTCCTAATAATTTACATTCTCTTACTTTTTTATTAAAGGAAAGGTGCAGGCAGGAATGAAGGCAAGTATATAGCCAGGCAGGCAGGAAGAGAAATGAGGAAGACAAGTTTTTTTTTTATTTAGTTGTTCCCGGCAACTGCAGGTCTTGAACCCAGGACCTTGGGATGTATCTGGGACTGCTCCCAGGGTGTACTAGAATGCTAGGCCACCAGGGTGCACCCTCTGACATTTATTTACCTGTTAGATTTCAAAACATAACTCTTTTCTTAGCTTCTGTAAACATTTCCTTCTATATTTTTAATTGGGTATTTTAATACCTATTCAATATTGTACTTCTTGAATTTAATAGACATAGCCCTATTTTATACTGTCATTTACCATTGTAAATAAGAAATGTGATTTTTGGTTCACCAAGCTGCAAGAAAATACACTTAAGGGAGAGATGAAAAAACAGACACCCAGAGAGAAGTACCCCACATAGAAAACAGTCTGTGGGGGATCGAGGTGAAGAACCTAATCTTGGACCTTCACAGGCAGTAATGAACGCCGTTTAAAAGAAGGAGGGGATCTAGAATGATGGAGAAGATGGCACTGGCTCATATTGCTTTCTAAGATGCTGGGGCAAGATCCCAGGAGTTTTCCAGTGGCATGAGTGGAGGCATTTTTGAAATTTCTGCAGCTCATCAGGGGGCAGTTATAGCACTGAAGGAGCTTGGGTTGTACAGACTTTGCAGGTGGATGAAAAAGGCACAGGGGTTGTATACAGAGACCTCAGCAGTAAACACAAGTCCTTTGTTCTCTGTCAGGCACTTACAGAAACTGCAGCTGTAGCTGCCTTAGCTTGCAACAGTACTCAGGCTCCTGGGCACTTTTAGAAAAGGTCTGGCAGCCACTCTAATCTCCATCGGCCCAGGGGAACTTCAGTGGCGAATTCAATCTCAGATACATCTATGGTTCTCTCACAGGCTCTTACAGAAGCAGCAGAGGCCAACTTGCTAATTTCCAGCAGCATGAAGACAGACAGCACCAGAAGCAGAAGCCTAGGTTGAACTGAGCAAGGGACAGGGGTGGACTGTTTGCTGTCAGCATGGACTCTTGGTTGGAATAAAGCCCAAAAGGAGAGTTTTGGGGGCAGGCAGCTAAACTAGGTTCACAAAGGTAAGGCACCCCTCCTGCCCCACACCTTGGGACTCAGGCTTCTTGGGACCCAGGCACTAGAGAGTCGGCACCTCGGTGGTGCAAGCAGTGAACAGAACTCAGACCCAGTGGCTTGGTGAGAACAGTAAGCCCAAGTGCAGCCAGTAGAGACAAGTCTCCCAGGCCCAGTCAGTCGAGTTTTATCCACAAAGTAAGTCCCCCATCCCACACCAGGCTGCAAAAATTGTACTGCTCCTGGACCCCATGCATTCCTCCCTTCCCAGCAGCCATCTTCACACACTGACACAGCAAAAAAACATTAAGGACACCTGCAAGGGTTAAAAATATTAAAAAAAAAAAAATAGAGCACCCCCTTGGCAGAAAACAAAAAATACTAGCAGCTGATCAACAAGAAGACAGACAATGGGGGAAAAACCAACAAACACACACAACATGCCTTGAAACCTCAAGAAATGGAAACACGACAAAATGACAGCTCATCAGAAGTTAATGTTGAAGACATGGAAGATTGGTTCTTTTTAACAGAAAGCAGTCAAGGCTGCAATCATAAAGAAATTCAGAGAGTTAAAAGAAATTTAGAAAAACTAATTACTTCAAAAACATAATCAAGGAGCAAAAGGCATACATTGAAGTTCTATAGAAAAACTAACAGAAATACAGAATGTAAAAGAGGAAACTGATTAAATAAAGAATAATATAGAAAGCTATCATAATAAAATAACCCAAATGGAGGAAAGACTTAGTGACCTAGAGGATAGTCATCAGAAAGGAGCGAGGAGGAAGAAGAAAGAAAAATTAAAAGCAAACATTTGAAGAAACACTCAGGACTATCTGACACCATTAGGAAAGACAGCATAAGAATATTGGGTATTCTGTCATTTGAATCAATGTGGATGAATCAGGAGGGGATTATATGAAGTAAAATAAGCCAAAGAAAGAAAGATGCTAGATGACCTCACTCAGGTGGAATGTGAATAGACAAAACAGAGAAACAAATGAAACAAAACCAACCTTTGGACTCTTGCAATAGAACTGAGGTTAACGAGGGAATGGGATGGGGGAGTGGGGGACAACTAGGGACAGAGCCCCCTGGACAATGGTGAAGAACACTTGGGAATTTGGTGGAGGGCAGGGTGTGTGGACATGTATCTAAGGAATGAGGAAACTGCATATATTGGGAACCTATACATATGAGTTTATTTTAATGTGCAGAATAAGTTGCTACAATAAAAAATGGAAAAATAAATGAAAAAAAGAATATTGGGTATCTCAGAAGGTGAAGAGAAAAAGAAGGAAACAGAGAAATAATTGTTGAAAACTTCCCAAAACCAGAGAAGGAAATGAGCATACAAGTCAATGAAGCCAACAGAATACCTGATTATATAAATGCAAAAACAACAACAACAAACAAATGAAAAACCCTCAATATTTCACCAAAGCACATATTTGTGAAACTATCAAAAGTAAAACAAAAAAAGAACAACAACAGTTTCTCCCATCAGACTAAACTCAGACTTCTCAGCAGAAACTTTATAGGCTGGAGGAGAATGGGATGATTTCTTCAAAATATTACAAGATAAGGATTTATGAGAATGGCTATCATCTATAAAAAAAAGAAACAACGAGTGCTGGAGAGGATGCAGTGAAATGGAAGCTCTAATTTACTGCTGGTGGGAGTGTAAAATGGTACAACCATTTTGGAAAGCAGTATGAAGATTCCTCAAAGAATTGAGAATGGAAATTCCATATGATCCAGTTATTCCCCTATTGGGTATTTACCCTAAAAACCTAGCAACATTTATTTGCAGAGATATATGCATCCCCATGTTCACTGGAGCATTATTTAAAATAGCCAAGAGTTGAAAGCTACCTAAATGCCCATCAACAGATAAGTAGATAAAGAAGATATGATACACACACACACACACACACACACACACACACACACACGCACGCAATGAAATACTATGTGGCCATCAAAAAGTAAGAAATTTTGCCATTTGTAGCAACATAGATGGGCTTGGAAAGAATTATGCTTAATGAGATAAGTTAGAAGGAGAAAGAAAACTTCTCATGATAGCACTCATGATGTGTATAGAGATAGAAAACAAATGGATAACATAAGTTAAACAATACTAGATTTAAAAGAAAGGAAAGAACTAATGCAAAAAAAGGACAGTGTAAAACCTATTGTGTTATATACAGATATAAATTTGCTATTATGTATACGTCAGAACAAATTAATGTTAAAATGTAATATCCCTTCAATAAACTATATTAACAAAAGAGCTAAAAAGATTATATTGGAATAATCAGTAAAAAAATGAAGTGTGATTTTTTTTTACCTTTGAAAGTAACTTATTCTTTCTGCTAAGGAACTTTGTTTTGTTTCTTTCTTTTTTTTTTAAATAATGGAAATGCATACTAAAATGTAAATATTTTACTAGAACTTGAGTTCTTAAAAAATTATTAATTTAATTATTCATTCAAAATTTAAACAAAGCTATGTATTATTTAGTAAGCACTGTGCCTGCAGGCAACTGGAAATTAATGATAAATAAAAGAATACCTAGTATAGGAAGAGAATTTTAAGGGCAGTGAAACCGTTCTGTACTGCACTGAAATTGTGACTAGATATCATCATAAACCTTCAGAAGTCACTAGATGTGAAGCAACCAGTATGAACTCTAAACTCTGAGCTTTGAGTGGTAATGGTGTATCATTGTAGGTTCATTAGTTGTAATAAGAATGGCGGAGGCTGTGTGTGTGCTGGGAATTAGGGGATATGTAGGAACTTTTTCTACTTTTTGCTCAATTTTGCTGTGAACCTAAACTGCTCTTTAACAAATTGTTAATTGTAAAAAAGAGTTGTTAAAGGAATAGCCACACAAATATAAAATTGTGGTCTGACAGGCTAGTAATGGTTAAAGGTCTCCCTTAGGTGGGAAAGGATGCTCTGGAAAGGTTTAATTAAGACAGACAACTGAGTTGAAAGTGAGAGAGAAGAGCCAGGTGGACAAAGGAGTAGTGTGTCCACTGGAAAAAAGTAGGCTGATATGGAGGTTGAGGTGAGAGAGATTTAAAAGATGCTGGAGAAAGAGGATGTAGTTGACTCCGGTGAAAGAGAATAAACCAGAGCATTGAAGGATTTTAGGCAGGGATAAATGAAGTAAGAGTATGTATGTGACATTGTCCAATTTGTTTTTAAAAAGAATCACATTATCAGTAAGACTTTTTTTCCCTTTTTAAGTACATACTTCTGATCATCCTAAAAACACTTCAGATTGTACTTAGACAAAATTTTAAACTCTTTACCATGGTTTACAAGGCCCGATCTGATGAGATCTCTGTGCGTTTTTCAACGTCCTCTCTCTCACTGCACCAAGTTCAGCATCTTCTAGTCAAACAGGCCTCCGACATTCAATCACATTCTGGACTTAGAGTTTCAGAATTTCATGTGTTCTCGGTCACTTTTTTCAGCTTTTCCTCTAAATGATTATCCATCTCTTCATCCAGGTTTTCATTTGGCTGAGAAGCCTCCCTTGGACACTTCTCTAAGGAAACCATTCCTTCCCCCAATTAGTGCTCTTTTTTATTTTAATCTAAGCTTTTAAAATTATTATTATTATTATCATTATCATTATCATCATCATCATTATTATTACTTGCAATGATCACGACATGAAACCCTCTTAACTTATCCATTCAATTGTTTGTTCATGTTGGCATTTCGAGGAAATTTTCCTTAGCAAATTAATGGTTGCAATATTGAGAAGAGACTGGAAAGGAGCCAGAGAAGGCTAGACAGCAGTTAGGAGGCACTGCCTCATCAACATAAGAAATGAGGATAGTCTGGGCTAAAGGCAGAAGACATGGAGACATGTATGGAGTCAAGCAGTATTTAAAAAATATAATCAACCCACTTCGGTGATTAGTTATGGGGAGTTGCTACAACTTTAATATTTCCTGAAACTGAGGGATTTCTCTATTTTAAATTAGGGATTTTTTTTTTATTACTTCGTTTTGGAGTGTTGTTTACTTCGAATTATCTTCCCTTTTTTTCATTTATGCTTTCTCTCTTTTTATTCTGTTTTCTTGGCAGATATCTACTGTCTATGGACCAAAATATTTGTGTTATTCATGTCTGTCATCTTCTCTTTTGCCTTAAAATAAAATCTCCTTATTTATTTCCATTGCATTCTGGAATTACTTCTCAAGTTTGGGCTCTGAAGCACTGATTTATATATTTAGTTATATCAAGTTTGCTTCAGTGAATATTTTATTTTAGTTATTTTGGATTTGGTTTTGTTGTATTCTCTTCATATTCTGGATAGTCCTTTTAAATATAGAATGCATTCTTTCTAACTGAGATCTAGAACTGTATGTTTAAATTTTCCCTTTGAATTGATAAGAAATTCTTTTACGGGGGAAGATATTTCTACTGAGCCTGCTCATTTGTTCCCTTATAAAGATTTTTCTTCTGTGATTTTTTTCCTTCTTTAATTGTAAATCTTTGGATCATACTTAGATCTTATGTATCCAATTTTCAATGATGTCCTAAACAGGAGCGGAAGGTTTGTTTTAATGGGTGATATCCGTCTATGGACTGTGGCCATGCTGTACAGGGAGAGACTAGATTATGTGTTGTTGGTACAAATCTCTGCTCGTTCTCCAAGCAACACAAAGAATTCTGCCAGGTCTGAGCTGAAACACAGAGCTTGATGTACATGACTGCATTTGTTTCTTTGGAGAAAATAATATAGGAAAAGGAGGCCACAGGCGACTTGATGGTTTACTTGAACTTAGGAAATGGGATTTTGAGACTGGGTCATTGCACAAAGATGAAAGGAGACTAAAACATAGGAAATACTAGTAATATTACTTCATATCCCTCACTGTGATCACAATAAGGATTTCTCTTATCTCATGGTTTCAGGATTATTTTAAAGGAAATTAAGAAAAGCTAGTTTTTGTGCTTCCATTTATTGCCATCCTTAAATTCAAAAGCTGTAAATAAGGGCTACAAGACAGACTTTTCACTATTTCTCTAGTAATTCCTCATCTTCAGATTATTAAAACGGGGAGAACAGTAAAGGGGATAAATTGAATAGAGGGGATCAATTGTATGGTGAAGGAAGAACTGGAAAGGTGCTGGTGAATTTAATTTCGTATTTCAGATATTGCTTTACAATGATGCATATTTTAAACCTATATAATATTATGATGTGATGTTCCTTCAACAAAATCATTTAAAAATATGATCTTTTCTCTACTAATGCTTCAGTATCCTTTTACATTCCTGTTTTTTTATGTAGCACCTATATACAACCCTGTCCTTCTACTGAGATTTTCAAAATCTTCTATACAGAGAGCACATTTCCCAGGAATGATGAATTTGTTTTGGTCAAGAAAGTCTCCGATTGCATGCATATTAGTTGCTTTGTGCCCAGAGGTAATTTTACTATAAAGGATTCAATTTAATGAATCAAATAAGATAAATAAACAATGCTTAGTTAAACTTTTGAATATTTATGAGGCGGTTCAACAGCGATTAGTGGATATGAGGTGAGGAAGTTTAAAATGCAGCAGGAATATAATAATTAATATATTTGTATTTATTTTTCTAGAAGCTGTCACTACTATCTGAAGAAAATATACTAAAGAAGATTGACTGTAAATATATATTTGAATTTGTTCTTGATACATGTCATTCAGTGTGGATCTTTTACAAGTGTTAGCTTCCTTCCTTCACCTCTTTGTCCAAGCATTCTAAAATACAGCACATTGAATAGAGAAAATTCTGGGGATAGATTATCATAACTAATGTTCTTGATTATGTTTTGTAAGACAAATAATAAACATACTATGTCTCTTAATATATACTCATCACATAAGAATATGTTTTGATATGCAAGTTACTACTTTAAGGTAGAAGAACATTAATCTTAAAAATAAATGTAGTTCGCTATATTGTATGGTATACTTGAGGTGCGAGCAATGCAGCGTTTTGTAGGTATATAAACAATATAGATATATGAACAGGCAAAAGCCAGTATCAGTGATATTCATCTTAAAAAGTTTGTAAAAGAACTATAAATTATAAAACTAAATCAAATAGAGGTTACAATAGAGACAAAAGTAGTACTTAATGAATAAAATCTCCCATATATTGGAATAGAGAAAAAATTAACTAAAATTTATCAGTTACTTGAAAAGATGAAAAATTATACCTCTCTTTTGCTCCAAAATTAGCAAAGGAGGGAGAGTGAGAGGAGGAGAATGGAGGAGATGATACACAAATTACTGGTAGAAAGAAAAATAACATCAAAGATGTTAAAGAAGTTAAAAAGATAGTGACAGAAAAGGTGCTAAGTCAAATGATCACAGAAATGTTGACCCAGATGAATTATAATCTCTTGGCAAGCATCCAAAGGCAGACAGCAGATGGAGGAGGGGTTAGTCCTGAAAGCTAAAATGCAACAGTTGTGTTTGTGACTCTTTTGTTTGAGGATATGACTATAGTGCCAGGAGACTACAGCTTCTCTGTGGTAGTAGCAATGGATGGAGTTTCCTGCAGAAAGAGCAGTTCGAACATGAAGAGGGTAGTTTAAGGAGCATGGGGACTGAAGCAATGGTAAGACTAAATCCCCGGATAAAGTCAGTCCTTGGCTGCGTGCTAAACTGTACTTGTTCAGAGAAAAGCTGGTTAAAATATAGGCAATAATAAAGAGAATTCTACCATGAAAAGAGCTGCATTGAGTGGGATTTGTGAGCTTGCTGCTTTTAAAACTGAGTGCATTCTTCAACTCTGTGTCCTCAGGAAGTAGAAAAGTGACACATTTTAAAAAAGCATTTATTTTAGAGATGTATTATGAAACATGTTGAGTGAGATGATTTGAAGGCTGATGTTTGCTCCAAAATAATATAGGAGGATTAAGTGGTGTTTTATACAAACACTAATGATTACTTCATAGTTATTGAAGGTGAGTGTTCACGTACATAGAAACTTAGTATTCTTTTTTGTATAATACACGTTTAAATATTTTATAATGCAAAGGTGAAGAAAGTTAACCTAAATTAAAAACAAAGATTACAGTTATGATAGAATTAAAAAAATAAAATAGGAACATATCTAAGAAAAGATTTTTAAGACCTGTATTGATAAAGATCAAAGGAGACAGAAAACTGAATGTTTATATCTATATTGATATAGATATAAAGATTTAATATAAGTGGGTAAGCATCCCCAAATTGCTCAATATAATTAACTTGATTCAAATAGACCCAAATTTATGATTAGCATACTTTTCTGTATGTAATCCAAAAGTTTTGCCCTTCTGAATATGAAGTCTCAGCCATTAGTAATTAGAAATTAGTCCATTAGTAACTGGAATTTTTATAATGCTAGATATGTATTTTATAATGCTTCCTTTTTAATTTTGTGTTCCAGCACTTTATAAAATGTCTCTATTTCTTAGTATAATAAATAAGCTTATCTCTGTATTAATCTGTACTTTTCTGCCACAAGTACATAGTCAGATGCTTATGACATAAACCCAGCTCACAAGAGGAAGAATATTTTGCTGGAATTTAGTAATTCTCCAATAAATTTTTCTAAGGTTCTAAGAAAATAGCAGCAAAAATGTCCAAATATTTGTAAAATTAAATGAATTGACATCTACTTTGTGATTTCTTTTTCTTTTCTTTTTCCCCCTTGGATGCTCTCTGTGTACAGATGTGTGTTATGTAATAGAGAGAGAAACTGCAGGATATATGCCAGCACAGGGTGACTGGGTTGAGGCACGAGAAAACTCTTTTCTAGTGGTAGTATTGTCAATTCACATTTGTATCAAAGAGTAAAAAAATGGAAAATATTTCTGAATATGATAAATTTGCCTCTTTTGTGGATAAAACAATATCTTCTAGAAGATACTCTAATATTCTTGAAAACGATTTATGCAAACATTTTAGTAGGGGCAATTTTTAAAAATGGGTTGGGATAGAGAATTTTCTCCACAAAACAATTTATCTAGAAGCAAATGAAAGAAGAAACATAGTAAACTGAGTAATTAATTGCTTTCTGAAAGAATGCTTCAGGGTTGACATTGAATAGGACAAAGAAAGGAACAAGTGAAGCAACTGGATTCTTATTTCTTCAATTTCCTTTTGATCTGCTGAGTTTTGAAAAACATAAATAGTTTTAGTTAGCCTTTCAGTTCATGAAAATAACCCAAGAAGGAAATCTAATAATAAGGACATGAAAGCTATTTGATTTAAATCAGAGTCCACAGAATTACAGAAAAGAAAGGGTAGAATTGGAGTCTTATTTTCTTCTTACTGTTTTTATATTCTTGTTTTTTATAGAGTCATACTTAAAAGCCAAAGAGAATCTGTAAAACAGCTGCTACTCACACACCATATGGAAAATAAAGCAGCCTTTGTATTAGCCTTTTGGTGACTGGCTTCATTTAAACTTCTTTTCTCCTTTAATTTATATCTGCAATTCCATTTTTCATATACACATACCCCCTCCCACACACAAATTAAATACAACCTGCCCGGTATAAGTTATTGTCACAGCAGCGAGGTCCATTTATTTTTGTCTCCTCTCTGAAGATTAGAGTCAGATCAGAGAATAAAATAAACACAATCCAAGTCCTTAAGAAATCCCCACTACCACTTATTTTATAGAGTAAAAGACAATTGGTGTCTTTTCATGGCAATCAATAAGTGGAAATGGCTTTACTGACATGTCTGAACTGAATTTCTGAGTTTCACATCCTCTGTAATGTCAAATAAACACATGCGACTCTTCAAAATAGTCCCAGAAAAGTTGTCCTTAGGGGGAACTTTTAGTGAGAAATGTAAATTGGGGCAAGTTGTTTTGTCTTGTGTTCCTCTTAATAATAATCAGTTAAAAAGTCCAGAATTGAATCTAGGACTGTGAACTTGTCCACGTGTTACAAATATATATTATTGCTTATTGTTTAAATGATTTTAGCTATTAAAAAGTTAAAATACAATTAATAATACTCTTACAAAGAGGCCACAATAAATGCAAGCACCATAAACTTGGCAATATTGGGGACTTGTTCCACAGGCAGAATACGCACATAATATTTTGTTAAAATTGTGTCAGTGAAAGTAATTTCTTATTCAGTAAATATTTTGTTGATGAACTATTTTATTTAGGAAAATTGGGAACATTAGGGACAGAATTATATACTTACACAACAGGAGCGTATCTAGAGAGGGTACTGGAAATGGCTTATTCTCATTCATGTTTCTCGACTGGAGCAGGATGTTAAGACATTCTGGGTCTATTACAGACGTGAGAATTCTGTTGTTCAATGTCTTTCCCTCACCTCTTTTATTTTCTTACATTTTTGATAAATATCCTTCAATATTAGATTGTACGCTTTTTGAGGCAGAGATTTTGATTTTTTTTTTGCATTTACACAGTCTAGCATAGTGTCTGATACTTAATAAGTGAAAGAATGAAAAAAAGAATCATTCAACATTCTATTGTAAGTTTCTTCCATCAGAGAAAAGTCAGAGAAAAGATGATGAAATGTGACCTTATCCTTCTTTACTCCCTTTTTCCAGATGGTTGGCATCTGCTCTGATTTTGTATGCAGATAAAAGTCTTAGTGTTGTCAGAAAAACTTGAGGGTCTCTGTCCCATGATTCAGGAATTTCCATTCAAGTGACATTTAAAACTGATAAATTCATAAATGCAAAACTAAACCTAATAATTTCCCTGCATCAGCCGAGGACAGAGATGAGAATCTAATGGGTCAATTATTGTTCATAAAAATCAAAGTATTCAATAAATAGAATTTAAAATGTCCCATATACTTCATGTCGCAAAGTAGAAATTGCACATATCTCAATGCCAGTGCTTTCCACATTTAGTTTCTGAAGCCATGAGATCTTAAGCTTCTTCCCTGTAAGCAGCCAACATTCTCAAACAGGTAATTTTTAGAGAATGTCAACAAATTAGTTCAAATATAATTAGATGAATTGAGGTCTTTTTTGGGGGAATTTCATATACTTTCTTATTTCTTTAGATGGTAATTTTTGTGAGGTGTCAGTTTGTGGAAGGTAGTCTGAAAAAATTTGTTGAAAATAAATTATTTTTTTCAGCAGTTCTTGTCTAGTCTAAAGTGATTCTCAGAAACATTCATGAGTGAGCCCATTTAGAATTGAAATGGAATGGTGTAAATATAATATTCTGGAGCTCTTCACCATTAAAGTCATTTAATGGTAGACTAGGGGCTGTCATCATTTTGACCCTGTATTTGTGCATAACTATTCCTACCATCTTGATTGCATGCCGTTCTATGAAGTAGAGTGATCCATCAATTTAATGACAAGAATCAATTAATTGGTTAATGTATTTGAAAGTGTCAAGTTAGTTGCAGAGGAACATTCAATTGAGTCTAAATACTTGGTTAATTATTTATTACACTAATAAAGCATAGCAGAAGCCTCCTTGTAAAAGATAAAATATACCAATGTAGATAGGTATTGACAGATGGCATCAAGAGAAGCCTATCTCTGTGACCTTTACTGCTTCCTTACAGGATTGGCTACATTGGTGAAAAGAATATCAACACCAAGTCATGAAACAAAAGGAGCTACCTAGAGTTAAGTCAAACCATAGGTTAGGATTTAAAACAAAAACCCCAGAAAACATACTCTCTCTTGCTTTACTGTGAACTTTACAAAGACTCTGTGCTGCTAGTTGTTTTATTGCACACATTGAACTATAGCATAGCAATCGTTCAATAAGTATAAGATGAATAAACAAATGCATGTGTAATAGATGAGATTCAGAGGAAAGACACAGAAAGCCAAAACAGGGACATACTTGATTTAGATTTGACTCCTGATATTTACCCTGGTCAGGCTGCAAGTCAATGGAGGAACAGTCAGAGTGAGAGCTGGAGAGGGAGAGGACAATGACAGGGACTCGGGTTGGGGGAGATCAGGTAAGACTGCTACTGCCCTTGATTCTCATCTTCATTCTAAACTATCCTTGTGCAAGGGTTGCCTCCTACACTTAGTAGAAGAGAAAAATGCAAGATTTCAGTCAAATGAACCACAAATAGTTTAAGATTATTTATTTAGGAGAATTCATTGAGTGTTATCACTATTTAATACCACATTTTGTATTGCAGTGATACGGTCTGTTGATATCACAATGAGAGAAGAATATGTACTTGCAGGAACCATATCCTAGAAGGAAATAATCTGTGCACATCACTTAAGAAATAATTTCTTATTTCTCACTGACTTTCCATTATTTCTGATATATGAAGGGAGACTTAAAGTATTGACTTCTTCCAATGGCGTTTGAGGCTAAATTTATGCATGTGTGTGTGAGAGAGAGAGTGACAATGCTGATTAGGTTCACTTATTATAATTGACAAAAAAACTTGTTCAGATATTGAGTCTGATTCTTAACCACTTTTGAAACCAATATTGGAGAATTTTGATTCTCACATATATCAAACACCTTGGTAACCTAGGAAGATACTTAGATGATTCCATAGCAAATAAAGGTGCTTCTGGGCTGAGACTTCCTAAGTTGAGTCTCCCCCAAATTACTAATTACTATTTAGATAGCAGTAGAGTTCTTAGGGGTATTTGATATCTGCAACCTGTTGTCAACCTAATTGACAAATAAGGGGTATTGATTACTTTCGGAAGTTTTCTGATGCTCACCTGTAACTTCTAAACTCAGTAGGTACTTTTCTGCCTTGATGTCATTTTCTCTATATACAGCTTTAAACATAGTCAATTAGTTTCTTTTTTGTTTGACCATTTCTTGAAGTTTCTTTGATACCATTCATATGTGGTTTTCTTTCTACCAGACCGATTTCTCCTTGTTAATCTCCATGCTGACTACTCTTCTTCAGTTAAGCTTCTGAATGCTAAGTGTACCAGGACACAGCTTAGCCCCATTCAGTCCCCCTCTTATCCTGTTCGTTCTTCTGGAATTTATGTCCTTTAGGCGCCTTCATCTAGTAGAATGACTTTAGATACTATCTTTATGTCTTCATAACTTAGATTCCAAACTTACACATTCTGCTTCTTCCCTGTCTTATACTTCTTTTAGATTTTTAATAGGCATCTTAAGTTTAATTTTATCAAAAGAGAACTCTTGATTTCCCACCTTCCAATATGTTCTTTGTCCAGTTTTCCCACCTTTATTTATTTTTTTGGTAGATGGCATCACCACTTATCCATTTGACCAAACCAGTGATTGAAGAATCATCATTTCCCTTCCCTCCCATCTGATGAGTCAGAAATCCTACCATCTATGTCTCTAAAATATATCTACTTTGCTCCTCCACTGCTCAGCCTAAGTCACCAACATTTCTTGTTCAGATTACTGTAATAACATCCTAACATTTTTTTCTCATGTTTTCCTCTTCTCTTTCATTCTTCATATAAGAGCAGCCAGAATGATGCTTTAAAAATGTAAATTAGAGATTGTAATTCTTCTCCTTAAATGACCCCAATGGATTTTAATTCATTAGAAAAACACAAACTCTTTCCGTATCTCAATATACTGACAACCTTGTCTCTGCCCACCAGGCTGACTAGTTTCAGTTCTACTCACCACTGTTCTTTAAGGTCCAATTGTTCAACTTCCTTCTCTTCTTTACATGAACCAGGTTTGTTCTACCTTTGAATTTTTGTAAGTATCATTATCTAAGTTTATTTTAATCAACTGATATTTGATTATTTTTAATTGACTCTCCCTATTTGAATACAACTTTCATACAAGCTGACCCTTTTTCTATCTTATTCATATATTTTCATTCAGGAAAAATAGTGGTGACCCAAGACAGTATCTCCATTATTTTCAAAACAGCATACAGTGCTTTTAGAGCAACTACCACTCTCAGTCATTTCAGGTAAGGTTGAAATTATGACAAGAAAAATAACATGACTGATGTGATAAGTGAATAAACTTTGAAGCCAATTTCACTGGATTCAGTGATAAAATAAATACTTGTTTTATTGTCACTGTGCTCAGAATTCTACCATCAATAAATACATCAGTTATTGTAGTTGGGGAGTAATAGAGGAGACTGGTGAGATAAATATTAAAATGTAGAGGGTTATTAAATTTTTGGAATATTTAATTGGGGAGATTGTTTTTATTTTCTTAAAGAAAGATGCAGACAGGAATAAAGGTGGGTAGGCAGGAAGAGAAAAGAGACAGAAATACTTTCATCTCTTTTTTTTTTAGTTGTACATATGTGTTGTTCCCCCTTGTCCCAGTGTGGGAATATCTATCTATATCTATATCTATCCATATGGACTGTGCTTGGCCGGAGGCTGGAGGCAGTGGATCTGACAACCAGACTAGGGCATGCTGGAGAGATCTTTTAAGTGAATTAAAGACAAATAAAAGAATTGAGAAGATGAAGGATGAAGACCAGGATATGAAAAAGGGCTCATCCTGATTCACAGATAATCATCCATTCAACAAATATTTATCGTAGCTGTCATGGACCAAATAACATCAGTTAATGGGATTCATTGGTGAACAGATATGGTCCCTGCAGTATGGATAGGGAGAAAAGGAGATATTTATCAAATAACTAAGCAATCTTGATAAGATACATACTGAGTTATCATTTCAAATAATGAATTGAAGGAAGCTTGTAGAAATAAATCCTTGATATTTTATAGACAATGATTTTCTATAAATAGCACTTACTCTAACTGTTAGAAAGTTTTTATAAACTCTGTCACAGTAATCATTACTTGATGCTAGTTGTATATTAATCAAATAGCTCTCAGGCATTATTTGAAAGCAAAAACAGAATAAATAAATGTATTTTCATTCTGTAAACCACGTTGGTGTACAAGTCAAAACTGATCATTGTTTAAAAATCAAGATGATTTTCTCTTAGTGGGAGTTGAAACAGAGGAAAAGTGAGAATTAAAATATTTAAAGGCAACTAAGATATTGCTGGATACTAATTATTTTTTGTCTTTTAGAAATAATCCTCCTAGAGCCTATCCCTGGCAGCCCAAAGCAAGAAAAAGAGCTACATGAGAAGTAGAGATATTATATGAGTTTGGACTGTGTGCCCTCTGTCCATCCTCTAGTCTATGTGGAGGCTAAAATTTCATTGAAACAATGAAGTTGCTTTAGGATGTTCGCTGTTAGAAGACTGGCATACCATATTTGAAACAGTAAAGTTTAAGTGACAAAAACCCATTTGAATAAATAGGTAGAGATCACTAGGTTTCAAGTAAACGTTGAGAAGTCAGTGTAGAAGGTTAGATCTATCAAGATAGTATAATAAGAAAACTTACTTTATACATTAAATTCTTGGAGGAAAATACACACAAAAAATTTAACTACCAATAATTGGATACCATTAAATACCCACCTGCAGCTCCTGATTTCTGTTTAAATGTCTATTTCCATCTCTCCAAAAAAAAAAAAAAAAAATCTTTGCATGGTGCTATGGCAACTACTGTACTAAAAAATAACCCAGCTAATGAGCAACATAATGCATGTCAGACATCATATATTTCTTACTTTCTTTACCACAGAGCAAAATTTCAAAGAAATGTAATTCTGTTGAAGTGTCACCAAACCATCTCTTTAGGAGAATACAATGCCAGCAGAAATAGCAAGGTATATTTTCAATAATTCTGTTCATACCTCAAATCCCTGTGGTCTTCCTAGACTCTCTTTAATATGTTTCCATGCAACAAGAATCTCTGACACAGACACACTCGTAGCCTTGACATCTGTGGGAGCAGCACTGGGTTCTGTGTGAAGGAAAATGGAAATAATAAACCACGATGGTAACAGTTATGTCTATCAAAGCATTGTACCTGAATCTGGCAGGCATTACTTCTATCTACTTTATTTTTGAAATGAAGTGCTATGGGAGTTATGAAAAACACAACAAGATAAAAAGATGGCCTTTTTGGATTTTTATGTTTCGGTTGAGTCTCATTGATACCTTACCAATGACAAATGACAAACCCAGCAAGACAAGCAAAGATGATCTTTGTTCTTGGATTAACTAGGATATTTCTGGAGAAGCTAAACTGTCTGACTTAGATTGTCAGTCAGGTTAATGATCAAACAAATGAGCTATGGAGTCAAGCTTGAGTCATTTTTGCTACTATTGTTTTGTTGTCTTCAATATTATTTATTTATTTATTTACCCTGAACCAAGTCACCTCATCTCCTTGTAATCCCCATTTTCCTCATCTGCAATATGGCCATAATATGAGTTCTCGTAGATATTTAAAGTTAGTGTTACTTGGAATAATACGTACAAAATATTTATCACAGTGCTTGGTTGGCTCTTAAAACATTAATTCACATAATAATATGTGTTTTATTATTTATATCCTGCATATGTGTATTTATATCCTGCATATAGGATCTAAATTCTGTTATATTTTTTTTGTTCCAACCACAAACTACATTTAGATGACTGTATAATGTTATTTTATGAATCATGATATTTAAAAGGCATGTGTTGACTTTCAGGCAAGTAGGGACCGAAAAGCAAAGTCCCTGAGGGTCTCAGTGCTGGTACTCAACATCACATTTTCATTCGTTCCTATGCTTAGTGACCTTTCCCCCTTATTTATTTTTTTTCAAAATATACCATGTCTGAATGGCATCCATCAAGAGGTACACTTTATTTGAGGTTGCACTGCATGTGAGGAACAAAATATTTTCAGCTTTGACATTGCTGAATCATAAACACAGTGTCAGAAACATGTTAAATGAAATGGCAGAATAAAGGCCATACCTTAGTTCAAGTAGTTCTGTACAAAGTCAGTTTTAAAAAATCCCTACCCCATAAAAATTGTAGAGACTTTGACACCAACAGCACATCACTAGTAGAAATTCAGATTAATCTGTTGAGAATTTTTTTTTCTTTTCTTTTTTTGTTTTTGTTTTAGGGAACATAATAGCAGAGATAAAGTTTTAGATAAGATTAAAAATTATTACTAGAGATATTAAAGGAATTATAATCATTTTCTGAGATCTTTCATTTTCTAATAGGAGGTAGTAATGCATCTATCTGAAAAATGTTTTTTATGTTATTCATTAAAAATAAAAGTCACGAACATCTTACTATAAATGAAGCCAACAAAAGAATTTTTCAAAGGTAGCATGTTTGTACCTAGCGATGATTTTCTTCTTGGTAAAGCTTCCATTAAAATCACATATTATAATGTGTCAACTCAGAGTGCTTCAGCAAATTTCCATTAATCTTGACACAAAAGCTCACATTGATACCTGTCATGGAATACATTGTAGTTTCTTATTCTCTCACCCTTTGATTATCTTTTATTTTCTTTTTATTGGCTGTACGCATCCCACTTTTTCATCCCCTGTTATTTGGGCATCTACTCTATTAAAATTCTAGGAAAAGGTTCTACTTCTGTTTCATTCTAGAATTCTGACCAGCAGACTTGCAACAAACATTTTTATTGATACTTAGTTGGAGTTAAATTTCTTGATTTTGCAAGTAAATCAGAGGAAATGTAAATGTTCTTAAGGTGTGTACAAGCTGATCTTGGGGAGTTAGGATATAATTTATTTCAAAGGGAGGCACACTTTGGGTCTCATTTGCTATTCGGAAGCCGGTTTGCTTATCTTTTGAAGGAATGCATTGCAGAGATTTGTATGCCAAGTGTCTTCTTTCAGCATTTATATTATCAAAGCAATTACATCTTAGTCAAAAAATATTTCAGGGGGATAAATAATTTCAGAAGCACAAAATGTATGTTTGGGCTGAAGCTGTTCTATGTCTCTTCATCTCTAGAGAAAGAAATTATTTTCCTATCAGTTTTCTGTAGCTCTGTACAAGTTTGAATACTTCTCAAAGAGAAGTAAGGAAGTTAAAAAATTAAAAATAAATACAATTAAAAATATTCTAAGACTCACGTCCCAGATGAGTATTGTGTTTCATTTAAAAACCCTGGGAATCTTACATCAGGGTCAGACGCAGCTGACATTTCACAGTTGCGTTTTTCGAAAATGCGCATTGTAACTTCAGCCAACCGAATGCAGGTAAATGAGTCAAACTGAGTGAAAATGATAAAGTCATTTATGATTGATTTAATCTTCTGGATGTAGAAAGTATTGGAAGTAAATCTATGGTGATCTGAAATGGAAATGTCAGTGTGAGAAAAAACTGACCTTGGTCAGTTTACTTCCAGATGTTTTAGTATGTAATGTGAATAATTCAGTGAACATTTTCATTTAGAAGATGTTTTTCTGCAGATGAGAATACTGACAGGAGGCATGGATACTCCAAGTATTGGGTCTCCCTTTATGATGGAATGATGGAAGGCAGCAACTAGAAAGAATTTTAGGGAGTCACCTGGATCAGAAGTCACAAATGATGGCAGTGGGTCTTTAGTCAATGCTTTTTGTGCTTATTTGTTTTGCCAATATGATAATTTATTCTAAAATTTCATATAAAATAAAAATTTCTGGCTTTTCTACACCTGAATTTTGGGGTGCTGCGGGTAGATGGAAATTATCAGTTGATATCATTAGTCAGGGCATATTCTTTCCAAGTTTGCTAGAGTTTCCTCCACTCCTTCTTGTCTCACACTGGGAATATTCCATTTATTTATATATCTTATATTTCTCTATAGACTTTTAACTTATAGATCTATGTTTTAAATCCATGCCTTCATTTTTCAGATGAAAAGCATGACATATACAAAATTTGATTTATCCAAATTCTGTTTCTGGTTCTGTAAGAGTCTGAGCAAGAACACAAGTTTCAGGTAGGCTTTCCTATATTGTTTTTAATTTGGTGCCAAGGAAACAGCTGACTTATTCTCCATCTTTTAGAGTCAGTTATGAGTCATAAAAAAATATTTTACAGAGAACATATATAGTTCATTCTCTTGCTGCCCAACTGCCTCCAAATAACTGACAAAAGAATTAGGATGAAAAACAAAGGAACAGAAAGAACAACAACAAAAAAGATGAGGGAGACAACCAACAGAATTATTATTTATTGATAACTTGCTATATGTCAAGTGCTATTCAAAATTCTTTGTATGTATTAATCAATCCTCCAATAATCTTGCTATCACTGTCACCATTTTTCAGATGAGGAAACTGAGGGGCAGAGAGGTTAAGCGACTTACCCAAGGTCATGCAGAAGGTGAAGAGAGAATATGAACCCATGCAGTCAGACCCCTAACCACCAAGCTGTTCTGCTTCTGTTCACATATTTGTGTCATATGCATCTGGTGATGTCCCCTTTGCTGCTCCTATTTCTTTTTGATTCACAACACCTAACTTCTCTCAAGAATTCTACTGATGCTGGGATCCCCACTTGGGATCTTTATTTTATCCTGCCTGTAACTACCTAAGCCACCATGATCTCCTATTTAACCCTGCCACTGGCGTATTATCAACTCCACTTATTCCTAGTTCATGGAATTTTTGATATTTCTGAACCATAGTTGCACTGTTCCTCACAGATCCTGTCATGGTTCAGGCAGTTCTAAAGCTCTTCTGATCTTTAAATCACAGGATGGCACCTGCCACTCTTACCACTGTCGACTCTATTCAGCTCATTTGATGAAAATTGGGGTATCTATTTCTGAGATTGTACTAGTGGTACGTCTAAGAGACTCAAAGACTTGAAAGGATCTCTTTTTTTCTTTTTACTTATGATCATATTAATTAAGGCTTGGCTAACTCACTTCAGTCTCGGAATATAAAGTGGACAAGCCGACTGATAGATTTCAGTTTCTGTTAGATTAAAATTTTCGAACAGCATTACCATGTTCATGAATTTAGATGATACATCTGTATTAAGTGACCTAGCAGCTGGAGTTCTCCAAGTAATATGAGGGGATGTGCTTGTAATATTGATTATACATCTGACTTCTCAGGAGGGGTGGGCAACAGCATTAATCAAAGGAGAGTTTAATAAACTCCCTGGGAGAAAGGTTATGGTTTCATTATTTAAAAATTCAGCAAAGACAGCTGTAGTTGAACTTTTACAGGCATTAATCCAAATGGATCATCCGGCAAAGACAGGAAATTATTCCTTGTATTTTACAACTAATATGCCAATTTATTAATTTTCAAGTTCATATAAATCCCACTGAGTTCAGTTTCAGCTAAGTACTGATCTGGAGAATAACACCTCCTGAATGCCGGGTTTTAATTTGAGCTCTGGCAGCTCCATTTGCACAGGGATAATTGCATATTCTTTTCTGCAAATGAGGAGAGGCTTTTTGGTTTTAATAAAAATAAAAGCAGCATAGTTTTATGTACAAGGCAAAAGCCAAACAATCTGGAAAAGGTTAAAGCACATCACAAACATTCAACCTATACTTAATCAATACTGAATGTCCCTCTATTTTTCTATTAGATGTGATTGAATGTTCAGGTGCCTTTCCTTTCCAAAGCTATAGTAATCAGACAAAGTGGAAAATTGATGTGAAAACCTCTTTGATTTTTTGCCTTGAAAAAAATCACTCTATCACCACCACGTCTTTTAAAATCACTTACGTCAAAATTTTGCTACTCCAGAAAAAAATGAGAATTGTTTCCAAAATGAGGGTATCATACAGAATTATACCAGACCCTAAAGGTCTGAGATAAAGTCAGGGTTGGACTACACATAATTCTTGCTTGGTTTAAAGGATCATGATAATTGATATGTGTGCAAAGTGCATGGAAGTCCTGGAAGGAAAATACCTTTCCTTCCAGGATTATGTCAGATACTGCTTGAAACTGTCAGAGTCATTTAGGGTTACTTCTGGTAAACACCTTGACAGTTTCGGAAGGCTCAAGAGTATTAGCAGGAGAAACTTTTGGAGATTTTGTGACAGACTCTAGGATAATAATCAACCCCCGGTTAGCAAGAACCGTTATTTCCCAAGTGACTTAGCTAGTATTAATATTTATAAATGATGAGTACTTTTAATAACAGATCACATCCAAGGTTTTCCCTATAATAATGTTAATTCTCATTTGCAATCCAATAGGCATTTCTGAGAGGAAAAGAAAAAGATAGAGATGTGGGGAGTGCACAGAAGCGCTTACAGAAGTGTGCCTGCATCAGTGTGGGAAATGGATTGAGGGACTAGCACTGGAAGGTTAACTCCTTGTGGTCTATGCTTTACTCCAGTTCATGTGGGTTGTAGTGACTGCATCTCATACACATTCTGGCACCCCCACCCCATGATTTTGTGTCAGCTGTGAGAGGTGGCTTCTCTATGGTACTATGGGCAAGTACTGCGCATTCAGCTCTGTTCTTCTTGTTCTTTACTTTCTTTAAGAATGTGGAAGGATTTTGAGATAAACAAATAGACTAGGTTAAACTAAGATCAGAATGCAGGATTTGTCTCCTGGAGAAATATAGCCCAAATCAGATCACTTGGGTTTTGGATAAGAGTATGATGCTAAGGCACATTGAATCTGTACAAACACCCAGAAACCGAGGGGCAGAATCTGCATTGGCACAAGTGCCACACTTCATTTCATGTGTCCTTTACATACAGGCCTTGAGTTTTACAAAGTAATTCAATCTTGAAGATATTCACTCCTTTTCAAGTGAAGCAATTTGCTATGGGACTAAAAAGTGATGTTAATTTTCCTCTTATTATATAGCAAAAGTTCACTATTATTGCCTATTTTGGAGCAATTAAAATTTAAGAGTATTTTAGAATATAGAGTAAAGTGACAAAATTTTAGTTTGAGATTTGTAATGGCTTCCAGAGATCTTCCAGTCGGAGACTTTCATTTCAAAAAAAGGAGAAAACTAAGGCATAAGTTAGCGAATTAGCTACCCAAGACCACCCACTTTATGCCTGCAGTTTGCAGCCTAAACTCTACTCCAGGCACAAGTCCTTTCTTTCCGTTGCTCTGTTTTTTAATTGACACAATTTAATGATGGTAAAACATTACTCATATTTACACAGGACATTCAAAATTAGTAAATTACATTGGTGGCCAAACATTAAATATATATTTGGATTTATTGTCGGAACAAAATCGCACTGAATCCAGATTTAATGTTTCTGGAAACTTTCGTACTTCGGTCTACCAAAATAAAGTGTTGCTATGAAATATGTAACACCAACAACCTCAGTATCTTTGAAAGAAAATAAGCATATTTTCAATTTAGCTTGAAAGAGAGGTCTCCAAATGTAACCCATTTGAAGTTTAAGGAAACGCAGTATAAACAGCCCATGGTGGCAGATATTACATAATTTCAAAGCAAAGGTTGGCAAGGAACATGCATATCTCAACTTCTTAAAAGCCAGCACTGGTGTTACTCACCAGTATGTTGACAAACCTCTCCAGTTTATCTCTTGTGACCTTTGGGGCCTGTGCTTGCTAATTCAGATAGAGAAATGTTTAACCATTTCTTCACGTGCAGCGAGAATATGCACTTCCTGAATAACAAGTGCATTTCAAAATAGAATTTTGGAGCAACATATAGTATATAAGATAATCAGTGTACAATATGCATGTATAAATTATGATTGTATATGATATCATAACACAATTTCTTTTTGTAAATTTTGTTTTAGAATTTTGCATTTCTTATAGTAATAATTATTATTTCTTTCGCTCACAATGCTAAATTCCATTTAGGATACTGAAATTGCATCTCGGTCTGTATTTCACACATGATTTCTTCTTATCTTCACTTTCTTGGTCATTCTTTCATTTATTTATTTTTACTAGATTACTGGCTTATTGCAAAGGCTATAACTCGGGGGTTGGAAGAGATGCATAGGGCAAGGTCTGTGGGAAGGGGCCATGAAGTTTTCTTGCTCTCTCTGGGTATTCTGTCCTCCCAGTATCTCCGTGTATATACTGATCTAGAAACTTCTTGAACTCATTCTCTTTGGTTTTTATGGAGGTTTCATTACATCAGCATGATTGAATCATTGGCTATTGATGGTTGAATTTAATCTCCAGCCCCCCTCTCTTCCTTCTTTCCTTGTCATTCTTATATTTTAAAAACCAGCTTTGTGCTTTTGCTTCAAAATTTGGTGTCTATAGTATAAAAATGCAGGCAGCTTATCTTGAAAAAGTACATATTATGTAATCAGACAACCTTTGTTCTTCGATGTTCAAATGTCTTACTTATTTTTCCCGATGAAGCACATAATAATCAAAGATTAATAATTCTCTTGACTTAGTCAAGTCATATGTGTGGACATACAGGAAGCAAAAGGGTCAGTTTAAATTGACAATAATAATTTGAAAGTCAAGGGAACATTTTATCAGTAATTTTACTTGCAGAGCCAATTGAAACCTGCACTTATGTAGAAGAAGGATAAAGAGGAAAAGACTGCAACCAGGAATAATTCAGTTTTCCAATTTATTCATCTGTAAAATGACTTTACCTGCCCACCTCATAGTTTCATCTTGAGAATTAAATATGGGTATGTATATGAGGGAAGCATACTACAGAAAAATAAAGGGTTTAATGATTAGACAGGCCTGAGTGTAATTTTCAATTATAATTTATATTACCTCTAGCAAGTTCCTAACTTTTACACTTCAATTTCTCTTTCTTTACAATGGAGGAAAAAAATCTCTATTAGTTAAGACTATCAGGAAGATTCAATGATGTCACACATTGACATTTCTTCAGAAAGCCCTGTCTGATATGTTTTTATCAGCATAATGGTTTGTGCATGCAGGTATAAATAAATATTTATTGATTACATGCATGAGTTTTTATTTAAATTTATTTCACATAAATTTAAATGTAATAGGCTGAAATATGAAACTATCTAAATTTAATGTCAGAGGAATGGTTCAATGTCCAAATAGAATCAAATGCACAATAGGCTTTATTAATATTATCATAGAAACATATTTGACATATACATATGTTGCTAAGGAGTGAAGAATATTAAATTGACATATCTAGAATGATTTATTTTCACAAAATTATTTGGAAAAATTTGGAAAAATGTATTTAAAAAGTATTATGGAACTCTAAATATATTTAAGATGTATCTAAAATGCCATAGGAGTTTGACTTTCTCTTTTGCCATATCTGCATTTTTTAATATATATATAATGATGTTTCATCCATATAACAAAATGAAATATCAAAATGTTGAATCAAAACATTAGAGATAAAAGAAGCTGACCTCCTTCAGCTGAACAGATGACCACAATTTGACTAAAAGGTCCATCTCCTTTATTGTTATAAACGCCAACCTTCACTTCAAAGGGAGTAAGAGGAGGTACACTTTCATCTCGGTAAATGAATTTCGAGGCTTCAGAGGATGTCACCATTTTTTCCTTCCAGCCACGTGTTCCATTGGGCCTGAAAGCTACAATATAGCCGAAGCCTTCCCCATTCTGAAATTCTTCAGATACTGGCTAAAGAAGAAAAAGGCAATTAATTATCATCAAAAATAACTGATTAGGAAAACTATTTCTTCTAAATTTCTAATTAAAAATTACAGATAACTAAAGACAAAGAGAATCTCAAGTCTTTATCCTACCTTGGAAGGCAACATAGCACAATTGGTCATCTTTGGAAACTTAAGGGGCTTTAAAGATGAAGATGAAAAATAAGTGATATTCATTGGTATTTAAGACAAGTATCAAAAGTATTGGAACTCTTTTTGTGTAACAAATTTGCTTTAATTAGTCATGTATATGAAATGAAGGTACTTGGATTCTGCACAAAAGTTTGACAGGTTGGGGAAAACTGTCATGGTCTTGTGGCCAGGAGAATATGGTCCCTGGTAAGACTCTGCAGAGCACTTTGTTCAGAAAATCTAGGAGACATTAATGCAAGACTTCTATTTTTTGTCTTTATTAACATGAAAAATTGGAATATGGTTTTTGTTCAAGAAACTTGTGCTATGTGACTTACATTTAAATTTTTTAACTGAACATCAAAGAAAGCATAATAGTGGTTCAATGATTAGTTAATGAAACAGTGCTTAAAACATAGTAAATACTAAATATATATATTGTCAAAGTTTTCTTAAATTCAATTTGAGAAAAAAACTGTCTTGAGTGGAGGAAAAGAAATAATCTGTTAAATTAAGTTGCACTAGACTAAATTTTTTATGCCTTTACCCCAAATTCATTTGTGGAAATCATAACCCTTATTGTGTGAGGCCTTTTGTATGTGATTAAGTCATGAGGGAAGGCAGATAAGTGGTATAAAAGAGACCCAGGTGAATTTCCTCCCTCCTGGTTCCTTCTGCCCTATGAGAACACAGCCAGAAAACTGCCATCTATGAACCAGGATACAGGCTCTCATCAGACCTGAATCAGCTGGAGAGATGGTCTTGAATTTCTAGTTTCCAGAATTGTGAGACATAGTTTCTGCTGTTTATAAGTCACTTAGTCTGTGGTATTTTCATTATAGTAGCTTAAGTTAAAACACCTCCATTTAGAGATTTGATTTCATTGAAGGTCAAGTATTACTATTAACTAATACCTCTGCAGAAAAAAAAATAAGACATCAAGTTTTGCTGAGTAAGAAGGGAATGAACAGGTGAGGATAAAGAATGTGCTTATGGAGGACTTCTTACTGGTAAAAGGAATTTTTCCTCAAAAAAGCAAAGTGGCTTCATGGAAAAGAAAATTCCATTCCACACATCTTCTATTCCTTTTCTTTGACAGAAGAAACACAGGGGTCATATGGTGAGGGAGTCAAAAGAACAAAGTTTTGTAGTCAAAGAGTCAATTCTCCTGCTTATCTAAGTACTCAAATGTGTCTCTGCATAATAATTTGAACACAAGGAAAATTACTGAAATAATAGGATTGTTGTAAGAGATAAATGAGAAAAAACAGGCACTAAGTTACAGATTCATGTTAATTCCTTCCTCTCCAAAGCTTTTAGCTTTCAAATAAACCAAAGGTACTGCTTAATTTTGGAATAATTTAACCTCAAACACCTAATGTATTTTGTGAGAATGTATTTTAATTATTCAAACTTTATTCTGCAAGAGCCTATATGAAAGAAAGTACATCTTTGACTTGCAAAAAAAATATATTGGGCCCTAATAGGAAAAGGTTCACATTTGTTATATTCATCTGCATAACGCATGCTCAAAGTATTTCTTAACCTCATTTAAACAGAAATTAGTCTCTCAGTACCAATTGCAAATACTATATATGTATCATTTTATTTTCTAAGGAATGTACAAATGCTGACACCTGAGTAAAAGCCTTTCTTACCTCCCAGGCAATGACTAATTCATGTCGCCTTCCACTTCTTCCACTTACATTGGTGGGTGCTGTCTTTGGAACTATAGATAAAAAGGAGTGAGTTCAAACTATACTGTAAAGCATGAGTAATCAAATCAGCATGTTACTGGAATAATACACAAATCAGTGAAACAGAATTGGGAGCTTTGAAATAATTCCCTACATATATTAGCAGCTAATTTACTACCAAAGATTCAAGAGCTTCCAATGGGGCAAGACAGTCACTTCAATAAATGGTGTTGAGAATACTGGACTTTCATATGCAAAAGGATGAAACTAGACCACTATCTAACACCATACACACAAAAATTAATTTGAAATGAATTTAAGACTTAGATGCTGTGCCTAAAACCATAGAATAGAAGAAAATAGAAGAAAACCATAAAATAGAAGAAAACATAAGTGATGCAATCCTTAACTTTTGTTTAAGAGATGTCTTTGGGAATTTGACTCCAATGACAAGGCAAATAAAATCTAAAATAAACAAATGGGATTATATTAAAATTAAGAGCTCTACACAGTGAAAAAACCCTCATCAAAACAAAAAGATATTCTACTGATTGAGAAAAGACATTTGCACATCAGATATCTAACAAGGATTTAAAAACAGAAAAATATACAAAGGGGAGAGGATCTGAATAGACTCTTCCCAAAGTAGACATACAGATGGCAAATAGGCACATGAAAATATACTTCACCTCTCTTGTTATTAAGGAAATAAAAGCAGCAATGAAGTATTACTTCAACCTGTGAGAATGCCTTTATTTTAAAGACTAGAAGCAAGAGGCATTGGTGAGAATGTGGAGAAAACAGAACCCTTATACACTGCTAGTGGGAGTGTAAATTGGTGCAACTATTTCAGATTAACAGTATGGAGATTCTTTGAAACAACTGAGAATGGAAATTCCACATGAACCAGCTATTCTATTTTTTGATAATTTAACACAACAAAACTATTCAAAGAGTTATATAAACCCTCATGTTCATTGCAATATTATTTAAAATAGCCAAGAGATGGAAACATCTAAGTGCCCAACTAATGATGAGTATAAAGAATGTGAGATATATATGAGATATATATATATATAAATATATACACAAACATATATATATATATATATACGTACAATAGAATATTACTTAGGTAATGAAAAAGATGACATTTGCAGCTACCTGGACAGACCTGGAGGGAAGTATATTTAGTGACATAAGTCAGAATTAGAGAGACAAACATCATATGATATCATTCATACATGGCATATTTAGAGAAAATAAACAGACAAATGGACCAAATCAAACAAAAATAGACTTTTAGTGATTACTAGAAGAGTAAGGGAAGGGTGGTGGACATATTGTATAAAAAGTGCTAATTATTGGTGAAGGATAGAACTGGACAGTTGGTGGTGAACTAAATGTATTATACACAGAAGCTGATTTACAATAATGCACATAGTAAGCTTAAATAATGTTGTGATGTAATGTTACTTCAATCAAATTAAAAAAAAGAAATAAACACAAAAAAGCAATTGCTTGTAGGTCAAAAAAAGGTAGATGGTGAAGAAAAAAAGTGAGTTTTCTCTACACATAAGAAATCATAATCCTACTTAGGTTGGGTAAAATACCCAAATTGAAAAATCAGAGTTTGAAATTAGAGTGGTGATATTTAATATTGAAACAAATTGTGACAGACACTCTGCTTTCAGATATATGTGAGAGGGTTTGATAAATATTTTTTTCATGGCCAAACTAGACCTCTTGTAAATGTTTTGTGGTAAGATCGAAATCATCATAATTAACATTAATAATTAAGGACATCTACTAATAATTTTACTGAGTTTCTTCTTACAAATTTTCTTCTTTCTAATGATGTGACTTCTTTTTTTGTGGTCCCAAGGTTTGCAGAGCCCCTGGAAAGCATACAACTTGACATTAGCATTATTTCCTTACCAGATCCCCAGGAAGCCTCAGTTTAAAGAAGTCTTAGTAACAGTTCTATGGAGTGAGAATCTATTTAAGTGAATAAACATTAAAAACAGAGAAGTATCAAGAATTAATCTCTGTCAACTGCAAAATATATAGGCACTGGTGAAACTTTTTAAAATGAATAATTATTAAAGAATAAATATGTCAAAGGAAAAAATTTCCCCTTCACTGCACCAAATCACAATATCTACTGTTGAAAGGGACCATTTTCAAATGAAGAACTGCTAAGTGAAAAAAAAAAAAAAACTATTAAAAGAAATCATTTTCCAGGCTATGAGCCTGCATTAGCAATTTTACACTTATGTCTTGCCTATATATCCTAGCATATAGTTTTTAAATGATATTGATATACTCATAAACAATATATTACCTACTTGGAAGAAAGCCTATTCATTACCTGGTAGATATTTAGATAGCAGTTTACATATCAGAAAAACTGATGTGGAATTTATATACTACTAGAAAGGAAAAACATTCTCTAATACCAGGGAGATGGGAGAAAAACATGAATACATAATTGATTCTACTGAAATAGATGAACATCAATTACCAGGGTTCAAGTTTCAGTGTCCTTGGGCACTTTCCCCAGATCATGAGTTCCTTTCTTGCTCATGAATGTATAGGAGAATGTGTAAAGCAGCAGCTATCAATCTTTCCTCTTATACAGCTACATACATACTAAAGTATTGGATATCCTTTTGTCTCATTCAAGAAACTTCAAAGAATTCCACTGACCAGAAAAATTTAAGGTATTAAAGCAATAACTGTATGTCCTAACTTATATGAAGAGCAAGCAGATCATTTACTAATTTGAATTTTCTGTTAGCAGTCATTCATCATTACATATAACAATTGTGGCATATCAGTATCTCAAAATCAGTTATATAACACTATTTCTTTTTTAATTAGTTTTATTGAAGCTCATAACATTCTAACATTATATAGGTTTAAGGTGTGCATTTTTGTAAATACACATCTATATATCATGCATTAAGTTAATATTATTAGTCTTCTTCTATTCTTCTTCCTTCTCTTCATTTTTTTTTTTTGAAAGGAAGGTGCAGGCAGGAATGAAGGTGAATAAGGCAGGCAGGCACAAAGAGAGAGGAGGAAGAAACAGTTATCTATTTTATTTAGTTGTTAATCTTGATTATCCTTTAGAGTGCTGGTCTCAAAGCTAAGTCCTTGGGATGTCTGATGGCCTTATCTGCTGGGCCACCAGAGTGTGACCAGTTCTACTTCTAAATTTAATTCATATGGGTAAGGCAAAAGGAGGGGAGCTGATTTAGTTCTACGTGTAAAAGGTAAGTATATAAGTCTCCAAATATTTCCTCAGTGACTAATCTCAGAGTACTGAACATGGTGACTGTCAATGCATGGTCAAATAAATAGTGGAAGCATTTTGTTTGTTAAAAAGTGTGCCCTTTCCTGCATTCATATCTGACAACTAACAGTTAAATAACATTATGAACAATATTGACTAGGGCCACTTATTTTGTCTGTTACATTGGAATAACTAAGTTTATACTCTAAAGTTAGGATTTTAAATCCTCCACAATGATGACGATAAATTTTCTGGAAAGATTAGACATTGAAAATCATTGTTTTACTCAGGCCTCACACATCATCTAAAAAGAGGATACTTGGAACTTCTAGACTGTACTTGTAGAGTAGGTGGTATGTGGGTATGTCTAGTGGGTATGTCTGAAGCTCATTTAAAAGAATGAAATATAAGTGATCATTAAAAGTAACTCTTCATCTGTTGAAATTTTGTCATGAGTGCAATAATTCAGTCATGTCTTCAGACTCCATTTCTAATTTTAGATTTCCTGCTGTCTCTATCACATCTGCAGTTATTTCCCTCACTAAAGTCCTTCAGTGGATCCTTCAAAGTCATGCATGAAGGGTGGAATCAACTTTTCCTAACTTCATATTAATGTTGATATTTTGATCTCCTCCTAAGAATCATGACAGCTCTCAATGGTATGTAGAGTGGTGAATTTATTTCTAGAGGGTCATTGATTTATTTTGCCTAGATCCATCAGAAGAATCACTATCTATGATAGCTAGCACATTATAAAATGTATTTCTTACATAATAAAATTTGAGAATCAAAATGACTTTCTTGACTGCATGATTCATTGGTTACAGAAAAGATGTTCAAGTAGGCTTGAAAGCAACTTGCATTTCTATCAGAACTTGGGTGATCAGGTGCATTGTTAATGAGCAATTATATTTTGAAAGGAATTTTTCTTTTTTCTGAAAAGTTGGCCAGTCAGTTTGATATCAGTAAGCCATGTTGTAAACAGATGTGACTTTTTTTTTCCTTCTACTTATAGGGCACAGGCAATGTAGATTTATTACAATTCTTAAGAGCTTTAGGATTTCTAGAATGGCAAATGAACATTGACTTCAACTTAAATTCACCAGTTGCATCTGCTCCTAACAAGAAAGTCAGCTTGTCCTTTGAAGCTTTGAAACCAAGCATTGACTTCTCTCTAGTGATGAAAGTCCTGTGGCATCTTCTTCCCATATGTTTTGTTTACATTTAAAATCTACTGCTTGGTATAGTTACGTTCATCAATGATATTAACTAGATCTGAATACCTTACCTCAGGCTCTATGTCAGCACTTGCTGCTTTGCCTTGCATTTTGATTATATAGAGAAGGCTTCTTTTCTTCAACCTCATGAACTGACCTTTGCAAGTTTCAAGTTTCATTTTTTTTTTTTTTCCAACTTCTTCAGTCTCTCAGCATTCACAGAATTAAAGAGAGTTTGGGCCTTGCCTTTGATTAAGCTTTTGTTTAACAAATGTTATAACTGGTTTGATCTTCTATCCAGACAAATAAAGCTTTCTCTATATCAGCAATAAGGCTATTTTCCTTTCTTATATTTGTGCATTCACCAGAAGATCATTTTAAATTTCCTTCAAGAGCTTTTCTTTCTCATTCGCAACCTGGCTGAATGCACAAGAGGAACAAGATACCTAGCTTTTGACCTGTCTGGTCTTTTAACATACCTCCTTTAATAAAATTAATTATTTTTAGCTTTTGATTTAAAGTGAGACATATGCAAATCTTCCTTTTACCTGAAGAGAAAGAGGCCATTGAAAGGTTATTAACTGACCTATTTTAAATGTTGTTTCTCAAGGACTAGAGAGTTCAAGGAGAGAGAGAGGTGGGGAATGATCTTGTGAAGCAGTCAAGCCACAGACAACATTTATTAGTTAAGTTTTCCATCATCTGTGGCACAGTTCATTGTGCCCCAGAGCAATTACAGTAGTAGCATCAATGCCCACTGATGACCATAGCAGATCTAATAATAAAGATGAAGTTTGAAATATTGTGAGAATTACCAAAACGTGACACAATGACATGAAGTTAGTGCAAGATGTTGGAAATAAAAGGGTGCTCGTTGACTGCTGAATGCAGGGTTGCCACAAAACTTTAATTTGTAAAAAATGCACTATCAGCAAAGTGCAATAAAATAAAGCACAATAAAATGAAGTGTGCCTCTATGTGCTAACATTATGTATTTACACCTTAAACTGTTTAATGTTATGTGTCAGTTATGTCTCAATAAAACTAGGAAGAACAAACAAACTAAAAAAGAAAACTTAAGGCTTTAGCAGCTGCAACTCAGGTATTGAGCTTTGTATTCAGAAACACATGCCTGAGTTAGGTATTCTGATTCTAATTGACTTAAATCTTCTAATTATATGCAGATGATCAATGGAAATTATGCTCATTTGTTTTTCATGTGGTAGTGAAGTTATAATCTCTGCAGTCAACACTTTGGAACCCACTGATTTTAATTATATTCTTTTATTTAGAACAACATATTCATAACATTCTGGACTTTGACTTACTCTTTCAGATCTTTCTGGTTTAAAAATTCTAAAATTCTTGTTGAAAACACAAAATTAACATATGCACCTAATCAATGCTTTCACTGAGTTTAGAGAAATACATATTTACTTAAGAATAAAATATATTTTCAACATAATTATGAAAACTTGATTTAGAATTAAGCAGTTCCATGCTTTTCACCCTCAGTCATCTACTGATAAATGTCATCGGCTTATTAGCTTAGAGAATCAAGCTTACATGCATGGTTAGCGGGTTAAATTCTGGTTCCTCTGAATTTCTTTCTGAGCAATGTTCTTGCATGAAGAGATAATGTAATTAATACTTGGCCCACAAACTGCAAATGCCTGGCTGTTTTACTGCCTTATCCAGCATGATGCAACTTAGACTATTGTCTCTTTTCAGCTTATGGAAATTTTTTGTGACGACAGAGTGACCAAAACATAATGTCCTAGCTCAGTTTAAGCAAGTGTGTATTTAAGCATAAATGTCAAGCAATTCTTTCTAAGTGTAATTTTCTGAGCTAACTCAATCACAGTAACACTTTGGTTAAATTAGCATTCAGCTAACCGAAAGAAGACAAGATGCAATAATTTACTATTTTTTTAACTTGAAAAATTTTCAATTTCTATTACAGTACATATTTGCATGACATTAAATAGTATAGCTTTGCAAGAGACCTGGGAGAAGTCACATAATTTAGGAACTTAACTGTAATTCATTGACTGGTGCAGAAGAAAAGGAACTTTAGAAGGGAAGGAGAGGAAGTTGTTTATATAGTAAAGGTGGGAATCAAGAGAAAAATTTTTAAAAAATTACTTTCCTTACTTGAAATATGTAGGACACAAATATTTCAATGAACTAATTATAATTTAAGCTCATTTTATAAAAAAAGCTTAATTTCAGACTTTCCAAAATTAAAAAAACAAAACAAACAAAACAAGTGGCAATTCTAAACATTCAAATAATGTTTTTATTCCTATCAATAGGATAGACAAGGTAACATGCACACATTTAAAGGTGTTTGTGGGAGTGAGAAATGTCTGAGCCTGTGTCCAGGTTTTACCATGCTAGTTGCTGGCTTGAAAATATTTCTTAACCTCTTTATTTATCACAGTGTTTGGATTTATAATTTATAAATTTAACACAAATTATTATCTACTTAGATTTGTAAAAGAGAAAGTGGTGAAGGTGTATATGATAAACCCTGAAGCTCAGCATGAGTCCACACATGTGAACCAGACAGACAATGTCCTTTGGAAATCTGATAATACTGTTTTGATAATCCATTGGAATTTCATTTTAGCTTTAATTTGGAAATCAAGGTAGCAAAACATTTTTTATTTTGTGAAAGAAGTTTCTAGGGTATCTTAGGAAATTCAAGAATTCACTGATTTATGAACTTTCTCACATAAAGCAACAATCAAGAAGACAAGAGACAAGTATATACCATACAAGGTGCTTACCTCAATTTATAGGCTCAACTTTATATGAGTTCACGAGGAAGTAAAATCAAAGGATGAGTAAACTAATCTGTGGGTTTTGCTAATGCATGTGGTAAAAGGAGGAGAAGAAGGTAAGAGCAAGAAAGGAGAGAGGAGACAACAACTCAGTAGGAACCATCTTTGGAGTAAGATTCCAGCTATGAAACTTACTTATTAGGTGACTTTAGTTAGCTTTAAAAACTCTTATTCCGTATTTTTGTTTTCTCATCAATAAAGTGGGATAATGTTCTTTGCCTCATGGAATTAAATTATATGAAGAGCAAGGGCTGAGCATAGAGCCTGGGACATGGTTGATGATTTACAATTGGTGTATGGTACTGTGGAGATCAGGGAGATAGGAAAAGTCTAACTTGAGTGTCTCACATTTACTCTTGAATTAATACTTCTCATTGACCTTATATCTTTCATGCTCAAGTCTTCTACTGCTCTTCCATCACTTTGCTATTAATCAGTAAAGGACATGTTTATAATTAGTCAGGTTTCTTTTAGAAAGTCATTTGTTAAAAAAATATCATCTCTATTTACAAAGTGTCTCTAGACATTGAAGACTTATTTCTTGAATATAAAGACATCCTGTTATCTTCCTTTTTACTAAATATCAAGATTTGGTCTTAGAGGTCTGTTGTTTGTCTTGATTTGTGTGCTCTCTTAATGTTACTGAGAACCATTTCTTTTGCTTCATGTAATTAAATTACTCGGGTTTCAAGAAAGCAATAATGTTCATTTAACAGTAATTTCTTTTAGATTGTCTCAATTATTTTATCTGAATGCTTTATGTTTTTATATAATATGTTCCTAGAAGCATATACTGAAAGCAAAGGAAGAGACCTGTGAAAAGATTACCTTGGCCAAGTGGACACTGTGGAAGATGGGCTTGAATAAGCTTGTTGAGATTACAACTTGTAGGGCTGCCTGCTAAGAGGTAGTAGAGTGTTCAGATAACCCCTCTCACCCCTAAACAGAAAGAAGCTTCATGTGGAAAAATGACTGCAGGGAGTATGCAGCACACCTAGATGAGAACCACAAGTGCACCATCGAAGTAGTCTTTCCTCTTTTTCTTGTTGACCTGGGTGGTATCCAGAGCAACAGTTGGTGTAGGTGGGTAATGGAGGGGAAGGAAGAATGAAAAGACAAATCATGGCCCTTGGGTCAGCCTGTGCTGGGATGGAGGGAGAGAAACCTGGAATTGGTTGTGAGATTCAGGTTTTTAATTTAAACTAAAATGGAATTTTTTAATATCTGAGAATGAAATGGTGTTGGGCATGATTGGGGCCAATGTCAGAGATCAGAAGAGCAGAGCAGAGATCAATGGTGGAAAAAAAATAACTATTTTATGTTTAAACTACAGAGTTCAGTTTGTTTGGTAGTGTAGGAAGTACTAAGGGAAGGACAGAGTTTCTTCTGAATGCCTACTTGATGCTCATTTATCTAATCGTGTATTAATCTCCTAAATGTTGAAAAAATATTTTTTCTTGTGTGGCCAGAAATATGTATGTGACTTTTTCCATTAGAGTTCAAAAGAGAATTTCAGGACAATGTCCTAAGCAAGTGGAATAAAGAACACTTTAAAACACAATGTCCTGAGCACATGGAATAAAGAACACTTTAAAAACAAGGTCTGTCACTTGACACACCTTTCCTGGCCCCCTGCTCCCTTGCTTTGTCTATGCTGTAAAAATCAAAGGGAATGGTTACATGTTGGGTCAGTATCACAGTCCACTTAAAGATGGAGCCCTGGCTATATAAGAAACCAGCCTGGAACAGTCTGACATGGAGTGGGGAGGGACAGACAGAGGAAAGGCATCTATGTTCTGTACACCACACTGAAGGATTCTCTGGACCATGAGTCATGCAAGCGGGGTGAGTGCTAGATAGTATGCACTCTGATGTGAAGATTTCAGTGGGGCAGCATTTTGGAGAAGACAGCTGCAAGTCTAGAGACTGAATGATTCTGACTATATCCATAAACATACATTTAATCTGAAAATGTTTCATCAACACCAAAAAAAAATTATGCATGATTATTATTATTTAAATTTCAGTTTAATAAAGTAATAACTTACTTAAATTAATAATAACAATATTAATAAATGGCCAATATTAAGTATTTACTATGTGCCAGGCACTGTGCTAAGCACTTTACATGCATTATCTTATTTAATACAATGATCCAAAGTGGTAGGTTGTGATATTTTCTTCATTTTATCTTGTAAGAGAGAAAACAGTCTTGAAAAAATGTCTTATCTATGCTAACTGCTAGTAAGAGAGAGAATAACTAACAGATAAGCCCAACTCCAAATCTCAGATTCTTGATTACAAGTAAAAGGGTGAGACTTTGAGTGTGTGTTTATAAAGTTTATCATAATATGAAATAAAGAAACTGCAAATACTGCGATTCATAACAAGAGATTTCATAATAATAGAAAATTTATATTTTAGGGAAGAGTAAACATTCCTAAATTTCAAGTTATATAATTGCCTATTTTATTCTTTTCATTTATATGTTAGAAATTGGTGTTGTAAAGATACAACTTACAGAATATTAAAGTTAATTTAAATGAAATATTAATGTTGTTGCATTTATAGTACCATCATACAACATATTTAACAAAAATATTTTGTTATTTGGACCATAATATATTTCAAATATATTTCAGTTTCAATTCCTTAAATGTGATTTCCTCTCTTGAGTGTCAACATTTTAAATGATAGAGAAGTCATTTTATTACCTCATCCCAAATTTATATACTGGTTTGACGATAACAACACATCTCCAAAATTAAACAAAGAGATCTCTATATCCAGCTAATCTATAAATTGTAAAGAATTTGTACTGTAAGTAAACACAAATGTACATTAAAATAAAAACAATATATATTTGTATGACTACTTTGAAGTCTTAATAATATGCTGGACTAAACTGATTTTTATTAAATTATTGATTAGTAAGAGTTTTGTGATGACTGAAAAATTCAAAATATACCTGAGAGAAATATTTAAAATATACCCAGAGGAAATTGCAAGAAAATTGAAAATTTTTTGATGTGTCTCTGGAAAAGGAGCAATTCTAAGGTAAAAATGTATTACTAAAACTGCTTTGGGATTTAGAATATTCTAATAAGAGAATTTTAGAGAGACTCAAAACCTTCAACTCAATATCCCCAAAGTGAGACCTTTCCTCTTCTAAGCAGCTGTTGATGTACAAAGTTTAGTTGACCCATTAGAATGGTATCATCTTTTAAAACACAGAACATGTACTTAATTGACTCAGAGTGTGTCACTTGAGAGGATGTCTCAGGATACTGGTGTCCCTTTATATCTGTGCTGCCTGACAAAACAGGCACAACACCTGACACTTAGTTCAACACCATTAGCATCTCAACCCTACGTGGTACCAAAGCACTAAAGCATGAAGTAGGTAGCACAAGTCTCTTGCAACTTACTTTCAAAGGAGATTACTTCATACATTTTTTATACTATTTCTCTTGTCTTCTATAAGAACTTAATGGACTAAAGTATGTCTTGGATATAGAATTAATGATAAAATGGAGAGACAGGAGCAATATGATTGAGGTAGCTGAAGAAATCAACACAGAAGACTTTTAAATGCATCATTTGAATATAATTTAGCTTGAAAAGTAACTGTTTTGTCAAAATGATTTTTGATAGCACAAGGAGATTTATACTAGATATAGTTTAAAGGGATTATTCATCCCAAAAGTATTATTTTCAAAATGAATATTTATAAAGAGCCTATGAATTAAGCAGTAATCTTTGCCGTTACCGAAACACAATTAACAGTATGCAAAATTAGGCAGTGATTTTTAGAAAATATGTGAGCGTAAGTACTACTATTGGCAGTCATTTCAGTATCTGCAGTGAACACATAAAATGAGCACGGCTAACCTGTTATGCTCTTAATTAATGAACACCTGTACCCAGTGAAAGCATGGCTGATTTTATGAATGCATGGAAATCCAATAAGGCTATTAATGTTCAATTTTAAATTCATACTATTGAAAAACTAGCAGAAGAAACAACTTGCAATAGGCAAAGCAGAAAAGTTGGATTTTCTGTGAATGAATCCTTCCCAATACATTGAGGGTACTTGATCTTTTATTTTCTTGGTTGCTTAATTTTTATCTGAAAATAATGTGAGCATCCTTTGTATGATTATTCACACATAATACAAGAGTTGACTATTTGGAATTCTTTTCTCTTTTTTTTGAAATAATCAGAACTGGTATTTTTTGAGAAAGAATTAGATAATTAATTTTAATTATCATAAGCTTTGGTAATTTTTAAGAAGCCACAGATCACATTTTTATCCACTTCTGTAGCTGTAGTACAAATGAACATTGTTAATTCTTAGTCTTCTATGCACATGTCACCTACCTCAGTATTGGTGTGAATAGGGACATAAAAAAAGGCAAGAAAAAGAATATTCCCTTTCAGTCTTTCAACAAAGACATATGAAGTATTAGTACCAGACACTGTTCTAGGATTATTAGGATTCAAAAATTATTACTGCATGTAAAAACATTATTATTTGTTTTTCCCCTCCCTGTAGCTGCAATTTACTTCCACCCCTTTCTCGACAGTTTTCAATTGTACTCATAGACATTATCGAGTTGTGTTTGCCTAAATACAGTTGTATAGGGCCGCAAAGGATTAATCTCAATAAAACTCTGTCCAAAGTTGTTGAAGATTTACAAAATTTTTTTTTATGGAAATGTACAGACAGAACTGAAGGGGAGTAGGCAGGCAGACAGAAATAGAGAGGAGGAAAAAACAATTCACTGCTTTTTATTTATTTTATTCAGTTGTTTATATTGACTGTTGCCCTTGGCACCATGTCTTTGGGATACATGTAGAGTCTGCCATGGTGGACTTATCCAGAGGCTTCCAGGCTGCACCAAAATATTTCTTCATTTTTTTCAGGTGATAGACAAGAAAAAGTTTATTTTAAATAAAGCTATTGACTACCCTTATGTTTCACAAGAAACGTTTCAGACTACCTCATTCTGAAAGATTGCTATGGTTTCTAAATGAATGGGCATGCGTTTTATATCTAAACTCCAGTAAGGCAGTAGGACAAGTGAAGACCATGTTTGTCCTCACTAAATGTAATCTAATCATATTAGATAGTGAATAGTAATATATAGAGTTCTAAGGAAGTATCCTATAATTAAAGAAATCTGTTATGAGTAAAGAAAGAAGGGTGATAAATAAAAATGTTATTTTAAACTTCATAGGTTTGCTATATTGAATAAATGTATAACTGGGAGAAGAAACTAAGTTCTTCAACTGCAGGATAAAGATGGGTGCAGGGGGTGGGAGGAAATTGAATCATCTAAACACTTACATTTGGGGGACTAAGGAGAAAAAACTATATGAAGAAAAACAAACTGGAAGAACTTTTCAAAGAAATTATTTAAAAATTTATTAAAAGAACACTATTATAACATGATATATGTTTAAGTTGTGCAGGATCAAATCAACATCTGTATGTAACACATTAAGTTTTAACACCACCAGTCCAATTCTATCCTTTACCATATAATTGAGAGAATGATTTTATGATATCCAGATAAGTGGATGAGAAGAACTTGGACTAAGGCAAGCAACTTATTTTCAAAATAAGTTATACCAAATAGAATTCTGACTCTAAATATTTACCTGCTTCATTTGTGCGGATCATTCGAGAAGGGGTACTTGGATCTCCAGTCCCAATTGGATTGGTGGCCACAACTCTAAATTCATATTCCACCCAAGGGTTCAGGTCCACTGCCATGGCTGACTCCATGTCCCCTGTTATGATTTCTGGGACTAAGGGAGGAAGGAGATTTCATGTCATCAGATGGACTTCAGAGTCATTACAAATGTTCATCAAGGATAGCCCAGGCACTGAAGCAGTCAGAAGACTGACTGATGCATACTTACGTATAGTACATGGACCTGGTGTCATCTCTGGTCTCATTAGTAAAACAAAATTCAATGTTCAGGAATGAAGCACTTATGCATGTCAAAGTTTCTTGTAGTTCATTAGGATTCTTTTATCTTATCTTTTTACATAAATTGCCATGAATTTCCATTATTTGCACTGAAAATCATTTTCAGTCCTTTAGTCCTTGACAAGAGGCCAACTAGTGTTCTATTTTCAGCAAATAGCTCTTGAATTTCTAGGGAAATTTCTTGAACAGCTTGTCTCTCCTAGTTTGGCAAACATGCTTAGCCACTTGGCAGTTCAAAGCAGAAGATTAAGAATATGTCTCTTTAATTTAAAACTCTAGTTTAAAAGGTACAAACTATGGTTATAAAACAGTAAGTCAGGGGAATGTTATGTATAGCATGGTAACTATAGTTAATAATACTGTATTGCATATTTGAAAGTCCTAAGTTAAGAGTAACTTTTACAAGTTCTCATCACAAGAAAAAAATTGTAATTATGAATGACAGATACTAACTAGGTTTATTGCGGTGATTACTTCACAAACTATTAAACAAGTCATGATGTACATTTGAAATTAATATAATGTGATATGTCAATTACATTTCAACTTAAAATATTGCAGTTTTGGGGATCTAAGTAGAAGTTCTGAACTATTCTTAGAGTGACTTTTGTACTACATCTAATTTTATTAAACATTTTCAACAAAAATTACCATGTGGTAAGACTTTTTTTTTCATTATATATATATATATACTCTATTTAAGACTACTCTTCTTGTTCACTCATCTCTGCTGTCTAGGAAATATTTTTGGAAGAATATTTGTTACAGGGGTGAAGATGGGAAAAATGGAGACTCTACCGTATGATGTACAAAGACTCTCGGAATTTGTATCGGTGTGATAGAGTAGTCGGGACTCTTAACTGCTGACTCAATGCAGTTTTACAAAGCTGACTAGGTGGAATTAAATATATCTTAGATTTTTTTCCATTAAAAATTCTTGAAAAGTATCACAAGAATGTTATGAAACCTGTGAAAAGTGAATAATCAGGCCATAGTGTGGGCTGCCTGATGAATCCATTAGCAATGCAGAGCTGGTTTTTATAAAGCAGTGAAATGAGATTGGAAAGTCTGTCCACTTTTTCTGCGTTAACAACTCAGCAATGTCTTTGGAGTCTACTGAAACAAAGCTTTCTCAAAACTTCGTCTTCGTCTAGTCTTAACCCAATTTTTAGGTTTCTTTCTTGAGAATTGTACAGATTATTTGCTTTGTCTAATTATGTACTTCCATTCTCGTGAACCCGCTCCAATTAAACCCTTACCTCCAGCTGCTGCCACAGTTGTTCCTGTCAAGGTTACCAATGGCGTGCACCCTGGTGGCTTAGTGGTTAAGTTTTCAGCCTTTGGGACCAGAGGAACAACCAAGAGGAGCAACAAAATTATTAATGTTTAGAATATCAATTCTTTAATGTCTTTTTATTTCTCTCAGGATGAGAGCCTATGTCTTATGACTGTAGTCCTGACAACCCTACGTAATTCATCGTCTACTATTCTCCCTAAAGCTCTCCTGCCTAACTGGTCTTTTATTGTTCTTGCATGTAGTACTTCTGGTGGCTTTGTTGGTTATTGCTATCTGGGCTGTTTTCCCTTGATTACTGGTTTAGCTTAATCCATACCGCCTTCAAAAATCCACTCAGGTGTACCTCCTCCATGAGATTTATCTTGGCCACTCTATTTAAAATTGCAACCTACCCATCATGGATTAAAGTGTGGTCTCTCAAAATACTTATGTTGAAGCTCTAATCCCCATAGTGCCTGTTTTGGAGTTAAGACCTCCAAGAAAGTAATCCAGATTAAACGAAGCCATAAGGATGAGGTGCCGATGTGATAGTACTAGTATTCTTATGAGAAGAAATATCAGAGAACCGACTTTCTCTCTCTCTGTCTCATGTGAGGACAGTGGGAGGCTATCTAAAGTCTGCCAGCCTGGTGGAGAGCTCTCACCAAAATCAAATCAGCTGGCTCCAAGATCAGGAATTCCTAATTTCCAAAACTATCAGAAAATAAATTTCTGTATTTTAAGTCACCAAATTTATGTTATTATTTTATTTTATTTTTTAAAGGAAAGGTGCATACAGGAATGAAAGTGACTAGGCAGACAACCGGAAGGAGAGGAAGAAGCATTTTCATTTATTTAGCTGTTCATCTTGGTTGTTGCCCCCGGTCCCAGGATGTGAACCTGGGTCCTGTCCTTGGTATGTATGTGAGCTGTGCTCAGCTGGTGAACCTAACCAATATTCCACCAGAGAATGCCAAATCTACAGTATTTTGTTATGGCATTCCAAGCTGACTAATCACTGCCTCTATCAGTACTTCTGCTATACTTACAAAACATTTTTTTTTTCATTAACTTCCAATATGCAATAGAATTTACTTGTTTAACTTTTGTTTGTTATTTGTCCTTATCCATGAAAACACAATCTCCACAAGGATAAAGACTTTCATTTTATTTGTTTGCAAATATATCCGAGTGCCTAGAACATTGCCTGGAGGTGACAGGTACATTTTTATTGAATAAATGAAAGGGGAGCTCAAATTACTAAACTTGATCAAAGGTGGCACAATTTCTGGTTTAATCTTGATGTAATTATTTCATGCTTTATGTTAAAAAATAAAAATAAAATATAAAAATGTCTTCTCTCCCAAGGATCTGTATATAATTTATATAATTCTATTGTCTCTTGTTTACATTGCTATAGTATTTTTGATATTTATTTTACGCCTCAGTCTGTGTGCCTTTCTCACCACATTCATCACCAGAGTTCTAGTGCCCTTTTCTGCCTTGTTCCTGCCTCTCTAACACTCTTTCCTCTCACACCCCTGGAAGGGCTACATATATTTATATCATCTCAGCTATAACTATGAGGTTTAAATACTCTCTTCCCTATCCCATATCCTCTTCACCATTCTTAATTCTAATCCTTTTTTTAAAAAGGAAAAAAAATACAGATTTATAAAGTCTAAATTCATTGTTTATTATAAAGGTTATAAAATAATTATAAAAGCATAAGTTGAAGTCAATATTTTTTGTGAAATAGCATGCAATATGCAATTAATTAGAAACAAACTTTTAAAAAGAAAGTCAGAATTTTTATTTAAAAAGTAACATTATGGATATTAAAGATAATGGATCATGTATGCCAAAATAAGTATTATTAAATTTTTAAAGGTATCTTTGTATACAAATTTTTTTTCCTGGAACTATGGGGGCAATTCAATATCAAAGGAAGCATCTGTTTCAGAGAGCACATAAGGCTAAAGAGAGTGGAAGACTCTAATTTGATTCAGGGAAAGATGTTGAAATGCTTTTCCTAGTAAAATGATCATATCCAAGAATTAAATTAATAAAATACTAAATAAGCATTTCTAATTGACACATTTATTAAAGAATTAGTCAGTGGCAAACGTAGTCACAGTTAGAAGACATATTCACTGATGGAAGAATATTTAAGAAACATATCTGATTTAATGACCAAGCAATCATCTGATTATAGGTGACTTGGTATTTCACAGCATATATGGTAAAAAGTAGCCAAGGCAACACATACTGCTCAACGATATGAAGACAGTTCAGGCTTCCAAATTTAAATGCAATTTGTTTGAACAGAAAAAGATTCTGAATGGAAATTATCTATATTTATGGTTATTTTCATATTTTCTTCAAAATGAATAAATGATTCTCACTGACTGTCACTTGATTTGAGTCTGAGTTGTAGGTACACAGTGTTGATAAGCTAATGCCAGTGGTGCTCAGCCAGAAGGTTTATGTACAGCTATCTACATTGTCAAAAATAAGGAGCTTACTGGTGTTGCCCTTGTGGTTTAGCAGTTAAGGTTGCCAGGTGTAGTTCACAGACATTCCAAGAATAAGAGTTCCTGACATGGGGCATGGGGAGGTGGGGAAACAACTGAAATGATGAACTAAATGAAAATAAAGAAATGCTTCTTCTTCCTTTCTCTTCCTGCCTGCCTGTCTGCCTGCCCACTAGCCTTCATTCTTGCCAGCACTTTTCCTTTTAAAAAATGTTTAAAAAATTACAAAAAGAAATTAGGAACTTACCATTTTTGAAATTCATGTTGGCATATTAAGGATTTTTTAATGCTTTTTAAACACTACCCTATTATTCACATTAACATTGAACTGCAGACCCATTTATTTTAGTCTAAGACATTTCTGCTTTGTGCCTGTCTCGAAATTGATTTAGGTGAGGGAGCAACTACAGAAACAAAAGAGCAATTGTGGAAGTGATGTGGCCCCAAAGGGACTCTTTTCCTATGATAGGCATAAACGAAGTTCTATCATTAAGTTGGAGGCTAAAACCAGGAAGGATTTGGAACAGTTCCTTTAAGTGCACAGAAGTAGAGCATGGCTCCTTGGGAAATCTGTCGTAAGGATGACATGCATCTACTAGTAGCTGCAAGAGATGTCAAATTTTGGAGAAATGAGTGACCTTACTGGGTGAAGAAACATCTTGCTGGAGACCTATTACTATGAAGAGTGAGAGAAGCTGATTATATAAATGTATTTTTGAAAAATATGTATTTCCTTTTATACACAGTATTACCATAGCTTTTTGTATTTTTTATTTTTAAAAACTTTATTAAGCAAAACCAAACAAGAAAGGAAGGTAAAAATAATACAATAATACATAAACCCTCTCTATCACTTGATCCTATATTCTTTGTTCAAGTATAAATATAGCATTAGTTTGGAGGAATTGAAAGGGTTTTGATAAACCTTCAAAAAACTCTATCAAAAGGGTCTCTCTCTTCTCTCAAGTCATTTTTAATGAGAAATTTCACCAATTGTCATTCATCAAATTGAATGTTTTTAAAAACTTTTCGATCAGTACTTGCTGAAGTGAATTAAAAAAAAAAAAATCACCTCTTAACTCAAAAATGTTTCCAGGATTCAAATTATATTAGAAAGATAATGCAACTTTATAGTAAGACTTCTGAAACATTTCAGCAAACTCCAAAAATAACATTTCATGCAAATGTTTAAGCTCACTTATATACATGCACACATACAAGCTCTCTGATTATTCTTTAGCCTATGCCAAATAGATATTTATATAAATATGTTTATAATATTATATATGTGCAAAACAAAAATAAAGTAGAAAGAGGTGAACCAAGACTGGAGAGGAATCAGAAAGTAAGAGATAAATAGAGTAGAAACCATGGGTCTGGGAGAAGAATTAGATATGCTGGGTGCCATGGCAAGTGACAGGTAAGAAGTACAAGAAGCTGGGCTTGGGATGAGCTGGGACATATACAATCAATGAGAAAAATTTCTTAGGGTGTATCTTGTATGAGCAGCACATGTGGTAAGAGTGAGGAGTACAGCTGGAGGTAGAAGAATGGGTGTGAGGCCCAAGAGCAGATCTACAGGTGAATTCTTGGCTGCAGAACAAAAGGATTGAGCTGTCTTACTAAGGATAAGATGGGGGCACTGGGTGGAGGTTAAAGAATTCTCCTCTTCATATGATTTGATTTTGTATTTTCTGAATTATCTACTGAATTTAGAGATTCTCCCAATTTCTTGTGTCTGCAAAGGTATCACCAGGATAAAATGTACCAGTAATAAGACTAATACCAACAATTTATGTATCACAAAATAAACATGTACATATATGTAGTACACTATAATGATAATCAAACTGAAATCTATAAATCAGGGACTTAAACTTCAAGAAAAGCACAAATATTATGTTGTTGCATGCAGGTGAATATATTTCCTTTCCCTCAAATTATAACTTTTTCAGAAAAATAAGCTTTTGCTCTAATTTAATTTATGTTAGCAAAATGCACCATTTTGCTCTTGTAACATTCTGGTTACATGAGTTTTATAGTTACTGCACTCAGATATTTTACTGATTTTACATTTTATTTCTAAATAGATAAATCAATTTTATATTTAGATACCCAGTAAAGCAAAATCACAAATTCTTACTCAGTATGGACAACTGCTTTTGAGATTACATTTTATAAATTTACCATACACTTTCAAATAGTAGATAAATATCTAATAACTATCAAGTGAGTTTAATTTTACATATTCCCTTTAGACAGTCACATTTGGAGAGTGAGAGGAGAAACTGAGTTATAACATGAAAACCATCCGGGAAGAAATTATTTTTAAAAGAGTCCAACCATAATGCAAATATCTTAGAGATAGGCATTAGAATGCTGTTTTAAATAACCTAATTTTATGTTACATTTTCTTTTTATAAATAAAATAGTTGTGTGACTATAAAGGAGTAGCATAAGGAATTAGAGTAATGTAACAGTGTTGGATCCGTTTGATGGTTGATTGAATCTTTGTAATAAAATTTCATAGAATTTTATAAAGCTATACCTTAAAGATTGCAAACGAAATCTGGTGAAATATGAACATGATCTGTAATGTAGCTAATAGCATTGCACCTATTTCACTTTACTGATTTGGTAATTACACTATTGCTGTGTAAAATGTTATTGTTAATCGAAGCTGAGGGAAATATGACAGGCAATCTTAGCACTATTTTCACAAATCTGTGTGAATCTAAATTTGTTTCAGTAAACAAACAAGCAAGACAATATAAATCATGGACCCTATCTTGGAAACTGAAAAGAGAAGAAAGTAGGATATCTTTTCTTCTTGGGTTTATAAAAAGAAGTAAAAAAAAAAATGGTTCATAAATGACAACGGTAATGAAAAACAGTATCCAGAATCTAAAATGCGTCTACTGTGCTGGCTAGCAGGCATAGCTGCTGCCTTTAATCCTCTCACCTGTCTTTACTGTCTGCCAGCCCAGGGAGAATGGGCTGCGAGCTTGCAGGTTGTAGGAGGAGATTGGGCTGTGGTTGTCAGCTGCTGGACTCCAAGAGAGTGTGGCCGTGCTTTCTGTGATTTCCTCAACAATCACAACTCCTGGAGGACCTGGGGGACCTACAGGCAAAAGGGAATGGATATAGTTAATGATAAGCTGGAGAAGGAGTCTTGAGATACTGTTTCTCCAATAAGAATCTAATCAAACTATGTAATTGTCTTAATGAAATACACATTTAGTCATCAAAACTGACAGTAAAAAGTGATGGGATGCAGGCTCGTTTCTATGACTTCTTGGGGGCAGGTAACTTAATTATAAATTTAACTTTTTTTCTAACATTTCATGCCTGCAAGCAACTACCAACTATCATTGTATTTTATAGAAAAGAAATAATTAGAAAGACACAAGAATATGAATGTTAATATCAACTATATTGTTGAAATCAATCATAGTGTATAGAGGCAGTAACAGAGGGTGATAGGCAGTGCTACCAGGAACAAAAATGATTCTATCCTTACTAAAAAGCAATGCATTTATGAGCCTAGTTATCTTGTTCAGGAAATCTACGATTAAAAATACATGACTATCAAGTAACTTCAACTCTAACAGAGAAGATATAAAAGGCTCTGAAACAATAATAGACTAGGAGGGGAATATAACAGATGTGAGTATGGAAAATTTTGTGGGGAATAAAAAGAAAAGTATAATTAGATTATTTTTCCCCAGTGATGATAAAATCAGAGATTATTTCTCTTCCAATTATGAAAGTTTGGTACAGATTTTTAAAATAAGTCTATGTGTTTATATACTCCAACTTTAAGAAACAACCATGATATAAGGAGAAACATACCTTTAGAGTATTACTAATAGTGATTTCTGATAGTATTCAAAAGAACATTAAGTTGTTCATATTTCAGTGACCTAAAAGCAATGTTTTCTTGACATGCTTTTCTGTTCTCTAATGCGAGTAATTCAAACTGTGAGGATGATTTTACTTTGAATAAAAAAATCCACCCTTAAGTATTATAAAATATTATTTTCTGAACTAGTCCTTAGGTAGAAGTTGCTCTCTGGATTTGGTGATTATGAAATCTGATCAGTGAAGACTGAACTAGAGAGTACTGAGAACAGTAGAGTTTGGAAGTGATGGGCGGATAGTATGACCTCTGGAAAGATCACTTCAACAACAAAGGAACACTGAGATGTAGAAGAGTTTAAAAGTCTTTTAAGGCAAATGACATTTTTAGAAAATGAGAAATAAACAATTTTTATCAAGATTTAGATGAACCAAAGTAGAAAGAAGAGACCAAAGATTTAGAAGATAAGGTCTCTACTCCATCAGGAAGGTGACAAAAGTTTGAGACAATGGGCAAAGTGTGGAGCACAGTCATAAGATACATGGCAATTTTATTTCTAAGAGAAATGAAGGACAATAGAGACAAAAAACTTTTGAGAAGGCAAGAAAGACATTGAGAGAGTTCATTTTGGAAGGGTCTCATTTTCTCACTAAAGAAAAAAGTCAACACAAAGAGAGGATGAGAATGGGACTGGGAGCTGAAGAGGAATGGGAAAGATCTGGAATGAACACAAGATAAAAGAGGGAAGATATGAATTTTGATTGGATAGCTTAATTTTGAAATGGAGCTGACCAACTCAGCAAGGTTAGGAAAGTCAGGACCAGGCTCGAGAAAGCTGTAAGTAGACCCCAGTAAAGTCTAGGAGTTTGTCAGTTTCCTGTGGTTTATCTTCAAATGACTCCAGTACGGATGCCAATGGTATGAATTATCATGGCTTTGAGGTAGAAATAGGGAGTGAAGCCAGAATGGTGCTGACAGACTCCACAGCATTAAAAGAATGGCTATAGATGAAGTGAAGACAGTAAATCATCCAGGTGTTGACAATAATGAATTCATAAAAGACTGGTGATGGATACGACAAAGCAACCATAAGGATAATATAAAAATGATGAAAAATTACCTATAAAAGCAATACTAATATCATTCATACTGTACTATATAAAAACTATTTTGCAAATAAAAACACTTTCACTTATTTCAACATCATTGTGAGGTGGGCATTATGATCCCTATTTCTGAGAGCAGGTTGTGGAATCTAGAGTGCTTAGTTAATAAATAAGAAGTTATTTCATGAACAACCATTTTATATGCTAGACATTATGCTAGGCAGTGGGTATCAGAGTCCATATTAATGAAGAGAAGTTCTTGCCCAAGTTACTCAGCTAGTGAATGCCTCAGCTGAGATTTGTGTTCACATCTGGCTTACATAGGAAGTGAGAAAGATACAGATCCTTTCACTGTTATAGAGTAGATTCAGTTTATAAAAGTAAGAAAGAGAAAAAAATGTGACAGGGAAGTTATTAACATTATCTGGTAGAGAGAGAGATGGAATTTTCAGAAAGCGTTTCAGACTCTGGCAGCCCGTGTAGCAATGGCTACCATCTCTTCCTGTACACACATGCCATCTCTCATTAAGGTGGAACCATTTTTCACCTCCCTGAATCTGGGTTGCTTTGTGACTGTTTGACCCAAAAGACAAAGGTAGAAATGACATTGCATGACTTTTAAAGTGAGATCATAATAAGTTGTGCAGTTCCATCCCAGGCCTACTGGCATGTTTATGGATAAATCAGTTAGAAGTCTGACTAAGCCGAGGATAACATTCTGTGAGGATGTCCTTTAGTCAGTCATTTGGAGAGGACATGAAGAGGGGTATATCCTACTTGTCTCTGGTTATTGAAGGCATCCCAGTTCAGGTCCCAAACATGAATGTGATGAAGCCATCATGTGACTCCAGCTTCAGTCAACACAGGACTCATCTGCATGAGCAACCCATGGTACAAACCTAGCTGTACCTGTCCAATGCCAAGACCAGAAGAGTATGTAACAGATTGATGGCTTATGCCATTACATTTTGGGGACAGCAATGGATAACTGGAAAACTTCAAGACAGTTTGATTTGAGAGTTTGCTCATTGGAAATTTTTTCTGGAGCATTTTCGAGGTGTTATGAAAAAAGACTTGAAATATAGTCAATATATTCAAATAGCAACAATTACCAGTATACTCATCTATTAAGCTCTTCTATACTATTCCATTTCATTCATTCTACTTATTCAGCTCTTCAAAAAGGTTTTAAAAACAACCACCTACAGGTGAGACACAGTGGAAGACAATGAGGAAAATAAATAACATTAAATTTGCTAACTTTAAAATAATTTGCCTTTTGAATATTAAGCTCTTGGTAATGTCTAGTTTTCTTAAAGAAAGGAATATTTCTTTTAATAATAGATAGTAATTGTCCTAAATATTTTTTTTAAAAAAAACCTCAGCTGAGACAAAAATAAAATAATGAAACTTACAGCATAATAAACCAAGTATTTTTCTCTCTATGGCTATTTTCCCAGATACAGTTATTAGCAAAATAATGAGTGACATCAAAAAAATTTATGTACCCAGGTCACTGGTTGTCACTGTGCATTTTTTTTATAATTACAAACCACTATAAATAACTAATTCTCTAATAATAATATAATGTTTAAATCACAAAATCTTATGGTAAAATATTAGCCAGCAATTAAATTGCTTAATATTTAAAACTAATGAATTAGGAAATGTTCACATTACAGTAAGTTAAAAAAAGTGTAATGAGAAATTATATATAAATATACATGTATAAATAACGATTGGCCAAATACGCAGAGGAAAAAACTAGAAAGAGCATTAAAGTATATTATCTTAAAGAAAGTCTCCATGTTGTGATTTGTATGTACTGCTCTAAATATATTCTATTTAACGAAGCATTTATTGAATGCTTATGTTAAAGCACTATGCTGAGGAAGGGGAGAAAATTGAGGGAAATGGCATGGGACAAGTCAGGGTTCCAGCTCCAGATGTGTTAAAATCTAGTAGTAGAGACAGATTTTTACAAAAAACAAATGCCAGGCTTGATAATAGTATGTTCAAGTGCTCTGGAGTACATTTTACATCTCTGTATTATAGTACTTATTTGACTGTAATTATTTTTCTGTAATTTCCACTTGTTTGAAATATCCAACATAGTAATTGACATATTAGGTCCTCGATAAATGTAGAAGAAGAGATGAAAGGAAGAAGAGAGAGAGCAGAAGGGAAGGAGGACAGGCATTATGTTTTGAGTTTGGAATATACAGAAATTAACAAGTAAAAGGCTGTCTCAAAGTAAGATAATTATTGTATCAGACAAGACCCTAGAAGATAACTTATTTTGGTTAATCAAAATATATCTAAACAGTGTTGTTCAGACATGTTGACTGCAGAGATAATAAAAATCACAGAAAATCTCCATGAATGAAGAAAATAGAACTGGAAACTTAGAGTAATAAAGTATATGAATGGGTAATTTTACTAAACTTTGTAAATTTAACAGATCTATTATTAGTATGATTGTAAAAGTATCCTGAAAAATTTAGCGATGTGATTTATGTACCATTTAAGACAAAAAACAATTTTCAACATAAACGAGAAAATGAGAATTTATGGTAAATATATCAGTATTGGGTTATCAATGTTCAATTTATAGAAAAATGTATTTCATACATAAATACTGAATATTAACAGTGATAGCTTTCTATGCATGTTTTTAGTGATTACATTAATTTTATATTAATATAATAAATATCTTTGTTGTTAAGGCCTATTAATGATGGTTATTGTTTTGCCGTCTTCTGACATCTTTTTATAATCAAGGAATAAATTTTCTCTCCAAAGGCTTTGATAGTTTATTTACATAGACTTCTTTGAAAAATAGATTGAGATAGATGTCTCAGATATGACAAATATGTGACAGTAATGTCTCATTGTTACATAGATGCCGCTCATTTAGCCGAAATGTCATTAATTTTATACTTAGCTATAAGGATTCAGTGTCAGATGGTCAGGAATTTGGAACAATCTCCCCTCCCCCAGGATGATTAAAATAAATTTTTTATTTGAAAATAAGCATTTTAGAAAAGCGGACACAGTCGCTACGTTTCTTCACAATAAGGAATGCTAAGTAAATTACAAACCACAAAGACCCTGAGCAGAGGCATGTTCCCATGAATTCAATCTGTCCTCAATCAAGGGCTTCAAGGGCTAATGTTAGGTTAGAAATTTTTTTCTCTTGAGAAACCATTAATTTTTAAAGCTGAAAATCAAATCAAATACATAACTCTGTATAACCTCTACAGCTGTTATTGTCAAGCTGGGGACAACATGAAACAAATACCTAAGACTTCACGTAATAGTTAAGCAGTGTTACAGAGATGGAATTTTTATATTAACTGAAGTCATTTCACACAAGTCTATTCTTTTTTTAGATGAGCAAGTTGCACTTGAGAGAGGAAAACTCAAAATAAAAAAGAGCCCAATCTATCATTGGAGGAAAAGTAATTGAAGTGGGATCACCTTATTCTTAACTACCAGAGGAAGAGTTTTTCTGATTCAAAACAAATTGTGACAAATTATGTGGTAACAAACAGGAAATTGGTGTGCTGACTTCTTAGGAAATTATTGCCCATTCTTCTTGAAGACAACACCAAGTGCTTTAGAGTTCTGTGGTGTCACTATCCCACCTTTCATGAGCAATAATTCTTAAAATGACCCTCTGAATGCTGACACTGACTTCCTAGGCGAAGTAACATTTCCGTCTTTTTCACCTACATAGCACTACATTCTTTGAGTCTGATACATACTGATTCAACCAATGGCCCTGTGGTTTACATGTTTTCTTCCATACACATATCCAGTTTTTGTTTTTTTTTTTCATTTGTATTTGATTTGGGGGAGTTTCTTGTTGAATTTCTCTCATAAAATTAAAATTAAGTGAACTTAAATGAAAGTTAAATGAAAATTAAGTTTATTGGGATTCAGAACATTAAGCAGGTCTTTGCCTTAAATTGTTTAAAACCAAAATGAAAAATTGGATACAGAATATACTGTGCTATAGTGTCTTAAAGTGGTTTTATTTTTACTACTCTAAGCATTGCTTGGGAACAGATACCCCTAACTTCTAAGCACGTGTAGGAGCATGCTGTGGACAAATGGAAAGAAGACAAGGCAATCATTCATGGAAGCAAAGTCCTGAACATGCCTTTCTGATACCAAGTTAAGAAGAGATTTAGCTCCTGCTTGAAAGTTTAGATTAATGAAGAAAATAAACTTTAATAACCCAGACCTCAAAGAATATTTTTTATTTTTATTATGTAGTTTAATCATCTACGATGCACCACATGGTATAAAGGACCATTCTGCAAAGAGCCCATTTAAAAGGCCATGTCTAAATAATGACAAGGCATTTCATTAAAAAGTAATAGTCAAGAATATGAAGAATTTTTTCTTAGTATATCATATATTAGTATCCACTGGTAATTGATTGCTGAGGTTTTCATCTGTAGTACAGAATGAGGAAGAATTATTGTATAGCCTTACTTAAGAAATGTGGTGTTATTGACAATATATTAATATACAAGAAAATGTCTCCTGATATATTCCTGACATATTGGACTGACAAATTCCAACTCATATAGAATTGTATTTTTCCTTCTTTACTGTGTCAGATGAAGTTCCTTATAAAGTCAAGTCTGGTGTCCTAAGATTTGTTTACTATTTACTAAACTAATTTAAGTGACCTTTCCTAGTATTTTCAATCACATGAGAATAATCAACTCTTTTACCAGGGCAGTCAAGAATGGACAGGAGAGAAAAGCAGTTATAATTTTTTCACAGAAGCAGATTTTTTTCAGCTAATTTAGTAAAGTCCAACATTTATTACATCTATCTATCTGTCAACATTATCATCTTCAAATTTGTTATTATTACCTATTATCTACATAACTTATTTCCTCAGCATTGAATTCCCATCTGTCTTCACCTGACCTGTTTAAAACTTGTCAACTTCAAATTTCAAATCTCTGCTCAAGTTTCAATTCTTTGAGGTACACTTCCCTGACTGTTCTATCTAGGTAAGATCACTTATATTACATACATTCATATTACTGTTGCTTAACTCAACAGTAAGTCTTTTAGTAGTGCCATTCCTCTTTGAAATTTAGGTATGGGAATGCTAGCATTGTGCATGTAATTTACGGTCTTGTATTTCCAGTGCCTAATATAATGCTTGGCATATAGTGTATTTTCAATATACATTTGCAATAAATGACAGAATAATTTTATTACTTTGACAGGGTAGCAAAGCTATTGATTTATTATTGTATATGTTTTCATCTTTGTTAAATACTATTAATTAGATATCCATCTGATCATGGTGTGTTTTTAAACAGCAAATAATAGCTTATTAGTATCTTTCAGACTTTGATGAACAATAAAATTTCTACCATCTTTGTGAAAAATAATAGTTTCCTTGACTCTATTCAAGAGCTATTGTATATCGATTTTTGTGATTCAAGCCTAAAAACTATATTTTAAACAAGGTAATGAGGGCACTTACATGCATCCTTTATCTCAAGCAATACTGATCTAAAGAAAAGAGATTTGAGTCAGAAGAGGCTTATCCCAGTCTTGACTCGTTTATGTCTTTGTGTAAGGGCTTTGTGAAAGTTTTTGAATCTTGGGCAAATTTCTGAACCTTATAAAGGAATAATAGTATCAATTTAGTAAAATTATTTTGAAGATTACATAAGGTGACATACCATAAATTGTACTTTGTAAATAAGTATACTAATACTGATTGAGTCTCTCACTAGCTCTGTAACTTGAACATCATATGATCTCTCAATGCTTCACTTTTTACCAATAAAAATAGAACCTATTTACCACATTTAGTTTGACAAAATAAATAGATGTGAAAGCGATTTGAAAAAGAAAAACAATTAATATCAGCAGATTCGACTGAGAATATCTTCTAGGAAGTTTATGATGGAAAGTGGAAAAAAAACAATATTGAAATGAGAATACATTAATGTATATAGAAGGTATTGTGCTAAATCTTATGCACTTCTCTTTCGTCTTTACAGAAAATTTTATATTGAAACCTCTTTTCACAATGAGAAGACTAAATTTGAAAAAATAGTTTAGTTGACTCCCCCTAGGTCACAAAACATTTCAATAATGAATGTGGGGTTCAATTCTAATTCTTATTGCTATGTAGTTGAGGTTTTGACTTGCTGTGAATTAATATACAACAATACTTCTCATAATATAGCATGGACAGAAAACGTAGCTTTCAGAAAGTTAAAATTGATGCGAGCGAGGGCTAATGATTCTTTTATTGATTGAAAGTAGATTCAGTGGTAGCAAAATATGATAGAAATGAAATAGACTTTGTGGTTGATTCTCTAATATTAGATCAAGCTGTCTCAAAGTGGTGTAGAAAATTAACTCATTATTTGGGTGGACCTGATTACCTTATGCTAGTTTTGGCAAAATCACTTTCCCCTGCAGTTAACTGGTTCAGGATCTGGTTTTAAACAACCAGATCTTTTGGCGATCTCATGATAGGATTAAGCAAATGATTTAAACTAACAAATGCCGGTGAAGGCATGGATATTTGTACAGGAAATAATTTCTGTTGTATGTGAACAAGAAAACATTTAGCCTCTATTATATTTGGCAGTCAGCCTATGATTACACTCAGCTTCAGAATAAGGCCAACACTGTGGGTGATAGAGTGGAGAGAGAGAACCAACCTGGGTACATGGAAAAAGTTTGAGATATTGCATCAATAAATTAAAAAAATCTGCTTTTGCATCCTGTCATGAGAGTCAATAAAATTCCTTACTGTTTAAGCCAATTTGGGTTAGATTTTATATTTGCAACTGGAAGCATCCTAAGATACAAAGGATAACTGAGAATTTCCATGGTTTATGAAGGATTAAAACTGTAGTATTTCCTTATCTATGTTAAAAACTGGTTTTATTAGCATAAGTTACCTTAAAAGAGGATCTCCAACAATAGCTAATTACTTCAAACAAACCCAACAGGTGTTAAAAAATGACAAATCAGTCAGGAAAGCTGACAATATAGTTGGCTTAACCAGAAGTAACCAATACAATATTAAGTAAGCACATAATTCAACAAAATTATTTAAATGATTTAAAAATTTACCTAGAGGATAATGGAATAACTCACTTTTGGGGAGAGACTTAGGGCTTATGAAAGATCTAAGATAAACATCCATGAAAATAAATTTCAGTAAAATACTGTTAAAGCAAAATTAAAATCCTAATTTAAAACCCATGATTAGTATTCTGTGTATTTCTCATTACTGCAATCCTTTTTTTTTTTTAATACTGAAAGAGTTGAAGAAATTACCAGGTGAGGAAAAAAATCAGAAAGTTAAATTTGACAGCTTTGAATGATGACGGTTGACAAGATAGCATGAGACCTCCGTTCTGATGCAGGTCTTGCCATTTTCCAGTAAGGTGACTTAGTAATTCATTTCTCTCTCCAGGGCACTGAAGATTCTGAAAGGATGAGTTTTTAAGTGAGAATTCAAGAAAACAATTCTTCTGGGTTAGTACCCAAAGATAGAACAGGTGACGTCTTCCTTTTTTTGGTGGCAAAAGGGAGTAAATAAGTAAACAAGTATGCAAAAGACTGGAAAAAGGCATTTTTGAAGAGAGGGAAAGCAGATGGTTTTAGTTTGATAAGAGTAGCAGGACTCTATAAAGGTGAATAAGAAGAGATTGAGAAAAACATTGAACACCAGGACAAGAAGTTTAAACTTTGTTATATAGGTAGTGAAGAGGCACCAGTAGATGTTTTTGAGTAGGAGTTGAACTAATACATATAGGAAGAATCAAGAATGGGAATAAAGCATTATTCCAGAATTTCCTGCATGGATAAATTAGAAGAATAATGAAAGAATATAGTGGAAATCTGAAAGAGGATCTCAGACACTTTCTTCTTAATTTAACACTATTAATTGCCATTGAAATAAATTCTGAAGATTTAACACTGAAGTACAGAGATGCAAGTTTGGAGCATGATGAGTTGAAAGGTCAGAAATAGTCACTGTGACTAATATGATGGGGAACCTATAACAGTTGAGCATTAATATTGATGAACAATTTTGAGAACTTACATGAAGGAAAAACTAGGATTTTACAGGAACTGAGTCAACATCGTTCTATTAAATCTTTCATGCTCTGTGTTTTTTCAAAATAAGAAATAGAGGTGATCAAGTTGAAAAGTTGGCATCCTAGGTATCATGTAAGTCATAGAAATCCAGTAGGGATTGAATCAGGTATAGATGGTGACAATATGGGTAAGGTAGAGTTCATTTGAAACTAAAGAAAGACTTGAAAAGTGGGAGGCATATATTACAGTAGATTAAAATTGTTGTCAAAATCTCGTGTCTCACATTATAGATAAATGAAACAAAACTAAACATCATAAAATTTCCAGGACATAATTTAGAGTCCATATAATCACAAATAGGGCAAGATAATATAGTATTGGGTAATTAGATGACTGATTTACATCATTTGATAGTTCACAATTTCCCTCTTGGAGATTAAAATCTTAGTGGACATAGAAATCTTTGCTTTAGTTTTCCTATTTGATATCTATACTCCATTTAACCAGAATAAGCATGGGAATCATTCTTTTTTGCTGTCTGTATTTAATTTTCAATATTTAGACCAACATTTCTCTTCTCTCTCTCCGTGTGTGTGTGTGTGTGTGTGTGTGTGTGTGTGTGTGCTGCAAAGAATAGGGTAGAGAATAGGGAATCATGAAAAAATTATTAAGAATTTAAAGAGATGGGAATGCCAAGCTCGAAAAAACTGTTTTATGACTGTAATCATAGGAAAATTCTGAAAGTTCTTTCCCATCAGAGCATTCCAAAATATTTTTTTCTCCTGTTTCGATGTGTATGCTGCCTTATTGACCTGTTTATGAGACGACAATGTTTAATATTAAATGCCTATTATTATTGTATATTTAATTAGGGCTCCATGTGCTGTCCTTTCTTTCATACTTAATCTGATTTAAAAAATGTAGCTACTTTCTTTAGAAAATAGAATCACATGTTCATTCATTTATTCATTCATACATTTAAAAATTTACTCAATAATATTAAGAAAAGATCTAATTGAGTAACAAATTCCAGGAATACGGAAGCAAATAAGATGAGTTCATTATCTGTTTAGATAAGTTTACATCTTAGGAAGGAGAAGACAGTCAATGAAAAAATGAGGTAATTTTCAGATTGTAATAAAGGCTATAAAGAAAATAAAGTGAGGTGAAAATCAGGTGGAGGAGAGGTAAGAAACAGGGACTTGAGAATTAAATAAGGAGCCAATCAGTTACATAAATGTTATGGGCAGGAGATTTCCACACACAAAGACCATCAGTGAAAAAATTTCCAAGTATTGATGAGTTTGGCACATTTGAAGAACAAAAAGATTCTGGTTTGCCTGGAATAAAATGAAAGAATATGCTAGAGAAGGGTGATAGTGTCAAAAAGGTCAGCAGGTACCAGGTAACAGAGAAATTTGAAACAATGGTAATGAATTTGGAGTTCATTTTGAGTAGGATATAAGATGACTGGCTAATACACGAGAAAAGTCAAATCAAAGAAGCCATTGAAACACGTAGAGCATATGTGCGATGCAAGTGCCTAGAGACTGAGGGAAATTTGGGGGGAATATCTATCTAAATAATAAAACATGAATGGGTATTATTCCTTGCAATGAGTTTTTGGTAGCAATATAAATAGTGATGGCTCAGTAAAATACTTTTTCATTGTTTTCTTGTAGCATGGTTGCTTAGTAGAGTTTGTTATTGTAGTTCAGTGATTGGTGTCTCTGAGGAAGCTTTACTTATGGGTCTTGCATCTTATTGAGAGAATGATGATTTTTCTAATTCTATTGTAAGCAAACACAGAAACCAACACCACTCCTCCTTACCAGTTTTATAAATTTAGGATTTCACAGCATTTATCCTGGTAGGTATAACTTGTGAACATGTGGTCATCAATGGTATTCTGACACCTTTGAGGGAGGTGGGGCAGGGATATGTGACTGGTTCAGATCAGTAGGTAGTTAAAATGATTTGTGTTATTTTTGGCTGAAGCATTCAATTCCCAATGACTACATTTAAAATGTTTATTCAAATTATTCTCATTTTCCTTTGAATACAAACATATTTCGGTCAAGTATCACAAACTTCATGTGAAAGGTAAATTAACCAATAATTCCAGGCAGTGAAATCGGCATACATATTTAATGTAGTGGTACATGGGTTGAGGTTGTACACACTGTATCTATTCCAGTGCAAAAGTAATACTGTCCATCCATCGAAGGGGATCTTTCTGAAATGGAAAATAGATATTTGAGGCTATAGTGTACAAACTGGTAATAATAATTAAAAATAACCAACTTATTTAGCTGAAACTTTATTCAAACAACCAAGATGCTATCCTTAAATTAATTTATTAAGATAGTATTACACAAATTCTAAAAACAGATGAGTTAAAGGAATCCTATGGGGTGCTAAAATATGCAAGGTACCATGTTTCTCCAAGCTTTCTGTATATCCAATATTGGGATTATTGTGCATGATTCATTACAACTCTGCAATTCAAATTAAAATTGAGAAAATAATGTAAAACTATATAGATTTTTACATATGTTCAGTCTTACTCTTTATGAAAATATGTATATATCCTGAATAAACCATGAAATGAATCTGGAATTATTAATGTCAATGACATATTAGAGAAACACATTTATGAAGTCATTTTCTTCGGGCAGTTTTACCTTGACAACACTATGGACTAAACTGTAAGTAGGGAACATAATTTAGTGTTTTTTTTTTCCTGGTATATAAATTTGCATTTGTTCTCATTTATTGTTTCTCTTATGATTTTCTGTAACAAAAAAATGTGTGCTATAAGATGTCTACTTGCAATTATGGGCATGTTTCATAGTCATGGAAATGAACAAAAGTTGACAAACTTGTATCTGGGGTCATTTATTTTATATTTTAACTAACTGAGCAAATCAATAGTTCCTTAAGGACTTGAAAAAGAATGAGTATTACTCCCTAAGTACTTAACTTACTGGGCAATGGCTGAGATAAATGGAGACAGAACTGTGTTAGTGGTTTCTTGATGATTGCTGGCTTATACTCAGAGGATTTTTGCTGTACGACTTCAAGAAGATATTTACCATTATGCAATATACCAATAGAGCTCAGCACAGGCTGAAAGATGACTGCTGTCACATGATGACAGTGAACTTGGTACCCCGATGCCACCATCTAACTCATTTGGAGAAATGGAGATAGTGGGCTCTTGCAGAAGCACTTAAATAGAGCAGTCCTGGAGGTTGGGTAATTTGTAACAGATGTTCCATATAATGGATGGATCACAGGGAGAGTGTCTGTAATTCAGACTCTTATTCAGTAGGGTATGATCAATGCTGCTTATTAGCTCGACTTAACATTCTGTGAGCTGAGGTTGTGAGACAAATATGTGAGCTTTGATGTACTGATATCTACAGATCAGGTGATAAAATGTCTGCAATAGTGATTAAGTATTTCAAATGAAGTTTACTAATAACAGTTCTATTTCTTGAGTTGGCATGAAGACATAATTATATGAACAAATAACCTTCTGAACAAAACATGCAATCAAACAGAATTGTTTTATGCCATAGTTTCCTGTGATTAATGAACACTTAAATTAACCAAATCAGAATGCTGATAAAAGAGCATGCCTGCACTTTGTTATAGATGATTAGCTTATATGGTTTCTAAAAAATTCCCTTTGTTTGCAACTTTGTACTTTTGACCTAGAAGGTTTCCAAATCTAAGACACAATTTAGGGGGAAAAAAAAAACAAAAAACATTCATACTACTTGGTTTTAATTTAAAAAAAAAAAACAACGAAGCGTTTCTTTCACAAGTACTTCCAGATCTTTTAGTTTCCTTGGTGGTGTGTATAAAGGTTTTTTACTCTTGTTTTAATTTTTGCATTGCTTCACTGCTGACTAAATTAAAAGTGTGGTGAAATCCTGTGTAAACATTCATTCAACATCATTCAACAATGCATATTTATGTTTTTAAAATTTTAATATATAAATCACTTTTATAATATATATTTGGTACTTACGTGATATCAAGTTGGTGATTATTATATATGCAGTTAGTGATGTCTGTCACTGATATGAGAATGGTTTTCTTAGAACTATGACTCTCTATTAAAGCCTCATCTACACATCATATATTAAATGACATATAATTTGTGTATTAATATTTTTGCTCAGTCATATCCTCCCATGACTTTGTGTAAATCCTTCACTTTTTATGTCACATCCTGAAATTTTCCTTGCACATTAAGAGGCTATTGCATTTCACTCAAGGAGGGACTCCTTTACAATGGAATCTTCCATGTATATACATGTTAATATGAGCAACATACTTCAGCAAAGTCCTGCAGGATTCATTGACTCAGTTACTTGGATATACTGAATGTGTCCTAATGGTGTGTCAGTTTACCCTGACGGCAGTAAAGGACATAATATGCCAACCCTATCAACATGCCAGTCAACCCAAAGGAAGAAAAAGCAGTCAAAATGCTCCCAATCACCTGTATTATTAAATTGTAATTGCACAAGATAGACAAAGCAATCAGATATCATTAGATATTTTAGTTAATGAATAATAGGATCACTGATGGGGTAAAAGCAGACCATTTTCCTGCCCATGAACACTCTGAAGGGAACTTAAACTCCTTAGATTTAGAAATTAGGAAGATGGAAATTCTTCTTATTAAGAATACAACAATAATATCTGCTATATACTGAGAAACATTCTACCATTTAAAAATCTCACTTCAATCTTCTACTAAACCTTCACATTCGATATTATTATCTCACCTTACAAATGAAGAAATCAAGTCCAATGAGGGGAAATGACATTAAGATGGTTATCTAGCTAGTAATAGAGATTCAAACCCCAGCCTGGGTTACTTTCATAATCCTACACTTCATAGACTGAGCAGATGGTTACTATACAGGCATTTTGAACATCAGTCATGCTTAAATTAGGCTGATGAGATTCAACTAAGTTTACAGTTTCAGGTATAAACAAGGTCCAGTGCTAACTGCTTGTGTTGCCCTAAAATCTTGCTTTTCCAAATGCAGCACAAACGCCATAGGTCTTTCTATACCAGACTTTTTGCACACCTGAATTTATGCATTTTACTTTCTCATTGCAATAAATAACCTGGAAAGCTATCACTTTTATATCTCATCTTTCCAGTGTTTTCCCTTGAATTCTTGAAGCTATTTTCTATCTTAATGAACTATTGGTCAAGTTAGGGAATAGTTTCTTTTCTCTTTTCTCCTCAGTTTTTAGGTATCTCAGTGATAGTCCAAAGTCTCCAAAGGTAAAATGTAGTGACATACTTATCACAGAGCCCCATGTACTCATGACTGCCAGTTTCTTAAGTAATATGTTAAATTAGATTTTTCCCAAACATACTAAGCAGTAAGGATCTCCACACTTTAGTTTTGAAAAATGTAAAAAGAAAGATATCTATTTGAAAGTTTATTTTAAAACCGATAACAGATCCTATTCTTTTTTTTCTTTCTAGGCATTAATAGATATCATCTGGTGTTCAGCTTTTTCCTTGCTCTTTCACCTCAGCCACTCTAACTCATTAGAGAGCTAATTGCCTTTGTAATTCCAAATTAAGGAGTACTTAGTGAAATGGAGACATTACCTTTACCAGGTGTTTGGGAGGACAAAATCCAATCTGTGGTAAGTCAGCAAAAGTTTCTTCCCAGCAATGTTAGCTAGCCCTCTCTCTTTCTGTCTGCATGGATTTGGTGTTCAATGAAGAAGCATTCAGAAACCAGGCTACATGTTGTATAGTGTTACAGAAAATTAAGAAAATATTTTGAACTGAACATTTGGAACATACATTGACATACAACAAAATTTTGGGACAGAGATTAGAGTGAACTTACCGAGTCTCCATTGTTTTCCTTAGAGATGTGACTGGTCATTAGGCTGCCATTCAACAGAATGTTTGCTTGGTACATGGGTTCTTGGTGACTATACTGGGTTATCAAAAAGGCTGTGTGATATGCATATGCCCTACAGGACTGTGTATTCTAAGCCTCACATGAAAAGGACTACTTAGTACTCAAAAAAGTCATGCTATACCAATCCAGGTGCCAGTCACAGAAAACAGAATATATAGAGGAAAACAAAAGGTTTGATTTTAGAAGGGGTTGGTGGATGGTTTAGGCTGTGACTATATAAAGTATTTAAATGTGAGTAAATAGGATGATTTTTCCAAACAATTCAAACAGAAAGGAACAAATAAAATGTACTTCCAATATTTTTCAGGACACTCTCTGAGCATCAAAGACCAATTTTTGTTTTGTGTTGTTTTGTTGTCATGACTCTTGGCACAATTTAGCCATAGGTAGGTAATAAATAAATACCAAAGGTCTGAAAGAACAGCAGCAGTAACTGGAATGAAGGTCAGGCACTTTTTAAAGCAACTAAGCTTTGTCTTTGCCTCATAATTGGTATGAATGGAAAGAAGTTTACTATAAGAGAATAGGAAGAAATATGCAGAAAGAGCTATATTATTTATTGATGTTTAATATTTCTGGTGGCATTTTGTTTAGCAATGATTCCTTCATATCAAAACTTACAGTGTCTGGATAAGAAGTTCCACAAGATGTCATGAGAAAACAGTCATTAGAACTTGATATTTCATACGATTGGCAAGTTGTGAGGGTCTATAGGAAGTTGAGCATTGTCAGTAAAGTTAATGGTCATTTAGGCCAAAGTATAAGATATAAAAGTGGTGCTCAATAATGTTGAGTTTTCTGGTCATGCGGTCCAAGATTAGATATGTTAATAGATTAACAAACATGAGGCCTATCCCTAGAGGCAAAAGGAGAGTGAAAAAATGCTGTATTTGCAAGGTAATGTCAAGTATCTTTCTGTTCTCTTTTTGATGTAGCAAATGACTTCACATCTTTTAATCCAGCCATATATCTTCTTCTTGATACAAATTCTATTACTTCAAAGACAGAGCTTGTCACTCAATTCCTTGTTTCTTATGGAATTCTTTCCTTCCATTCCTCTGTTCCTGCCCTTCTAGGAACTAAGTAAGTCTAAGGAATAAAGTAATGAATAAAATTTAAAAAATCTGGCAAGTGAAGAGAAAGGCAATACAGTAATTGGCACAGCTGGCTTTGATGTCAGTCTGCCTGGACTGTACTCATTATTTTCCCTGATTAGATTTGGACTTACCTGGGTGACACTTGGCAAGTCCTATACCTCTCTGAAATTTGTTGTCCTTATCTTCAAATAAGATCTAAAAATATGTTTTTTATATGATATACTAAATAGGTAAGCTAAAAAGTATTCATATGGAGCCTTTAGCATACAGGAATTTAATAATTGTTAGCTGTTTTTATTATTATTAATGGAGTTTATAATCAGAGGAAAATGTACTCATACGTCTATAATATCACTCTATATTATATTGCAATACATGTGTGTATAAGTATATATGATTGTAAAAGGTATATGTGTTCCTCCATGTTGGGGACATAAGTTGATCACAGTGAGCTTGTTTTCAACATGGTGACTAACATATAATATGTGCTCTATAATGCTTGATACATAAGTATTAAATGAATGAAGGGTAAACCAGATTCAAGCTAAGCAACTTTACCAGAGCCACAAAATTAGTAAGAGCTATAGGGATGTGGAACAGTTTGTCTGACTTCAAAGCCCAATGCCACTTTTTATACAATATTGCTTGCCTCAGTCCTTGAATTTGCCCTTGCTAAGGTCATGGACTACTTTCAAATTGCTCAATCCGATGGTAGGTATTAGTCCTTATTTTAACTGCATTTGACTGTTTCCACTTTCTCCTTCCTGAAATTCTTATTTTCTTTTTCCTTATGACAGTATTCTTGGCTTTCCTCCTAGTAACTCATTGTCTCTGGAAGCTACCTCCAGCTGCTTTGTAGATTCCTCCTTTTCAACATTAGTGTTTATGGAGATTCCATCATGGGCCTTTTCCCCTTCTCATTCTTCACATCTATCTCTGTAATTTCATTGACATCTTATTTTAATATGTTGATTGTGCTCAAATCTGCATCTCAAGTCTCCTAAACTATATATCCTCAAACCTATTTGCTTACCAGATATTTTTCTCTGGAGGGTCTTTTCTTAAATCTTGTTCCTTAATGCCTAATCCATCTCTCTCTTTATCTTCTAATACATGAAAAGCATGATCGTTTTCATTAGGTGGCTACATATATCATCTAAATCAGGACAATTTTGAGGGTGAAGGGGTCTCATTAATAATTACTCTGCCACTCTAAGTATACTTGGAACTGTCTTGGTCAAACCAGAACATATGGTCTTCTTCCTACTGATCACTCAATGAAGCATTCAACAGATATTTATTCTTGCCTCCTTGTTCTCATTTTTCATAGCCAGTGGGCTACCAAGTCCTGTAGATTCTGTCTTCTTCCTATTTTTGAATATGTACACTCCTCTCCATTCCCACTATCATCACCTTTTTACAGATTCTAATTTCTTGTCAGAATTACTGCCATTATCTCCCATTTGGTTTACTGGTGAACCACTAGCTTCGCTCTCCTCTAAAAGCTTTTAGAATAATCTTCTCAAGTGTAGGTCTAATCATGGCCCTTTCCTACTTTGTTCTTTTGATGGATATCAGTAACTTTTAACAAAATTCAAGCTCCTACCCAAGGCATTAAAAGACAGTTGTACCTGATTCCATCTCCATTTTTCTTCCCCTTGCACACCAGAACTGACCAAGCATATGAGGCACTCAGTAAATAATGAATGAAATCAGCATTTAAAAAATAACCTAACACATGGAGAACCTATCTCAGCAAATTTACATAATGTGGTGATAGCAAATGTCATTTTTGTAATAAGAAGGATGTGTTGGAAAAAATAGGTTAATTTTGTGAAACAAACTACATAGTGAAACATGATCATCTTACATCTTGTGACTCAAAAATAAATCTGACATAAAATCAAGGTGATTAGAGTCTTTCTCATAGTGGAAGAGTGAAAGTCAGAGTACTTGTTTTAAAAGAGCAAATTACTCCAGTTTTCTCTAGAAACCTGTGAAAGTTTAATCAGTTGACTGAGATGCTGAGAAAACTTGGCTTATAGCAGATAATTGTTGTGTGAATAAAATACAAAAAATTTAGTCTATTAATTGGTTATCTGTATACAATGACAATTCATTTGTTCGCTGCATACACACACACACACACACACGTCTTCAATTATTTTGGTTTGTCAGAGTTTGCGTCAATCAACTATCACTTCAATGAACCAAACTAAATGAGGTGCAAATTATCCAAACACATAACTGATCAAAAAAGGTTACTTTTTAAGTGCATTGTTAAAGAGTTCCACAGATTATTAAGCAATCAAATAAAAAGTATAAGTCAAAAGAAACAAAGCTGCTATTCAATGTCAAATTTTTTTTATAGATATCAATTAATCTAGCTAACATATAAAAAGTCAATATTGAGAAAGCAAGTGATTGGTATGTTATTTAAATAATCTTAACCAATACTCTTGATAGTAGTTATCTAAAATTCATGCAATGAATACCTGTGTATTTCAAAGCTTTGAAACTTTCAGAAGTGACCAGATGCTAAAGATAGATATTTGTATCAATTTGGAATCTAGAAGTTCTGCAAAGGTAGTGCTGTGAGAGATACAGAATACATTAGTGTAGTTTTAATTCTCAAATCAACATGTACTAGAAATATGTTCAAGATTTTCACTGAAATTGAGTTTTTCTTTATATTTGGGAAAATTATCCTTTCTCAAATTGGAAAGGATTCTTGCCTCCTTCCAATGATAAAAGGTAGAACATTCTCAAAATGTCCTCTTTTTGCTAATGAGAATCACTGAAAACTATTGCTCAGGTTGAATATTAGAGAATATTCAGTCAAAGGTTCCAGATTGGTTTCCATCAGGTAGGATTGGTATCTTAACTTATTTTCAGCTTTAAAAACAAACTAAAACAGATAACACTTCACAACTAATCAAAATGTCAACTCTTTGTTTTTGGCTGGAATTAAATTACCTTAGTTTGGTAACACCAGCTATGCGAAGATGACAAGAGTTTTTGGTGGGAATTAAAATAGAAAAATGACTTAATGATTATTTCAGCACAAAAAAGAAAATCTTTAAATATGGAGGCCTCATGGGACAGAATGATAAGATTTTTTCATGTAAAACCTCAGAAGCAGCTAGTTAATAGATGAGAAAACTAAGACAATTTAGACAACTTTTCTGTAATTGATATCCTCTTTATTAAAGTCCTTTTGTTCCTACACATAATTTAATAGCTACCCAGGGTTGGCTTCATGGATGTGTTACAGGTGCAGTTGCACAGAACTCTTACCTTACAAGGTCCCACAGTTGGACTAGTACCCTAGTGTCACTATATTGAAATTCTTTTATCTAATATTTTAATTTTTTTATTTTTAAAGAAAGATGTAGTCAAGAATGAAGGTAGGTAGGAGGCAAGCAAGGAGGAAGAAGCATTTTTATTCATTTTTACTTCAGTTGTACACCTTGGGTATTCCCCTGGTCCCAGGACATGAACCTTGGTCCTTGGGGTGTATGTGAACTGCACTTGGCTGGAGGTGGCAGACTTAACGGCTATTCCATCAGGGTAAGCTTATCTTGAAATTCTTACCAAGTTTTGAACAAGGGGCACTGCATTTTTATTTTGCACCAGGGTCAACAAATTATATAGCCAATCCTGTAGTGATGCCTGTGCTTTCTCCTAATATTTCATTTTTTCTCCTATAAGACTGAGATTTACCCAGGGAGCTTTCTTCTTTGTTGTTTCTCATCCAAAACCCAAAGTTACCTCACACTAGCAGACTACTGGGTGGAGAGCTACACAGAGGGTTAAGACCTTGACATCTTTATCTTCTCATTTCAAGAGCCGGGCTCAAGGCTAGATGCAAAGCAGATACCAAATGACGGGATGAGTAAGTACATGAATAGCAAGTTAGCAAAAACCGGTTAATTTATGTAACTGATAAAACACTCAAAACCTTAAAGAGTTTTAGTTTTGCTGTGAAAAGTGTCCAACTTGATTGGGAGAAATTAAAGGTAATATTTTCAAGGGAAAACATTCTTGGAAAGAATAAATGGAATGGAATTTAAAGTTTATAGCTAGTCAGATTGAAAGACGGGTTCAACTCCAGGTTGAATATGAAGTGAAGGGTGGGAAGAGAAGCAAATGGTTAAAAATAGTTAGATGCCTAACAAGAAGTTCCATGCCGAGGTAAATTTTTCTTCTCAAATTCAGTTTAATACATGCCAGACTCATCTTGTAAGTCATAATTCAGGGAATAAAAATTTCCAGGTTTGGGAAATGAAAACAAGTAGCTATGCATTTAGAAGGAATCAAGGGATTATTAATTCTCTGACTATCCCTAGTTCCTTGACCTACTGTTTTGCATCAACAAGCAGAGTAACATGAATGAAAAAAAGCTTGCATAAAGAAATTAATTTTTCATTGTTTCCTTGGACAGAACAGGCAGAGCTCTTGATCTGGTTCCCATACTCTAACTTAGATAAACACACTTTATTCTTTAAATGCTGTCAGTTTCCTATCCTTGTATTTGCTTTGGGGAACATATTTCTACATTCATTTATTGTAAGATAAAATAAAATAACAAAAAACTAACACTCATTTCTACAGTCCTTCAAAATGTGTTCGATCACTTATATTGCTAAGAGTATTTGTTCTTTAAAAATTGTGTATCTCCCTCAGTGAGGTTATCTTTTAATGGTCTTCCCTTTTCCTTGGATAGCATAGTACAGTACTATCCATCTTTAAAGCAGTTCCCAGTAGCACTGCCTAGACTTACTTTCTCCAGTGTTACTTTAACACACTAGAATAAGTGACTTAAATTGTTCACAGATGTCCAGGTGGCTTTTATTTCTTTCTATGTTCCAGAAAAATAATTTCTTTTTACATATTCATTACTTCTATTGTGTATCTCCAAATTATGCATGGTGCTGTTATAATGTTGGTTCACTAAATATTAAATATGTGAGACCAAGTGATTTTATGCTTCAGATGATTATTTACAGGAAAATTCAATTTTCAGAGGATGATAGTAATGGTGGACTAGAGGTGAACAATAGCACTGGCATTCACAAACAAAATAAAGCAACAGTGGAAACAAGCATTTGGGGGATAGAGCACTTAAAACTAGTGAATGATAAGAGAAACAGGTGACACGGTAGTCAGGAACACTCAGATTCTTAATAGGCGATGGTAGTTTCTTTGGTCATGTACTTGAGTTTCAATTTAGTGTGCTTGTGGGTCCAGGTGACAAATTGCAGGATTTGTGAGATACAAAAGATACATTCACAGACTATCTCTTAATGGGAAAGGGTATGATAAAAAGGCAGTTCCTATCAATCTAGAAGAATATAGATTTTTTTTCCCCTAAGTCTCCAATGAAATAGAATTACAGGGTTATAAAAACATATTCCTTGAAATTAAAAAAAAAGTTCCTCATACTAAACATCGAGCAAAGTGAATTGCCAGAAGACTCCTATAATGATATTCTGTAAGAAGACAGATGGTAGCATTGTCTTTATGTCCCTGTCTTTGTGTGACACACACTTGAATAGGTGTGTTTTAAGGACTCTGCTGTGGGGATTGTAAACATCTTTAGAAGTATTCCATCTAGAATGCTCAGCTTTGGCCTGTGGCCTGTGCTATTTGAATGTCCAGAGTTTACATAGCAGCAATGAATGGAGGGGTGGGATAAAGAAGATGATGGAGTAAATGTATTTTGAGTTTTATTTCACAAACCAACTTTAAAAAAACAGCAATATTCAAGCATCCAAATTCCCTCAATTACCAGGATCTGCAAAATTAAAAAAAAAAAAAAAGAAAACAGAAAAGAAAAAAGAACCAGTACTCTTAGTTCAGTTTTTAAATATGAGACCAATCAGACAGAAGAGGCAAGCTATTTTTACTAATTTTAGAAAAGTAATGCAAATATAATAGCGACTTGATCAAACTTACTTCAAGGGAAAACTTGAGCCAAATGTTACATGAATATTCAGATAACAGCAACCTGTTTGAAATTGCTATTGAGTATAATTCCAAAATTTATGCATTTTATCATATCCTAGGCATAAAGCCAAAGGCTAAAAGAGAACACGAAAAAGCTGAACCTGAATTATGTTCTAAACTCTGTTGAGTTTAATTTTTCTTACAAAGCAGAATGTTAGTTTGCCACTTAAATTTGCCCCTCACAGGTCTGTGAAAATACTAGTTTCTTGTTATCAGCCCCTAAATTGTGTTATTCATTTGGAAAGCTCCAATTTTAGGAGCATCATTCTAAATTACTAGGTAAGCGCGGCACAATAAATACACATGATCGAAAACAGAGTGTAGCAAGAAAGAAAGCAATTTTCTATAAATTTGACTGCAGCGTGGGGTTTGCAGTTCCATGAGCCTGTAACTTAGAAAGACATAAAGGAAAATTTTTAGCTAAATGGAGTATCATGAGAGAATAAGCACTTTAAAAAGTTGATATTTTTTAGTAGGATAATATAGATACACATTCTTGATACAAATTTGGAGAAAACTTCAAATAACCTTCTGCACAGAAATAAACACAAAAAAAAATGAACGAGCTGCCACTCATTCAGATACATACTTGTTTTAAAACATTTTACTTGGCCCCATGATGGATGAGCTACCAAAAATCAATAAACCTTTGGTGAGCTGCACAATCAAAATAAAGAGATGATGAAGCTTACTATAAGCCTTATATTTTCTGCTTAAGATTTTTGTTTTTTTATGTTAATGAAATCTTAAAAAATGTATTTGGAAAACATTCCAAGTGGATAAAAGACAAGTAGCTCTAATATATAAGCTCTTGCTATGCATTATGAAATGTTAGTTTCAGAGATCGTGCAAAGGGTCTTAACATGCAATACTCACACCACTCAAAATGCAATTAATGTGGAAAAGGGAGAGGCACTAGGTAAGATTATGTTAATATTCTAGTTCTTGTTCTGAAAGTTAATTTTAAAGCATGCTCATTTGTGATTATTCTCTAAGTTGTATACCTGCATACTTATTCGTGGAATTTTCTGGAAGTATATCTTATTTGAATAAAAAGCTAAAATAACAGCCAAAAGAGAGACAGAAAGAGGGAGCTGGAAGGAGGGAAGAAGAGAGGAAGGGAGGGAGAGCAGAAGGAAGTCAAGAAGGTAGGAGGAAAGGAGAGAAAATGCATGCTAGGAGTTGCTTTGCTCATATTGGGGAATGTGTTAAAAGCAACCAGGGCTGTAGTCCTTCACTTAATTCAAATAAAAAGTAGCTTTATAGGGTCATAGAATCTGGTGGGTTGATTCATAGTTGGCAATCACTTAACTGTCATATCTGCACATAGCCACTGTGTGTTGACATTTTCAGACTTTAAAAAAAATCCCTGGCCCTTAACAGCTGCAAATGCCACCATATTAGGTATGCATTTTTCCTGTTTGGGGAAGCAGAATTTAGAAGTAAAGGCAAAAAATGCCTTGGGATTCCACTAGCTTTGCATTTCAAAATCACAATACATACAAACAAAATTTATCTTTATTATCCAAAGTGTCCTTGTGGTTAAACTGTTTAAAATTTGTTTGGTATTAAATTGGTTAAACACTTAGTGACCACTTATTACTAAAGGTGTGCTTCGGATTCTGAAGTTGGATCGGTAGATTTTGTCTGCTGCTAAGGGGCAGTTTTCCATGTAATCTTTTCAAAGGCAAAAGGTTAAACAAAAAATAACATATAATATAAAACTGAAAGTAAAATGCACAGTACTGATGTGCTCAAAGTCCATGCATTTAAACTCCTTTGTATGATAATTTATGGTGATCATGTCTTCACACTGCACTATTAGCATACTCACCCCTAACAAGAAGTTCTGCCTCATCTGACACACTGTCTGCTGTGGTCTGTACCCTGCAGCCATATCTCCCAGCATGCATCAGAAGGATGTTCCTGATCATTAAATCTGCAGAGGATGCTTGCTGAAAGAGGGATGAAGTGCCAGTTTAAAATGTTGCAAATCTGCCTAGTTCAAGGTGGTTTAAGGAGAACTTTGCATATTCAGTCTAAGGACCCATTTTTGGCCTTACAATTTATATGACAATTCAGAAATCAAACATGCCCTATTTCAAAGAACACATGGAAGTTATGTTTTCAACAATTGCAAATAAAGGGTTTGAACATTTAATACTGTATAAATGATTTAGCAACTACAATATTTAAGAAATATTTAAATATACACAAACAAATCCATATCTTTAAAAATAGAGGTAAAAACATCACTGAGCAAAAAGTATTGCTTTGTTATTCAGAGACAGGCCTGTTTCCTCCTGTGGCAAGAAAATAGTGAAAACTAACAGCGACTTGTGGAAACTAATTATGAGAAGACAGGAGTCTAAAGATGACATCAGATGGATTCACTGAATGGTTACTTTTATAAGTATGCTGTGGGCAACAGAATGAGCTAGTGCTTAGGTGAGAGATGGCTGCTCCCAAAGTCACGTGTCTTTACTTAACAAAGATTTATTCTTCCCATTACCACCACCATCAGGGAGCAAGGTCGGCTTGAATCTCATTTAATCAAAGCAGTTACAAATCAGGAAGGAGGTTCCAAATACCTGATGCTTGTTGGAAGCAATGTGATTAGAACATTGTTGAGAATAAGTGCAGTTAAGAAGATCAATAAGTAACAGAGAAAATCTTTCAGATGTATCAGCTGGTTCAGTGATGATCCTACTCTTTAGAATGATTGGTACAAACCTTTCATTATTAAATCTTGTCTTTCATTTACTCTATCGGGAAAAAAGGATTTCCTTTACTATGAATATGTAAAGACCTGGTATTTATAACAACTCACGAGGATTTTTTTCAGATATGACAAAACTCTAATACTCTCAAATTTCTGTCTTATAATAAAAAAACAAAAACAAAACAATTGACTGGAATGACAGGACATACAGGCAACTTGAAATGACATTTTCAAGGAACTCAAAACTTCTCTCCAATAGTATTGAACACATTTGTGAACACTTAATGAAATCCATCTAATAGCATCCAGATTAAAAATCTTTTATTTTTTGATGGAATGACTGAATTACCTTAAAAAAACGATATGTTTTTGTCCTTACAGGAAAGCATCGTGATGAATTTTTAAGAGCTCAGTTGCTTGCCTTTATTTTGAAAAAGACCAAGGGGTTATAGGAAAATCACAAAAACAAGACTGATTTCTAAATATCCTTTGGGTTCTTCTTTCCCCTCTTGGCATTCATAGAAAGGGTATGAAGTCATCAGAAGCTTTCTACCTCTTAAATGATGTGTATTTCTTTAATTACTCAATTATGTTATTTTTTTAGATCATTTCTTTCTGGTATTTCATCTCCATCCCCACTCTCTCTTATGGAAACTTCTAAGGGTACTGAAGTTTTCTCTCATAAAATAATTGTTAATACATGGTCTGGCTTACTCATTTACAAGAAAGTGCTTCATGTTGAGAATGCATTAAAATGTCATAACAATTATTTCAAGGAATGCGATATTTGTTCAGGGAGCATCCTACATTGCTAATTTCCTTAGGATAAGCATTTACTCTTAAATTCTAGGAAAATACATTTTTCTCATGTATGTTTTGTCTAGTTGACTACAACTTTCAAATCTGACAAAGAAATATACTTTTAAGTTTTTTTTGAACATGGGGAAACAAAAGCAAGCAACAAACACTATAAGCCATAATTCACTTTCACATCAACATAATGTACTAAATTATAAATGAGCTTAAACATATTTATCACCTTTTGTAGGGTGAACCTATGGTAGGTGTAACAAGCTCCTTTTCACTCTGGATTTGTATGGAATTTTTATGAGGATACTTAGTTAACTTAATCAGAAATCAATATATACATGATAGATTCAAACTGGAGTCTATATCTAATGAAAAGCTGAGAGGCCCTAGAAAATCACAGATAATTTGATGATTTCCAGAAACAACACTTCTGAAATACTGGACTTTGTATCTATCTGTCTGTTTTTAATATGCTTGTTTTTAATGTCTCAAACAACTGATTTGTGATAACTTCGACAGCAGAAAAATTAATGTTTATAAGTTATTTATCAGACTCATTAAAAATTATTTAGTAAAATCACATCATTCTGGCTAAATAATTGACTATCTTATTTTCTAGGCATTTTCCTTCCCAAATAATTTTGTGTGTGTGTGTGTGTGTGTGTCCTAGATAAAAGTCTCAAAACCTCTATGCTTTCTGTTGCATTATAGTGGAAGAAAAACAATGGAATTAATGAAAGACTTCATTGAAAATAACATAAAGGTCCAAGAATTCAGGAGGGTGAGGTATAGATTATCTTTCCTCTGCTGCCCTTTACTTAAGTTTCTGCAATTATAATGTGCAATGCTCTAAAAACTGACTGAAGCACCATCACTATCTATCAGGAATGAAAAGCCTGCTGCCCACCGCACATCTGTCAGTGCCAAAAGTATTCGAGGGGTTGAAACCATTTCTTTTGGATTATATCTGCACTATATTTTTACAATTCTAAACAGGGCAGATTAAAGTAAAATGAATGGATTGTGAACACTAAACCTAAATTACCCTTTCAGGAGATTTACTGATCTTTCAAGAGAAGTAATGAGAAGAAATCATGTGGGAGTCCATTATACTTAATCTCAGCCCACAGTATGCAGTTCCTGAGAGAGAACCTCCACAACTTAGTGCACTTTTAATGAAATGGTTACTTACAGCAGATGCTTGCTTTCTTAAGCCAAACCTCATTTTCACTTTTTCTCTCTTGGGAGTTACTCTCTATTTTCTGTGACACTTGCTTTATTTCCTGTCTTGTCTTTGCTGCTTCCTTCGGCTTTATGAATAAACTGTGTTACATGTTGATTCAAATGAATTTTCTATAACCAGTGTTTAGCATAACACTTTGCCGTCTAGCACAGTGCCAGCCAGGTAGCAAGAACTCAATAAATGCTTGTTGAATAGATGACCAAACAAAGGCTGTTTGAGAAAGAGCTGTATAGTCTATGTAAGAGTAGCAAAATAGTTAAGCCTTTTATATTTCCTGGTCAGATTGTCTCATTAGAGCAGTTGCTGGATTACTGCAACTTTTACTTATGACTTTAAAATAAAATAGGAAATGTCATCCTTCCATTCAAGAGAGCTAATAGTTTTCATTTTGGCTGAGAGTCCTAGCTCATCCAGGGGCCAGTTAAAGACATTTTAAGAATGAATGCTCATTTAACTTGATTTTTTAAGTATCTGCTGACTGTCATTAGGATAAAGTTCAACCTCCTTATTTCAACTTAGAATGCTACTCTGAACATGATTCCATCTACTATGACTGACACCTGTGCTCTGATAACCCTAAACTCACCCCCGCAAGCCTCGAGGACTACTTCCCATAGCTCTGCCTATTCTACAGCAGAAGCTCTTTCTGCTTTCTTTGCCTGGAAAGATACTTTTATACACAGTTCAAATGTCATTCTGTACTCTTCCCCAGTCTTGATGAGCTCTTTCCCTATTTTTGCTTCAGCAACCCTTTGTCATTGCTCTGAATTAGCACTGGACATTCCTCAAAGTCTCTTCAGGTGGCTGTGGGCATTCTCAGAGTTCAGCTAGTGTAGCCCTGGGAGAGCTAATGAATATATGATGAGTGCTCCCTTCCTTCTTTGTGCCTGACAATACCTTTCTTATTGGCCCCCTACCCCCCTTTTTTTTTTTTTTGCCTCTCAAAGAAATTAGGAAGGAAACTAGGAAAAGGAGGAACACAGTAAAAAAGAATACTTAAGAAAAGAATACATAAGAACATATAAGTTTTGGAATGACACAATGGTGTAAACCCTGATCTGCCACTTACTAAATTTTGAACTTGGGAAAATTACTCTCAAATTTCAATGTGATAACATGAATAAAGCCCATAGCAGTATGTCTGGCACACAGTAAGTGCTTGATAAATGTTATCTATTAAAGGGCATTATAATTACACTCTTAGCCAAGAGGAATATTTTTTTAAATTGGTATCTACTCCTTCAACAAACTAGATATCAACATTTTCCAAAGCTACCATAAAATCTGATAAGTACCTAGTTTAATTTTAAATAGATTTATCCCACCCACTCCCTTTTATTTTCTTACAGAAAACATGGCATAAGAGTAAGACCTGAATTTAGCCTGGGTTCTGTAACTTTCTAGCCCTGTGTCTCTCAGAAAGTCACTTTATTTGGATAATTACAGCTGTATTGTATCTTCAGGACGACTGAGGGAAATCCAATAAAACAAGGTACCTTTGAAACTACTGGGAAATGTTTTAAAAAGGTAAAATACTCTTTGGGCATTTTTTTTTCAGTAGGATTTAGCAGAATTCTGTATACATAGTAAGCCCTCTGAGCATATATGGGGAATGAATCATCTAAACAAGATTATAAATCGAGTGTTCTCATATGTTCTCATGCTGAATAACCAAGTCAGAAGGTTGCTGAGTATGGTAGCTTTGTGATCTCATCTAGGGTTTCTTTAATTCTCTCAAGAGCTTCACATAGGTTTTCTCCAATATTCCCATACCCCAACAAACAGATATATAAACTATTCCTCTCTGTTAGGTAAAATAATAGAGCATATAAATGCTACAAGATGCAATTTATAAAATCTTTTCCAGCATAAAAATTGGGCATCAACAATGAGATCTGGATTATTAGATATGATTAATGTTATTGACATAAAGTCTTAGCTATTCAAAGAAATTTCTGGTAATAATATTCTTTTTTCCCAGAAAACAATTTGTTTATCATGCCCTTTCATGAGAAGAAAATGCTATACATATACATTCTTTTTTACAACTTTTTGTTTTAAACCTTCACATAGCAGGATTTATATTTATGATGACATGAGTTTTAACATAAATTTTAGAAAGCTGCTGATATTAACTTGCATGCTTAATTGAACATATCTGAAATAATATTAAATTCTGCCAGTGAAGAAAATACTAGGCAAATATTACATGATAAAGCCTTTATGTCTATTGTGGCAAAATAGTAAATGTATCTAAAAGTGTATTGAAGGCCCTAAAATCGATAAAATGGCTCTAACATTCATTACTGTGATCTATCTTGTTTAATTTTCAACACATATCATAATAAAATATTTTTAGCTGTTAAAGAAAATGCAGAAAGTCTTGATTGGTGATAGATTAAAGAGACAAAATGAGTTGATGACTCATTGATGAACTCAGGATGACTATATATTCAAACTGGATCATTTCATATTATAGACACAAACCCATGAATTCATGTGATCAATTTGCTATCTTGATTAAATAAAGATCAGGGATTATGAAGCAGCTCAAAGCAAGAGTACAGAACATCAATTATAGTTAATTTGGGTATAATAAATTTACAAATAAAAATGTTAACTCATACTTAGTTCCTGCATGATAAAATTGGATATGTGAAGAATACTGAATGAATGACAAAATGATACTTGTATCATGGATTAGTGATCCTCTTTCTCAACTGGACATATAGGACTAGAGAGAGAGATGCTAAATTGAGGTGGCATGTTTGTGCTGATTCTTAAAAGATGACTCTTATCTGATCACATGTATGCTGAGTCCGTTTTCCTAGAGATCAGAAAAATAGATATTGCATTCAGATGAATATAATGACCAAGATAAAATAGATTGATAATTTGTGTCCCCTTCAAATTCATGTAATGAAAATTAATTCTAATGTGATATATTTGGAGTTGGGGGTATTTGAGAGGTAAAGAGGTTATGAGGGTGAAGCCCTTCTGAATGGGATTAGTGCCTTTGAAAGAGCCTCTAGAAATCTCTCTCACCCTGTCCCCTTGCGTGAGGACACAGTAAGTGGACCATGGTTCATCAGACAGGAAGCAGGTCCTCACCATATTTTGAATCTCCCAGTACCTTGATCTTAGACTTCCAGTCTCCAAAACTGTAAGAAATCAATGTTGTTTATGAGTCCCTAAGTCTAGGGTATTCTGTTATAGTAATGTGAATGGACTAAGACAGGGTTTAGGATATACAGTATTATTTCTCTATCAATCTGGTACTTCTAAGTTAAAAAATCCATGGAGTGATTAGGTTACAGAATTTATTAATCTTATATTTTCCTGTACTTAGTCTTAGCTCCATCCTATCTATTGGTAAGATTATATTTTCATGACTACTGAGAATATTTGACCTATCCTCCTTTTACAGTTTGTTTAAAGTATAATTCATTAATTCAAGAGAAATTTATTTCTATGTGCTATGCTAAGCCCTAAGTAAATAGATATAGACTGTGCTCAAGAAGTGTCCAATCTAATCCGATTTTGATAGGAGAAACACAGGAAAAGAGTGGAATAGATTTCTTTATACCTATATCTAAGCTTGGAAGAGAGATGATTGTGTTATCTGCCGGTACATATTCTAGCTTGGTGCAAGGAAAGATATTTTCTCTTTCTCTCTGACTCCTAAAGTTTTAACAATCATTCCATGATCATTGATGTCTGTATTTATGTTTGTAATAGTAGCTTTAAAATCAACTCTTATTTCCTCTGTGTTGTCCTTTACTGTCTCTCATTCTTACATATCTGACATGCCATGGCTAGGCCAGTCCTTTGTTAAAATTCACTTCATTTACAATCTCAAAATTTTTCATTGGTTATCTTTCTCTATTGTCTATAAGATGATCTGATTTATTAATCTTGCATTTGAGACTGTACTCAACCTATCTTTTTTCTCACTAAAGTGGAAAACATAATCTTTGTTCAAGTGCTTCCTGGTGATGTGCTAAAGTCTATCTCATATGTTACGGTTTCGTTTAAGTCTTACCTCTTTCAGAAAGGCTTCATGACCACAGTGCAAAATGAAAATGTGATGGCCTTGGTCCAAATATTATTAAGAATTCAAAATGGAGACAGAAGCATAATACTAAGCATAAGAATTGTTCTCAGTGGGAGGCCTTGTGTGTGACCACATAGGTAACATGCCTATGAAATTAGTCCTGCTCAGCACTCCAGTCCACACTTCTGCACTGCTTGTGGTCCTTTAGAATACTTCTATGCGCAATTAGTCAATGATGCTCTTTGTAGTAAGTATTGAGGAACTGGCATATATCTCTTCATAAACTATACAATACCTATCCTCTAATTGATGTTTGTACCTTTTTTTTAATTTTTTATTGATTTGAAATTTTTTTCCTCAATGGATATTGATATAAAATTAATAATTACATTTTTATAAGGACTATGTTTAAAAGCAATGCTAAACTTTATTTTATACCGAGTATTTTGTGTGGGTCTATCCAGACATTAATCTATTTCATATACTATGTTAGTAAAGTAATAGTATATATGCTGTTCAAATCATCTTTTTTTTCCCCTTATATCTCCAATGTGAACACAAATCTCACTAACATATCTATATCAGCTTCAATCTATTCTCTTAACATATGGTTTGTTGAACAAATAAGGAGACAACATTTCACTCTTTAGATGTGGAGGTAAGAATTTACTCTAAATTCTATTGTTTTTAAACTAGAAGGGACAAAAAAGGAACTCCCATTTCTCACAAGTTGGTAATTTTGTAAGTGCAATGGTAGACTAGCTTTCTATAAGATAACTCTAGGAAGGAGTGGTATTTAAACTCACATCATTAATGTTATGATAAAGTCCTCCCTAGTGCTTGTATGATGGATCAACTTACTTGTGATTACTCTTCAGTAATAATATTTTATAATCTGAATAACACCTGGTCCATAGATTGGCTCAATGAGGCAACACTGGTAGATAAGGAGAGGTTAACAATCGTGACAGACAATAAATGTTTTTCCTTAGAGTGAATTACACCATTGTCTAGTAATGGAATAATATTACTACTTTTCACTAAGCCTATGCTTCTTAAATTGCCTTTCACTGATGTTACATAAAAATGATAAAACTAGTCAGAAAAAATATTGTCATTCATGCATTATCTTGTGCTTTGTAAACAGCTAGTAACACATGGGCACCAAGAAAACTCTAGAATAATAAAATTCTATAATAGCTATATGTTTTATTTTATGAGAACTCATGACACATGCACATTAATTTTTTAATCAATCATAATCATTTTGTATATTTTGTATAAATATGATATTGCAAATATTTGACATCTTTGCAGTTATGCCCTACTCCTCTACTCATAGTAAATATGACTCAGCTTTAACTGAATCTATAGACTATCCTCTACACCATGATTCAGTTGGTCAGAGACAGCACAAGAAATAAAATTGGTCATGCCTGATCTGCATAGGCAACAAAATAAAAGATAAATCATGCTTTTGAAAAGTTCACAATGCAATGTTAGAGATAGACAGCTATCTACAACGAAATGTGATGTGTTAGCTAATAGTATAAAAATCACTGCATAAAATTGATTTTGGTGTAGAAAGAGACCAAGAACCAAAGAGTGTGAGTGACTTGTCCATGGGCATGTTGTGTGGAGGCAGAAATATCTTGGACACCTGACTGTCTCAGTCAGGTGTTCTTTCCATTCTACTGTTCTGCCTATGAAACAAATTCCTGTTTCACTAAAACCAGTAGGTAGTTTGATTCACTAGTACTAATTAGAGAATAACTTGGCAAGTATGCCAAAATAAAATGGTTTTGCTGTATCATGACAATCATCAACATGTTATTAAAGATTAGTTCAATAAATGAACCACAGGATTATTCTGAAAACTCACATGACTTTTATGACGTTTATGACTCCCTTTTCATCAGTCATATCTAGATATGAAATGCTGTATCTTCCTCTGAAATGTCAGAATACCTTTTCTGATAAAAAAATGTGAAAAATAACCTTATTTATTCATGCCATAATTTACCTTTTCTGTGACTTTTTATCAGCATTAGGCGTATCCTTTTCATGTGACTTACACTGAAATTTCTTTATTTAGCCACATCGAAAGTATAGTTGAAGAATTGACCAAAGTTGACTTACTGATCTGAGTGTATGATTTATTTGGATCAATATTTTCCCGATATCAATATTTCTACTCTTTTTTCTAGTCTTTTCATATTTTCAAATTTATCACCTAAGGTTGACAATATTTTGTTATATCATGTTGTACAGGCTTCCAGGGTAAATTGAGTTCTATTTTACAACTGATTTTATATTATAGAATAGCCAGTGTTTACACACAAGTCTAGTTTCATGCTGACTATGGGAAAAAGGCTGAGATAACTGCCTGTAGAATTTCTAATTCTTCCCTGAAATCAGTGAAGCCCAGTTAAGCAGTATATAGTATCCCTCATCTTATTCACCAATTAGGGTCAGTATTGATCTGGCATTGTCATTAAGTCCCACAGTCTTGGATTATAGACTACTCTGTTTCACTGACTTTTGTACAGAATTCTAAGAATGAAACTAGAACGAGACCAGGTTTTATGTCTTTGTTTTACTTGAGTCTTTTAGATCTAATCAATTTCTCTATTACCCCAAATCTCTGGCATCATGTGGGAAAAGGATAATGCTGAGTCTAGAAGAGTAATCTAGAAGAAATCTATCTACTCTACTCTACTGCTTCCACTTATCTCCTTCCTCTGTCACTGGCTAATGATTCATTTGCATATGATCCTTCCTATTACTCCCTCTCGGTCATTGATTCTGTCATTGCCTTTGGATCCCAATCTCTCTCTAGAGTATAATTCCTGTCAATAATTGGAAACTTTAATGTTCCATAAGAATTAAATTTAATGTCTTCAGATTATCCTCACTTCTGCCCTCCTACTATTTATTCTTTCCTGTTACTTATCCCTTGCACCTTCTAGCAAGGTGACTAAACATCGTACTACGAGGTATTTAAAGTTTATCCGAAGAGCCAATGATGGGACATACACTATTTTATTATGACAAAACATGTCATTGTATTATAGTGAATCTCTCACAATCTGCTTCACACTACATTGGTTGCTTTGCTTTCTGGTGATACAAACAGCATATATTGTTGTTCAAAAACTTATTAGGCCAAGTATTTATATCTTTTTTTGCTATGAAAAGATATTCATACATATTTTTCTACTAATTCTACTGAGAAGTAAAGTCTAATTTCCTTCTTCTTGAATCTGGACCAGTGTTAGTACCATTCTGACTGACAAAATATGGCAGAAATGATTTCCTAGGAATTCTGTGGCTAGATCACAAGAAGGCTTGCAACTTCTTTGTAAGCCCCTTAGGATGTTTTTTTCTAGGGGAAGCCAGTTGTCATTTAAAAAGTCAGATATCCTGACTATGGATATCCTTCTATGGAAAAGTCCAATGTAGCTTTGTAAAGAAACTTCATGGAGAAAGAAAAAAAAAAGTCCAGCTATCCCTAGTCGTTTTAAACAATCTAGCCCAGCCTCCAGATTGTGAGTAAGAAAGTCATCTTGCCCATGCAAAAATATGACAAAGAACTGGAAAGTCATCCAATAGTCACAATGAGGCTAAATGCATGTGGCATGCCATGGGCCATCTGTGCCATCTTCAGTCACTTTACTTATCCAGTTGTAGGTTTAGTCACTGTAGAACAGATCTCGGTATTTTTTGAGTCTCAAGGTGTCCCTGCTGTCACCTACCTCATTTCTTGACCTGCAAAATTTTGAGTACAGAAAATGGTTGTAGATTCATTCCACTTAGTTTTGGAATGATTGCATAGCAATTAATGACTATAAAATGTTTTGGTACCCAGAAGTGGAGTGTTGCCGTAACTATTGTCTTTTGGAATTATGATGCAGAAGCTAAAAAGGATATAATTAGTGAAATCTGGGGTCACCTCAAAAAGACTATGATAAAATCTTGAGAAACAATGAAGAGATCTTTTGCTAGAGACTAGAGAAGAGGTGACCCTTTATGTAGTGTTGGGAAGTTTGGTAACAGTGTCATCTGAGATTATGTGGACACTTACCCACAGTGAACAAACTTTGAATTTGCCAAAGGAGAGTTTTAGGAAGCAGACTGAAAGTATGAACAGATTTCTTTTAATAAGGTATGAACAGAGAGATGAACTGAAATGAGAGATTCACTCATTCATTCATCAAGCAGAATACAGAGAAATTATAAAGAAGACAGGACAAGATTTAAACACAAAATTATTTCTCGTCTGCCATCTTGCCAAGTGTTAAAGGACTAGGAAAGTAAGAAATTGCCTCAACAAACATTAAAATCCATAAAGCTGTCTAATAAAGTATGATCCCGGGAAAAGATCTCCAACAGTGACTACATGATCCTTTGTTTATTCCATAATATTAAGGACATCTTCCCACAGTAAACAGATTCTCTATACAAGGTTCGGAACCCCAAGAAATTGTTGATGGAAGCTGGTAAAACAGTGAGGAGATTGACTTGGAGGCTGGACAAAAGGATACCTGTGTTATTAACTAGTAGAAAAATTAATAAAACTGTTACCTGTGGAAAGATGGAAGACAGAGAGGGCTTTTAATAAATTGGTGGATCTGCTTAAGGAGACTCACAAGAGGAAAGGGATGATTATTGACTGGGTTTCTTCTAACTGTAAAGAGTCATGAGAGGAGTAACCTGAGCTCAAAGAAGATCTTCATTTTCAGGAAGAGTTTCGAGGAAATATTTCCAACCCAAAATATGCTGGGTGAAAAATAATTTATTATTTTATATTTCTGAGAAGAAAAGGAAAGGTCTTTGTTCTCTCTGGGTAAATATCACCTAAAAGCATCTGAAATGACATTTTTATCTTGTGTCTATCACCCATATTTTTAGTTCATTCTTATAAATACAAATGATAAAAAAGATATTTAGTTACTACTAAGCACTACTATCCCCAAAGCCTAGTCCAATGTTGGCCATATAGACACCACTTTCTCCATATAAAACAGTATAGTTATTATGGAATTATGTGTTTATAGATATTTTAAAAGGAAAAAAAAATGATCAAGAGTAGTGACCTTCTATACCTAACCCTTTTGCAAAAACACTATTCCTAACAGAATAATTTCTTTGATGTAAAAATTTCTTGAGATGGATTTTCCAGTTAGCAATCCGAATGTTTTTCCTCAAAACTCAAGTTTTTAATGTAGTCACATTTTATTTGTAATATTATCGCATATTTAAATGTTTAAGCAAAGATGAAATTCAACATGTAACTGTAATTTCAACTCGGTGCTTCAAAACATATAACCAAATATTGGTTATTTTTTTGCCAAATCTAATTTGATAATTATAAATGCTTAGGAACAAGTTTATAAAAGAAAAATACCTCACTGCAAAGGAAGAAAGTTTAAACCACATTAACATTTAAACAGTCTTTCACAATCATAAAGATTCTTGTCAACATAAAAAATGCTTATAATTTAGGGAATTCAAACATATCAATGTCAGAAAAGATTACTGTAACCATTGCTTAGGTTATGGACTACAACAGTAATCTTCCAAGAAATATTCAGATGAAAGAAAAGGTCAAACTGAATAATTGTGTCAATCCAAAGTCAACGATGAAAATTTTAAGGTCAAGGACTTCTGGTCAAATTCAATGGACATTTTGAAAGTAAATCAAGACACTTTTCCACATAAAATTCATTTTTAAAAACAAGACATAGGCTATGCAATTTTATGAAAAAGAATTCACCAATTGTTTAATGTAAAAATCAGAATTTACTCAGATTGAGATTAAAAATCCTATTTGTGTTCATATTCTACTACTTCTCACTCTTCAAGTATTCACAGCTTTGAAAATTTCAAGGAGTATTTACAAGATTGTTGGAAGTTGCACTTCTTTGAATTGACTGTAACACCGGTGATAATATGTGAACATATATTTGGTCCCAAAATTTCATAATAATAGAGCCCGAATTTTTCAGTATATGTGGAATTATTTTGCATGGTGTTATACACAGAATAAAGAATATAGTTCCATTGACAAGATTATTCTTTTAGAAGAAATCTTTATTTAGCTTTAAAAGAATCTTTTTAGCATTCTATATCTTTCTACATATTTCTATATATGCAAATATGTTTTAACCCCTTACTCATAGGAAGTAATTCTGATTTGAGAATATTTTTCCAGTTTAAAACACTTCAGCAATTTTCCAGTCCTAAAGGATATCATGAGCGTTTGCAATATCTTCCATGGATCAAGCAGGTTTTCAGTTTTTATCAAAAAAAGAATGTTGGCATTGTCAGTGCTCTCTCTTAAAAAAGGCTTGACATTTTCTAAAATTTTTAAAAATGGTTTTACTGTTATTGGATTCCATATCTAAAGTGTTCCTTGGATTTTAGTCTTTGAATATAAACTTTAAAAAAACCATAGAATGTATACAGGAAGCTTTGGACTCATCTATTCTAGCCTCTTCGCTTTGAAGATGAGGACTCAGAGAGAGGTGTCACACTTTTCCAAGGTGATATGGCTAATATGGGACACAGGTGGTTTCACATAATAAAATCTTGACTCCTCCCACCTGATTTGATTATTATTTTTTTTTATAATGGTGTCCCCCAGTAGTGAACATCATTTCTGGGGATAAAATCTGGCAGAATCTATTTAAACTAAAAACAGTTTTATTCTTTGACGCTGCAGTTAATTCCTGGGACTTCATCCTATAGAAGGTAATTATTATACATGGCTACAGATGGTTAAAGATGCTTTCTGTAGCATTGTTCTAAATCTCTAAAAACACGAAATAAATTTAGTATTTATTAATAGGGAAATGGTTAAATATTTTGAGGTATAGTCATACCATGGACTGTTATATACCCATTGAGATGAAAGAATTACAACTATACCAGGTGACATGGAGTAAACTTCAAAATTATTGAATGAGTAATGAGATGAAAAGTGTGTAAAATATGCTTCCATTAAAAATATGACAAAAATAACTCTGTAAATATAGTTGCCTAGGATTACAGTAGGAGAAAGTAAAATATAGTAGGACATATATTAGAACATTGGCAAGCTTAGCTAGATGTGGTAAATGCTGTTAAGGGAAGATAAAAATAGGCAAAAGTTTATCCAAATAAAAGCAGCCAATGTTTGATCTCACTGAGTAACATGTGTGTCTCTGTACATGCAAAGAGCTATATGGAAACAGGATTAGAAAAAAATTAATGGTTATTATCTTAAGGTAATATAATTCCCAGCAATTTTTATTCTCTTCCTTCTAGTTTCAGCATATTCAAATTACCTGCAATAATATTGCATTATCTATATAATTAGAAAAAAATCTGCTTTCATATGACTAAAAAAATGAAAAACTGTCTTTGCTTTAGAACTGTTGAAAGATATGGCTACCATGGAGAAGCACCAAGTTTAGTGTTTGTCATCAGCTGCAGGTATTAGAGATTAATCAGTTTATATAGCTAAAACCATACATGACTGAAAAGCAGCTCTTTTAGTTTATAAATACAAATGGTCATTTAGAACTTACCCTCTTTATGATCTTCCTCTCTGACTTATGTTCATCTTGAGGCATCTGTTAACAGAGAGGCTTCATATTTCCTTTTGCTTAATGCCAGATTGGTCTAGCACCGTGGTTGTATGTTAGTAAACTAAAAGTGCATTCTGACAGTCTCACCTGATAAATCATTCTTCATATATTCTTTTAAAGTCTAACAATGGTTATATTTTCAGTTAATCTTGTGGTAGCTGCTATAATGTTCTTTTGCTATCATCTCTTCTTCATGTATGCTCAATTCAGCAGAATTGTGTAAATCTTGGCAACTGAGTTTCAAAACTCAAAAGTATTTTTTTTATCACAAAGAACTACTGGAGGATGACACTGATCACATAGTAAACGTTAAGCATCTGATGCTAGATGAGATCTCCATGTCTAGTCAAAACTTTCAGACACATAGAAATGACATTTTATAGCCGCTTTTTAGATTTTCAAATTTGACTAGAGCTTCATATCACTAAGATGTTCCAAACTGATAATCTTTATTTTTGGCAGTCAAGCACATTGTGCATATGTCAAGTACATAGAAATATTCAGTTACATTTCTTTAAATTTGTCTCGGCTGTAAGAATTATCATTTGGTATGTTAAGCCATATGATTAAATTGATTTTTCAAATACTTCTGATTTCATACATGGAGATTATAATCATGACCAAACATAACTTCTTGAAGGGTTATGCAGTTGTAACACAAATGATATTCATGGCATTCTTTGATATTACCAGCTAAAAATCAACCTCATGGAAAATTTATTTTCTGCCATTGTATTCACAGAAAGGTCACCTTTGAGTCTAAGGTCTTCAACAAAACTGTGAACTTTATTTATTTAAAAACTTTGTCAAGTCTTACATATATTGATTAATATACTTTAGTCATCTATGCCTTCATCTTGAAATGTCTTTTGGCTACTCCTAAAATCTTTTGAATTCTCAAATGTAAATTTGCTAAAGGAACACATTCACATCCTACAATCTATAATCCTTTCTTATACCTTCAAGCCACAGTCTAAGTAGAATAATCAATATGCATAAATTTTATAGGAAAGAGTTACGGAATATCAAAGTTGAAATGATATAAATTTGAACTAGTTAATTTTTTACTCCTATCATTTTCCTTAGATTAGTCTATAATTATCACAGCTGTATGTGATAAAATCTGAATTTAATTCTAGATTTTAAATGGTTTTATAAATATTTCCATTTTTCTATACTAGTTTAAACTTTAGCAAATTCAATGATAACACAAATAATGATAATACCATTTATTGATGAGAAACAACCAGAACATACTGGCTAGAAGAGAATAAATTCATTTGGGGTATGCAATATTCTATATATTTCATGTTTGTTTTAGATAAATTCAGTCTTTTTTCAGCAGTTAAGTATATCCATTTTATTTTATCAAAATATACCTAAAACACAGACATTCTAAATGAATTTTTGATAGACATTGAGCATGTGTTATTTTAATATAGATGAAGTAGCAAATATTATATTTATCTTCAGAATCTACTATTTTTCTGAAGTATCAATTGATTTATTAATTTTTAGTTAATGTGAATCTGTTCATTTCTTTCTGTTGTCAATTTATATTAACAAATGATTAAAATTCCCAACATTTAAAAAGAGAATAAAAATAATATAAAATGGAAATGACTATAGCCAATTAATTGCTTTGAGTGACTTAGCAATTCCATAAAAAAGGGTGAATTCCAATTGATTGGTTAACTGAGAGCAGCTGAGGTAGTTTGTGTTTCTAGTGACAGCATGGTGACTTTAGTGTTTGCAGATGATTATTCTCCCAAATGCTCACTTTCCCCCCTGTATATACTACATGTATATAGGAACTTTTAGCTTAGTCTTAAAAATGGTATCATAACTGAAGTTAAGGCTCATTTGGCACCGCTAAGTGCTATGTTCGTGTGGTAGAATGAAGCACTAATGGTCCTGTAGATTTTCATGTCTTCCTGAATCCATACCCTTGGGCAATCCCATCCCACACTCACAGTGCCTCGCTAAGAGACTTGCCTTGGTCAGTGAAACATTTGCAAACATGGAGCAGACACTTGCAGTGTGCATTGGAGATTGAAATTTGAAACACTGTGACAACAGTGTTGCATAGCCTGGGTTAACCTACTTTAGGGTGAAAGACTGTTTAGAGCAGATTTTATCTTCCTGCTTCCCAAGTAGCAACTAGTTGACCTGATAGCTGATGGCACTTGCATTAATGAGTCCAACTGAGATTCACAGAAAAAATAACTGAGTCCAGCTCAAAATACTGACATACAGAATTGGGTCATAAATTTTGTGGAGTTTGTTCTTCAGCAAAAGTTAACTGAAACAGAAACTAGAATCATGATTGAACAAGACTTTGTGAAACCTGGGAAAGGTTGCAAGTTAGTGAAATACAAAAAAAAAATATGGCAGGAGGCCACATTCAGTACTTTTGAGTAATGTGGTTTCAAAAATGGCTACTATTCTTTGCGGTAGGTGGAGTCTGCTTCCCCATCCTTTGAATCTAGTAGGGCTTTATGAGTTGTTCAAACAATAAAATGTGCCAGAAGTGATAATGAACAAATTCCAGAGGTAGCTTCAGATGCGTCTGCACTGGATCTTGGAACCATGACACCTGCATGTGAACAAGTCTGGTCTAGCCTGGGAGATGATGAGAAACATGATACCAATTTTGCCCTTGTAGCCCCAGTCACAGGCAGCTGATGCCTGGTATCAATGCCTTGAGACTGACCGACAGCTGACCATCTTTGCATGAGTGAGCAACTCAAAAAAACATGACCTAAATAAATGGTAGCTTGAAGCCATTACGTTTTTGAATGATTTGTTTTACACTGAAAACTAATTGACACAGACTATGTTTAATTGTGACTGCCACATATTTAAGATAACTACTCCTTAATTCCTTTCCTAAAATTTTTCATAGGAAACAAAATGACATATGCAAAAGGTATATGCTGTTACTTAAATTATGAAATTTCTCCTCTGTAAGGTAAATTTTGACATCTAAAATATAAAAATAAAACATACTTTGAATTATACCAGTGAGAATCTGTCTAGTTATTCTTAAGGCAAATCAAAACATTCTTAATGAAATTTTTGCATCTCCAACAGTAAAGTTAGTTTAAATACCAGATACATTGCAGTAGCCTGTCCAGAATCATTATTGATCTGATAGTCACAGTGAGCAAGGCATGTCAGCATCTCAGTATTCCTTGCTGCTTAAATGATTGGCGATGTAAATTAGTTTGAGTGGTAGAAATGTTTAGGGGAAATATTATCACTATCTCTGATAAGTACTTGAAAACAAACTTTGTTAATATGCTGTACTTATTTGTGGGGTTGTCAGCAGTTAAAGAGGAGAAAATAGAGTGTTTTATAATTTCAGTTAGGCTTCTGGATATATAATCCTTGAACTATTTAGTACAATGATTTTTTTTCACAGCTGGAGCATGCTAAATTATTTTTGCTAACTTTGTTTTGACATAGTTCTTTTGGCTTTACAGATGTATAAGATTTATAATGAGAAATAATTTGATTCTGGAATAATTTTAAAATGATCAGATTATTAACTTACCTTATATTAGTTGGCTGAATAACCTTTAGTAATCAATGTGGTAGTTGAATTCAATTGAAATTTAATTATAAGAACGAGTCTTTCTGCTAATGACGATACTTAGTATATAGTTCAAACTTCTCCATCTGAACTTACATTTTTCTCAATAGCAAACTGTCTTAATGCTATTACAACAGATTCAATAGCTGTTCAAGTCTTTCTAGATTAAGCGGTTTAGTGAGAAATAATTCTTTACTCAATCTTTAATTATTTGTCCTGATACAGGGATATAACATCATAACCAGATTTTGTAAAGTGAATAAATTCACTAAATTTTTCCTGATACTGGTATATTACCACTTTTTGTTGAAGGAGTTTAACATATAGAGAAATGAGAAAGTGACTTTACAGGAGTATGAAATTCTATTTGACTATATAAAAATTCATTTAACTAATACTTTAGTAGAAAAATCTACTGGGTGTAATTTTAGGTGCTGACAATAGGTAGCAAGACAGGTGTGATTATTATCCTCAAAAACAGGTAATTTAATAAAGGAATAATTCTGATTTTAGCTCTTGTATTCCTTAACTGCATTGTAATACAGAACTTCCTCTGGAATAACAAGAACTCTCCTGAAAAACTCACACTATGTTTCTTAGGGAATTATCTTAATGACCCTGAATATAGAATCTTAACATGACAATAGTTAATTTCTTTTTATATACCCCACAGAAAGCTCAAAGCAACATGTGAATTTACATAAAACACTTATGCTGAACAACATACAATTTATCCCAGGATTTCATTTGGAAAAATCCAGCAATTTTACTTTTGCTAGAAATATATGACTTGCTATAATTGGAATCTAGAATAATCACATCAACTTACCTAACTCTTACATGTACCATGAGAATCCTTTGCAGTAGAAGTACTATACTAATATATTTGATGAGCTTCACTTCACCTCTAAGATTGCCATAAATTTTTAGGATTTTGTAGTGAAAACCTCAGTATCTTTCATATTTTCCTCAAGCTCAGTCTTCACCTGGAATATCTTCCCTCTCTGCTTCCTGGTCTCTGATTGCCTACACAGTCCTTATTCTCCTTTAAGAATAGGCTCAGGTATTATTTGGTTAGGGTCTTTGCTTGCATAAACTTGATGCATGTGTAAACTGGATCGAGTGACCTGCATATACTTCTTTACTCCTCTTGCCACATAATGATGCACATGACTGTTCCTCTATAGGACTCTAAGCTCCTCAAAGGCAGTGTTCAATATAATTTATATTCATATACCTCCCATAGAATGTTTGTTATTGATTAGCACATAGTGTTCAATTTCTGTATAGGTGTTTACCAGCTCACTGAATTGAAAACAATTTTGGTGACCAAAAGTTCATGTGATAACAAAAATATGTAATTAATCTTTGTGAAACTGAGATAAGTTCATAATTTATCTACACTGATTCATTAAAAGCAATGGAGGTGTGCGTTCCAAATTCTCTAAGTTGTTGATCTTTTCCGCTTATATAAAGGATATCAGAAGAAGAAATAATGTGAATAACAACAGTTCAACAGTTATTTCTAAAATTTCCTCTTCTTCCTTTTCTAAGTAAGAAAACATCTATGGGATTATACTTAGTGAGTTATTAATTCTAGACTCTTATGGTTCACTTTTTGTGGTGTAATATGATAAAAATAGTCCATGAAAGAAACCACAGGATTTTGAAAAGTTAAAAGCTAAACACATCATAATACTTAGGCAGTCTTCAGAATTTAATACAAAACAGATGCATAAAGAAAAAGTGAAATAAAGGTAGAATTTCAAAGATGTCTTGAAAATAATAGTATCTCAAAAACCCGCCTCTTTGAAAATCACTTTGAGAAATAATATGAGTCACTCTAAAACATAATACTTACATATCAACAGTATTTCAAATATAAAACTGAACTATGTTTGCTTATAAAAATCCTAAACCTTATGTGGTAATAGATAATAAGGACACCTTTTATTTACCCAGGCTTTCAAAAACTAAAAAGAAAAATCTTCTTTTATATATTATTCCTACAAGTTAAAGATTCTAGTGTTAAAGATCTTATTATGCTATAAATTTCATCACTCTGAAGGTTAAATAAAATTCCCTAGATACATAGGCATATGTAAGGTACTGTTTTTAAATAATGAAAGTTTATAAAATATATCAGCATTGCTTCAGCATGATAACTCTTTTATTAAGAACTCTGGGATTATTACTTCTAGAGAAAACAAAACAATCACTTGTAGCACAAAATTTTAAAATGTTCAAAATTCTATACAAAATCTCTGAATATAACTATTGATCACTCATATCCTCTGTAATTATGATAGAAGTTAGAAATTCTTTTCTATTAACAAAACTATTTAAATAATATAATCAACATTAGTTTCTAAGCAATCTGTTCTGAATGACTAGTTTTTAGCTTATCTCTTCATACCTTCAATAATTTCTTTAGCAACTAAAAATATTTACTTTCAATCTTTAAGTACAGAAAATAAACATTTCTAACTTTGGAAATGTGATTGATAGAAAGGAAAGAATCAGGCAACATTTATAGTAGATTTATATACTTGCTTTGGTGGAGTGTTGGAAAAGGTATTAAAAGAGCACTGGAAGCACTGGGGATGAGGAACTTGACGAATCTGAGATGGCACCAGCTAACTGATTTAAAAACTGAATTTTGATGGTCAACAACTCTTGTGATACCAACAATGCTGTAAACAACATACTCAGTATAAACCACTATGATTTTAAATGTCTTGAATGCAGACATAGTACTGTATTCAAAATAGTAGTTGAAAACTGAACTCTATCTTTGCCTCTCAGTGACTTGGGAAAAGAGTGCCGAAGTCTTGAAAAGGAAATCTAGGCAACATGTAGATGAACTATGAGACCCTCAGATAAAACTGGTACAATTAGTTATCCTCCCTAATTTGAAGGCTATATTACAACACACAACATATTTTGTCTCATATCCATTTTGAGACTCTTTGAGACAAAAAGGGAAGTTGATAAAAATGAGTTCATACACTATGAAATGAAAGAATTACAGCAGCCAAAGTGAGCTTTAAGTAACGAAAAAAACACACCCACAGAACATCTGAAGAGGCAAGCATAGGATATTTTAAGCTGTTTTTCAATTCATTCTTAGTAATTTTATAGGAGGACTTTAAAAAAACAATTTGGTAATTTAATCTTACAAAACATATGATTTTAATGTTTTAATAGTGAACAAGAAAGTAAGGTAAAAATATGCTGAGTTGTCCAGCTACAGAAGTGAGATACAACTTATATCTTTGAGTTTAAAAAGACACAGTAAGGAATTCTAATTGGATTTAGTTCTTTATATCTATACTCTGAAACATCTTACTAGATAAGGAATATTATTATGGCATTGAAGTTTTAAGCTCAAGAAGTTTAAGTATTAATGGTAGCTATGTCTTAGAGGGACTTATCTTGTTTAGAACCTCTCATTGAGGTCCTTCCCACCTCTCCCTTCCTGGGGCTCAGTTTCTTCATTTATATCTAGCTTGTCTTACCCACAATGTTGTGGAAATCAAGTAAAATAAATATCTGAGAGAACATAAACTAAATGTCCTCTTCAATATACACAACACCATTTCTATATTTTAGTCTAGGTTTTAATTAGATAATGATCATTCTTATTTATTCTGAAATGATTAAACTTTAAAAGCATGACTTTTAGGGTCAACTTTAGTATAAATAACAGAACATATTTTCAGCAAAGAGATAGTGGTGTGTTCATTGTAATAGTAAAACTTGCAAATATTTGAAAAAAGGTGCTCGAAAGGGTCAATATAACTACAAAATTACACTATACTATAAACTTTATAGGAATGAAGATCTCATATGAATATACAGGTATCTTACCATGAGTATAACTGACTTACAAATTTTATAATAGACAAAAGGTTTTTACCGATATCATTCATAAAATCATGTAAGTTAATGTTAAACTTATTTTAAAAAAGGAAATTTAAATATTCTTGCCATAAAATGTTCTAGATACATGCTGTTTGATAAAATACATTAGAAGACAGTGTTGTGTTGGAGTTCAGATTTAGTTTGATTAGTAATTCTGTAAAACAATTGCTTACATTTAGGAAAGTCGTTTATCTTTTAGAATTTCTTTTTCTTCTCTTTTAAAAAAAGTAAAAACAATTTCCTCAACAAAGGGTATTTGTAGGAAGCATATGAACTAACATTTGAAAAGTATCCTAACATGCATACAATAGTATAAACAAAAAGAATACTAAAACAATTTAAGAAACAAAAAAGTCTGTCACATTGCCAGGTATCTAGTAGGTATTCATTGGACAAGAAATATTATTCTTATTGCTAATCATACGTGGTTCTAGTGCTTTCTTGGTGATGGCATTTATCAGTACTTAGGTCAGTGTTTCAGAGAAACAGATTCTGTAATGGAGACTCCACTGGGATCAATATTTGTGGGAAAAATGAAGAAAGTAGAATTGGGCAGAGAAGGTGGTTAACTGTAATGCAGTTCCAAAACCTTAACTAATCTCATAGGGACTCTGTTGCTAAGATGACTCTTCAGAGTTGTCTTATTTTGTGGTAAGGAAATAAGCCTTTATAATCACCCCAAAGCACCAATCAACCTTATGCATGGCCATGGGCTAAGGGCAAAGTACGAATTGTTTGACTGAGGGCAATTCCCAGAGAGGGCAGCTGTCAACTGTCAAGATTCTCAGTGACTAGAGGCAGCAATGTCTCAAACTTAAAAGGGAAATCTGGGCAACACATCTTAGAATCTACTGCAATGACCTATGGTATTCCCAGATAAAAGTGATATAATTAACTACCTTTCCTAATCCACTTCATTTGACCATGCCTATGTTCAATGTGAATAATGAAATAGAGAGGAGACTAAGAAAATCAGGGGGAAATAGAGTTGTTTTAAAAAAAAAATTCAATATATGAATAGCAGATGTTTAAGAAACATAAAAGCAAGCAACTGTGTGTAAACTTAGAGTACTGAAAATGATTTTGCTTCTGAAGATAACGAGGTACTTATTTCAATAACTTGAACAGTTGATATAAAGGGAAAGTTATACTTTTATAACTTGAAAAGTTGGTTTGATTTATACATTTACTTATTCAGTCCAAATTGTTCATAGTACATATATAATTTATAGAGTGCTGCTATCTTACGCAAATGAGTCTTTGAGATAAGAAGTAGTTCTAGAGTCAAAGTCCATTGACTATTTTTCAATGTGCAATTGCAAGATAATTAAAAAATAGAGTAAAATGAAGAAAAACAACAGAAATATTCTTTGAATTGACATTCAAAATAGTTAAAGTATTAATTTGCATGAAAATTTATATTTGAAGTTTGTAACACATATTAGAAAGATCAGTAAACCTACGAAGTAATTTACTGTTAAAATGACCTAGAGTTAGGTAAGAACTTAATACAGGTCACTGAAATAAAATCAGATAGACTTTATGTCAAATTAACAAAAATAAAATGGTTGCAAAAACCACCTAGTGTCTACCAATGGTCATGTTTCAAATGACATCTGTACTTAGTTCAAATTAAATTCATCTTTAGGTTGAATTAAAACAACTAACTCAGGAGAAAACAGAAATCCAATGCATATTCATATTTACATAGAATGGGAAAAAATTTTGACAAAAAACAAAATTCCCATAAGGGAAGAAAATTTAGAGTCCTAGATACTTAAGCATTTCTTAATTCCTACTGTTAGTGAGCTAAAATCCTATTTGATTTCTAGAAAGCACAATCTAGAAAAGCAAGTTCTATTAATAAGTGAGGAGTGCTTTCTATTTCTCATTTCCCACTTTCCAAATCAAATAACCTGAAACATCTCAGCTGGCTCTGATGACACTCTGAGAAATGTGGTGCTTTTATCCCCTCAGATATCACAGAACACAAGCTATTGATCTGATTTTTCCCAGCATTATCTACACTAAAATTGCCTTTCTCTATCAAGAAGTTTTATTTTCTCTTGCTTTCTTTCTCTCTCTCTAAAAAAAAAGTCTTACAGTTCTGCACAGACAATAAACAAATATTGCAGACAAATGAGTAGTCTTTCATATCACCTGTAATGGTATGTAAATGTATCATAAAGATGACACATAACATAAAGATGACACATAATGTAAAGATAATGGAATCCCTCAATGACAACAACAGCAATTGTCTCTGTATTTTACCATAAGACCATTCCCAGAAGATTGTTTTGGTGGACTATTATTAAATCAGACCTGTGACTTGGGATGACTAAACCTGTTCTTTTATATGTGACCGTTTTGGAGGTTTTATGTGATTTTTTTACTACATTTGACAGCACACACAAAGTGAAGAAGCACACTTTAAATTCTTCCAATTAAAAGGGGATAATCTTAATGGTGTTACCATCGAGCTGTGGTTCTTATGTGGCCAATGAACTACTCAGATGACAACAAGGAATTAGGAGCAACCACCTGATAATAGACTGTCTTAGATGCCTGCAGTCAATTTTATTCCATTCCATATTGCCCTAAAGTAAAAATCAAGTTTGTTTAAAGGTGAAAAAGCAAGGAAATAAAGTATTTTAATAACAGGCTTTAACAGAATTTTATTCAGCATTTAATTATATTAAAATTTCTGAGATGCAGTAGTTGGTTAAACTGAGAAAAACTTTAAATTAAGTTTTATTTTTTTTGTTTAAGAAACATCAACTGGTTTAGTCTATTTTGTAGACATCCTCAGTATGAAGTGATCAGAAATAAAATGACATATTAGCTGCTTCTTTTAAGGACTGTCTTATAGTTTAATCTATTTGATTAATGCATAAAATGTCAAACTCACAGATTTAAATGCCGTATTTTGGCCATGTCCACATACCTACAAGAAACACATATACCTATTTGACAAGATGGGATTCTTTTTGCTGTGGGAACTACTACAAATTGCATAAGATAGTGGATGGAGACACATTTTTTTTAACACAGACAAATCAGGAAGAATCTATGTGGTACATTTTCCTGGTAGCCTTTGGGGGTAACTGATCTCCTTTGTTAGCACATAAGCTTTGACTGATTGCTTTGTATTTCTGTTCCATTAAAATGACAAAAGTACTGCTGTTAAGTCCATGAAAAACTGGGCAAGAACTGCTCTAAGGCAAATATGGTGGTTCAAATAATATAGGAGAAATATAATTGATCCAACCTGGTAGATTACCTGGTTGCCATGATTCAGAGCAAGACAAAAATTCTGGATGCAGGAAATCAAGTGACAAATTCTTTGCCAAGCAGGTTGAGAGCAGGGCTGAGTCCAGGAGGCCACATTCTTGAAGTATGAAAATTATCAGTGAGCACAATGAGGCAAACAGAACATGTACTTCTGTTAGGCCTAATGATCCTCTGCCCTCTGTCCACTGTGTGATTAGTTATGACATGGTTCCAAGACTTATATCTGCTAATATGATAAAGAATAGGATGTGACAGAGGCCCTCAAAGTTTTATGCCTCCATAAAACCCTGGCAGTGTGTCCAAAGATTTCATCCAGTTTTACACCAGTAAAATTTATCCATCATGAAAGAGAATGGTGCCAGTTGAGTACTTACTTTCTTTTATTCTTAAACTTTTCTTCCTTAGTAAATAGAAGTTAAATCCTAAGAGAATAAACTTGAAGCAGAGTAACTAAAAATGGGAATTGAACTTTCCAGCTATCATAAAATACTTAAGGCTTTAAAGAATTTTTATTCTAATCCCTTTTATCTACCATTATACTACTACACAAAACCACAGGTATGAATCAGACACGTTTCTATGCTTGGAATACAATTTATTATAATTGGTCTTATGTTCTAAACTTCTGACATTCATATCTGATTGATAATGGAATGAAGTGAGTTCCTTATCACTCGAAGGATTACTGAAGGAGAATCCATGCATTAACAGAATAAACATAATAGTCTTCAAGATTTCTCATGACTCAGGAATATACAGTCTTACCATCTTTCTCTTTCTATTTTTCTCTATCTTAATTCTATTAATTCTCTAAGATCTCAGGTCTAGGTTACATGTCAGTTAGTACTTTTTCCCCAAATAATATTGCTTCATATGATTGCTATGAGAAATTGACTAGCTATTAAATGGAATATATATTTAGGTGTATATGTCTGCCTCACGGGAGGTGCTCAATTAATTATTCATCTTGCTTTTCTCCACAAAGACAAAAGTAAAATATCATGTTAATGTCTTTCTTTTCTGGTCACCAGCAACATTTGGTTGAAATACAATAGCAATGGTTTTTAATGGTTCTTTTTTCTTAAATTACTTAATGCTCTATGTCATCGCTGTTTACTAAAGGCTAGGACCAAAACCTCATTTTATTTTGAATTCCCACAGTTATAAACAAGAGTTGAAGACATAAGAGGTGCTCATTCAAAATAGAGGGTGACTTTCATAAAGGAGAATCAACATAATGAAGTTTAAAAATCACACTATACTTAATTCCGTTACCCCAATTTTCTATACACATGACCTAAAAAGGTCTTATGCTTCAGTTTCCTCATTAAAAAGTGGGGTCAAATATTCCCACCTTACCTTTCTGAGTACATTGCTATAGGCAGAGAACTGGGTAAATAGGAAAGATTACTCAAATGACGTAGTTATAAAGCACTTTGGTTCAATTGTCCATTCAGTTACAGTTGAGCAAGTCTGGAGAGTTCACAATGGAAAACACAATTCCGCAGCTAACCATTCTCATGATAAATGTCTGATTTTTTTCTCTGTTAATAAATAGCAAACTGCAAGCTTCCATGATACTCAGTGTAACACTTCTTTATGTACTATGAGGATTATAACTTGCTTATATCTTGAATGAATAATTAGGGATTTCATGTCTCTGGAAAAAACAATCTAGATCAACAAGTCCTCCTTAAGACTGTGACTTTGGGGCTGCATGGTCATGCTCAGGTGCTGTTCACTCATCCTAAGTGTATTAAGTATATTAAGGTTCTTGAAGACTGCAGACCAATATAAACAATTGTGTCAAAACACAATTATAAATGTTTTATTTGAAAATAGGATGGCTATTTAAACTCAGTGAGTATAAAGGTTGATTGCTCATTGTAACCTCTGCTTAACCATCTAGGCTGAGTGTAAAGTCTGCAAGTTGTTCAATCCTTGCTCTACACAGTAACAGAATTATCTTCCTGAAAAAGCAAAATTCAATCGCACAGATATCTGCTGCATTCAAAATCAACCGAAATTCCTACTCTTAAAAACCAGTGACCTTTAGAATGAGTTCTCTGCTGATTTTTTTTGAATTCATTCAACAAATACTGACTTATTGTTCACTATGTACTATCAGGGCCAGTATTTTCTCTCTTCCTAAAATATTCACTTTCTGCCTTTTTGTCTTTTCCACACCTGCTCAATGCAGTTTCTTTTAATAACCACTTGGCAAAGTTTTACCTGTCTAGGTTCATTCCAAATACCAACTCCTTCCACTAGTCATCTGCACAGAATTCTCTGGAGACACCTCTGTTATAATGGATCTCCAGTCCTTCCTACCATCTCTCTCTTTAGACTGTGCTCCCTTAAGGGTGAAGGGTAATACTGTCTGCTTTGGATTCCCATAGCACTTAGCTTATACAACTGAATTGAAATTAAAATCTGAAGAATTTTCTCTCTAATTTGTAATATGTATGCAGTTTATTTAAGTCATTGCCAAAAACTTGATTTGGGTAAATTGGATCAAACATTTATGAACTAATTGGTTGTTTGGACCCTTTTAAGAATGGCTTCACTTCAAATCAGTCAAATTGCAGGGTTTGTAAAATATAGCTTAAGTAAAGAGTGCAAGAGATAGAGAAGCATTCATTACAGATATTTTAATTTACATTTCAAAGCAAACGGTAATTTTTTAACTTGATATGATTATATTTTTATCTATTTACACTCTTGAAATGTGGTCCAAAAACACAATTTTAAAAACATAACCAAGTACATTGTATTTAGATGATATAGAGGACACATGCAAAAATTACCAAATCTTACCTACGAATCAATGTCTGTTAAAAGATACCAATAAAACAAGCTATAAAGTGTAGAACTTAACATTATGTGATATGTTGACCTCTACAAGATGCTAAATATTGACACAATTGGTATTTTTTTTTCTCCAGAGTTTTGATTGATTCATTGGACACTATAGAGTATTAATGTGATTAAAAAGTATTCTCCCTTTCTTTTCTGATTCACCCTATTCAGTCATCCACTGTGGGGCTAGGTTCTAGAGCAGTTATAAGTACTGTAGTCAAAGACACACTCTATTTCTGCTCAAGATCCTCAATCTGATGTGATTTTCTTAGTCTGCTGGACTGATGTGGACCTGTAAGGACATTTCAGCTCGCCTCTGAAACTCAGAGAAGGTCACACAACACCTCATCTTACTGTCTTATGAGAACTTCCCTCCCCCTCTTATTCCCCAAACCATCCAAGACCTCTCAAAAAAAAAAAAAAAAAAAAATGGTAGCCGCAAATCCAGGTTCTCTTCCAAATTTCTTTTATAACACTTGTTTCTCCTTCTAAATAATTATTTCTCAGGTGTTATTTCACACGGAAAAGAGTAGGAAGGGGATAGAATGCTTTTCTTTCTTCTCACTTCCCTTTCAATATCATAAAAAACTCCATACATAAAAGATAAAAAGAATTATTTTCTTGAAGCCATCTAGGATGCAATCAGTGTTTCAGGCAATTGGGAGAAAGGTGATACACACTTTCTTTTACATTTTGGACTTCCTAAATATTTTAAAGTACATATATATTTCTATAAATTATTCTAAATATACAGAAATTATTAAATTCTCCACTACCCTAAAGCAAAATAGTTTTCTCACTTCTCAATATGATTTATTTTTCTATTCTAAAGTTTATTAACACTGTCTACAATGCAGACAGCAATTTTAACATGACTTGTAATAATATGGACTTAAGGGTCAATTCCATACTTCTTACACTCAAGAAGAGTATATATGCACAAGAGGATATGGCAGGTATTATGCCAAGCTTATACAAATTGATAAGGTATTTATTGTTTAAAATGGTTGACATCAACCTAAAACAGGAATATTTAAGGGGATAAAACAAAAGTTTATACAATTTTACCAGGACCAATGCTTTCTCTATTGGTATGTTAAAGTAAAAAGCAGGGGGCTTGTTACAAAAAAAAATCATTTTAGACTAATTTTTACTTTACAAATCTTAATTCAAAGTGATTATTTATAGATAATGCTAATAATTTATATTTTTATGATATATTTTTTGTTTTCAAATGTGATACTTTTGTATCTTTTTTCTGGTTCTATTTTATGAGATTCATGGCATGAAATTAGTTCACAATTTTGAAAGAATTATCAGCCCAAGGTAAAGGAAAAAAGAAAGTCACAAACTGGAGGGAAGTGAATTTAGCATGATCTAAATATTCTGCATAACATAAGCATTAATAATTTAATTTATTTAATGAGATATGAGCAATGAAGTCAGTAATTGTTTTTTATCTATATTGTGTCCCATTAAGTGCAAGGTAACATGGGATGGAAGGAATAATTTTGGAAAAAACATTTAATTTTTGGAACATTTGCAAATGCAACACAGAAAGGTCATTTTTATTATTCTGCTAGTATAAATTGATCACATTCTAGAGTACGAAGGGATGTTAGAAATTATCTGGTTCAAATCTCTCACTTTATTTCTCTGTGATATGAATGCCCAGGCAGCTCAAGGACTGGCTTTATGTTATACAAAATTAATTCCCGATGAGAAATTGAGTTGGGACTTGATTGAAAAAATTACTGGCTTTGGACCTGGGACATTTTTTTTTTCACTGTATAACACCTGTTAGCCTAAAATTCAATCCAAATTGAGTTTTATATTTGGGCTCATTCTAGCAGTGTTTTCCAATGCTTCAAAAAATGTTTGGAGGATAAAATTATGTTGATACATTTATGATAATATTTAAGCTGGATTTGTAGGCATAAACTCTACTTGTATCCATCTTTTTAGCCAATATTACAGAGATACTCTAATTACGATCTCTCCTTCTCTTCCACTCTAGTTCTATCATTTTCCTCTCTTTCCTTCTGTCATTGTACTTTTACCTCTTAAACAAGACAGTGGGAAAGAGGGTATCTTATTTTCGCTTTTTGATTGAATTAAGACACTATGCTAGCTCTCAGAATTTCATTCAAAAATTTCTCACTCCATTTAACTGATTGCCACATAAATACATATGTAATATATAAGATAGCCAAAAAGAAAAGATTTGGTAGACAAGTAAAGAACATGTCTGAATGGTTATCTAAAGCTAATGTGTATTTTTGACTATGAGTTGCATGTTTAAACTCCTTAGTTTTTGAGAAATTAAAGTATATCCAAAATTACAAATTCTTGAGAATGAGGACAGGCAAGCTTTGATTTAATTTGTTTTTTCAGAATTACTGCTAAGAATGCTTTTAATAACACAACACACACTTTATATATAGCAACATAACTTTGGGGAAGTAATATGCAATCACTGACAATACTAATCAAGTAAATAAAAATGGAAAATAAACTAGATTTGCATAATGAAGCATTCCCAATTTCTTACTGGAGGTTTTAAAATAATTACTACTTTCCATTTGACATAACTTACTAAATGAAGAAAGTAATTCAATGAAATGATTTTTTTCTAAGCACATAGATAAGAAAGATTTTATATTTGAATCTAAATTTTTAAACTTACTATTGATTAAAAATAAAAGTGCATTAACTTACGGCCCTGATGTTTTCAAAATGTCCACCTTCTTTTTCAAAATCAATAGGCTGTCCTTTTAGTGTCCAGTAGAAAGTGACATCCAAACTAGCATCATGAATTGCTTTGCAATTAAGAACAATGCTCTCTCCAACTGTTAATTCTGTCCTTTTAGGAGTGAGTTCTATTCTTGTAGGTTCTATAGAAATAAAAACACATTAATCAATATAACACATACGTAGCATTTCCCTGCATTCTATATTATTTCAAGTAATTTAGGAATGTCAGAATCCATCCAAACTTGTTGTTCCAGATACATGTATTAGATTTTTTAACGTGTTTAAATAAACTATTTTGAGGAAAATATTAGTTTTCAGATGCTAGGATATTTTACTATTTTTAAAGAGAATTGATATAAGAATCCTTGGTTCCTGTTACATTTGGTAAAAACGATGGGAAACTACATGACTGAATCAGCACTTGGAATTCTAGAAGGATAAAAGTTAGAAAAAACAATTTATAGCCTTCACATCTACCTTCAAGGGTCATCAAGTATAAATAAAAGGATTTTTACAATAAAAAATACTCCATATCTAAGGAGGAAGAATTCAGATTGAGTTCAGTTTCTGAAAGGTTACTATTGAAATCTTAACAGATAAATCTTAACAGATAAACATACTGCAATCTTAACTATTACTACTATTCCATCTTGTATTGACTGAACTCTACAAACCCATTTTTGAATTAAAAAAGAATAGAAGAAGAACTTTCTAACTGATTGTGATGATTTAACTGAAACCTGAAAAGAAAGGGGCATCGTTGAAAGGAAACTTTAAAAGAAAAAATGTTTATATACACATACTTAAATGATCAATTAAAAAAAGATATATATATATATATTTTTTACTGTGTTCAGAGCAACTTTGAGCCAGCACAAGCTAAACCAGTGACACATGGATGGGTTATTTAAACAGTAATCAAATAACTGTAATATGCTATTTTTTGAATAAAGTAGAGAGATAATGGAGAGAATTTTGATTGTCTTTTTTTCCAAATTAGATTCCTGATTATAGATACCTCCAGAAGACTGACACAAATGATGAAAAATTAACCCAGTGTTCCTATTCTAGTTCTATTGTTAGCAATTAGCATCATCTAATGAAGCACTAGTCTTAATCATTGATAAAATCCTTTAATATGCAACATCCTTCTAAGCTCTCACTGAGAAAAAGTACAATATCAGGAATATCATTATAAATATTTATAATCTAGAAATGATACATTCTGAGTGGCATTCCAATTTCTGGCTTCATCAGAGAAGACAGATAATCATAGCATATTGTATTTTAAGGTTTATGAGAATTGTAATGTTTTGAGTAACTAAATATTGCATTTAATGCTTTATTATTAAAAAAAATTATCATTAAAAACATCTGTGGACCTAGTATTGCTTTATTATGACACAGAAAGAATAAGACTAGAAGACAGAATTGGATCCGAGTAACGTATGACATCAATGAAGTCATTTTAAAAATTATTTTTCTTCTATTGATGTTTGCCTCTTTTCTGAAATATCAATTTGACTAGTTTAATTATACATCTTTAATCACACTTCTCTTTCTAAAGAAAGAGAAAAATTAACATTTCTGTATTTTTATGGCCAAAGTCTGGTTCACAAAATAATACATGCAAACATAGAAAAAAGAAGAATATAGTTCAATTGTGAAAAAATTTCTTTATCAATTGAAGAGATTTTGCTTTCTAAATCCTGAGATTTTCTTAGTACTAAACAATGACAGGTAGTCTCAAAAGAAAGTTCTAGGCTGGAAATCTAGTTCAAATTAGAGCTAGAAAACTGACAGGAACATTGAAGCAGCAGTGTTTATGATGCTGAACAATGACTATGTAAAAAATTGCATTGGCAAAAACATAAAATAATAGCTTTGGTATTAGTTTATCTGATACACACACCAATATCACACATTCATGTTCCTTTCTGCTAGTCCTTTCTATTCCAAATTCCTAGCTGAAGTGGTAGCAAAGAAATATTACTGAATATTGTTAACATTAATCTTGGTAGAAGAAAAGTGTTTTCATACTATTGACATACTTTTTTCACTTTGAGACACTGACTAAAATTTCAGAAAGCTTACTTTATCACATATATTTTGCTCAAAGCAAATATCTATTCATTTATTTATTCATTCTGGCAACAAGACATTCCTTTATGGTCCCCTAAGTAACAGGAATGGGTGATTTGCTGTGTCACTTCTATGTTTGTGATGCATTTTAACAACAGGATTGCGCACACACATACATGCAAGCATAGATATAAGCGTATGCTTATATTCATTTTCTGTTAAGGCCATGGAAATATGCTTAGAAAACAATTAGACACATTTTCTTACCTTTTACAGACACTGAAGCTATGATTTCAGCCGAACCAAAGACATTTTCTCCTTGGCAAACGTATTTTCCTTCATCTGATTTAGAAGCATTTAGGATTCGTAGATTCCCGTCTGGAAGAATAGCTATTCTGAAAATTATTAAAAAATGATTTTTTTCCTGTTTTACTGCAAAGCAGCTAAGTGGTAAGAAACTCTGATGAAGTCTGAAACCACTTCCAAGGTAACAATAAATAAGATAAAGCGATCATTGTGAAAATATGCAGTGATAGAAATGTTTTACCCTTCAAGAAATTATGCAACAAAACCACTTAATGTTTCCTTATATTTAAAAGGGTTAGGGAGTTACCAGTTATTTTTCTTTTGACACCTTTTTGACAGCTAATTTTAGAACTTAGGGAAAAAGATGACTCTGAACTTGGTTATCAAAACTTATGCTATAATATTGCCCAGTGATATTTTATTGTTAAGCTTGGATATTTCACCTCAAACCAAGAGTGACCTCAAAAATCAAATGTAAAAAGAAGAAGCATAAAAACATTGTAAAGGACAAGTACAGAACATGAAATTAATTGTATGCAGCCAGCAGATGATTTATGGTGGTTTCTCTACGGTACCACCCGCACAGCACGGGTATGAAAATGAGACCTGATACCACGACTGCTCAAGCTGCACTTTTCAAACATAAAAACGTGATTTCTGTGTTTGCATTTGGTCTTTTTCGAGACCTTTGTTAAAAGTGGACCTTGGATCATATATGAAGGTGAAAAATTAAAAGCATTATTAAAAAAATTTAGAAGTTCAGTGCAAATGAGGTTGACATTTGGGATTACCACATTCTCCTGTGTATTTATCATTCCAGAAATATATGGATTTCAAATTTAATTAGTATTTTTGTCTTTTTCTCCTTTTGATGCTCCTTAAATATAACCCATTATTTCATCAGTGCATCAACCTACTCAAGCACCCTGAATCATATTAGAAATGACTGTTGTGATTTTATCTGATATTCACTAGAGTTTGAACTGATTTCTCCTTAGGAAGGAGAAAGTAACAGTCTGTGCTGCTTTTGCTCCATTATAATTAAAATCCTAAAAAGGGATTCACTTAGTTCTGAAAAGAGTATCTAATTCCATGAAAATGTGGTAATATTAAACTATTTAAGATATAAAAATATTGGTTGAATCTGTTTAAGCCAAGTCCCTTTAGGTTACTTTTTTTAAAGACTATAAATGTCACTTACGGATTTATGTTGGCACATTTTTGTCGATGAAGCTACCAGTTTTTAAACATCATACAGCTTTCAATAGGGATCAAACTTGATTTACTATATGTTGATAGGAAGATAAATGTAGGAACAAGCCAAATTAGGACTAGGGAATTTGATTTTGTAATTTATGTCTAGGAGATATTCTAACTTGAGACATTTGGAAAACACAGTGCCTATAAAAGTTATAAAATCCATTTGAGATGGTAAATGAAATGAAGAATCCTGTTCATTATTTAGGTAGTGCTCTGTTTCTAAAAACATTGAATATGTTTATTTCCATCCCAAAGATACACATTCCAAATAATGTTTGAAAAGCAAAAAATAAACTTTTTATAAAGAAATAAATAATATCTTGTGAGATTACAAATCTTATTGAAGTTTAGAAATTATTATAATTTGTGTAGTTAATATCAATAATTTGTGTCAATAATTTGTGTAGTCAAAATGTATGAATTTTATTATCAGACATTCTAATATTGCAGGTGAAAATTTAAGTTTAAAAGTTCCCCTCCTTTAAAGAAATAAATACATCTTAAACACTGGCAATACTTCAGTTCTTGGTTTAAGATAAGTCCTTTTTCACTGACAGGAGTCAAAATATTATATTCTACTTTTAACGAGAGCTTATGAACACCACTGTAATTTTCATCACAAATATATTCAGGGAACAACGAATTTTGAATACCATGATATTTTTTATCTGCCAAGTGGCAGTGTCATGTAACCAAAAGCCTGTCTACTGATTCAAAATGCAAATCCTTAAATAATGAATTCCTTTTTTTCATTTAGAAAAATATATTAAAGAATGTAGTTTATAGTATGTCTGCTATTGCATACAAAATTATTTAGATAATTGAATATCAAAATAATAGTTCCTTGAAATTAACTAGAAAATATATGCAAACATGATAAATATTGATCAAAACTTTACTCTAAATATAAATAATTGGTGACAAGTGTTAAAAGGAAAAAAATAGAGAATACTAGGGAAGGCTCTTAATACATAGACCTCAACTATTTAGGGTTTTCTAAAAGCCTTTTCTGGGGAGTAACAGTTGAATTGAGAGTTGAGGTCTGATGGAGTTAACTAGGCAAAGTATAGGAAAGCAGAAGGAATAGCATTTACAAAGACCTTAAGATAGAAAGGACTTGAAGAACTTGAAGAATCAAATGACCAATTATTATGGCAGGACATAAAGGGGGGAATTGAGAGCAGCCCAAGGTGAGACTGGAGAGAGGCAGGGACCTCCAAATGAGGTAGGGCCTACCAATCTATGAAGAAACACTTGGTCTTTATCTTCAGGGTAATGAGAAGTTGCCAAAATTGCTAACACCTTTATTGAAGTATGATAGGCATATAATAGATTCACATTTTTAAGGTGTATATTTTCAAAAATTATCACGTATGGATATAAACATTAGTTATCACAGTCAAGAAAGTCAACAAATTCATCATTCTCAAAGTACTCTGTTTGCTTTGTATTCTTTCCCTCTCATCCTACACTAACTCCAGGCAACTACTGTGGTATTTATCTTTTCTACTGTTATAGAACATAAAGTTACCAAAAAAGTATTTTTTTCTAGAAAGCCTTTATTTTCCTTTATGAATAATTGCTTTTCTATCTCAAATGATTTTATAAATTTCATAATTTTTATGCCTGACTGGGACCCATGAAATAACAGAAGTATAACAACATAATATAAATTTTACTGTAATATTAACACCTTCCATGATAGTTACAATATTTATTTCAAAATATTTTATAGCAAAAAGTATATTTCATATAGGATATAGGTGATCATTGTTCTCATAAAATCTGAAACAAGAGCTTCTATAAATAACAGAGCCTAGGACTTATGAAAATAAAAAATTATTTTGCTAATGATATTTAAGAATCACATTTTATGTATCAAGTATTATACTAATCTCCCATTTTTATATTATGTTGTCAGTGTGAACTGAATATTGCTATTCCCATTTACTGATGAAAAATTGTGGTTCATCATCATTACTACATTATTCAAGGCTGTTCAGAAAGTGGCAGAGATCTGATTTCAGTCAGACTTTTGATTTGTTATTTGTTTGCCTGCCAATATGTTCCTGACTAACTTGTAAGCTCCTTCACTTAGTATCTTCATGAACTTGACAATAACTGCTACTTGAACAAGAACTGAATTAAACTGAGTAAACTTAACCAATTTATTTAATAGATGCAAAAAAGTGATCCAGAGCAATTCAAATCATTTTTGAAAAATATAGAAAGGCACAGAGGTTGATAACATTTGCTAAACCTCTACTATTATCCAGGCCCTATACAAAGCTTTTTTAATACACTGTCTTATTTTATTTCTTACAAAAGCTCCAGATTATATTATCAAACTTGTTTCAAAAAGGAAAAAGAAGAAGCAGAAGATTGAAAAACATCCATAATTTTATATTAGGTCTGCTGTGTACAGCATTTTCAACTTTTGTACATTCATCCAAAGTAAACATCAAAAGAACACTTTGCATGCACAAGCTCACATGCTGTGTGGCAGCTCTGACCTATGGTAGAAGCTGACAGAAGTGGAAACTCAAGGGTAACAAGAGAAGACACATGTTCTCAGTAGACGATGGACACGAAAAATTCATGCTCCTTAATCAGTATGATTTTTTAAAAGCTAAGGGCAATACACATTCAAGAAGGGCTGGGCTGTCCCCATGCTCTTTCCTTTAGATGTATTTTCGCTGGAAGGAAGAAGGAAGGTGACCCAGAAAGACATGTGTGACAGCCTTTAGAAAACGAGAGAAAAAGCTTAAACGCAGAAGTTACTTTAATTAATGGACCTCATCCCTGGATCTGAGCATCACTGTGAGCATCCTGAAGAAATTGCAGGACCTTTTGTGCTAAGCTAACAAATAATTTCAGATCTTCCAGTCTCTGATGGCAGGGTGAGAAGGAGGTCACCTCTTTGTCAGAGTTGGAAATCAGAAGGTGCTTGCCATTAGAAAAACAAAACAAAAGTCCAAATACAGATTTGTCCTCTTTCAGAAGGGTATCTCTATAAAGATTCATCACAGACACATCAAGCCATCATATAAAGAAGTACACTCAATTTTCCCCTCAGATGAGCTTCTCACTTCAATGCTTCCCATTTTCAGGAACTTAAGAAAATTCAGAGTGTGCATGTACTAGTATTTTGTGGAGACAGCATGGAACGTCCCCCATCTCAAGGGAGTCAGTGATGTCAACAGGGTTAAGAGCCACCATCAAAGTTTTAATTTTATACATGAGATAACTGTGCCAGGAGAAGGAAAATCTAGAGTATTTCTTTTTTAAAGCTCAAGACCTAAATCAGAATATTAACTTAGAATTCATTTTTTATTTTTCCCTCATTACAGATTGATCAAGTTGAATCTATTACACATTTTAAATATCTCATAAATACATTCTCCTATTTGGGGGCTTATTGAAGACTAAATACAGTGGGCAACAGACATAAAGTAAATTTATTTTTTCTAAAAATTGACTTTAAATATGTCCTGTCAAATCCATTTCTACACTTCTTTTAGAGTTCCAGAGTTCCTCTAGCTTTTCAGTAGATCTTAGATGTTATAAAAGTGAAGTTTATCTCTGATTTTCAATTTTCCTCTACCCTGTCAATGGCAAGTGACCCAGGACCCTGCAGCTGCAAGGAGAGTTTTTCTTCAGATCGTTTCTCCTCCTTTCATAGTTCTTTTTTTGCTCTGTGTCAGAGGAGGGAGGAGAGAGTAGGTAGGAAGCAGTGTCTCCTACGGAGCTGACTCCTGTTGTGGTCCTTATGGGGGTAGTGCTGTCACTCTGGGTGAAGCTGCTGTGACTGAGTCACTGTTGAGGCCGGCCTCCAAGACGGGCCCTAGTGAGCACATCAGTGAGACTTGGGGGCCTCCTCCGTGCAGAGATCCCTGATGCAGTCTCCTCTCTACACACTGCCTCTTCTAAACCTCTTTCAGGTCCCATTTCTGGCATTTTGCTCATGGAGCCCAGAGAGCTCACACTTGTCTACCTTCTTCCCAAGTCCATTCAACCCAAGAGAACTCCTCAGTCTTGTCTTTCTACATGGTGGGGATATTGGCTTCTTTCCTGTCACTTCCCTTTCTGCCATGCCATGTCAGGTCACACCAGTTAACTTCTCTCTCTGTTCAAACAGGGTCAGGGGTAAACTAGTGCATGTGTTGCCAAAGCAAAATTCAGTCAAGTAATATGATAACTTAAAATTTCTGTGAGTGGGTGTAAGGAGTCTTCTCAATTGAATTTGGAGGTGGGAAAGGGAAAATTTTACAGGTCTCATATTGTAGTAAAAGACCTTTTCCCTGGCCCCAACGTAAAGTTAGTCTCACAGTACTATGGAGGCTGTAGCTATGTCCAAGGACACGTAAGCATCCTCCCTACTCTGTGGCTGTGCATAGCTGCCAAGAGCTGCCAGTGGAAACCACATGTAGGTAAGGAGGTGGGTCTTTGCCTCAGAGTTTAAAAGGAGTCCCTCAAAACTCCTCATTGCTCAGTTTTGGATAACGATGCCCCTGAGCTAGTACCGGTACAATAAAGTGCTTTTTGGTACTCAAGTGCCAGCTGTCAGTCTTCTCACCATCTGGAGGCTCTGCCATAACAATATCTTTCTGGTAGATGACTCACATTCTCTTTTTTTTTTAAATTATTTTGCTCAGTTACACTGGGCGATGCGTCCTGATCCTCTGTTATCTTCTGATCTAGGCACCATTATTCCTTTCCCATATCCAGATCTCAGCATATTAGGTTAAATGTTTTACCCAGACTGAAAGTTACTTGAGAAAGGAAATAGGCATCATAATAACACAAGAAGCAGCCAACAAAGGGTAATTACGCAGGGCTCAATTCCTAATTAGGGTATGTGCTTAACCACTACATTTGCTGTAAATGAATTCCTCAAACCACATTGTTTGCATGAGGTGCCATATAGGAGCTCTGGCTGTCACACTACTACAGGGAGGCAAAGAGTAAATGTGTAAAAGGGGACAATAGAAGGGATTTTGAGTTAACTTTCTAAAATGGCATTAAAACTTCTGGCTATTTTCACTGCTAAAATATTTTTTTCATTTTCACTGGATTAGGTATAATTCATAGTGCTATGGTTGTCTAGTTCATGACAGTAAAAATGTATCTATATTTATTGACAACACAAAGATAGCAAAACGTTAACATTTTATTTCTTTGACCAATATTCTGAAATACACTATCAACTAGATAAAAACCTGTGTGTATATATAATATCTTATTTCTTTTTTATATTAAACTAATTTCTTCCCTATAGGCTCTCAAAAAGTTTGATAAAAACTGACTCAATCAAATTTGTTTAATTTTCCCTGAAAGCACTTGGCTTAGCACTAACAAGAAACTGATGTGACAAAGGGACAGAAATTAAAACCATGCACAACAAAGCTTGATAGATGTTTTCAAAGTGACTGTGTTCTGGATTCTAAACTTTTCCACTGAGGTATTTTAAAACTGAAAGATGCTGTGGAATCGATATTGTCCCAAATTGAGAACTTTTTTTTTTTTTTTTTTTAGTATAACACATAGTTGAGGTGGCATTGAGTCATTTACCCTGTAGCTTTTCACAACATTCTGCTGGAATAATCTGTCATTTCACATTAACTCAGACATGCAACTTACCTGTATTACTTTATGCAGACCAAAAATAAAATGGACAGGCATTTATAAAAAGTTGAAATCTTCATTATTGCTTGAATTAGTGTGAGTTTTGCATTTTCTTTTCTGCCTGCTGCCTGTATAAATATCTAAATCTCAAAGGAAGTAGGGATAAATTATTGCTCTTCAGAAACCTCTAAGGTCACAGCAAGAGCATTCAGGGCAAAATTATGAATTTTTGATATTCCTATCAGGGATGGTTTTAGTGCATTTTAAATTATACTCACCTAATTAGAAAGCTTGACCATGGCTAAACTCTTTAATATTAACAGAATGCACTTTATTATTTTTTTATTAGTTTTCACTTGGTGAGCTGCTCTTCTAATATTTAGCTCAGGTTTCTTCTGAACAGACTCAATTCAACATCAGTTAATTGATTTTTATGTATGGTGATGCAGGGTGAGGTAACATGCATTAGGCAGTCAGTACAAAACCCTACTCTTAACTCATTTGGTAACTGAACTTTTTTAATTCTTTAACTCATCTCCCCCATCTAGAAATGAAGTGTGTGGACTAGATGTCTAATACACTTTTCACCTTTATCCATTACACTAGTTTTTTTCCTAGTTTTAGGCTACATTCCCTGATTTCCTTTATATTTTACAAAAGTTTCAGAGAATATGTATACATTATTTTTTTCAGGGGGTGACTTGAGGTATCTTTCCAATCAAGGTCTGTTTTATAATAAAACTGGTTCTTAGTTTACAACTTCTGATTTATACCCAACTTCATCCTCTTCTGGGGATGACATACAAGAAAATAAAACAATGCTCCATGTCCTTTAGAGATACACTGATCCCCTTCTCACTAACGTAAAACAACCTGATTCCAAACAAGGCTCAAAAACTAATTTAGGTGGTAAGGAATGACTAGAAGTATTTGAAGAATTTCAAGTCAGTATTGACCAGGGCATATGAATAAATCAGGTATAATTTCAGTTGCATTTAGGGCTTAGGCAGGCCCATAATAGAAAGGTTTGGAGAAATGTTAAGACACTGTCAGCATAAGTCAATAAAACTATATTATCCTAGCTATCTTCATTTTTTAGGTGTAAATCCAATATTACTATATCAATTGTGCATTTGATTTCTTTTAATCCAAATTTACAGCTGCCAAAAATTATACACAGTTTTTTCATTTTAGACAGATTTTGCCACTGAGGGATTAAGTGATGGTGGGAAAGCAATTTATCTCTTTGAATAATCTATTTGTAAAGTGAGGTATTATAACATTTATTTGGTAGTAGTAAGCATTAGAAATATATAACATTATAATTGCTTTGCTGAGGTTAATCGGAGGCATTCCATTGGTGTCTGCTATTTAAAGTAAAAAATATTAATAGCTACTATTTGTGGTGAGCTGACTGTGATTCAGGAACTGTGTCATGTTCTCTTAATGAGGAAAGTTAAGGATGTCTTTCATACAGTAACATTAAGATAAGAGCTCAATGATGAGAAGAAAATCAGAATCTGGGAGATTATTGTAGTTAGACAGTTACAAAAGCCCTGATATTAGAATGAGTTTGGGATAGGGACGAAAGAATGCCAGTGTGAATGGAGTGCATTGGATAAATATTAGGGTGGTAGATATTTAAACCAATGACTATAAAGAAGATTCAGGGCAGATTAGATAATTTATATCCAACCTGGGACAAAATTGGGATCATTCATATTGTTGAAAGTAATAATTGTTAAAAATTAAAAAACAATGATGTTTATAATAGTACCATAATATTGACTGAAACAATAGGAATGACTTCATAAAACTTTCAGAGTCCAAGTCAGGTGTTTTAGTTGTAGGATAACCATTCAAAAGCACACCTTTGGCGCACATTGGTGGAGTAGTGGTTAGGTCAATCACTTCTGAAGGAATGCAGGTCACACACCCCTGGGTTGGGGCGGGGGGATCTTGTGGAACAAGTGTGGTGTGTGGACAACTAAATATTAAAAAAATAAATGCTTCTTCCACCTCTTTCTTCTTGCCTGTCTCCCTACTGTCCTTCATCCTTCCTGTACCTTTCCTTTAAAAACAAAAACCAAAAGCACACCATTAATTCTGGCATCTTTAACAAAGGCAGTTCAGGTTTTCCAGCTATTTTTAGGGCAATCTTGACAGCTTTGAACTCAGAAAAAATTAGTTACTGAAAGAATTTCATATAGAATTTTATAATAACAAGTGCTTTTCATCCCTTCATTCACTGAAGCATATGTTGAGAACTTACACCACGTCTCAGCCATTGCTCTGTTCTCTACAAAATAAATAATATATTTAGATACAAAGTTCTCATTTGATCTTTCTGTTGCTTGGAGGTAAAAAAGCAGCACAGAAATGCTAGCCATAAGGCTATGGGTCTGGAATGCTCTGTCACTCCATTATTTTTATATTCTCTTTTGTTCATTAACTGGTGCCTGGCCTTGAGTTCTGAGTTTGTCACCTCCTCTAAAAAGCCCTCCCTTACAACCCTCAGTTCCTGTTAGGTCTGTTTTTCTTTTTCTTTTTTCTTTTTTTCCATACACAGGCATATCAAATCTCTTTCCTTAAAGAAGAAAAGTCAATTCCTTAACTTGATTTGCTATTAGTGTTATACTTATTTGACGCCTGCTTCCCAATTACAATGTCAGCTCCATGAAGATGTTCCATGTCTGTTTATGTTCATAGTTGTATTCTTCACATCTAATATGGAGACTGGTTCTGGTTAAGCAACAAACAATATATTTTTGAGTGAATAAATAAATTCATGAATAAATTAATGTCTTTAAGAAAATATCTCCTATTTGCCTTCCTTTAAATGTATTGTCATTTTAATTTTTCCATGATGTTACTAAAATGAGATTTAAGAAATACTAAAAATGAAGACTCATTTTTAAACAAAATCTACTGCCTTTTACACACAGGATATGCATAAATCACATTCTAAGACCATAATAACAGAAGATTAAGTGCATCATTAATTTACTATTATTTGTTCTTGATTCATTTAGGTGAGTATCTACCTTGGTACACTGATTTAATTGGCATTTGGAAGCAAAGTTGGAAGTTGGATCAGGCAATGCCACTACTAAAAGTTTGAAAACTTAAGTTTATACCATACTGCAACAGAAAAAGCTCTATGGAACAGGAAATAGGAAGAAAAAAAATAGGAATTCAGACATTTGGGAACTAGGTTGTCTGCCCATTGGTTGTCTGCTTAACATTAAGGAAGTTATTGCATTCTTCAATCTATAAAATGAGGGTTTTCATCCAGGAGGTTTCCAATATCTCTTTTAGATCTGACCATTATGTGAGTCTACAACTAAGAAAACCTACTCAGGAAACCTAGGGAGAAGAATCTTTGCTTTTAATTTTGATATCTAACCAAATATGGAACCCATCTAATTCTCCAAGATACCATCAGGCAAATTCTCAAACTTTGGTCAGTGATACAAAGCTTCCTGTTCAGTATTAGATATATTGACAGACTCAACTCAAAATAGGGAAAAAATGGTTTTTCACTAATTCTAAAATGTTCTGAGATTTTTGCTGAAATGAGTCTTTGGGAGAGTATGGGCTAATTAAAGAAGGCATTCCTGACATAATTACAAAGGGTCAGTGAATAAGAGGCTAAGGTAGAACTAACTCCTTATTTGGAGGCCAAATACAGTTAGAATGAACAACACTGACCTTTTGCAACATGGAAAGAACAACAGAATTGGTTTCATATTATCCTGAAGCATGAAGTGCCTCTTAGTGAAATGTATTTCTTTAACATGTAGAATTGGTAATTAGATGCTTACTGGGAATATTTTCATTTGCCTAGGGCAGCATTCATCTCCTAAACTAGTATTATTGGAAAGCTGTAATAGATTGCTCAGACAGAGCAATTCTCTGGCTGCTTTCAGAGTCTTCAGGAGTACATTCAAATTTTTGTCTCAGTGACACCTTACTTAAGACATGATAATTTTTTCTCTAAAAATCATGTTTTTTCTTGCTTCTTTTCACACATCATATTTTTGTTTTGCAATTCAATGAATTAGTGTAATCAGAAATGCTACTTTTAATTTGGCAGGACTGATGAAATAGATGAATCACCAAAGCAGCTATTAAAAGTCATTCAGCGGGTAAATTAGAACAAAGATTAAAGGGTCAGTGACAGTCACAGAAACAAGTCAAGGAGACACTGACAATTTATCAGACTGTGTAATAATGTGATATAAATTTTCATGTGATGGCTCAGAATTTGATAATACTGTTTACATCCTTGCCTAGTTACTTTCTACTCTGTGATATAACAAGTTTCTTAACCCTGAGTTTCTATTTTGTAGATATGATACTCTCTCAAAGGGTTGCCATAAGGATTGCTAGGGAGAGCAAAGTGATTAGTGCCATGTCAGATGTCCCAATAAATACTCAATAGAGGTTGTCAATCATTCATAAAGGAATGAAAGAATTTTAAAATTTCATGGGAATTTATACATTCACCCTCACATGCTCACAGCAGGAGTTATATTAGTGGTTATCTGATAGATAATCATTTAACTTACATGCTTAGAAACCAAGGGATAGGGAACTCAAAATTTTGAAGTCACTCATTTAAGTTTTTGAGGAGCTTTATTGGAACTTACTTAATAATAAACCTAAAAGTGGATTTCTTATTAGTTAATATTTTCATATATTTATTTCTATGTAATTTACAAAGTAATTTTGACATATCTCATTTGATACAAAAACCCTATGAGGGAAGTATGATGCATTCAGTTGTTCACTCACTAAATATCTACTGAATATCTATATGCCAGGCACTGATATAGATGCTGGGGAGCTATGACTTCATAACAGATGAGAGGATCAAGTCATAATAGGCAAATACTCACCCACCATATTATAGTAAAGGAAGAACTGGCAGATCTTTAGACTCTTAGTATATTTCTAGCAGATTACTTCTAACATTAATGACTTGTTTCTGATCATTGAGAATCTGAATCTCAGATTTCCTCACAATGTCTCCAATATTCCTTCTAAATAAACCATTTTAGACTGAGTAGAACTGGGTAGAGAGTAGAGAGTTCCCTTACATGTCCTATACACCCCATCTCCTTCTAATCAACATTCCATACTAGGTGGTACACTGCCACATCATTATCACCCAAGGTCTATAGTTAGGGTTCACTTTGGGGGTGTCATATATTCTATAGTGTTTGATAAATGTATAATCAACTATATCCATGACTGTAATAGGGAACATATTAGTTCAACTACCTTAAAAATTATCTGTGCTTTGTCTACTCATCCCTTCCTCTTCTCTAATCTATAACTTTGGCTTTTCTAGAATATCATACATATAATTGGAATCATTTAGTTTTTTCATTTGGTCACCTTGTGTCTTTAAAGTTTTTTTCTATCCTTTCTCCACAAGCCTAATCCTGACCCATATCATTTCATCTGTTACACCACCTCCTCATTATTTCCTTATAATTCTGCTCATCAACTGGAAGCTAAGAGTGGTGGTGAATTTCTTAGAAACCTATAAAATTGCATATTTATATAATATTTTCTGGTTTATGAATTAATTTCATGCAAAATATCTCCCTTGAGTCTTGAAAGTGTGGTAGAGTAGGAATTATCAACTCCTTTTACAGATTAGTTAGAAAAATTAAGTGACTTGTACAAGCAAGTAAAGTAGATCATTCAAAATTAGCCAAAATATTCTAGCTAAATTCAATGTTCTTGCCACTACTACCTGTTGGCTTACTGATACATTTCTAGAAAATCATGTTAGTTATTGATTATATTATTCAGATATTTTTATTAAGATCACTATTACTTTCTTCCATGTCTTCTCCATGATTCAAATGTGTCTATATAAAAACTATGAAAATCAGGAATAGGGAAATTAATATTTTTGACACTTATTTTGGAATCTCTCTTTGATTTCTCATTTATAATATGTGCTCCATGTTTTCTCTTTCTCATTTGTATAAGTAAAACATGGATTTTTCCATTTAATTTGATATTAATTCTTAAGCCCAGTGTGGATGTGAGGATTGTTATATGGCATAAAAGACAATGACAACTGCTTTTAATAATATTGTATTTTACTTTAAAGCAAATATATAACAACAGTCCAAAGGCTAAATAAAAGTCAAAGAACTGAGGAATGTAGAATCACATTAAAATACACATTACTAATTAAATATTTTGTCCTTTCCTTATATTCATCCTGTTGCTATCAGAAGTAGACTTTTAACTTAATGTGCATTTAATCAATGCCAAATGTTAGGCACAGAGAACCATACTAACAGTCTCTCTAAGCTCATGATTGCAGATTGAATAAAGATCTATGATTAGTCACAGCAGTGAGTACAGCACTTTATAAGGCTAAACACACATAGACTAATCTACCCATAGAGGATCTTCCAAACTTAACTTTGTAGTTATGAATGTGGACCCATTAGACAGCATTTTGAACTTGGGTGACTTAGACAACTTCTCGAAGCCTCAGTTGCTTCATCTGCGTAAAGTAACAACAACAAAAAACTCTCAATTTGTTTGGGGGAATAAATGTCATAAAGCATATGAAGTGCTGTTTGTGCTCTTGGGTGAATTACAATAAATATCAATTAACATGATTGTTTTCACTTGGAGAAGTCCTTTTGGGCAATGGAAGATCTAGGGAGGCAAACTGTTCCAAGAGGAGAAGACTAAATCAGAAAAAGTGAAATAATCAGTGATATGAAGAGACTTCTTGGTTAGTGGGTAAGCAAATTAACTTGACTGAAGAAACAAGAAATAATAGGTATAGGATAGTCAGTGGGCCACAAGATTGATTTTAGGTCCTTTGGTAAACTCAAGTAATAATCAGTTGTAATTATATTTGTTGACTTTAGAGAAATACTTGCCCAATTATTAATATAATGATGTTCAAGAAAATTCTTTCTCGAAGAAATATTTTCATTTCTTTCTGTATCTTTATCTAGATAATGTATATTTGTATATAAATTGCTTTATTATATGAAACTTTCACTTAAATCAGTAAAAAAACGAGAGTGCTCTGTACTGACTGGCACAATACAAAAAATATGAACATACAAAATACATAAAAATAAATAATTACAAATGTAATATAATAGAAAATCTTCATAATGACCTTGGCTGCATTCCAATTTCTTATTTTTGTTAGCTATTATGTTTCAATCTTAATTTATGATTCTTTGAATATTTACAAAGGATGTGTCTAAAGAAACTCTAAGATAGAAATTTATGTTTTGTTTTCATCTTGCCACAATAACAAAACATCACAAAGATTTTGGAAGCTAATTTTCACCAAATAGTCTATGAATAATGCCTTTTAAACTTAATACACTCTAGCATATTTCTAAGGCTGTAGGAGGTATGAAGGCAATAATGAACTAGTATCTTATTTACACTCTGCTGCTGCCTTGAGAGAGTAAAACCTCATTTAGCATTCTAGTAAGGAATTGAGTTATCTGGTAGTCTGACTTGCAAAGCAAGGTAAGTACTATCTATTGTTCTCTTCTAATGAAAGTAAAATATTACTAAGCACCTGGAAAAAAAAGGAAGTTATCAAGAAAACTATATTGTATTACAAATCTTAGTTACTCTTAAGAGTGGAAATACATTGGTTCTACTAGTAAATAATACATGGAATGATAGCAGGTTTGAAACCTTCAGTTCTATCATTTGGTTTTGTTGCATTTCTGATGTTGATGGTTACAACTGTGATTGTCCTTAAGGGTGATGATGAACCTAAGTGTGTGTGTTTGTGTGTGTGTGTGTGTTCACATGCACACTCTCTCAATGAGACTTTTTTTAATAGATAGAAGGAAGCAGTAATGAATTAAGGCAAGTAGGCAGGCAGGAAGAGAAAGGAGATAGAAGCATAGTTTATTTTGTTATTCATTTTTGGTTGTTTCCTTGGTCTTTATATGGACAACGCTGCAATCATAAACTTAACATCTGAGTTCCCAGGGGGTTCCCAGGCTATATTTCTACTGGAAGTCTTATCAATCATCTTGCTTCATTTATTTGAATATGCACGTTGTGATAAAGTGAGTACATTGCAGAGTACTTAAAAGCACTGCCTAAAGTAATAGTCCCCAGGGGAACCAACTATCATTCCAGATTATGCTTATTTAATGGACTTTTTGAATTCAAGAAATATTGCCAAAATTCAACAAGTTTACTGGAACAAACAGAAACTTGTAAGTGCTATATGCCAACCCATTATCTTTAGAAAGGACACATGATGACCTCTGTTACTCATATTTTTGTAATAACAAAAACTTTAAAAAGAAAAAAAAGCTAACTAATTCATATTCATTAGAGACAGTGTACAACCTAGCACACTGTACACACAACCTAGAACATACAATCTAGTACAACTTAGGTGATTTAGTAGTAATGGAGAACAATTGGTAGAAGGTAGATGTTTTATACACTAAGTGGAAACCTAATTATATTTCATTAAAGAGAAGGCTACAGAGATCATATGTGTATATTTAAAATAAAACTTTTTTAAAAAGGATACCTATGTAACTATGATTCAAGTCAGGAGATAAGAATACTGCCAGAATTCCAAACTCTACTTTATTTCCATCATGGCAGCCCTACCCACCATTCTGACTTTGGTGATGGACATAGCCTAATTTTTTGATTAGTTTAACAACAATATTGCATTCCTCAAGAATATAGTTTAGTTTTGCCCATTTTTGATATTTTTAGGACCACACCATATTCTTTTCTGGTTTGCTCTTTTTATTTTATATTAGGTTCATGTAATTCATCTAACTTGTAGAATGTAGTTGAAGTTTAGTAGTTATTATGTTGTTGAATAATCTATTATCTGAATATGTTATCATTTATCATTTCATTATTAATAGACATTTGGGTTGTATTTGATCTTCACTATTACAAACAGTGCAGTACTGTTGTGGACATTGTTGTATGTATTGTGTACATGTACAAGAGATTAAGTATTTATATAGGAGTAGAATAGCAAAATTCTTGACTATGTACATCCTTGGTATGTAATAGTAAATTGTTTCCAGAGTGGGAGTGCTGTTTCTATCAAGTATAAGAGTTTATTATAACGGTATTATCAGATTGTTAAAATTTTTTAAAAATTTTGAGGCTGTGTAAGGCATCATATACTATGATTATTAGTTTTTTTCATTTATATTTCCTTCATACTATTCAATTTGAACATTCTTTCCTAACAGGAGTTCCCCTTTTATGAAAAGCCTTTTCAAGACTCTTGCCAGTGTTTCTGCTCTATTTTTAAAATTTGTTTTGTTTTGATTTTTTTGTTTGATTATAAATCTGGGGGCTATATTAAATAGATAAATTTAATGGGATACTGGTGCTCCTAAGAAATAAAAGTAGACAGTAGAAGCTACAAATATTTGTTTTAAAACTAGTTATGTGGTTGAAATATTTTATCTTATACCAACATTTGTCTTGACATTCTCTTTATAGTGTATTTTGAAGAACAACAGTTCATAATGATTACTTTTCCCCCTCCTTTTTGCTTATTTTTTGAAAAGAAATATTTCGCTACTCCAAGGTTATAAAGATATTTTCCTAGATTATCTTCTAAAATTTTATAGTGTTTACTCTCACATTTGGGATTTTAATACATCTGAAAATCTTTATGAATATGTGAACCAGGGATACAATTTTTTTTTTTTAATTTTAACATGGCTTTTTATTTTCCTTCTATCTGCAATATAGTACCCTGCCTTAAGTTTTTATAAATATCTGAATCTGCCCTTGGTCTTTTTGCTCTTTCTATTTGTGTCAGGATTCCTTATTCCATATTCTAGCTATTGTATAAACGCAGTTTAACCACTACTGAGACACCGAAATTGTTATCTTAACAAAATTGAGTTTTTTAATTCATAAGCATGGTATAGTTCACCTTCAATTTTAATGCATCTGAAAAAATTATATTATTTTTCTTCATTGCAGTCTTACTTTTATTACATTTACACCTGGGTCCTGGATTAAAAATATTTATATTAAATTACATATCATTAAAAGCATTTTTATTTTCAAATTATTTGTGTTTGTTAGTATCTAGAACTACAACCATACTAAATCCCTCTACTTCTAGACATTTACTACTATTGTTTTCATTTTCAAGTATATGTGACTATGTAATACTTGAGCAATGAATTTTGCTCCTTTTCTCATTCAGTCTTTATATTTTATTATGTACTATCAACTCATCACTGAGGACTAATTTTTAAAAAAATAATTCTTTTAAAAATTATTTTTAAACAGATATGCGCTTTTAAAATTATTTTTAAGCAGATATGCATATTAAGCAAATATGGTTACATTTATTTAACAAGCATAGTAAAATTGCTATGCATAAAATATAATTGGGCAGGCAAATTGGGTAAAGGGGATCAATTACACAGGAAAGGAAGAAATGACATGGTGCTGAGAAACATTGCATACCGATGTGGATTTACTATGATATTATCTTGTTCCTTCTATAAAATTAACTAAATAGTATAAATTACTAAGTAGTGCTTAGTTCAGTGGTAGCAAGCATTTCAATTTTAAGCAGGCATATATGTGCACTAGAAGTAATTCTTTAGTGTATGCTACTCATTCATATTTAACCAAACTTTAGCATAAAATACTTTTACATGTATCTATCAAACTATTGGTTTGCTTCTTTAAAAACTTAAATATTTAAGATCTAGAAAATACAGTGATCATTGATACCAGATAAATTGTTTTGGTGCAGTTTTACTTTATCAAATTATTTTTACACTCACTAAAATTGTGGGTCCATTTTTCAGTGGAATACAGAGACGTACTGTTCATGCCATTTGACTGATAATTAGTAAATCAACTTTGCTTTAATAATTGTCTAGAGTTTGAATATCTATTATTTTACACAATGAATATAATGTACAATGTAATGATTAAGCCTGATTTGTTTCTTGTTAAACATTTTGACCAACTTTGGAGTAAGATCTAAAAAGCAGCATTTTCTTTTATTAGAATAAATAAATGGAATTTTGAAAATTTACCAAGTACATTATTAATAAAGATGCTAAATTTTCTTCTTTAAAAAAATGAATAATTAAAAGGACTTGTACTCTAGGAAAATAGCATTATTGCATAATATTTAATCTGCCACTGAGGAAATGAGTGACTTATAAATAAGTGTACAGATTTACTATCAAATAGCATTAATGACACAATTCGATGACAAAAAAATGGAAATATCATAAACATCATGTAAATGATTTTGATCAGAGTTTGATTATCTGAAATTCTAGTTGGAGTCTAATTTTAGAATATTTGTTCAGTGACTCTGGCTCCTTATTGTTTCTCATAAATCAGATGGAGTGGAAAATATGATTTTATTACTTCATTTTTTGATTATGAGAATGTTTTTGTGGTGAAGCCATTTTAAGAGAATACTGTATGAATAAAAACAATCCACAATGTCTTCTTCATGATACACAGAATTGCATTTGTTTTCTTTGGAAAGGTGTGCACTTGCAGGAGGATGTAATAAACCCTTAGTCTCTGATCTTTGGGGAATTAATTAATTTCGTGAATCTTGGTTTCCTTATCTGTAAAAAGGAATTGTATAAACCACTTTGAAGGGCTTGCATTATAGAAGATGTTACATATTCAGAGTGTCATTTAAAAATGGTCACTGATTAATAACTATACTCAATAATAATGAGTAAACATTTATTTAAAAATAGTGTAAAAATTTCTGACAATTTTTAAGCATTGAAGATTTCAGATGCATTTAGAAGGGTTAAAAATTCCATTTTCAGTGAGCCCGGTGGCTTATGGTTTAGTTCACCAGAGCATAGCCCACATATGTCACAAGTTCCCTAGTTCATGACCAGGGCCAGGGATACAACCAGAATAAACAATTAAATAAAAATAAATAAAATTTTGTCCTCCTCTGTTATCCTGCTGTGTTTGCCCATCCACCTTCATTCTTGCCTGTAACTTTCCTTTAAAACCAAACAAAAACAATGTCAAATGTTACTATACTTTTTAAAAATGCCATTTTCATTGGGTAAAATCATCAGGAACAATGGGACAGTCCTTTCCAAGATAGATATATAGTGATAATATACTTGTACCTTCATTAGGGCTCCATTACCTAATTTGATCCCCTTTCTTCAGGAGCATGTAGACTTTAGGCATATTTTTAATGGATAAGTGCTTTTTGTTTAGTAGTATTTTGGGTAGATTTTTAGTTATCATTGTTGATTTTTCAGTAGTACGTAAACTAGAAAATGCTTGGGAGAGGGAGTCAGGAGACCTAATTTCAGGTTTGATTCTGCCAGTAATTAGCCTTCTAGCTTTCAACGGATCACTTTTAAGGAATCTGTATCTCTGCTTCTCACAATACTACCTTGTTAACTTCACAAATATGGTGAGGTTGTTGGAAGAACCTCACCTGAAAAACCAGCATCAGCTGAAAAGAAGCCTTTAGGGTTAAGTAGGAGAAGGAGACAAATGAGTAGCTATAGAGATCACAGCTCAGGCAGGCAGCCAAGTCACAGCCAGGGCAGAGGGCGGTAGAAATCTGACTGGTAGTTTCACTTAGAGGGTCAAGGCTAAAGATTGCTCATTTCCTCAAGGAATAAAATTGTGGCTAAAAGAGATGTGTTTAAAGTCATATTGTGAGGGGTTAAGAGTTTCAGAAAAACTAGCAGATAGGATCAGGAGAGAATTCTGACTGAAAGATATTAAACAGAGGCCAGAGGACTAGCTTTAACCACCTGCCAAGAGCTGTTCATGTAGGAATAAGGACATTCAGGAAGCCAAGAAAACCCAAACCTTTTATAATGTGGCTGAAGACATATCAAAATACTTCAGGTATTATATATATATATATGAGTATATATACTCATACATACATACATATAAACATATATAATATATATTTTTTACAGTTGAGAAAAGGTGTTCCTATCAAAAATAATCAAAATTATTTAATAAAATATGGGAAACAGGCATAGCTATATGTATACAAGAACCTAGTGTTGGTAACTAAATTGGTAGCACCTATGCAAATTAATGTAGGGAAACCATATATAATTCTACAAACATTTGTACCAGGTATCTTGCCCAGTCAGGAATAAATCAAACTCAAGTAGCATTTTTAAAAGTGTGTTTTCTTTCGATTACTTGCCTTTTGGCCTTAAACACTTCAGTGTGAAAATCAACTAAGGGCTTTTGGTTCTCATAATCTTAATTTTAAGGAAACAATCCTCTGACTTCCACTTCTTGTCCTTCCAGCTAATCCCGCTAAAATTTCTATACTCTTTCAATTGCATAGGTTTCTACAGGTGTTGATCCTACTAACTTTTCATTGTCCCTGCCACCCTTATTTCTACACAAACCCCCCTCCCAATTTAAATTTTATAGTCAGTTCTTATAGTCACATTTAAATAAACACATCTTGCTATCCTCTCATTCTATTATAGTATATACACAAGTTCTATTTTTGGTTAAATCCAATTAACCACCAATCCTTGTCTTTGTTCACCACATTGAACAAGAATGCAATAAAACACACAAACAAATCTTTTTATGTGGGCTCTTAAAGCTATCTGGTTCCTACAATTCTAAGTGATTATTTCAAAACCTTTCTCCTCAAAACACTAAAACATCATTTCATAACTTCAGTCTACCCTGATGAACTTGCTAATTTCCTATTCTTATCTTCCTTCCTGTCATTGTGGCTGCACTTCCCATGCTCTTAGGCAAAAATTATAGATCCCATTGCCTTATCTTCTTCCATTCGAGGACTCTACTCTGTTATTACTCCTCTCTCTTGTAGTACACATTTTCTCTTCTCTGTTGGTTCTTGCTGTAATTTATCAGTCTATAAATATATTTTATTTTTATTATTAACAAAATGAAAAAAAAAAACTTCTAAATTTAATCTAATCCTTCTGCAACTGCCTAATTTTCTGCCTTTCTGTAGCAAAACTCCTCAAATTAGTTTTCTATATTTTCAACTTCCTATTTCTTTCCTCTCCTAAATTCATTAAAATGAGTCTTTCCTTCAACTATGCCACTGAAACTGCTACTGGCAAAGTCACTAATGAACTCTATGTTATTAATCCAATGTGCAATTTTCCATCCTCACCCTGCTTGTCACATCATAATTTGACACAGTGATTACTCCCTGCTCTGTGACAGGTCTTTCTCTTTGCTTTCAGAGCATGACTTATCTCAGTTTTATCCCTACCTCTTTGGCTTCCTTTTCTCAGCTCCTTTTATTGGTTGTTCCTCATCTCCCTAAACTCTAAAGGTTGGAATTCCCCAGGGCCCAGTTCTTGGGCATTTCTTTTCTATTTACATGCTCCATGAATGATGTTAACTGTGACCATTACTCTAAAGCAATAATTTGCAGATAAATTCTAAATTTGTATATCCAGACTGGACTTTCCCTCTGAAGCTAGTCTCCTATGTAAATTTATCTACCAGGCGGTTCCACTTACATATCTAATGGACATCCCAAAGTTAACAGGTACAAAATGGAGCTTAATTATTTTCAAAACATGTTCCTCCTGCTGCTTATTATTCATTATGAAAAATGTCAGTACCATCTTTCCACTTTCTCAGCCAATGTGAATGCGAATGTGTTTATTTTATTCCACATAAAATCTATGAGCAAATCCTATTGACTTATTGTAAATATGAAACAAATTTGTAATCTGATTATTTCTCTTTACCTTTTCTGCTACCATCCTGGACCAAATCACTATAATCTTTGGATTATGCAATTTCTGCCCTTGTCTCCTTCAGTCTCTTCACTTAGAAAAGGAATACGATAATACTCTCCTTTGCTCAAAGCCCTTCTCACTCAGAGTAAAGTCCAAGTCCTGTCAGAGTCCTACTGGACTTGGCCTCAAGATTCACACTGGCCTTAACTCCTGCTCTTCTCTCAGTCACTCCATTCTACAGTAATGGCCTCTGTGTTCTTCCAGCAGAGTACATTCTGCCCCAGGGTCTTTGTCTTTGTTGTTTTTTCTACCTGGATATTACTTGTCTTAAACAGAAGACCCCTCTCCTTGTCTACACAATCCCCAATTTTTTACTGCACCCTTACTATATTTGTTTTCCTTAACAGTCACTGTGATAAAATATGCTCTGTAGTTAATTTTGTTTTGGTAGTGTCTGCCTCCCTCAACTGCTTCAGGAACAGACTAGAATGCAAACTCAAAGGAGGAAAGGGTGAGGATTTTTGTCTCATGTTTATTACTGTAATACTTTTATCATGAACTCCACTTACATGGCCAAATGAGAAAAATTTGCATTTATACATACAAGTATAAATAAACTATATCATTATTACATAATTCTATCATTATGAAATGCATGTCTCAGCTCAGACTCTTCTTAAAAAATTTGCCATAGTCTGGGGGGCTTAAACAATAGACAAATAACCTGTCACAGGCCTGTAGACTGGGGAATCCTACAGATTTGGTTTCTGGTATGATTATTCCTCCTGATTTGCAGATGGCTGACTTCTCACTTCACATGGCAGAAAAAGAGGGCTCTGGCTTCTTTTCCTCTTTATATAAGGATATTTGTCTCATCATGAGAAACTCACCCTTATGAACTCATCTGAACCAGATTACCTCCTATAGGCCTACCTTCAAATACATTTCACATTGTGAGTTTAGGCATACACATTTAATGAAAAATAAGCCATTCTGTTATTAATGTCCAGTTTTTCCTTACAAAGTTTAGGTGAGAAGCTCTAGTGAAGCAAAACCAGGGACTAAGACTATTCTTCATGTGTTGAATACATTCTACTGATTTTGTGTATATCATATGCGGAGACTAGCTAACTAATATATAATGCTATCAGAATAGCTTTGAGAGAGAAGAAAGGAACAGAAATAATTTTAAAATTAAAGAAATTTTGAAAGATTTACAGATTAACTAAAAGTTATTTTTGGTTATATTAATGGACCTACACATTGTTATATTTATAACACCTTAATATACAATTACTTTAAAAATCAAAGCTAGCATATGGTCATATACCTTAAAGCAACATTTAAACCTCTTAATATTGGTTTTACATATTTAAACATTAATATAAGGAGATTAATAATTCTGAATAAACATTCACATATTTTATCTAGTTTTCTGGAGACATATATGTGTGTGTGTGTGTGTATATACAGCTATGCATGTATATATGTGTTTATATGTATATATATAAAGCTTTGTCTCTTATTTTGTCTGAGGAATGCATGCTGTTAAGTCTTGACATCTTAAATCGACATCTTACATTGACCTTTTTTGTAGATGAGAATATATTTAATTGAGAAAACATTATCCTTGTGGGTGTTAGTTTACCTGATAAATTCAAAATACATTCTGAATTAGAGACTTAATACTATTGAGAAAAGTAGTACTAGAATATATATTTAAGATTACTTTTGCTATACTCTTTGTTCTCTCTCATTGTGTGTTTATCTTAGTTTATATTAGTAGAATATCACAGTTTATTTGAATTAAACTCTAACTTACACAAATACTACATAGAAGCTCATAGAACCACATAAGTTCCTTAATTTATAAAGAACATTGTTTATACCACAATACTGTGTTATACCAAAATGAATTATGTTATGATAATTCCAAAGCACAATACTTTCCCTTAAATGTTAAATATGTAAATGAAATTCACAATCGTATTCTCAATAATGTCAGAGATTTCATTTGTAACAGGATGGATTATCAAGTTATACTTTGATTCCATAATTTGGATGACAGGTATTGATTCATTACTTGAATACATTCAATTGATATGAAATCTTGATCATGTTATAAAACTGCAATTTTTTAACTGTCTAAGGTTCTACCACTATTAATGGAGATAAAACATTAAGAGCTATAACTTAAATTTTTGAATTTGCACTAGAGAACTTGGAATAGAAAATGAGTGAAATTGAATCAGAAGAACAGACATTAAGCTAAATGAAAAGAGATATTTCCCAGTGTCATATGCAATTGCACAGTCAGCAGCTTCACATGTTAAATTTTCATCTCTTGGCACAATCTTCCTAAAATCTATTAAATTTTTAAAGTGATGCTGATGTTTTATAAGCATATTTCTGGCTTCTGGATTTTGGTTTCTCAGAATCCCTCTTGGTAAATATCACCAGATATTTTGTAAATTAATATGTTCACGATCAACTTCATTAAGAAATGGATATTTTCATTAAATATTCACTCTGGGTTTTGTTTTCTTTAGCTCATTTCTTTAAAAAGATTACTAAATAAAAAATGATCACCAAACAATCAAATGGATAAATGGATAAATACATTTATTCTACAAATATGTGAAAAAATATGAAAGTAAATTCTATAGGCAGAGAATTCAGATTATTTTATTATAAACAAATGAGGAGTTTCTAGTCTCTATTTCCTACACATGTTTCACATGTGTATGATCTATAAATTTCCAAGTTTCCCAGTGGTTCTGCTATTTGCAGGACTGGTTGTTTCAAACATCTCAAAGATGGCTCACTAGGTCAGTACATTAAGTGTCTAGTATGGGCAACAGGTCAATTAGGAATCAGGTCAAAAGGAGTTAACTGATCTCTTGCACTCCTGTTTAGGGGCTGCAAATGTAGCTTTTATCAATGAGTGTCCATATCATTCTTAAAAAGAATACACTCATTGAAGTAAGAAAAAGAGAAAAGAGGAAGAGGGTAGTCCTATTTGTCTTAAGATTTAATCATGAGTTAAAGTACAAACTAGGGTATGTGAGTCCAACATACGACTCAATGAGAGCATGATATTTAGTCCTTGGAGCATCTCTTGAGAAGTTGTATTATCTTCTCCATGTATAAATGATGATTTGGAGCTCAAAAACACTAAAGGTACGTGCAAGATGAAAAACAAATTCACAGAATTTGGTTTAGAGCTTCAGCATTTCTCTGAAATTTGCTAATATTTTATGTGCAATTTTATTAAAAACAAAAAGAATGAGTTATAATTAAAATAAATTTTGAGTATATGGATATAGTATTACTAGTATTACTAGTATTATTAGTATAGTTTTACTTAAAACAAGTGACAGAGCCTATGAATTAGTTAAAAAGATACTAGAAATTAATTGGAGACAAAATAATATGCCCCGGAGTGACTTTTGGGTAACAGGAAATCAAAGAACTTAAAAAACACTTGAGACAAATGTGAATGAAGACCTGAGCTGCAAGAATCTATGGGATGCTGCAAAAGCAGCACAAGGAGGAAAGTATTGCAATCCAGGCCTACTTCAAGAAACAGAAAAAATTACAAATAAACAATTTAACCCTACATTTAAAGCAGCTAGAGAAAGAACAATTAAAATAAAAAATCAGTAGAAGAAAGGAAATAATAAAAATTTGAGCAGAAATATGAAAAATAGAAAACAAAAAGACAATATAGAAGATAAAAAAACAAAAGTTGATTCTTTGAAAAGATGAACAAAATTGATAAACCGGCAAGAACCACAAAGAAAAAAAAAAAAAAGAGAAAATCCTGATAATTAGAATCAGACATGAAACGGAAGAAGTTACAACAGATAACAAAGAAATACAAAACACCATGAGAGTACTATGAACCACTCTACACCAATAAAGTGGACAACCTTGAGGAGACAGATGGATGTTTAGAAAAATACAGTCAACCAAGAATGAACCTAGAAGAACAGGCAAACCTGAACAAAACAATCACAGGTAATCAAAAGTCTGCCTAAAAATAAATGCCCAGGACTAGATGGATTTTCTAATGAGTTTTACCAAATCTTCAGAGAACAATTAATACCTATTCTTCTCAAACTCTTCAAAATATTGAAGAACAGAAAACACTCCCAAATATTTTAATTGAGGCTAACATCACACTGATACCAAAAGCTGATAGAGATGTCATCAAGAAATAGAATTACAGACCAATATCTCTAATTATCATAGATGCAAAAATTCTCAACAAAATATTAGCAAACTGAATGCAATAATGAATTAAAAACATCATCCATCCTGAACAAGTAGGATTTATACCAGGGATGCAAAGATGGTTCAACATACACAAATCCATTAATGTAAAATACTGTATCAGCAAGAGCAAAGAGAAAAACCACATGATCATATCAACAGATGCAGATAAAGCTTTTGACAAGATCCAACACCTATTTATGATAAAAATATTCCATAAAATAGAGACAGAAAATATAAACCTCACCACAATCATGGCCATATATGGTAAATAGACAGCCAACATCAAAGTCAATGATGAAAAATTGAAAACATTTCTTCTAAGGTCAGGAACAGGGTAAGGTTGCCAACTCTCAAAACTGCTATTTAATATTTTACTGGAGGTCCTAGCCAGAGCAATTAGGCAAGAAAAGTTAATCAAAGGAATCCAAACTGGAAAAGAGGAAATAAAACCATCATTACTTACAGATGATGTGATTATACATATTTAAAACCCTAAAAACTCTGTCAAAAAACTACTAGATTAATCATTGAAAACAGAAAGTAGCAGGTTACAAAAATCAAAGTACAAAAAATTCATTGCATTTTTGAATGCAAACAACACACTAGAAGAAAATGAAATCAAGAAAATCACACTGCTTCAAACAGAGGAAAAATATATATCTTGGAATATACTTAACAAAGGATGTGAAAGTCCTGTACAATGAAAACTACAGGTGCTTCTTAAAAGAAATAGAAGAGGATACAAAGAGGTGGAAAGCCATGTCCTGCTCATGGTTGGGAAGAATCAACATTGTTAAATGGTCATCTTACTTAAAGCAGTATACTGTTTTAACGCAATCCCAATTAAAATTCCAACAGAATAAAAAATCTTAAAATTTCTGTGAAATTAACAAAAGACTCTGAAACCAAAGCAATTATGAGAAAAAAAGAACTCATCTGGCTACCATACATTGAGTTATACACCATACACTACCAGACATTGAGTTATACTAAAAAGTGATAGTGATTGAAATGGCATGGTACCAGAAAATAACAGAAAACAGATCAATGGAATAGAACAGAATTATCAAAAATTGACTCACTCACACACAGTCAGTTGATCTACAACAAAGAGCTAAAAGAATATGATGGAGAAAGGAAAGTAATAAATGTTTTTGAGATAACTGAGCAGCCACATGCTAAAGAATGAAGCTAGACCAGTTTCTAACACCAATCATAAAAGTTAACTCAAAACGGACTAGAAACTTGGACATGAAACCAGAAACCATAATATTCTTGGAACACAACATAGGAAATATATTCCATGATATCAATCTTAGCAAGGTCTTTGGGGATGTAACGCCAGCATCAAGAGAAACAAAAAGAATAAACAACTACAACTGCAGTAAACTGAAAATCTTCTTCACAGTGAAAAAAGTCATCACCAAATCAAAAAGGCAACCTGCTAACTGGGAGAAGATATTTGCATTCAATATTTATGACAGACCTAGTATCTAAAATATGCAAAGAAATCATAAAACTCAATTAACAGAAAAACAGACAATCCAATCAAAAATGGAAAGAGGAATTCGAGAGACATTTTTCTGAAGAGGGAATACAAATGGCCAACAGGCACATGAAAAGATGTTCCTACTCTCTTGGTAACAGGGAAATGCAATCACAACAATGAGACATTGCCTTACACCTGAGAGATTGACTATCATCAAAAAGCCTGGAAACAAAAATGTTGGTGAGGATGTGGAGAAAAGGGAACACTTTTACATTGCTGTGGGAATGAAAATTGGTGCAATCCCTATGGAAAATAGTACAGAGATTCCTCAAAAAACTGAAGATGGAAATCTCATATGATCCTTCCATTCCACTGCTGGTATGTATCTAAAAGATAAAAAAGTACTAATTCATACAGAGTTGTGAATCTCCATGTTTATTGCAGCTCTATTCACAAAAGATGAGAACTGGAAACAATCTAAGTGCCCAGCATCAGATGAATGGATAAAGTTGATGTGATATATATGTATATATGGAATATTATACAGTCCTTAGAAGAGATGAAATCCAGCCATTTTAATCAATGTAGTTGGATCTAAAAGAGGTTATGCCTAAGGGAAATAAATCAAATGAAGAGAGATACCAGATCTTCCCACTCAAAGGAGGACTGTGAATAGACAAAACAAAGAACAGATGAAATAAAACCAACCCTTGGACACTTGCAAAGAACTGAGGTTACCAGTAGGGAATGGGACAGGGAGTGGTGTACAAGTGGTGGCACAGCCCACTGGACAAGGGTGAAGAACAGTAAGTGAGTTGGCAGAGAACTGGGTGTGTTGACATATATCTGAGGAATTGGGAACTATATATATGTTTATTGTAATTTTTAGAAAAAAGCACTGCAATACAATACTAAAAGAGTTTTAAAAAATGAAAAACAAGTTACTAGAAATGGCTCTTTGTGTAACAGAGGAAAAGTAAGATGATTATAAAAATAATTTGGAAAGACTTTATTTATAGGTAATTCATATTTTACAATGCAATGACGTTTTTGAGGGTACCAAACACATATCTCCATTCCTTCAGGTTTATACAATTGAGAAATGAGCACAAGGATGTAAAGGAGGACTCAAGTGTCAATAACCAACTTATTTCTAGGAAGCTGGAATTAAAAATGCCTTCCTGGAGAATGGCAGATCTTTGCAAGTTCAGGGTGGGGTCTGGTGTCCAAATTCTATACTCAATTTTCTTTCTAAGTTTCAGGTGAAGAGTATGAAGATAAAAAATGTATTTAAAGGGGGTCAAATTATGTATATAAACACATACATATGAATATACTTGTACAAAATAATACATATGTATAAAAGAAAATATAAGTACAAAGGAATGCATATATATATATATATATGTATATATATATGGAGAACATGGTGGCAATGTGAGCACAACTCAAGGCCTCAAAGTAGAATTGATACAGTAATAGGCTGAGTTGGGGTTCAGCTGATTGAGGTTTAGCTTACAGAAGCAGGACAGAGATGGCAATCTCAGTCATGTAAGTATGTGGAAAAGAGGCAAGTTTCTACCAGACAGGAGAAGTCACACATGAAGAGTGATGGCCACATTAACCCAGAGCATGCCTGGCTTTCATCAGTCTCAAAAATCTCCTGAAGAAGACTGAGTGAAAGAGCAGAAATGCTCCCCACTTCCTTCCTGAGTGTGAATGAAGGACATAAAGCAGAAGAAACTGTATAAGCCAGATACATAAAGCTGTGGAGCTGCCTTCGTAGAAGGGAGTTAATAGTGTGCCTTCCTCCAGACTAATATTAGAGAGGCTGACAAAAGGTGAAGATGAAAAGGAAGGGCCATATAAGAGAAGTTCCTGTTTGCTATGCTAAGGATTTTGAAACAGGGATGATGAGGCTTTTAGAGATCTGTTCACATTTCTATTAAAATATAAGTAGTATTCTAAGCAGAGAGATCAATTAGGAGGTTACTTGAAATAGCCTAGGCAAAAGATGAGGAAGACCTAGATTACAAGCAGTCCTAAAGATGAAGATTATCTCTCGTATGTTAGTTTAGTTTGCACAATGCTTAGTGTAGTGTCTTTTACTGAGATGGTGCTTGAAACATATTTTATTTAAATATTTTTGTATATTGACCACATAATTAAAGACCAAATTGCTAATTCATTGCTGTACCTTTATATTAGCCTAAAGGTATATATGTTAGGAAGTTAAATTTATCATATATGTAAAATGGCCAAGCAGAAAGTTTTTCTAACTATAAATTTTCAACACTGAATATGACTATTTCTGAGGATAGTAATTACATTCAGTGACATGTTTATTTTGAGTTGCAAAATTTGTTACAAACTGACACAAATCTTATTTAATTTGTCACTAAAAAGCTGAGATCTATGAGTTAACAACAAAACTCCAAATAATGAAATTTTTCCTAAGAGAAGCTAGCAGACTATTTCTACAAGTATAGCCATAGTTGTCCTAAAAAATAATAGATAAGACATGAAGTGTATTTAAATTGTGAATATATTTCTACTTTAAGATTTTAGTAGTGAATATTCATTAAAATATATACGAAAATTATAAAGTACATAGAAGAAAATCAAGATAATATATAATTCCCATTTAGAGTATATCACTGTCTACATTTTGAGCTAGTTTAAGTACTTAAAGATTTCATATAGAAAAATTGTAATAGAGTTATCCTTAACTAAGTCCTAAATTAAAAACCTTTAAGTATTCATTGCCATTTCCTTTGCAAGAAACCAAAAATAACTTTTATGGATGACAAAATGTCCATGCATGTATCTGTACCAAGGCATTTACTATGTTTAGGGAGAAGCAAAATGAAATTTCTGTCCTTTAACTTAGGAATAATATCCTATGATGCTAGTACTGTAATATCTCTTCTATTCCACAGCGTGTGATTCTGATACTGGCCAATAATTTAATGAGCAAATCATGACTTTTAGAGAAAGACTATTAATGGAGTGATTTGGGAACAATCTCAGAAGTGTTTTACAGACCCAAAGCCTTAAGGATTCTCACGGTTTGTGATCAGGCTACATTCAGTTCCTTTGTCTCTTAAGTGTGTCTGTTGAAAGAACCTAACCCTGTTTGCTTAGAATGGCAGGATTCATGAAATCCAAATCCCAGGAGTGCCTGGAATTTCAGACTATGTAGCCAAAAGCAAGTCAATAAGCCTTCCTGTATCTCTGTTTCATCAGTAAGATGATAGTAATGGCTTAGAGAACTGAAAGAAAAACAATGATGGCAAAGCACTTTGCAAATACAAGTTCTTAATTGACTGGTCATTAAGGATACTATTAGGCAATGATGACTCCCTAGAGCTTCCTGTCAAGTAACACTTTCAATCTAAATACAAACCGCATGTTCACATATGCTGCCTGTGTGTCACACAAGCACCTCCCAGGATAAGTTATTCCTCAGAAGCTTAAACCCATCAGCATTTTCTGCTCCAGGAGATTGGTGGTCAATGAGAAAATGGACCAGAGTTTGAAAATGCCATCCCAGTGCATACCAAAAGCATGACTTTCTTCAGTAAGGACATACATGATTATTTAGTGATTGGTGACAGAAATTAGTCTGAATGCTGTCCTGAATGGTGCCAATGTATCAATGGTAAGGATACTATGTTGTTTGTTAAATACAGGCATTATTTCATTTATTCTTCACAAGAACTGTTTAAAATAAAGCCCTGTGTTTGCATATATCAACGATGATAAATTAGGAGGTTGTACTTGCCCATGACCATACAGCTAATTAGTTGAATCAAAAGACTGATAAATTGGTAGCACAATGGAATTTAAAATGATGCCTCTAAAGGGAGGGTCTCCAATTCTTTATGTAATGTTGATTGCATAGACACCCTGACACCCAAATTTGACAAAAACAGCATTAAAAAGAAAGATTTGGAACATTTTCAGATAGATCAGAGATACACTATATACACAGACAGATATATAGATAGATGGATAGATTCATACATACATAATACATACATATACATATATACATATATACAGACATCTGTTACTAGAAATTTGAACTCTGCAAAATAATCAGGGTTCTTTTAAATCAACACAGTAATCAAGTAGAAGCTTTTCCTATGAAATACAATAATGAGGTAACTTTATAATCCCTCACTTCAATAGCCTAAAGGAAAAAAAAAAACACCAGGTAATCATTTCCCAGTTGCATTTTGCTGATAATATCTACATGTATCCCAAGAGCTAAATGTCTGGAATTACATATGTATTCCAAATTCCTGCTGTGTCATCTTTGAGAGTTATAGATAAAATGCATGTATTAAATGCTACAAGAAGTTCTGATATAAAAAGTTTAACCATTTATACATTGTTTTTAAACTTGTTAAATCACAACATTCATTTTTTTCTCTAAACACATTAATATTATGAGGAATGGGTTTATAAAACACTGATCTAGGTAGATGCTAAAATAGACTTAATAAAGTTGTTTATTCATTCATGTCTGAATATGAATTAGCCATTTGGAACTATATTCTTTTTCAAATTTAATAAAAATTGTTTATAGAGAAAAAGAATTACATGAAGAAATATCACCTTTCTTACAATAAAACCAGACATATCCAAATAAGCACAAGAATGAGTATCAGGTAGAAAGTCAAAAGCTTTGTATTATTTACAAATTGAGATCATTCACTGATGAAGAACAAAAGCTAGGTTCCACCATCACACCTGTATTTACTTGTTCTGTCCCTTGGTAGATTTCAGCATCATTGACTCCCTTTCCCTTGAAAGCTCTAACTCATACATCAACAAACATGACTTTGCCTAATTCTTTTTGCCTCAGTAGAGATGGGCTCAAATGTTTTTATTTTTATATTTTAAACAAAAAATCAAAATGCATTAAAAGAATGAGTTCCAGATGTCCAACAATCTGCTATTGAAGGATATGGCTGGAACTCTGGGGTTCAGAGTCAAAGATTCTCCCTGACTTAGAATCTGCCATTCGGTTCAGTTGTGACTGCAACCTGCACAGATGGAGTATTTAATCTGATCCAATAGAAAGTGAGACCTGTTTCCTTTCCTTGTATAACCAGATTTTTCCCTGTAAGTGTAATTGTTCTATGTTTAGTCCATGTCTGTCAAAGTCTAAGGTTGGTTGGAAGGAAGTCCCTGTCTTCTATTTAGGGACCGGGTGTTTAGAGTTCTCAGGTTTCAATCACTTTTTGTAATCAGAATCTCTTCAAATATGTTTAACATTCAGAGAAGGAGGAGGAAGGTGATTTTTTCTTACAGATGTTGTCAAGGAAACTTGCCTCAATGTTAGACATATTTTCAAATATAACTAGGAAAAACCTAAAACTAGGGTGAATAATTCACACATAATATAGCAGTATGCAGATGTAAAAAATTCCAGTTAACATAAATAACGCTTATGCTATCTAACTAATAATTTAAATAATTCCGTCACGTTGGTACTTTTCGCAGTACTTTATTTTCTTATATAATAAATATTGTTTCTGAAGCTATACCTTGCCAGGCACTTTGACAAGCACTGGGGATACAAAATTAATTGCTAGAGCTCTCTCTCAAGATATTTTACTCTGAGATGACAGGTACTGATTAGGACGAATTGCTTTAAGGGCTAGATAAAGGTAAATAGTTACCCTATCCTTGAGACAATGCCAAAAGAGCTCCTTCTGTGAGCCACGGTTAACAAGGGTCATAAGAATACCACTGTGCTTACAAGTAGGATTGCCCTTTTGCTGACCATGAGGTAGAAGTGTAGAAGGAGCCTCAGATCTCTTGGGCTCCTAAAACAGGCACTCCAACCCTCAAAATGAGCTATCTCACTAGCAATTTCCACCCAGGAACCCTCATTTGGCCCTCTTTCCATACTCCTATGTTCACTACAATAATCCCCCAATTTCTACGTCTTCCTTTATCTCCTGATCTCTAATCTCCATATGCGCTTTCTCACCCTTGATTTCACCCCTTCCACGTGCCCCGTGGAAATGAACAATCCATCATCTGCACACTCTCCTACATCTCCAGTCATTCTGCTTCTCCTTACCCATTTTGAAAACGTATTGCTTCCTTTTTATTCTTTCTCCCTTGTGGTGCGCTGATGTGGATGGAGGCAGTTTTCCCTTTATTAATACTTATGGAATCAGGAAGGCAGGTATGGGGTAGAGAACTTTGTGGATTCTTATTGCTCTTTCCAGAACATCTTACACTCTGTTCACCAAAACACTCAACTTTGACTTTTATGTCACCACACCATATTTCCAACGACCCTGTATTTTATAGTGAAATAATCAAGTTTCTGCTCAATGATTTTCATTTCTTGAACTATTTTAGCTCCTAGCTCATCTCATTTTCAAATACAACTCCTATATTAATTCTTGGTTTAATACCCATGAGGACAATCATTCAACTTCTCTGACATTCCTCTGCAATAATGATTTTGTCCCCTCTCTTCAGTTATATACCACCTGAACCCAGTCATGCCTTAGATCTGTTATTACTAAGAACTGAAACATTTGCATCACCTAAACTGCAAATCCTACTCTTGAATCTCAACTCTATTCTTCCTATCTACTCTTATCCTGACTCCAGAAAAATAAAATCCAACCTCACCAGGATCAATAATTCATTAATGTCACTGTGTATCTTAGTCTGTTCAGGTTGCTGTCACTAAATACCACCAATTGGGTATCTTAAAAAGAACATAAATTTATTTTTCACAGTTTTGGTGGTTGAAAACCCAAGATAAAGTGCTGTCTCATGATTGATGAGGGCCCCTGTCATGTCACAGACTCTTGAGTATCTTCAGATGGCCAAAGGGGCAAGGTAACTCTCTTGAGTCTCTTTATTCAGGCATTAATCTGGTTTATGAGGGTTCTGCTTTCATGAATTAATCATCTTCCAAAGGCCCCCACCTCCTAAAACTGTCATAATGGGCATTAGGATTTCAACATATGAATTTGTGAGAGACATGGCATTCAGACCATAGGACTATCCTCTGCCATCTCTACCTCGTTTAAATTCCATGGCCAGTTATTTTAAGCACTTCTTTTGATGGTCTTTTTCTCTTACTTCTCTTTAGAGTCATCGTACTCACTTGGTAAATCCAAAATGATTAAATTCACCTTCTCACTTCCTTTATATCTGTACCTATGAACTGAAAACACAGTTGGAAGAAATCAAAATCATACTGAAGTATTTCTCTTAAAATTCACTAACACTAATTCAAGGGATCTCTTAATGTGATTTGGAAATCACATTTATTCTCCTGATCTCTTAGACAACTATTTCATGTCAACTTAGTTTTACTCAAACCTCTTCCTCCACTTCCCACTCTTCACTCATGTGTGATGACATTGCTTGCAATTTAACTGAAAGAACAGAAGCAAGATGTAGAGGTTTCCCATTAAGTTCATAATATCGCATTTACTTACTTACCTACAGTGTTGCTCCTATCCTATTTCTTCCATGTCTTGGGATTAACTGTCATTGATCCTAGTCGAGGCAAATCAGTCTACTGTGCACTAGAGGAGTCACCCATCACATACTCAAGAGCACTGCTAAGTAATTTTATCCTCTCTGTATAATCATTGGTTTCTTTCCTTCCCTGTGCAAAACTTCTTGGGAAAAAATATCTAATACATACTTTTATTAAAAAAAATTCTCCTTTCATTTTTTCTTGAAACAATTCCAATCATACTTTAATCACTGGCATTTATTATAACTGTTCCTGTCAAGGTTACCCACTGAAGTACATGGAACTGAAATTTTAAAGTCTAGTCTCTCCTCATCTTACTTGACCTAACAACATAAGGGATCATTTTCTTTTCTTGGAAATAATTCTTTTCTTGACATCTGCTGCTTTTCACAGCCCCCCTACCTAAATGTCTACACCTAATCAATTACTTTTTCTGATGAATTCTATTCCTAAGACCTCAAAATTTGATGTGCTTTTACAAACTTCCCCCCAATACTTAGTCCATGATGAGCTAATCCAGTTTCCAAATTTGTATTACAGTTTATATGTTGAGACCTCCAAATCTCTAACCTTAAACTTCATCCCTGTTCCCATATCATATACTGAATTATCTTCTGATATTCTCATTTTGGTAGGATTCTCATTTAAATAATCTACATTCCCAAATCTATTTTTGCAGAAATCTTTCCCACTTGACAATGGACAGTTCTGTTTTTCGATTCTTCCAGTTCTTCAGATTAGAGTCATCCTGTATGTCTTTCTTTTCTTCACATTCCAGTTAAATAAATAAAAAAAAATCTTCATTTCCATTTCAAACATATCCAGAATCATATATTTCCCACCACTTCCACTACCAAACACTCTGATCAAATTTGTTTGCCTGAGTTTATACATAGCAACCTCAACTGAGTTCCCAATTCCACCATTCCACAACTGCAGCTCACTCTTGACACAGTAGTCAGAGAACTCTCTAGAAAATAAGTCAAATCATGCTCCTCTCCTCAGTTTCTCTAAAGAATTTTCATCGTACTCATAGTGACAATAAAGTACTTAAATGACCTGTAAGTCTCTAGTTATTCTAATTGATACTATCTCCATAAACATATCTCCTATCACACCTCCCCTCACTCACTCAACATCACCCACAGAATCTCTGTTGTTTCTCAAGTGAACAGGTCTTTCCTGATAACCTTACACAAATTAGAAACCCATACTCCTCCTTTCTGGCACTTTAATTCCATTCACTCTGGCTCACTTTCTCTTCATTGAACTTAACACAATCTGACAAATCACACACATAAAATATATTTTTGTCTAGATTCCTCCAGTAAAATAACAAATATTTGATGCTGGGATTTGTTTTTTCTGAGGTCACAGCACATACAAAAATGCCTGTAATATAGTAGGCAGTCCATAAGCATTACTATTAAGTGAATGATAACTAAAAATATTTATAATTTGTTCTATTCTTTCTTTTCGTGTTAGACATATATATCTAATTGCCTACAGGGATTTACAGGTAGATATTCCAAAGGCACCCATGAATTCAATCCCTTCCTAGACTGCTTAAATTTTTCTCATTTTATACGTCCTGAACATAACACTGAAATTCCACATAATGGTAACAAATAATGTCACATACCAGTATTCACTAAATTACAAACAATAATGAAGCCAGACCTAACTTGGAACACAGCAGAGATCTATCTAACAAAGCAGAATGAAAGAGTTTTATTTAGAACTAGCCTGTAAGTTATGATTGAAGCCACATGGAAACAAGAGATCATAAACTCAAATGAAAAATGAAAAAATATAAAATAATGCCAGTTATTTCAAATCCATTCTTCACACTATTGGCAGAATGACTATTACAAATACATGTACTGCTTTCCTCTCTTTGCTCTCATCTCATCCTTTGCATACTTTTGTTAAAGTAGTTTTCACAGTGTATTTCTTATTTGTATTTTTAATTGAAGGAACTGCATCATGTCATTACACAGTGTATTTCAATCAATTTTATTTCTTGGCTGTATTTTCCCAATGAATGTAATTCACCAGTAGAACTGAAGCTCTTTGTCATTAAACTGACTTGCCTAATTTTCCAGTAAGTGACCAGAATTCAGGTTTATGATTTCTACTCCAGATATTTTATTTATATGTGTGTGTATGTTATATACATGAATATATGTGTATATATATACACAGATATGAATTCTATGACTAAGTAATATTAAATAGATAGACTGAGGTAGTTATTAAATCAGAAAAGAAAGCCTCCTCATATTTTGATTTAATCATATGGATATTTCAGATAAGAATTTATTATATAATTTGCTTTCTTCCCCATGAGAACTCCAGGATTTAAAATTGGACCTGGTACGTTGTTGTTGCTCCATAAATACATTTAAGTGAATATATAAGTGAATAGTTTCTGGCAACTTTCCAATTTAAATTAAAATTCGTATTTGAAGCTGAATTTATTGATTCACACTGGGAATTTCATATCATAAGCCTCTCATAGAGGTAATAGTCTGAATATTCAACTAGTGATTTAATTTCTATTCCATACAACTTCTTTGTTATATTTATGTATTGAGATAGTGTTTTATAGTTGATATAAGATTTATATATATATGTATATATATACATATATATATAAAGTAAAATGGAGATTAGGGAATATAGTAAAATATGAAGTTCCTTCAATCCAAATATTCATGTATCATATTTTTTTAAGAGGAAGGAACTCAGGCAGGTAGGAAGAGAGTGGAGGAAGAAGCATTCTATTTATACAGTTGTTCCCCTAGATCAGATCATGAACCTGGTGAATGGGCCATATATGGACTGCTGCAGGCACCGCTTAGTGGAAATAGATTATATATGTATACCTGCATATTTAAAACCTATTTCAGCAAAAATACTAATTTGATCAAGATATCTGGATTCATTTATAATTTGTCTACATATCTGTGTAAGTATAGATATGGAGTCATGTAACTAAAGTCTTTATTGGTATGCAACCTAAATAAAAGTGGAAATGTGAAACAATAAATTATATTCTCTTCTTTTCCTAATTATCTGGTTTCTGCCGTTGCTCTGTTTTTCAAGCTTAGGAACAGTCACATGTTTATTTTCATGTCATTTATAACTAAAAGGTATTTGTATAAATCCCTTCTGGTTTACAAAACATATTTTTTTGTTTAAATAAGTAATCATCATTTTGCTTTTGTTTAGGGGAGATTTAAAAGCTAAAAACACCCATGTCTGTCCAAGTAATAAAAATATTAATAAATGTATTTTATTATAACATTATTTGGTTGCTTAATTATACTAAAGGTAACCGAGAAAAATAAAAGTAGACTATGCAACTAAATTAGCTATTTTTCCTCCAAAATTGAAGATACAAAGTTCATTAGAAGTGGAACAAAGCCCATTTTTTTTTTACAAGTAAATTAGGAGAAAAGCAAAAGAACTGGCATAAATCAGACTTTTGGCAGGCTCAAGTTCAAATATAGATGAATATGTGATCTTTAAAAAAGATGGGAAAATGCCACTGTCATAAGAAGTGATATATGAAGAAATTGTATTTCCATTTATATTGAATAGAAGAATTGAAACAGCATGTCTTGAATACTATATTCAAGGGCAAAGTTTCATATTTCCATGGCTAGTATTATGATGACTGCTAATATGCACCTTCACTTTGATAATTTAGGGTTTAATCTGATTTTTATTGAGTTATGGAAGATTTAGCCACATCTGTTTTCTTTATTCAACCAAACACTAATGTTAAGACAATACTGAAGGATCTATAGATGCAGACTATCATTTTTATATGGTCTGAGCATAACACTGAAATTCTAGATAATAGTGACAAATTATGTCACGTACTGATATTCAATAAGTTACAAACAGGAAATGAGGCCAGACCTAACTTGGAAAACAGCAGAGATACATCTAATAAAGCAGATGATGGACCATTATTTAGAGCAGCCTAAAAGTAATGACTGAAGCCAAATGGAAACAAGAGATCATAAACTCAAATGAGAGATGAAAAAATTATGAAACAATACCAGCAAGTGAAAATGTGACATAGATGTATTTACTATTCAGAAAAGCATCTACTGAAATTTTAACCAATGTCAGAAAGCAATGGAAAGGGTAATATTCTTGGGCAACTTTATTTTTTCTGTAAGATAATTAGCCATATTATCTCGTGTTGGGCAACTAGTAGATGTTTAATAAATATTACTTTATAATATGGAAGATTAACAATGGAAGTATATTAGAAAATGATAAAGCTTAGTCCATAACTTTTGGTAAGGACACACTAATCTGGAAGATTTAAATATAATTACTGCTATCGCATATTCAACATAACATGAGAATTTATATTCAATCTGAGCACATAAATATTCCTCATTACAGCTTGAACCATTTTATTTCTTTAGGTGTTCATTATCCTAGAGAAAATATAAATTAACTTTACAATAAACATGAATTAATCAATTAACAACTACATATGCCAGATGCTATATAAGTAAGTATTAAAGAAATGAATCGGTTGGTGGGGAATGCAATGTTTTCATATGTGGGATAATGTAGAAAACAATAAAATAGTATTCAACTATAGTGGGAGAGACTACTGACATATCATTTGTGTAGCATGGTAGACTCAAGGTCAAGGAAAGCTTTACCTGGGAATGATCAATTTAAGCTATATCTTGAAAATGAGTTCAAAATTAGACATATAAGAAGGTACTGTTAAAGGCATTTCAGGCAGATAGATTAATGTGTAGTTTCATTGCACAAACATTTCTGAGCAGTTACAAAGGACTAGGAACCACCACACATGTTAAGGATACATAGATGAGTAACAGATGGTGCTTAACAGCGTAATATCGAGTGCAGTGAAGTCAATTAAATATAAAGGATACCTTTAGTAAAATAAAATAATAAAAAATATTAATTTATCCATTTTTAAATAGTAGATATATGCCAGACATTGGAATAGGTATCGTATTTTTATTACCTCATTTGAGGTAACAAAATTCACAGTTTGTGAAACTGAGACTTGGAAAAGTTAATTTGCTTAAGTACAAGTAACCAATATGGCACAAAGACTTAATTTTATCAGGAAATAGTACCTTATGAGTAGAACACAGAAGAAAAGGACATTTTCTAAAAAAATATTATGGCGGGTTTATAGCCTGCCTTTCCAAAGTTCATATTTCATTTATTTTGGCAAAAACTGACTTTAAAGGGAAAAGTGATGCTCAGTAAGTTCATTTTTGTAATTGAATTGCTGACAGCAGCTATGAACCCTCTTTATCAACTATGAAAAGATACGTTTTCTTTATTCTCTTTGCTGATATGGTTAAGAAGTTTAAAAATATCTACTATTTGTATCTTTAGCAAGTTGTATCTCATTTTTCTATTTAGCTTTTCTGCTTATCCTGGGAATCCTTTGTTGTTTTCTGACATTTGACCCACTGGATTGACTTCTGCTTTTGGGTGGGACTCTCATCTATAAATACACTTTTGGTGTCATTAAAAAAATAATTGAAATCAAATTACGTTATAAATTGAATTTGAGGGAGCACCATCTTTGAAATTAGATACAAAATTTTATTGTTCAATTTTTAACTCCTGTTACCAGCAAATAGCTGATTACATGGCCTTGGTAACCCTCCAATGGAGCTAATATCAGCCACAAGGGGCCAAATCATCTCTCCCCTCATAAATTACATGGTAACAGAGGTCACACTCATTGGTGTTCAGAACAAACTGTACCCTAATAAACACGTACTGAGGAAATGAATGAGAGGCACTGTGACCACATTTATAACTTTACATAGTTCTTTGAAAATTTTATCAGTGTCAAATTATCTATCCTGGCTCCAATAATATGCAACAAACAAATTTCTTATGAAAAAGTGTGATTTTGTTTACTTTACAGATGTCTTTGTTGTTAGAGTCTGTATTTTTAAACTTTTCACTCTATAATTTTCATTGGCATCATGTGAGCAGAATCTCAGAAAAGGTATATTTTCAAGGGAAGAAAAATTAAATATGCTAGACTGATTCTGACAACAAACCAGAGTGAATCCCATTAGCCAGCTGGACCCCCTAAATGAAACAGTCAATCCTCTGATGCTGGCAATTCCTTCCATATCTATTGGCAACAGTACATTTTGTGTGGGGAATATCTAAAAGGAGACAGCCTGTGTGAAGGGTGACAGGGGTTGAACAGGCCATTAACTGCATATGTAAGTTGCTATTCATCATTAAGGTCATTGCCACTGATTGCACATAAACCTCAATGTATCTAATTTCTTTTAATCTGTATGATTATCTTTGGGAAAAATACTGGATTTCCAAATATTTCTCATTTATGTTGTCAATTTTTAATATAGTTAAAATTTATAAAAAATACTATTATTTTATTAAGGCAATTAAATAATTTATAGTATATAATTAATATAATTGAGACAAAATTTAAATAATATATTATTATATAATATAATAACCAGAGATGAAAATAAATGCTAAAAGAAAATCTAAGTTGCAAAAATCAATGTATGCAAAATGTAAATCATAAAAACAAATTAAAAGCAAAAATTGGGGTATTCATAAGTATTAGGCTTACTAAGGCAGGCAGGGAAAATATTCTTTCTTCAGTGTTAGAATCTTTCAGTATTAACAATAATGCACCACTTAGTTTCAGTACTAAATAGTGCATATGAAATATTCTGGAATTTGATTGCTTAGTTACTCAAAATTTAAGCATAATGGTGCATGGTATTCTCAAAAGATATATGTATTCATCCAAATTGCTAAAATTTCTTCAACAGCAAATTTATTTTTAGAATGTGTGTAATGGACCAATCCATGAAATCTCTATGTAAAAATAAACTACAAGTGTCAAAAATGTTTTAAAAACTCTAAAATTTTAGTGAAAATATGAAATAGACATGGACAACTGATTCAACGATGAGTACAATTACTACTCCTACTCCCAATGTCCTCCCCCACAGTACCAACACATAGCACATCTGGTGCTGTCAGGATGCACCAGGCAGACTCTACATCTGTTATCACTATTTAATTCTTATAATAATTCTGCTAAGTGTGTGTCTTATGCCATAAGACACCATAAACTGAGTGGCATGTGAATAACAGAAACTGTCCACAGTTCTGGAGGCTAGAATTCTAAGGCTAGGATGCCAGCCTTGTTGGGTCTAGTGAAGACTGTCTTCCAGTCTGTAGGTTGCTGACTCCACTGTACCTTCAAGGAGTGAAAAGGGTGAACTTAGCTCTCAGGAGTCTCTTTTTTAAGGGCACTATTAATTTCCCGAATGTTCCAGCTTCTAATACCATAATCTTGGGTTTTTGGGTTTTCAACATATGAATTGGAGTGGGGGGAGCACAAAAATTCAGGCCAAAGCAGTGTTATTTTAAAGATGAGAAAATAGGCCCAGGAAGTAGGTAAATAAGTCATATTCACAGAATTATTAACAATCTGAGTAAGCATTGATCTTCACCCTTAAAGAGTTCTTATTCTAATGGGTGAGGTTGTCTACTGATGTCAACCAGAGCTTTACAAGGAGCAATGCAGAAGGTCAAATTTTACTCTGCATGATTTGGCTTTTTCATTCTTTATCCCCCTCAGATGTTCAGTGTTTTTCCTGCCTTAGGTCTTCCTCTCAGAAATGAATCTGTTACAATTCACATCTGTAGAGTCACATCTGTAAAATCAGTCCTTATGTGTATACGATACCCTCTGCTTGGAAATGCCACTCCCCACTTTCTTTACCTCTGCTTAACTGACTTTCCAGGTATATCAAATGTACATTCGAAGGTCACTAGAATACTCTGTACGAACTCCTATCATAATACTTATTTGTGCTGAAATAATCTTTGTTTCCCTTCCCCCAAGCTCAGTTATCAGGGTATTAAGGCAGGAGTGGGAATTTTTAGTTTTTCAGATACTCATTGCTGAGAACATTATTGTAGTGTGTTTATTTCTTAAAGGATTCTCATCCTTTCGCTTTCTTATGATACATGAGTTTTGTTGTCTCCTCTGATCTCGCTGGTCATTGTTTTCTGTTTCTCTTTTTAGGGTTTCAATTTTATTCCTGTTCCATCCATGCTCTTTAGAGGTAACGTCTTCTACTGGCTGATCATGGCTACTATCTATATGCCAAAGAAATCAACCCAGTTTTCAAATCTTGATTGCCTACTAATAACTATTGGATAATTCATAGCATCTCAATGTCAGCATGTCAAACTTATCCCTGATCTTCCTTCTTACCCTAACCCAGAACCAATCTCCTGTCCATACTGCACATCAGTAAAGAGCACATCTCTCCAACCAATTGTTCAATCCTCACACTTCACCTTGACTGCATTTTAAGTCATGTTGTGTTTATGTCCATTGTATACTTCCCATCCTTCTTTTTTTATTATACCAGTTGTGTGCTAGTCCACACCACTTCTTTAGTACTTGATCTTTAGTCTCCTGAAATAAAGGTTAAAGGTAGTTTTTTAATTAGTAATTCTGTGTTTATTCCTATTTTTTCCAACTCATTCCACTCAAAAGATTGGGTAAAACTTTTACATTGTAAATAAGATCAATTGACTCTACGTTTAAGTTTCTTACTTCAATTCTCTTTAACTCCTTAGGGTAAAATTAAAATATTTAAGATATTAAATTTTAATTTGAGTGTGGCCTGTTAGGTTATCCTGTTCTCAGTTCTCATCTTGATACCAGTATCACCATAAAAATGAAAAACAGCATAAAATTATAACTCCAAGGCTTGGTTTTTTTAAATGATTTTCTGAATGTTTTATAGGATATGGAAGATAAACTTACCTCCAAAATCAGTTAACAATAATCAATAAAATCCTATTGAAGTTGTCTAATTTTTCCCTCCCCAAATGGTACTATCTGTGAATAGTCTCATCACTTTACGCACCCCATGAATAGCCTTTCTTCAGACTATCCAGGGTATTCTGATCTCGTTAAACTTCCCCTTCAAAATATTATCTAGCAGCAAATCTCTGCAGCAGTGCAAAAACTTAGAAAAAAGCACAAGCAGGTGACTCCCTAAGAATCCCTCAGTACCTTAGTTCATCTAGCCACACCTGCCCTGCACAATCCTGCTTGATAACACCTTAGTTGTTTCATCTTTTGCTGATAGATACTTTGTCTCTTGCATATCATGCCTAACACTTTTCCCATTTCACTACTTTTAAATATATTGTTCCCATTGCCCAGAATGTTTTCTCCCCTACACTCTTTGCACTACTCATACATTAAATCTTTACGTTCTGTTATATTTAATTGTAAGTACAAGAAAGTATAATTCTGTTGTGTCTGTAGCATATGGATGCCATTAAAATGTACTGAATAAATTGTGAATGGAAAAAATTGATGAAGGAATGAAATGAATAAAACAGATTAAATCCTTTGAATGAATGTGACTCATAGGTTCTTATATTTTAAGCTTTATTTTAAATTGTCTTCCTTAAGGAAAATGTATATATGAGAAGGAAGTGTGGGTTTGGCTTACATGTGTTATGTGTTATATGTACTATTTTTACTCCTCTTTTTCCTCCTTTTACTCCTCCTCTTTCTCCTTCTTTTTGAAAGATAATTTTCTTATTCCACTTAGGTATATCATTGATCCTGGTCTGAACTAATGGGACAGCATCTCTAAAAATTAGAATACAGTTTAATTTATGATTCCTATTTGAGATTCTTGTTTTGGAAAGTTGTACTAATCAGATGAGCACGTGTGTGTGTGTTCACACATATATTTTCATATATATGACTATATATAAAATGAAGTTAATATACATGTAAATTTTAGAGATGGAAATTTAGCGGTGTCATATGTGATTATGTGAAAAAGGATGTGAGTCTAAACTGTGGTATTTTCTTCAGTAATAGTATAATCCTCTGTGATTTGCAGCTTCATGATCTTTAACTTTATTTTGGGGGGAAATCTTCACTTTTAAATGTAAATGCCTGTGAGAGTTCAAAATAACTCCTGAAGCTCCCAGGAAAATTAGAAAATAGTCATAACCAGAGAGTTAAGTATTGATGTCACTCTTTGGAAGGCCTGCAGAAAATGGCTCTCAGTAACACTTCGAAGTAATGCAGTTTTATCTGTGATTGCAATCTTCTTTCTCAGTATTCAAAGGAATTTGATTTGATGAGTGCCTATGCATAAGTGCAAAACGGAAGCATAGAAAAATGGTTATAGAATGGCAAATAACTCTCATGGATTGAGACGTTTTTATTTTATTGACCCATTAGTCTAGATTACTTTCTACCCTGAAAATGCATCTTATAATTTTCTATCAAATTTCTAGCTGTGAATAGAAAAGATGCTGCCCAATGGCGGGGTATAGCCACTTTATAATGGCAGGACTTTCTACCAGAAAATATTGCAACAACGTCCATCCATCGTCCACGAGTTCATCCATTCATTCATTCATCGAGTCATCTACTCATTCACAGGTCTTTTCTGAGAACCTACTCTATGACAGGTACTGTGCAAGTTACTAGGTTATTATTGGTTACGCAAGTTGCTATTTGTTATTTGCAATAACAATGAAGAAGACAGATATTTACAATTTATTGGGTGGGGGGGACTAAGCCTTAAATAAATTTCTACACAAATACTAATTCAAATGAAAGCAAGTGGTATGTTAAAAGATAATTAGATTACTCAGAATGCATGATGGGAGGGAGGATACAATCTAGTTTGCTATAAATTCAGAGCAATTTTACCAGGGCAGGTAATACCTTACATGAAACCTGGTAACCAAGTAGGTGTTAGCTAAGCAAAGGAGAGTGTGTGGGAGTGGAGAAAAGTGTCTGGAAAGAGAAAGCACTAAGGACCTCTCTGAAGAAGGAAGGAAAAAGGTACCATTATAGTTGAGTTGTTCTTTCAACCTTCTATATAGGTTACATGTCTCCAGACCCCTTTCTTTTGTTTTCAAAGCCAATTGTATCTCTCTGTGACTTTCTTCTGTAATTTCATCATCTTCTAACTCTCTCCTATTCTGCCTGTCTTCCTACTTTTAAGGACATCTGTATCTATGATGGGTTCACAGGGATGATTCAATAAAATCCTCCCTAATTTAAGGTTAGTTGACTAGAAATCTCATTTTCACTTTACCCATTTACCATGTAGGGTAATTTACCCACAGGTTCCAGGGGTTAGGATCTAATTATCTTTGGGGGGCTATTTTCCTTCCTACCATAATGATAAAATATTTATAGAAAGGAGAATAAACTAGAAATTACTTACTGATTAGATGTAGTAAAAGATAAGTATAAAAGATAACTGTTACTGTTACGTTTGTTTTAAACATATGGAAATACGGTGCTTTTGTTACTAATATAGTGAGTCTGGAGGAAGAGTCAGTTTAGAAATAAAGTTGAGATTATGAATGCTGATTTGTGCTTGCTAAAGTGGATAAACCAGTCAAATGTTGGACAAATGTGTCTGGAGCTCAGAACCAATGTTCAAATTGGAGTTACAAATTCTGAATGACTTAATGACATCATCAATCAGAAATGATAATTGATGCAAAAGTGTTCACCTGTAGAGTGTTAAGAGAAGTGAGCTAGGACTGAGAGTGGCCCTTATTCCTACTCAAACCATTCATTGATCTAGCTTTCTACTTTCCTGACCCCAGGCAGGATTTAACCTGAGCCAAATACTTTAGGAAAATGGTTACCCATCTTGATATTAATAACTTCTAGGAAGGGAAACCTTTACCACAACTAACAAATTTGCTCTGCTCTACAATTATATGACTAACCTTTCAGGTAAGGTGTGCAACTTTGTCTTCCAAGCAAAATAACATAGCAAACTCGGATGAAAAATGAATCTGCATTTTAATAATCCCTTAGGTGATTTCTGTGCGCACTAAATTTGAGAACCATAGGTTTAGATTATGAGCTATATATTATTATCGTGTGAAAAACCTTCAATTATAAACTGTTTTCACATTAGTAATTTTTGGTTCCACAATGTCATTTCTTCACCTTGATGCATGTCTTGGCTGGGTCTGACAGATGTGGGTTTCTTCACAAGATCTGCCCTGTTTTGACCAGTCTCAATTAAATTACTGTTGCTTTCAGGTTTCTTGAGGAGTGAGGTCTTTTTTGGCTGTTGTTACAAGCAGAATTGTTACACTCAGACAATATCACAATGTACACAGGCACCAAAATTAGTTGCTTTTCCTTCCAGGGCTTAGTCAGGAGACTTTCCTGCTCTTGTCAGATATTTCTTTAAGAATTTTCCCAGTGGGTTCTCCTTGCCTCTCATCTTTATTTCCTTTATACCTTTTCATTTCATATTGTTTACCCTTTTCTTTTCACTGACTTTTGTGTCAGTGTCTATAATTATTTTCTTGATATCTATTTACAAGTTCTTGCTCTTGTATTTGGTTTATGTAAGACTGTCCTTATCTACAGAATAAAGGACTATTTTGAATGTAATTGAAAATGGGGGGTATTTAAAATGTCCAATTTTAAGAGTGTGGGCTTTAGACTTAGAATATCAGAGTTCAAATATTACCTCTACCTCATGCTTCATGTCTGACTGTAAAGAAGATATTTTAATAATTCTTAGCTTTATTTTCAATATATTCACAATAGGTGGATAATAATACCCCTGATCTCAGAGTACTCCTGGAATAAGCATGATACTGTACATCAAGTACTTAGTACATTACCTGATGCATGGTAAACACTCGATACGCATTGGCTGTTATCATAAAGAAAGGAATGGCTATTTGTTTTCTATTTTAGTTCATTTGTGCTGCTATATCAAAATGTCACAGACTGAAGACTTATAAACAACAGAAATTTATTTATCACAATTCTAGAGACCAGAAGTTGAAGACCAGCATGGCAGCATGGTTGGAGTGAGAGGCCATCTCTGACATTTCTGAGTTCCAGAATGCTCAGTGTTTACTCATGTAGAAGAAAAGGACTTTCTGATATTTTTTCTTTTTTTTTTAATAAGGGTAGTCCCAATCATGAAATGCTATTATTACCTAATCAGTTTACAGTCCACTGAACCTCTTTCATTGTATCTTGATCACTCATTGTTATTAACTCTATCTTAACATCTTTTCTGACCCTCAAAGCATCTTGTTAAATAATTTGCTTTGATTATGAATTCTAGATTAGAGAACAGAACCATCTTTATTTGATTTTGGAATATAATAGAAGAATAAAAAAATTAGGAGAAAATTTTAAAATAAGCTGATTATTAATATGAACGGTTAAAATGAACTATTGACACTTCAATCCATTACATGGCTTCAAAGAGTGTTTGCTGCAAAAGTGTTTTACATTGTATTACATTTGTGATTAGCATGGCAACTCACTATATTCATATTTATTCCACCTAGGAGGTTAAGATGTATTATTTATGAATTTGATTAATCTCTTTGCATGAAATAGTAAGGTTAGATATATAAAGATGTAGAGAAAAGTGCTGATTTTCATCTAACAGTAATAGAAAAGCCTAGTGGCAAAACACTTCACGTTTAAGGGGTAGAAATAGTGATGGACAGATTTATTTCTACTCTTTCACCAACTTTAAAGTTGTATAGACAGTTATGTCAAACTTCTGAAATATGAGACAAAGGTGAGTACATTCTCAGGATTAAACACCCCAAGGCAACAGTTGGAGATTCTACATTAATCTTCAACAATACTAGACAGACTAAACTAAGGGGTGGTTCTCATGAAAGATATTTATGAATGCCACATTCAACACTTGGCTATTTAAGAGTATATAACTTGTTTATAGATTAAATGAGAACACATTAGCTTTAAAAAATAACCATGTACAGAAAACTTAAGTACTTTTCAGAAAATGTCTACTGATTATATTTACATAAAAATCCAGAGATACCACATTATATGAACTGTTATTTGGGTATCTCCTGTCAGCATATTCGACTATCCAATATGCTATATGAAATACCACCCTGTCTCCATGCAACAAGCCTTCAGTTTGATGCAGACCACTAAGCACTAGGAAGGCAGGAAAGCGGGGGAAAAATGGAAGGGAAACAAAAACACACAAGCTGTGACTAGGTCCCGACCTATCTCATTCCTTATCTAACACTGGGTTTAGTAGGGGCAGTGGTGAGGACAAGTGTTTATTGAAGCAGCAGTAGCTTGTTTTAAGCAAATACATTTTCTCATAGGACGTATAGGGTATGATGAGTGGGAGGAGATACTTCATTTTAAGAATGTTAAAATGCAGAAGAAAATGAGTATAAAAACAAAAAATGTAGGAATATACTTCTGGTAAACTAGTTATATGATGCTCTGGTCCTTAAGTTATTATCTTGGAAGCATTCATATTTTTGAACAAAACATTTTATTTTTCTCCTATTCTATCCACATCTAAATCAATAGCATTTCATTCAACATTATCTTCAAAAGATATTCTGTAACATCTTCCTGAATATTTCAAAAGCCTTTGAATGGATCACTTTCTTCCATCACTATTGCCTTGAATCTATTCTCTATGTAATAGGGTGACTTAATAGGAGTATGATAATGTCAAATTTTCAAATATTTGCAGGAAAAAAATCCAAGGCCTTTTGAAACCTCACTTATTACAAGGCATTCTCCTACCCCTGCCCTCAGATAGGACTTCCTCTTCCTAAGCTATTCCCCATGTGCTGCACTATTGGAGTGGTCCACTTACTACAAACATGTAAACACAATCTTGTCTTGGGGCTTTGCAGTAGCTTTCCCCGCTGCCTAAAGGTATCCTTCCCACTGGGTCAAAAGACTCACCTCTCATTTTAAAAGATCTAAATTCAAATGTGACCTCTTCTGATTGTCCTCCGTCTAAAATAGTCCTCCCTCATAATATACTGTCCTTTAATCTGCTATATTTTTCTTCATAATATTCCGCTTCATTTGGCTTACTATATTTTTCATGTGTTTATTGATTTTCCCCTCTTACTAGAATCTAATCTCCATGAAGAGAAAAGTGGAGATTATTTGATTCACTATTTTTATTCCTATGCTTAAATCAGTGGCTGTCATGTGGTAAGTACTCAACAATAAAAAATTATTGGAAACATTGCTAACAAATATCTGTAGAATACCGTATGTGTTAAAAATGCTAGATGTTGTTATAATGAAACTTAAAATAAATTTATTATACATTATATTATGGATGATACTTCTTTTTAAATAGTAATTGGGGATATCTATATATTTACCTGCCCCTTATTATTCAGTTGAATGTAGAATTGACCATATTTAACATGGATGATGACAGGAAAAGTTTTAAGTCATCAATTGCAAATCTCCTTACATAAAAATTAAAGAATCTATACAAATATTTGTTGATGAACCCAAAATCTTGAATTATAATAACCGGAGTTGAAAAGACAGACTGTTCCCTAAATTAAAGGAGCTATGATTCTTCTACTGATCATGCATCTCCCTTTTTCCCCGCTTTTCTTGACCACGCTATTCAGCTTTAATGCCTGTGAGTTGATTAAAATCCTCTGAAATGTGGAAATAGCGGAAGAGAAAGAGTCATTATTTAAGTAGAATATTGACACTTTGATCAGCTTAAATGGAATCAAATAAACTAACTGATATTCTCTTACACTTATCATGTTGGTGTAAATGGATCAACTTCCTTGCAGAGCAACTTGTCAATATGTATTAAAATCCTCAATGACATACTATTTGAAGCAAAAGTTCTAATTCTAAAGGAGCAATTGTACAAGTAAGGCAAAAATGCATGTTAAAGTCTTTCCATCTTATAGTGTCCTGAATAGTGAAAAATGAAAAATAACACACATTTTGAAATAGAAGATAGATTCAGTAAGTACTAGTATGGCAAGAAAGGAGATATTATGTGGTCCTTAAAATTCTGCTGTGGTTAAATAAATTAATATGAAAAACAACCCTTGATATGTTAGGTGAAAAAGTAAATACAGAGCATACTCCATTTGTAACAATATTAATATTTATACCTTTAAATAAAATACTTTTATTTTGTAGAAAAAGCATCAAAGTATTAACTGACACAAAAGTTTTTAAAAAATTTATTTGCTTAATTCATGACAACCTAATGATACCTACTCTCCTGACAATTCTCATGCATAAACAAGTTAGGCATGCAGAGTGATTTCATCTAGACTGACTCAAATTAAAATTTAGAAATAAATCAGCTTAATCTTTGATCTCTTCTCATCTGTCTTTAAGTATTTTCTCTAGCTTTATGATTTTTTCTTTCCATTATGCAGAATCAGTCATCATAGCAAGAAATGTACTCTTAAATGTTTGTCTACGATTTTTTTCTAAAATTGCTTGTTATATGGATACTGCCTCAGAATCAGGATGATATAAGAAGTTGTTTTCATATTTTATTAATTCTGAAATTACTTTTTTAGAACATGCAGAAGTGAAAAGTACTGTAAAGAGTGATTCCTTTAGGAAATATTTTTGAGTTTTCTATCTTGGTCAGTTTAGTAAGAACCATTTTGTTGTCTGGTTACTGGTGAAGAGAAGAAGTTGTACTTTTCCAAGCAGTAATTTACATGTAAATAGCAATCATCAAATAGCAACAAGAGCATAACAATAATTTTGCAGCTGTTTTCATATCATTTGTTTCTTAGGGACCTCCAAGGAGAAATGTAAATGAATAACCACAGACAAATCCATCTATTTTCTTTTGCTCCAGTAATAGGTGTTTCTAACTTAACCATTTTCCAGCTGAGATTAGAGTGACATTGTGTTTATCTTGCTAGACAGTTCCAATCCAAATCAAGTAAGAGTTTGAAATGGCCTCTTCAGAGGGTCTTCCTGTGTCTTTTGTACTCATCTTGTAGGCATATGTGTTATTTGGTGAGTGAAATTCAGAGAATGCTTGGAATCACCTATTTTTTGAAGCAGTCTTTGTAAAATGAATTAAAAGCTCACACTCTGATGTGTTTAATGTTGAAAACTGTAGAAAATTAAACATAATTTAAAAATACTGCCACAGGTTTTCAATCTTTTTCCCCCTAGGAAGACAATATAATTTGAAAATATAAATAGCGTATATAAATAATACCTTTTAGTTACTAAAAGCTATTTCCATGCCTATTTTACAACAGAGGTTCTTAACAATTACATCTAAGAAGCATATATATTCAAAATGGATGTACTTGAGAAGAGAAAACACATTGTACCTATCAAAATGGCTACTATATCCCAAGGTATTTGATAATGGTCAATTCTGTCAACCTTTGTATGGTTAGATAATTCTGCAAGTTTTACAAAACTATAAAATATGACACTAATATGAAATAGGTTTCCAAATGGAAAAGATATATTAGTTAAAATTCAAAGCAATTACAAATTCTCATTAACTCAGCACAGCTGAGGACAATAGATAAGTCTAAAATGCTGCCTGGTTTCAAATCAATTCCCTGTTATTGAGTAGTCTGTATCCAGTAATTTATTATTGACTTAAAGAGTCATTTGCATTTTATATCATGACATTTCCTTATATCTGTGACCAAATAATAATAGGTAACCATGGTTAAAAGATGCAGTCTAATGAGTAGCACTGTCTTTATACTGGTTTTTCCCATCTTATTTTCACATTGATGTAAGAATTACAGAATCATATTTGAGGTCTGTAGTTTTCATTCTTCTATAGTAAGTACTGTAGTCAGGTATAGTGAGGGAATCACCTGCAATTCCCCAAAATCTATATATAAACATATAACCTTAGCAAAGTTTAAAGTAGTTATTTTGAAAGGTACACAATATCCTCAAAAGTAATACAAACTGTAAAGCTAGCTACCATGTTCCCTTCTATCATAGTTCTAACATGCTAGACATTATCTTCAATTTTGACAAATCTTTCTAAATTAGGTATTATTATGCCCACTATATGAATGGAGGAAAACTCTGAGGTTCAACATTTTACATAAATTGTCCCAGTTCATATTGAATTCATATTAGGATTCTGTTATAGAGCCTAAATCAATATTCTAGAGAGAGTTAGGTTCTCATACATAGTCTAATGAAACCCATAACCCAAGATACATTATCTATTAATGCTTGAATAGAGAGACACTTTATTCAGTTGACTCATTCACTCACTTATACAAAGGAATAATATTCTTATTGAATAGATGCTGTGTTAGGTATAGTGTAGATGCGATATAACAGTTTGTTGACATAGAATGACATTCTTAAAATGTCCTGTTAAAGGTAGTGAACTAATTTTTGAATAATTTTAGATTCTGGTTACTCATAAATACTGTTTTCTCTCCCCTAGTAATCACAGGTGCAGTTATTAGGTACCTAGAGATTTTGAGATGGTGAAGATTTTATTAGAGTCAGATTAGAAGTGACTCTGGGGCAAAAAGGACATTTGTTGAGTTCATGTTATGTGCTAGATGTTTTAGAAACAGTATTTCATGTAATCCTCTCAGAAACACTGTTTTGCAATAGACAGTGTCAGGCCAGGGAACTTCACATGTTTTGTGTTTTGGTTTGTTTTGCTTCTCATAGCAGAATTCTTTTATATAAAAAAGATAGTAGAATGATAACATGTGGAAGCTGAAAAAAGCAATGTTGATTTCCTTCATTTTGCAGGACAATTTAGATGTTCTTGGAAGTGACTTACACATAGTCACAAAGCAAATCACTGCTCAGGCAGGATCAAGACCTACTAGAATCCAAGTCCTAGACCAGCATTCCAAAAATCTTAAGGCCAAGGTGCATAGTGATTATAATAGGTACACTGTTCTTGCCTAAAGTCTCTTTAGAAGAAATAAGTTCCTTCTGCCAAAAGAAAACAAGTATACACTTATTTCAGAATCCTATTTTTCTTTTGAATAAAAATCCAGCCAGGAAAGTAGCACTGACCACTTGGCTTTGATGGACAAATTTACTCACTGGAAAAAAGTCAAGAGGATTCTTCACCTGTCACCTGTGAGTGCTTCCAAGGCAGGGGATTCAATTTGCTCCATTTTTCCAAAAGAGCTTGGAAGCTCTCATCCAGTATTTCATTCACTCTGCTATATGCCAATGCTTTCTCTTTCAAGTTATCTTTAATCTTACATTTTACTTCCTATCGACCATTCAAACTTGCAAAAAGAAATGTGCAAAATCCACATATAAAGTAATATAGGACTCATCTTCCAAAGATGAGCTTTGTCAAGAATAAAAAGAATAAAATAATAGCTATCATTTTACTATTACATAGAGAAAAATAAACTTTTAACAGGCAGTTATAATTTCTACTTGACTGAGAATATTTTTTTTCTCATAGCCAAGGGAAAAAACAGATTTTACTTCCTTCTTTTTCTTCTGAGGTAACCAGATTTATAACCACTTTTATTTTTAAATCTTCTCTGGTACACAAGCTAGTAACCAACGATAACTGAATATATTGCATATGCCCTCTTCCAGGTCCAATATAACTCTCAAACCTTTTTTTTTTTTGGATAGGAAAATTCTAAAGAATCTTGGGGTATTTTACAAATGTCAATTACATGTTATAAATATAGGGGTGAATTATTTTTGTTTAAATGGTTCTTTAATAACTTTAGTTTTGTTCTCACCAAGGCAAAATGCAGAATGTGCTTTCTCTTTCACATGAAAATGCTGTTAGTTGAATGAAGTATGTATGAATTCTGGTGACCCAGCATTCATGAGGACTAATGCTCTTACACTGCTTCTGTTGTTTGTTGGTACTGATAGATCCCATATGCCAACTTTTTGATATAGGAACAATCCTCACATTGAGTCCAAGCTTGGGCTATATGCCAGGAATGTTTATTATTATAGACTGAAGGAATATCTTAGGACACTAGAAGAATGGCAGATCAGGCAGAAGTTGTTTCTCTTTCCAAAGTGGTAATGGCTTCAGACAGATCCATCTAACATCTCTCCTTCATCTCTCTTGTGGCCACTGGCCTGAATTTTTCATATGAATGACTTGAGGTAAGATGTGAATGTAGAACCAGATTTTTCTCCATTCAAACTACTGTGGCCCCCATGGAAATAGATTTCTTGGCTTCTGGATTTCAAAACCAAAAATATTTTGTAATATTAATTTAAAAACAATGTCTGAATTTTCATTTAAATACTAATTTTAGATCTAGTATAAAGAAAGAGATCGATTATCGTTCAGGTTTCTACTAAACTGATATGATTTATAAATGACATCAAACTTTTCATATACTGAGCTTTCATCAAAACATTATTGGTATAAAAGTTATCTTTTTACAGGTTCTTGGCATTTTGGAGAAAAGAAACAGGTAGTATTATTTCTCTGGCTCCAAGTTCTCTGCTTCATTTATATCTGTTGGACATCAGCAAGTGTTAGGTCTGCCATATCAATTCAGAAATAACAGGTCTCAAAACATACTTCTCAAATTCTCTAACTCCCTCCACAATAATAGTTCTCATGGCTTCTGATTTGTTTTGCTATCCATCAAGTTATAAATACATATATTTCATATATTTACATATATTTATATGTTTACATATAGTTATACATCTATATGTGTGCATAAAATATATAATCAAGTATTATATAAATATAAATACATATGTAATATATTTACACATTATATATTTTACATTTATATGCAAAATTACAAATGCTTTTGCACTCAATACATATTTTCTGTCACTGTGAACAGAATATGAATAATATCCTACTCTTTAATTAGTCCTAATAGTTGATCAGAATAAACAGTTTGTAATTGCCACAAAGGAAAAGCATTGAGGTAATCAAAGCCATTTGCCAGCTAAGTGACCTGAACTTTAACTGGAACTTTCAGGATGAAAAGACACATTAATCAGAGCTTTCTTTCTTACTTAAAATCTATAGCAATTTACTGCATTCACTTGGTGCTACTTTGAGATTTGACTACCAATGGAGAGGAAATTTCAGAAAAAGGGTGATGGAGGTAAAGAGGGAAGTGCTGTCCAGTAATGGAGACACATGTCCAAGGACCTTCTGCAGCCTCTCAGAATGGTGGGTGGAGTGACATGGGTCCTAGGAAGGTGAGACAGAAGGTGGGGCAGTCCTCACTTGTCTTTGTTTATAAATCATAGTAATATTAATGCCTAGTTCATACAGAGGTTTTGAGGATTAAGTAAATTAATTTATTAAGCAAATAGCATAGTGCTTGGCACACTGCAAGTATTATCTATTTTTTGAATAAATGAGATTACATATAAACTAGTTTTCAAAGATGAGAGGGAATTTGATAAATGAGAAAAGAGGATAGTTCTTTCAATAACTGAAGCAGAAAGAGTGCTGAAAAGTAAGGTTGACCCCAGGTCTGAAAAACCATTCATACATTGCAAGAAATAGTTTTAATAATAGGCAATGAGGAGGCCACTGGTGGTTTCTTGTTAATGTGGTAGCCTAGAAAATCAAACATTTATAAAAAAAAAGAAAATTCATGTGATAGGATTTTAAAAACCTCAAGTTATTTAAGAAGATATTAAGAAAACTATTTTAAAAATTCTTCCCTGCCACAAACTATTTAGACTAGCTCATAAAAATGACACTTTACATATGATATAAATATAGATAAACAAAATTGGACCCATATCAACACATAATGTCAGTGCTAGATCAACCATCGCTTGCAGGTCTAGAATGAATGGTTATAAATGGCCATGATCTTCACGTTTATCCACAACAGTCATCTTACTCAAAAAATACATTGATCTGAAAATTATATTTTCAATCACATTTTGATGCTGTCTCATAAATATAACACCACTTTTCTGATTTTGAAAGTCATTATATTTGGGGCAGTTGTATCTGTTTTTGATCTGATATCATGGAACATAACTGGTCATTTTGCTTTCAGTTGCTAAACCCTGATGCACACACAAAAATCAACCACTCTAATTTTTGCTAAGGATAAGGGTAGATGCTCACAAGGATGGAATTCTCAATAGATCACAAACAGCAGAGAGTTTCAAGGCAGACTGATGAGGGTGCATACTGTGCCTTGGTTAGCTACTTGAAAATCTGGGAGATGTGGAAAAGTTAACTGTCAGAAATAACTCAAAATTTATATATTTGGAGGCCTTTGAATTTGTATAGATACAAAATCTGGGGAATTGATAAAATTTTTATTTGAAGTCGAGGCAAACGTAATTTGAAATGATTTTGAATTTTTGAAGAAATTTTCAAATTGATAATGGTATTTGATGGTAACATGGCCTATCTGGATTGAAAGAAATAGGGAAAAATTACACACAAAGTACATTGGTATGTTCTGTTCCAAAAGCAATTTTAGGAGGTAAAAATCATTTTGTATTGTAATTTGCCACATAATATTATATAGTGGCAAAGCCTCCATTCACTGGGACTCTCACCAGTTTCAGCAATCTTTAGGATTTCAGTGTTGGTGCCTTCCTAACTTTTGTTACTTGAAGACTCAACCCTTATCTCAGGCTACATGGAGGTACAGGTTGGGTTGTTGATATGGTAGCTATTAGCTACATGGGTCTTTTAAAATTTAAATTAATTTAGATTAAATAAAACTAAAATTTCTCAGTGGCGCTAGCCACATTTCCAATGCTTAAGTGTGGCTACTGCATTGGATAGAACATTACTCTGATTACAGAAAGATTTATTGGAGAGCACTGAAGAGAGATCTGATTTCAATAATAATAAAAGACTCAAATCAGATTAAATAAAGAATTTAGTTCTGTGTTTCTTCTCCTAATGACTAATAAAACAGAAATACAAATTTTGCTGCAGTGCTATTTTGATTTTGCTTTCTTTTTAAGACATATCTATCACTCGAACATTGTGCTTCTCTTAATTTTTCAATCAGAATATCATTAAGAGGCGCTAGTCAATTTCTTGTGTCACAAGGACAGCCTTTCCCTCTCTTAATTATGCTATTTTGCATTGAGTTTAAAATCACACATAACTATAAATTTGAACTGCTGCTTCTTTATAGATTTCATTATACCATTTGATCAATCTAAAAATTGAGTTAAATGGTTTCAAATGAAGAAGATATGCCCTACCTATTCTCCCAGATTACAGTTTTATTACTTTCAATATGAGAATGAAAATGTGATTGCCAAAGTTTCATAATGTTATAGAAAAGAGTTAATTGTAACACATCCCAGAACATGTCTAAGTAGATTTAATTTTTTTTTTTCAGTTCTAACACTGGACTAACTTAAAAGGAACTAAGGTAATACTAAGGTGTTATATTTGTGGTGTCTGGTACATATATCATCAATTCATGTTTTAAAATAGTATTTCCCTATACTATCAGAGTGTTTGTTTATCATTACTAGTATGCACCAGACTGACATAACAAACAGCTCTAAACCAGAGTATCTAAAACCCACAAGAGACCTTTCCCCATTCACTTATGAACATGTTCACTGAAGGTCAGCTGGAGGCTCTGTTCCTCAAAGTCTTCAGGGTGGGAAACACACCATTTTAGGAATTATTTCTCTATACAGCTTGCAAAAAAAAAAAAATAAGACAGAGAAAGTAAAAAATGAGTTAATTCATAAACAAAAGACACTATAGGAAAGAAAATGATGATAAAATAAATGTAGGAGCTAAACAGAAATATTATTGTCTTTTCCATTAGAGATATAATAAATAATAGATGTGGGGCTGGGTTTTTAAGTTCTCCTTATGAATTAAACTTCTCATTCTGAGGGTTGCTTCAGGGACAAATATGTATCTTTCTGCTAAGCCTCTGGATCATACAGATAACTTGGTTTTCTGATATATGCCTTTCTTTCTTTCTATTTTGTCATTTGGTTATGTTGCCTATTCATTCTGTTTCATTTAGTCTCTCTGTGCTTGCAATTTTGTCACTTTCTGAAATGAATTGCTAACTGGATAATTTAACTGAAACTGAAAATGGCATCAGTTGTTAAGCTGTATCTACATGGTCCAACAAAAGTCAGACAAGTGGAAAAATAGATCTAACTTTTTCCCTTTCCAGCCCCCCAAATATCTGAACTTGAGTGTCATTTGTGACCAGTCTTGATATTGACAGGTGTCACAAATTAAATCTCTGTCTCCTATTCATTCATTCTCTCTCTCTCTCTCTCTCTCTCTCTCTCTCTCTCTCTCTCTCTCTCTCTCTCTCCACACACACACATATCCCACACACTTTGGCTTCTTTATATTTTCCACATTGACAGTTTAGGAATAGCTACATGCTAGTGAAGGATGCAGGATTGAAATCCCCTTTTTAACTCAATACACAAGTGGGCTGCTGTACTAGCAGGAACATTATGCACAAATGCTGAAAGATAATAAAACAGCATCTTCGATGAAATCAGAGATTAAATATTTTCAGATAAAACATGCCAGACTGAAGCAACATCAATCCTCCATTACACTATCACTGTGGTAAGTGATTCCCCTGACCCTGTGCCTTCTATCAATCTGATTATGAAGATTCAATCAGGCCAATCTGATTTGTCACTAGACATTTAATTAAATACAGAACCCTTCAAGGTACTATTTAGAAACAACGTAAGTCATTTTTCTCCTACTGCAGAAAATTAGTCTCTATTAGTGATTGTAAATTAGATTAAGATTACTTTGTTTTACATTATGTGGTTTATAAATAGATTGTTTGGTGATTTTCTCTCATGCTTTTTATAGAATCTAGTGAGAAAACCTACCTGTAAGCTCATATTCTCACTGTGAACTGGAATATAGTTTGCTTTATAAATTCAAAAATAGTTCAAGCATTTATCCAGAAAAAATATATTACTGAGAAGTATAAGTTTAGATAGAATTCCTTATAATTTCACTTAGCATGCTACTCATCTTCAGAAGTGTTCTTCTTCAAGTAATGTTCCTTTGTAAACTGGTCAACTAAAATTAATTTACTTAAGTGCTAAAATTCAGCATTATTGATTAGATTTCAAAGATGTACAGAGAACAGTCTATTCTACTTTTATTCTGCTTTTCTATTTAAACAACTAGAATATGGAATGAATAGCTAATTCCAAACTGAAGCCAAATATAAGATGAATTCCTTAGAACCCAACATGAGATACGTGAAATCTGAAGTACAAGCTGAAATACAGTTCATATTTTTATTTCTCTTATTTACAAATAATTGCTGAGGTAAGGTTAATAACTTTTGTTATTAGAAAGAAAACATAATGGGAAGGAATATAATATGGTGAATTCAACTGCATAAATGAAGACGTAGTTGCTTGAGTGGGTCTGAATGATATGAACCCGAGGATTGCCCCTAAAAACTATCATCTTGGGATCTAATCTCTTCTTTGGATATCTTTAAAAGGCAAATAATGCTAGTGCTATGTGTAATTTATTTTTGTAGGCTTTTCTTTAGTGATGAGAGAAGATCACAAAGGCATGACAGTTGTAGATACTGAAGACGAGAATTTGGTCAAGGATGCTGAAATGTTACAAAAGGGAAAGAATTATTTCTCCACAAGAATTTTGCATGTATTTCTAGAACCAGTTCTACATTTGTAGTGTCAGTCACTTTTCACATAAAGTAATGTAAAAATTAATCAAAATGTTAAATATGCTACAAAGGAAATATGCATGGTGTTAGGAGAATATGTAGCAATTGAGTCAAGGACTGTCTATATGAGTGCCTGAACTGGGGACTAAAGGAGAAACTGTCTCAAAATTTAACTTCTATACCCAGGCTGTTTGATTTTTTTTTATAGAATCTTGACATAACAAAGAAACACTGCAAATGTAAAGAGTTAAAATAACATACGAATTTATTAATTCACTGGAGCTTTGTGATAGAAACGTGTCTCCCTTTCTTTTCATTCTTCCTGCCAACAACCTTGCCCTCGGCAAGACTGAATTATTGCATCAGTTTCCTACCTCAAATCTCTTTACTCTTTCCTATTATTACTGTCTGGTACTATCTTTCTAAAGCCAGTTGTATATTGTATGCTATGCATTCTTTTCTTAATTAGCACTAATTCCACTGACTTCTATCCAAATTCAGTTATATTTATTAGGCAATAATGAAAATCGGATAATATCTCCATATACTCTATAAGATCAAATGTAGTCCTCAACCAGGCCTTCAGGGGTCCCCCTTGTGTGAACTCAACCTCCCACTCCTTTATTCTTATACAAATGTTCCACCATTTTAAGACAATCCACTCGGAATATCCTTTACTGAGGGATTGTTTTATTTTTCCCACTATACTCTCTGTAGGTAAATTCCACTCAGCCTTCTGTGTTTCAGGAAAACAAACTTTGCTTCCTCTAAACTATGCAATAATACTTTTTTGAATAATTTTATATTAAGAGAATATATATACACATAGACATATATGCTCACATATATATGAACACGTGTTTATATGCTAAAATACACATATATCATGTTTTAGATTTTAGGTCTTTGAAAATAAAGATTCTCTTTCACTTTTCTAAACAATGGCTTTATACACAGTATTTCTTAAGAATTTGCAAATTGATTAATTCATGATAATTGAAAGAAAAGAAGTACAATGACCAACTGTCAAACTTCAGCCAATGTATATAATAAAATGCTTTTCTTATTTTGGTTTCCCTTCACTTAATTCTCAAAACTGTTTGTCAATATTGTTATTAAACATTTGACTCCATTATACTTAGGCCTGATTTTAGCAAATATTAAGATATTTAGCACCCCCCCCCACCCAAAAATAAAAAGATAAAGCTATCATTGCAGCATCTGGAAACAAGTGTTTTAATCTATAATCCAAGGCACACTCAGGGATTGTCATAATTAGTATATTTTAATATTGTTTATACCATTAAATTTTTTCATTAAGTCTATTGACCTCATGCTAGGAAAGAAATTATTTTTAGTAAATAAGAATTTATCTACTAGTTGTCAGAAACTCTCGTATTTTACACTAGGGGCCTTTATTTTCCTCAAAATCTGCAGGATACCTGGCATGAAAGAAATTAAACACTAATTTACTGACAAGTATATGAGCAAGGCAGGAGTGAGAGAAAAGTGGTCTTGGGGATACTTTTATTACTCTAAGTTTATTATTAGTCTACCTTACTAATGTCTAAGCTTTGTTCAGAAAATAGTAAATCCAAATCTTCTATATCCACTTTACAAAACCTACTAAATATTAGTGAATTTATTTAATTTTGAACCCTTTATGTTTAGGTATAAGTAGATAAAATGATCACCAGTATGTTCTCCAACTGCCAAAACACTAAATTGCTTTCAGGGGTGACTGACTTCAGAGGTGGTCAGAGAGCTCTCTTTAAAGTAAGATGTTATGTAGAACATCTCAGATACCTCTAACAATGGTAAGATATTTCATTCTGCATTGTCTATCGGGGGGCACCATTTTATAGTAATACCATATAACCTTTTGATTTTCTGTCTTAGAGAGAGGGAAGGTATTATTATTTCCTTGCTTGTCCTCAGAAGCAATAGAAAATGATTTTATAGGCTAACAAACACCTATTGTTAAATATCAGTAGTCTTATTATCTCCAAATACATTTTGTTATTACATTTTCAAGGTAGTGATGGGGCCCATTCTTTCTATGTTATATGAATGATGACTTTACCCAAACAATGTATATTTTTAACTGCATATTTACTTTATAAAGAGGTCTTAAGACATGGGTCATTTGTTTAAATATTGAAGAGCCTCCTTCATCTCCCTTTTTTCTCTTTCTTCCCTATTCTATTCTAGACATTCCTTCCCCCCTTTGTAAAATGCCCTCAATCTAAAGAAAAGGAATTTTTGGTAAGCCTTTACGAAGAGAAAAAGAATTGCAGCACAAGTCTAGCTTAGCTGTCTCTGGCCAATTTCCTTTTTTTTTTTCTGGACACCCAGTAAGGTGGCATAGTCTAGCTAAGAGTACATTTTATACAATGCTGTGCCACTCCATAGGCCTTATTCTCTGATTTATGGGTCCTTAGGTGTGGCTAGTCGCTTGTGAGTGGATGTGACAACTGCCATTTCATAGGTGGCCTTTTCAATAAATAAGAATTTATCTACTCCCCATGCTATTTGTAATTCGATGCAAAGATGGCGGAATCGCTGATTCCTGGAATCACCATTTGTGGAAGAGCCTCTTTCTGGAATCTAAATGAAGTGAAACTCTGTTATTTCATGGTAAGCCTTGTGATGATTTGAAGGCTAACTCCTATGTCGCTCATATGCTATTAAATAATACTCTTTGGTAGCACACGAGCATCGAAGTTCTCTATAAAAGGTGAGCCCTGCAGTGAAGAAAGATTTGACTTAGAGATGGTTCCCTTTGAATAATTTGCATGTCTTAAAGATTTGTTCTTAATGTAAAAGGCTTTTCCATTGTGTGGATTCCTGGGCAATACTTGGAAACATGAAGACTTGGCTGTGGTGCTTTCTTTTTGTCTTGAGTTGGAACTGGTCTGAGAGGTCTGAAAGGATGGAATCTGGTGGGTGACTATAATGGAGAAGAGGAAAAACAAGAAGGAAGGGAATCAAGTGGAAAATAAGGTGCTGGATGCTTATGAATAGCAGGCTCTGAATAACAGACAATTCAGTGGGAAAGATGTCATGTCTAATGACAGGCTAACCATATTTCCTTGAGAGAAAAATAGGACATTGGGGTAACAAAAAAAGGAATGAAGTTATACGCTGGCAGCTAGAGGGAAGGAGGCAGAGTGATTCCAGCAGAAGTAACAATTAAGTACTATGCGATGCTGATCACAGTAACTATGTGTGGTCTGGCAGAACTTCATATAAATGGCCCAGTGCAAGAAATTTTGGCACTTTAGGAGAAAATCAAATTCAGCGACATTGTAAGCCCCACAATAAATGTCCTACGTAGAACACATGCCACTTGAATCATCTCAGTGCCAGAAAGCCCAATAAACCCCACAGCGCTAGAGATAACATCCATAGTACTTACCTGTGACTACCACACTGCAGTGTTCTGCTCCCTTTGAAGAAACTAGCACAAAGTGAGGGGTAGGGGGGATGTGAGATCCTCCTCCCCTCACTGTTCCTGTTTCCTCACAGGGGCCAGGGACTGCAGTCCATTTTTAACATGGGGCAAAAGGGTCAGCTGCTTTTGGGCGTCCTCAACAGACTGGACCCAGGTCAACAAAACTGCCCCCTTTCCCCATGTTAAAGACAGCCCTGATTTATTAAAAATGGGACAAAATTTACATTTATATTAAAATGATGGGAGAGAAATATGAAAAAATAACACTCCCATTCAAAACAATATGTATGGTCAGCCTACTTAATGATTACCTCATTGTTTGACTTTCTTTTCTGTTAAAGGTTTGAACCTGTAAATTCTTCACTCTGTGAACATATTTCAGGAAATGCATATGGCAGTATGACACTATTCTTACTGAGCTTATGATCTCTGTTCTTACTGTGCAAAATACAAGTTTTTCTAAAGGACTTGAATCCAAAGGATTATTTTATTTGCAAATTTCATATCAGTCAGCAATTACCCCTTACTTGCAAATGGAATACTGTGTTTCTGGCTGTACAAGTGCAGCATGTTTTCTTCCACAACCTCGCACTACAGTCTCAGCTCAGGCACTCTCCTAAAAGCACCTGCTAAAGCCTAAGTCTTCTTCAGGATGAAACAGGGACTGAGACTGTTATAATAAAAACGATCATTAACTCTATTTAGCTGAATAGGCCGTAACCTATACAATCATTAACTGTAGCTGAAGTAACTATAATCAATAGAATGGTAAACTCTGTTTAGTTGGACTCAAATCAATGCAATCATTAACCGTTAAACTATGGAAGCATATTTTTTTTTATTTTAGTTTCAAATACAGTGAATATAACCAAGTTTTTTTAAACTTACTTTATGCTAAAACACACACACACACACACACACACACACAGATTATTTGGTCTATTTGATCATGTTTATAAGAGCCTATAAAGCTTAGAGATACATCAATTATCAGCATCCTGACCTGGGTAGGTACCACAACATATCCCTCTCAATGACCTCCAGTTTCCTGGGGAAAAATTGCTGCGTAGGAATGTTCTAAGGAGAAAACAATCAAAGATATTCAGAAACAAAGGGGTTCCTCAACCATGAAGAGCTGATCCTGATGCCTCCTGACCATAAATAGATATATCATATTGGACAATGAAGAATATTTTTGTTCTCTTGTCCCTAGTCCTTTAAATTCTTACCCAATCTCCAGTAAAGAAGTCAGCTTTGAGAAATTTTATTCTCCTGGTTATTTGCTTATTGACAATTAAGCCTTTTCTTTCCTCAAAACTTGATGCTGCAATATATATTAGCTCTTATGTACAGCATTAATGAGCCCATTGCTTGGTAACAATTATAGAGACTGACAGAAGTAGGAAGAATTGAAGTCAAATAATGCCTGGGTCCCAATCCTATCTCTCCCCCTAGGCAGCAGAACAACTCTGGGCAAGCTTATGAAACCATTTTGACTTAACTACATTTGGAGTGTAGTATCCTCAGTTGCAAAATAGGTATTATAAAAACTGCCATTTTGGCTGTGATGAGGATGATATCTGCCTACATTAGTGCAAGGTATGAAAAACATGTTATATCAAAGCTAGTTCCTCACTGACATGCCTTTATTACTGGGATACTGCACCCTGCATGCTTTTCTCTCTCTCTGTCTATCTTTAAGAGAAAGGCAGGAAGGCAGCAGTCAGGAAGGAAGAGAGAGGTGTAGGAAGCATATTTATTCAGTTGCTCATTTTAGTTGTCTCCCACAACCTCAACCCAATCTGCAAGCCCAGGTCCTTGGGCTGTATATGAACTGTTCTCCAGGCATTGGTTTAACACCTGAGCCCCTGGGGCATTTCTATTTCTCTGTCCTTATTGCCTATATCCAGCAGTCTCTCTTCCAAGTTCCTGTGAAATGAAGAATGAAGACTTAGGTGAAGAAATTTGCAGGATAAAAAGGGTGGAGAAACACATGGTATTAGTGGAAGGACACCACAGAACTATTAATTAGAGAGTAACAGCATCAGCTTCAGGTTCAAGCCAAAGAAGAGAGGTAAGATGTGGTAAGAATAGAGGGATAAAATTATCCAGATAGATATGATTACCTCTCCATGCTTTTCAAAGGAAAATGGGTGTTCTATCCATCCATTTTTTTATCTGTATCCATCCATCTATCCATCCATCCACCTACCTATCCATTTTATGTAATCCAATCAAAAGGTGCTATCTTCACCTAAGAATAACTGTTATTCATACTTTGCTATATTTTCCTTCATAAGTATATTAAAATCATATATATGCATATATAGATATTTTATGATGTTACATTAATATAACTTTCTATTATAAAGAAATTTCAAGAATGTCAGGTGGACAAAGCTAAAAAGGTAAAACTACCAGGCATAATTGTGTTTGAAATGATAGTAGGAGAATTTTGCCAAGTTTTGAGCCCATGAAAAACTAAAAGAAGAAAGCTACCATCTAGATCTGTTTATTGTGGCCCAAATGGATCTTGTAACTGCTCAAGAGAACCTGGAAATCTTTAATTTTATGCAAACATTTCATGATTTTTAAAGGTCTTTTTTTTTTTTGAAAACAATGTGAAGAGTAAACAAATATATATGACAGTCAAAAAAAATTCTTCACATTGCCAATTAACAGTTTCTGTTTTAACTGTACTTCAAAACATGAGTGTACTGGCTGAATAATCACATAACTTTGTTTAATAATATCCCTATACTCTTAGACATCTAGTTGTTACATTTTCTTCCTTTATAAAATACGCTTCAATAAACACTCTAAGTAATCCTTAGTATGTGTTCCACAAATAAAGTCCTAGAGAGTTGGGACACACATTTCCAATACCAGAAAATTTTTAACAACGTATTTTCTCAAAAAAGATAATAGGGGCTACTTCAATGCCATTCTCTCCAGCAACTAAGCACTAACATTTCAAAACTCTTTGCTAATTTGATGAATGTAAACTAGTATCTACTTTCTCCCTGAATAATAATGAGGATGAGAATTGATTTTAGGAATATTCATTATTTTTATTTCTGCCTTTTTGAATTACCTGGTCATGAGCTTCATTTGCTTTTCTTCCAAAGTCTTAGTGATATCCTTTTTAATTTACAAAATTTTTCTATATATTAGGGAAAATATTTTCCAGGGTTTTATCTTAGTATGGAAATAATTCCAAGCTCCTTAGCATGTCTTTCAAGTATCCTCAAATTGGGGTTTCTTACCCAATTCACAAGTCTCGGGTCTCTCTACCTTACAGACACTTGCTCAGTGACATCCTATACTGTACTGCCCTCAAATTTCTATAACTTTGCAACGTCTGTGTCACTATTTGACTAAAATGCGTTCTTTTCTTTTTCTCCCTATAGAATTCCTCCCCAGGCCAGTTGTTCTGATATTCTCAAAAGTGTACAGGCTTTTAAGGCAAGCTGAACATGAATTCTACTATGAACTAGTCTTACGATCTAGTTTCATGTATGCCACCTCATTCCAAATTCCTTATTTATCAAATGGGTAAAACCATTTCTAAATTACCTCAAAGATATAAGGATAAAGTTCGATGATTCATACAAAGTCTCCAGTATAGTACTTGATTTCTAGTGAGTACCTCACAGAAGATATATGTGAATATTTATTCTGGAACTTAATGCTCCTATACCTGACTGTACTATGATGCTTGAAAACTATTTTTCTTCAACTTGAAATTTTCTACCATGTCTCTTAGAGTTATGTTTGTTTTGCTTTAAAGCAATGTGTGAGAAGCAGATAATTTGACAATTTCCGGTTCTATTAGACACAACAGAAAAAAAATCTGTTACTTTTCAAAGAGTTTCACATTCTATCGACTCCCTAAAGTCAATATTTATATTCATATGCTATCAGTCAAAGATCCCTGTAATCTCTTACAGGAATGTGGGAGAAAAGCTTCATCAGTTCATGGAAGAAGCTAAGTCAAGGGCTCCTCATGAAACAAACATCTTTTTAGTAGAATTTTTCCCCAAACTGAAGAGAGTGATCTAATATTAGCTTCCAGGTCCCTTGTAGATCATAAGCACTGCTAGGTAGAATATAAGCAATTAAAATAAACTCTACTTTGAAATCCTTCACCGACTGATACAAAGTAGGATTTACAGGATTATGGCCACAACTACCAAATGTGAATGAGTTCACAGACGACACATACACAACCTATGTGTAGTAGCATTGTTTAAAATGAGATTTCAAAAAAGAAGGAAAAACTACATCAAACTTCACCTCATAGAGGCAAGGTTATAGAGCAATAAACACTTGGCATACTTTTTTTTATGGTTTTAACAAGAAAAATGTAATAACTGTTCAAATTCCCATTACAAGGTTGTCAGAGCAAAATTAGTACACAATGTGCTCCAAGACACGGATTGTTCAGAATTTACTCCCGCATGAAATCAGAATTAGGCAAAATGCTGGTATCAGGAAGAAAGCTGGCAAAGACTCATTTGCAACTACTGAAGTGTCAATAAAAATATAATATTTAACCAAATTTTCTTTTATATTAAAGTGTTGAAGGGTAACAAGAAAGTACTCAGGTTAATTACTCTTTGCTAATTTTAAGCATTTACTAACATTTAAAAATATTTCACTTGAAATAGAAAATGTGAATTTAGATATTGTACAGTGCATATGCTGAATATGAGTTGATGGTTGAATGACTTTGATCTTCTAATTCATGTCATCAGCAGTTAGAGATAGAAGTTTAAGCACATTGCTTTAGGCACGAGGGTACTGGAATATAGAAAGGAGAAGCAAATTAATTGTCAAGGAGGTTGTAGGGGGAATTCTTATATTGGGTAAAAGTAAAAAGACCTTTAAACTTAAAATTGAATTTTTCTCATGTTGTCCAAAATCACACGGCTGGTTAGAGAGAGAATTCATGTCTCTTAGTTAATCTTGTCTGTTGCTAATGTCAAGATTACTGGTAATAGAGAAAGGAGGAAAGTCATACATAATGACCAGAGATAACCAGCACTAATTAAAATCTTTTCTTTACTAAGTAAACAGCCTTACTCACTAATATAATACGTGAAACAATGAAATATATAACAAAACACTATTTTGGTAGTATGTCTTACTAAAACTCTTCTTTTAAATATTTCCTATCTATGATCAGACTCTTGATAAATCCTAAATTACTCTTCAGTTTCTGATTTATAAATTACATTTCTCAAGGTGTAATGTCCTTTCTTCTTGAAACTCTCTTTTTATTTGACTGCTAGAAAACCACCTTTTCAGGTTTCTTCCCATTTCTCTTATTCCATGTCCTCTGTTTACTGTTTCTTCATCTGTCCTTCCCTAAAATGTGAGCATTTCTCTGAACTCTGCTTTACAATCTGCATTCTCTGTACATTTCATCATTTATAGGTCAACCATGTTCAATTTCAGACTTCGATGAGACATTCTTTTTCTGAATTACTAACTGACGACTAGGTGTTTCAAGATAGAGTTCTTGCTTTCACGTGCCCACAGAAAATCCAAAATAACTCATATTATCCATCAAAGAAAGCAAGCCCTTCTAATTGTGTTCTCTCTGTAAGGAGTAGAATCTATCCATTTAACTCACTCACTCATCATTGCTGCTGCTGTTATTATTGTTTAGCAGTCATAAGGGGACAGCAGTCATTTTATTTGGTCCTCGTTATAAAAACATTGAATGAGATATGGATTTGCACTTTTAGCAGTTTGGAGAAGGCAACAAGAGCTTGGATTATGAAGAAATAAGTAGGAATTTCTCAGCAGAAGGGTAGGGATCAAGCAGAAGAAGCAAAATGAACAAAAACAATTGAAACTAAGTGATGAAATACATTCAATGAACATAAAATTCCTTATCGCTGGATCATAAAATATATATGGCTCAACTTGAGGGTTTTTCTGGGAGAAGAAGGTGACTGAAGGTATTTTCTGCTTCATGTCTAAAGAGTATAACGAAACTGTTTTTGGAAATGATGCTGGCAGGGAACCCCAAAGCATCCAAGCAACTTGGGAACAGCAATGACTACATTGAGGGAATTGCTTGAGGGACCTTGCATGTCTGTCTGAGAGTAGGTCTGGAGGGATACGTGGTAGCTGCCATGCAATTGTGGCTGCAAGAGTGAGAGCAACAGAGGCAGCCAACAGGAATCAACTAAGAGGGCAGCAGGCCCAGCTCTGAGTCCCAGAGAGGGAGGAGTAAAGACTGCTAGTGGCACACATGCTTGGCTTGAGTGAAGCCCAAAGAGAGGCTGAGGTCAGGACCACAATTCTGCCATGGGTTGGAAGCCCTGCAGTGAGCTCAAAGAAGAGGACTGCATTATCCCTCACTCACCTCATGAGACCCATGCTCCAGTAGAAAGGAATTCCATCATCATGGTGTATAGACTAAAGGACCCAGTACAGGGAGCCCTGAGAAGAGGGTTGACTAGGTTATACCCACAGAACAGTTTACCCCAACCCCTAGAGACCACAACATCAAATAAACCCTACCCTATATGCCCCTCCGTCATCCAGCTACATTCCTCCACCTCCCTGATTCAGTTAGAAATACTTGCTACAAAACTGCAAGGGTCAAAAACTAAAAGCAAAAACAAAACAAAACAAAAATCAGAATGCCACCTGCCAATAAAATAAAAAAATAAGCAACTCAGATAGAAAAATCCCATGGGAAAAAAAGAGGTCAAGATGCTCCAAAATCACAATGAGACAATACCTCATCAGAAAATAATTTCTAAGACATGGATGGTAATATCTTTTTAGAGGCTAAAGAATTCAAAGTAGCAATTGTAAAGAAACTTAAAGAGATAAAAGAAAATTCAGAAAAAAAAGATCAAAGACATACAGGAAGCATCAGTGAAGCAGATCAACAAGTTCAAAAATAAAATTAACGAACAGAAGACAGAAAATGAAGTTTTATAGCAGAAACTAAGAGAGTTCAGAGGTAAGGAATGCAACGAACAAGATCAAAAGTACCAAAGAAAGCTATGGAAACAGAATTTACCAAATGGAGGAGAGGATCACTGATCTGGAGGATAGAAATATTGAAAGGAGCCGGGTGGGAGAGGAGAGATAAAATGAATAATAATAAAACAAGCGAAGACATGCTGAGAGCTATCTGACTCCATTAGGAAAAGTAACATGCGAATAATGGGTATCCCTGGAAGGTGGAGAAAGAGAAGAGAGAGAGAAAGGAACAGAGAACATATTCAAAGAAGTAACTGTTGAAAACTTCCTAACCTGGGGGAAAATTGAACATGTTAGTCAATGAAACCAACAGAAATCCTGGTTATCTAAATGCAAAGAGAGCTAGAGCAAGGCATATAATTGTAAAACTATTAAAAGTCCAAGACAAAGAAAGGCTATTAAAGGTGGCCAGGGAATACAAAATAAGTCATATATAAAGGTACTCCCATCAGACTATCATCAGACTTTTCTATAGAAACCACAGGACAGAAGAGAATGGAGTGATATATCAAAATAGTCCAGGATAAAAACTGTTAGTCAAAATACTATATCTGGCAAAAATCTTTCAAGTAGAGGGAGAAATAAAGTTTTTCCTTGACAAACAAAAGTTGAAGTAATTTACTGCCCCAAGATCTCCCTTACAAGAACTGTTGAAAGATGCTTTTCTATCTAAAAACACACACACAAAAAAAATTGACAAACTAACTTTCATAAAAAGAAATTCACAAAAACTAAACAAGACAAGAAAGACAAATTTAGATATCCAAAGTAAAAATGGCAGTAGCAAGTCCTCAAATAATAATCATCCAGAATGCAAATGGTCTGAATTCACCAGTTAAAAGGCACAGAATGATGGAATAGATTAATGAAAAAAACCCAGTTGTAGATTGTTTGCAAGAAACTCACCTAAAATATGAGACAAACAGATTTAAAGTGAAGGGATGGAAAATAGTGTTCCCAGCTAATGGTGATTTTAAGAGAGCAGAATTGCTATATCACTAGAATATGTATGTACCTAATATAGGAGCATATAATTATATCAAACAAATATCAACAAATCTTAAGAGGATGTTATGAATACTTTCATTGAAACACAAATTGAATAATTAGGAAGAAATGAATAAATTCTTGGAAACATATAATATTATAAGACTAAATCAGGAAGAAATAGAAAATCTGAGCAGTTAGATCACAAGCAAGGATACTGAAACAGTAATTAAAAAAATTTCCACCCCAAACAAAAGTCCCAGGCCAGTGGTTTTACTAGTGAATTATGCCAAATGTTCAAGGAAGAATTAATACTAATAACTGTTTCAAATAATTTTTTGAAGCCAACATTACTCCAATTAAAAAACCAGACATAGTAATCACAAAAAAAGAAAATTACAAACCAATATTAATGCAGAAATACTTAATAAAATACTTGCAAGCTGAAATCAACAACTCATTAAAGATTAAAACATCAGGATCAAGTGGGATTTATCCCACCTATTCAAGGATCGTTCAACACAAATTGTCAATAAATATGATACACTACATCAACAAATAAAGGACAAAAACCATATTATCATCTCAATGAACAAAAAGAAAGCATTTGAAAAGATTCAACAGATGAATCTAAGTACACATCAGCACAAGATGTGGTATATATAAGAAGTGGAATACTACTAAGCTATCTAAAAAGATGAAACACTGACATCTTGAGCAACATGAATGGACCCAGAGGCAATTGTGCTTTCTGAGATAAGCCAGAAGGAGGCAGACAGACATTTTATGGTATCAGTCATATATGATAATATAAACAAAGCAAACAAGTTAAATTAGAAAAATAGACTCTTACTCAATAAAAGCCAATTAGTAGTTTCGGGAAGAGAAGGGGGTGGTCAAATTGGGTAGAGGAGATCAAATTTCCTACAGAGTGAAGGAGTAACAGACATGGAGGTGAACTTAATTTAATATATACAGATATGGATTTACTATGATACATACCTTGAAACTATATAATGTTATGATTCAATATTCCTTCAACAACATTAATTTAAATAATAAAAAATACATGAGAGGTGAGAGACAAGGTTAGTAAAATGAATTGGTCTTCACTTTAGAAATATGGATTCACTTTAGCCTCATCCTTCTTGATTATATCCCTTACTCCAAGGTTACCATGTTATCAGTGAAAAATCCCAGGTGTTTTATGCTACTGGTGTTTTCTATTAATCCTTCATAAATGTTACTTGAAACTACATGTTTCTCGTCTATTTATATATACTAATATTTCAATTTTATGTTTTATATTAGTTTCAATCATTATCACTTCCATTAAGATCTCTGTGTCCTCATCCTTCATTCCATTTGTGTGAAAATCCTCACTATCATAGCAATTCCATGAGGAAGTCTAAAATTCTTTTTAAAAATGTTTTTCTATGAAACCCTATTTTTGACTTGACTGATTTAAGAATAAACAATGAAGTATATAGGGTATTTAAAGAATGTAAATGTAGATTTGTGTACTCATTTTGTGGTGATAGTACTTTATAAGATGCCTAAGCCATTTTGGAACATTGTAGGTTATAACCAATGAACCAACTAATTAAACATAAGTGAGTATACTAGAAGAGGACACACAGAATATGGTAGGCTGACCCTATGGCAGGAGCCCATAGATTGTGTCAAAGTTGATTTTAATGTGCTGAAAGGAAAACCAGATTAGGAGCGAGGAAGTCCTAGTCCTCATATATAGTGCCAATCAACCCTGTTTACCAGGGATGTGGGATTTTCAGTTCACTAACTGGTATATTTCTGTGAAAACTAGGATGGTTGGTCATTCTGACTCTGCTATCACCTTATCACTGAATTCTTTAGACCTCTTCAGCTATTTGTTTTATTTTAAACTATAATCAGACTAATAAAGTATTTCTGTAGAAATACTTTCAGGTCTGTGATAAATTATCTACAATATTGACTTCAGATATTCCCCTTTCTTTACCAATTCCTTTTTGCAATGTGACTTTGCAGCTCCTCTCACTGCTCTACTGCCCATTCTCTGAGGTTGGGCTGGTGCTGTGACTTGCTTTAACCCATAAAAGGCAGCAGATCTAATGCTAAACCAGTTCTGAGGTTAAGCTTTAAGAAACCCTTAATATTTCTAGTCATTCTTTTGTAACCTTGTCCACCACAGGGTGCATAAGCCTAGCTAATATGCTAGAAAATGATAGAATACATGGTCCAGAGTGAAGTCAGTCCAGTTATGCCGAGGGTGAGGCAGATACAATGAGAGATGTGTAAGAAACCAACTAAGATCAGAAACTTTTTCATCCTGAAGCTGAGCACAGAAAAAAGACTGAGTCCAGTAGAATAACTGTCTTGTTGACCACCACAACGGCTGAGCAATAATACAAAGTTAACATTCAAAGTCACTGAGTGTAGAAGTGATTTGTTACATAGTAATACAGAGGCCCAAAAGAAAATTTCTAAATTCAAGGTAAAAGGGGTGTCAAAGGTACATTATTCTGATTTGAAATGGATGTTAAAGTAAAGAGAATGTTAGGGACAAGTGTTGGGACTAGTGTTTCTTAGAACAAGTCTAAAACACTAAGAAAAAGACAAACACAATACAAGCTGTTGAGAATATGAGAATCCCAGGTAGAAAAGGGCTCTCTTATATGAAAAGATCATAGCCTTAGAATACTAATATTATTCCTTTTTTGGTAAATAAAGTGCAAGTCAAGAGTAATGGTAGATATTTATACCTACATCCTAGAAGTAATCACTACTCAATGTTATCTTTGCATATATATCAAAAAGATGCATGAGATAGTCTGATAACATATAACCTCTTTGCTTATAATAATGATAATTTGTACTGAGATGTTCCTGAGTAATTGGGCAGAAGCTTTAAAAACCTGACGTAGTCTCTTTATACTTAAATATATGATAATGATAATGGATCAGGAAGAGCATATGTTGTGCATTCATGGATGATGATTTTTAGTTCATAGAGTTAACCTATCAGCCAGTTCATTTTATATAATGTTCTTAATTATGACAATGGGACAAACGGAAATTTTTTTAATGCTCTCCAATTAAATGTCTTTTACAATACTCAACTCTGCCTTTTGATATTCACCGCAATTTCAACTGACCACCTATTGAATGAAAATATGTGGGAATAGCTGAGGGTGTAATTTTTACTCCATTAAAGAATATGCATTCTATCTGATTACATGAAAAATGAATAATGTTCTTAACATCTTGTGACAATGTATGAATCTCTCAGTGCCTAAAAATGTAAGTAATGCTATATTTATTATTTCTGGAGAATTTTTTATCTCAATATTTCTAAATGATTTCCAAATGAATGTTAAATCAAGACATCAGTTTCATTCCCTATACTCTACTATTTTTTTTAATCTTAGTAGTACCAAAATCTGATTTATCTCATCTCATTATTCATTTGCCTGTCATTCAAGATTTTTATGATTTCTTCTCCTTTTAGTCAGTTGATGAGAATAACTTCTTTTATTTTGCATGGGGTTTCCCCATTTCGCTAATATTCCTCCACACAAGGCAAAATGATAATGCATCCAGAAAAACTGCTTTTAAATTCTAACTTCTGTTATTTACATAAAAATTTAACCTGATTCTCATTAAATAAAGGCAGTATTGGCATGCTGGAAAAATCACTTGACTAAAATTTAGGAGAGGCAGGTTTATGAATTTGGGGAAATTATCTTACTTTTCTGATCCTTAGTTTTCTTATCTGTAAAAGAAGAAAGTTGGACTGAATGATAACTAAGATTTCTTTTCATCTTGAAGGACATCTGCTTCCTTACTGAGTGAATTTTGATATGCTAGAATTACGTGGCTATTTCCGGTACTAGAGTAACTTCGCAAAAGGTGAATTTTTATATTAACTCAATGGCTAAGGAAAAAAATCTACCATGTTTTTCTTTTCTTTTAAGAAGAAGGCAGGCAGTCAGGAAGGAAAGGAGGAAGGAGCATCCTTACTTACTTGCTCATTGTGGTTGTTCCTCCAGACCTGGGATAATAAACCCTGTTCCTGTTAAAATTTGGTGACTTTCATTTCCTTGGAGAATATAGCATGGTGCTAAATATGAATGAAGAGAAAATCTTAGGAAAAACTAGATTTTCCTGCTGAAAACAGCATCATTCAGGACACTGTCCTTCTCTGACCACTGTGTTTACATTAGTAGCTTGAAGAACCTTTTCCCATCAACTGTAAAGTTCTTGCCTTCAAAGTATGGAAGGTAAAAAATTGCTTTCTTTATTTCTCCATGTGGTTGTGAAAGAGCTATTGGCACATGTCTGGGACCTGTTGCTCTGGAAGATCAGTGTAAGTTTTAGATCAAACTAATAATCTGATGGAAAATGACTTTCCAGGTAGATTCGCTTTACATGGTAGGACGTGTACCTACATCCCATCTCAGAATGGAGGTGTGCATTGGTCAGCATGTGAATGGTGGGTGTTTACCATGAATCCAGTGCTGTATTAAACATACTGAAAATATCATTTCTTTTAGATATTCTTGCAAAACCTCTGAAAAAGGTGAAAATGGGGTTTACAAAAAATTGAATAACATGTTTGGGATGACACAGCAAGCAAGTAGTGTAGTTACTGAACTGCCAACATCTTTTGTGGGGCCCAGTGCTAAATAAAAACATGGGATTTGTGTTCTAAAATTAGTAACTTCAATTTGGTGACAGCAAAACACAAATGAATCATGGATTCTTCTAAGTGCGGTGCACAACTGCAATGCCCACAGATCTCCAGTGGTTAGGAGACTAACTGCATGATTTAAACATTTGATAAAACTAAATTTAAGTTGTAAGGTGTTTAAAAATAACTGGACTCTTTAAAATCAAGCATAGTGAGAAAAGTAACAGGGATTTGAAAATACTACTTAAAGTTAAATGATCTTTATGTGTCAGATGTGTGAGGGACACACAGTTGGGATTAGGCTCAATATAATTCAGAGTGGAGTGTGAGTAGAGATCCAGTTGAGGTCAGAAGGAGAAACAAGACTATACACAAAGAGACATAGAATAGAGAAAGGAGAGAGATACCAATCAATGTGAGCATGCTAGAGTTGGATCCATGGATTACAACTAAAAACAATTTCTGGATCTTTCTGATGCAAGGCAATTATTCAGCTATGTCTCTTAGAAACCTGGCTCCCCTAACTGTTCCTATTCTTTCAACCTGACAAATTCCCACCTCTCTCATTACCTGCTGTAACCATGCAATTAACCCCCACTATATGAAAAAGCCTAAATATGCCTGCTCATTCAAACAAAAGGGCTTGACACAAATTATTCCTAAATTGTATACTTAGAGTTAATTGATACACACCAGGAGAGTGAAATTCTATTCTGTTCAACCTATTTGAAGTGAAATGTGAATCCCAAACAGTTGTATTTTTTAAGTTTGTCAGCTAATTAGAACTGCCTGCAGACTCTAATCATACCAGTTTTGCTGTAGCAGGATATACAGGGGAAATGATCTGTTTGTTTGTATTACTAATAAAATTCAGTAATATACAAGTATAATCATTTTTTAAGGAAAGGTACAGGCAGGAATGAACGTAAGTAAGGAGGAAGGAAGGGAGAGAGAGGAGGAAGAAACACTTGAAACACTTTATTTTATTCTGTTGTTGGTTATCAATCATTTGATCACTGGTTATATTCCTAGCTCTGGATTGTGACTCAGGTACCTTGGTATGTATGTGGACTGTGCCTGGCTTAAACTGAGAGGTCACCAGGGCACACCTCAAGTATAATTTTTATGACTGAACTACTTTAAGAAAACTTGTTCAGTGATGATCACGAGACCATGACTATACTCCCCAAACAAATTATATATGCATAGACAGTAGAAAACATTAGAAAGCCCAGATTTGTTATCTCTATATTCATGAAAGGCTTATAAAGTATACAAGGAAAGCCCTGAATCTATAATTATAAGTTATAAGCTACCATATTTTGCCATGTATAATGCACACTATTTTGCCCAAATCTGTGAGAGAAAAATAAGGATGACATTATATGGTAGTACTAATCCATATATATATACATATTTATGTATATAAATGTGTATATATAAATGTTTTTCATTCTTTTATTTATGCTTATGAGTTAAAAGTTTAACTCTAGAAATCAATAATGGTAATCATATCCATATGCAAAATAATACCCTAGAATAAGGATGGATGAATATAAAAGGCAAGAAAATCTGGTTTGAAAAAGTCTGGTCACAAAAGCCTGGAAGATGACTTAAAAAACCAGGCTTACTTGTGTTTGATCACTTCAAAGCCCATGTTACACAAAGTGCAAAAGCAACTGCAGCAGACTTGAAAATGCAATTTGCTGTGATACCTAGTAGTGTAACCAGCCTATTGCATCCTCTGCTAGTAAATGAGCCCTTTAAGACCCTAATGAAGAAAGAGTGGATGTAGTGGATGCAATCAGCTGGTAAAGATTTAACGACTACAGGAAGAAAGCATCCATCCCCCAGGTTTGTGACTGGATCATATGATGGTGAGATGGTGTCAAGAAAACAGTGGTTGTGAAATGGTTTTAAAAAAGGCCGTATCAGCAATGCAATGGATGGAACTGAAGACAATGAAGTTTACTGAGATGAGGAAAGAGACTCTTCAGAAGACAACAGTAATATCAAAATTGAAGAAGATGACACTTCTGATAGTGAGTTCTTGGTCTTCTATGAGGCGTAAATATCGTAAATTTGTTACTGGTACATAAAATTTCTTGTACCATAATATGCTAAAAATTAAATGCTAAAATTCCTTTATAATATAAAAACAAGCATCTAAATATAGACAAATAAACATTTGAATTAAAAAATTAAAATGAAAGATACTTTTCCTGAAAGTACGATCCCAAAACAAGTGCACATTATACACGGCAAAATGCAGCATGTCTGGAGAGTGCCGTAGGGAAGACAGGGCTGCCAGCAGCTAGGTCAAGTATCTGAGGAAAGTAAGTGCCATTCGTGTTGTCCTGTGAAGCATCACAAGCTTTGGGAAAGTTCTGCAGCGCTGCAAAAATGTGTGGCTGAGCAGGGACTCAACTCAAGGATGGTCATTGAGGGAGAAGGAGGTAGATCCTGTCTCGGGCTGAAGAGGTTCACCTAATCATAAATGAGCTGTATGTGAGGTCAGAGAATGGGACTTAGCCTTTCCTTCAAATGCAAACCTGTATCCAGGAACTCTGAAAGATGAAAGAACACAGAGATACTGTAAAGGTCCCGAGAAATCTAGAAATCCAAAGAGCACACCGTGTTTCATTTTGGTTTTAAGCATCAGGACTCCTAACAAACTTCAAGAGATAGGAAGCGGGAAGTCACAGCATTAAAACGGATGCACAGGTGCAGGCAAGCATTCTGCCCCTCGGCCCTCCTCCCGGCACACGCATGCACACAGAAGACCATCACATAACATTTTAAGCGTTGATCTCAGTATGTGGGAAAACACAGTCCCATACCATACACATGATTTATACAGATATAATAGCTCTAATGTGGTGTGCCACCCTCTAAATTTTTAAAACAATTTTATAATAGTGTTTAAAACCAGATAGGGACAGTTTGAAGAGCAAAACTACCTCAAAAGGTTTAGTTACAATGATTTACTCGTGGGTTTTAAACAGCATTAAGTGGTTTGTGAAAAGTGTGCTTGTTTGTGCTTAATATGGATGGTGCTTAAAAGTCTGGGCACTGGAAAGGTACAGCCCTAGAGGCACATTCACCAGGAAAATGCAGGCCTTAAGTACAGCGGGTGTTTGCTTCCAAGACTACTTTTCTGAATATTAGCATTTAAACCCCCCACGGAGGCTTTGCAGATGCTTCACTGGGTAAATGAGGTAGAGATGAGAAGGCTCACACCTCACGGCTGCTACTTTTAATTTAGCGATAGTCCTGAAAACTGGGTTGACCAGAGAAGCAGATTTAAAAATAACATGAAAGAAGCTATCTTGGAAATCCAACTCAAGAAAGTTAATTTTGTTAAACTAAATAAACAAAGAGAGTTGATCCTACTTCTCTACAACTTCCAGACTCAAGTCACACTATTTTAATCAAATCAGTGAGAGAGATCTGTGATCTTTATGTGAATAATACGAGACTAGTCATAATACTATCAGTTGTTTTATTATAGCATCTTTCTTCAAAGAAATTTAGAGTGGTATATGATGCTGTGTCTTCCACACCTCATAATGTTCTGAATAATTTAGTATGAACTATTACCATCTTCACATTTGAGAGGCTGAATCATGGAGACATTAAAGGTAAGAGATGCAGAGGATTTGGGCCCACCTGTTACATTTTTAAAAGTGTTTTCTAATTTCTGCACCATGCAGGACACCATTCAAGGCTCTGGGGTTACTGCACAAAAGACAAATAAGGTCCATGTCTCATGAAGATTATATTCTAGAGAGAGAGACAAAAAAAATGCATAAATAAAAACAATGAAGACCATTAGGAATGTGGTAAGTTATTTGAAAAACCTAAGATGATATGACTGAGATGATGTGCCGGGGATAAAGGGGATGGGGGTCTATTTCAGAAACAAGGTCAAGAAAACCTCTGAGAAAGTAACACTGACCCAAGACCCAGACATCTAGAAGGAAACAGTGTCAGGGGCTGGGGCAATGAGGTTTTAAGCCAAGGAGATACGTGGTGCCTTGCCTTAGGGCAGACAAGATTCTAGTGTGTGCATCCAACAGGATGCTGGTGGGCTGGACACTTATGAACAGGGAAAGTTGTGTAAAGAGATGAGGAGAAAGAAGAGAGCAGTCAGCATCCAAGGACTGTCATGTGTCATTCTATGGGATTTGATTTTATTCTAAATAGAGGGGAAGATTTGGAAAGTTTCAAAAAGTAAATGGATGATTCAAATTATGTTTGGAATGAAAACTCTGGTTTCTGGGCAGAGAATGCTGTAGGGGAGAGGCCAGCTGAGAGGCTGGTGGAGAGAGGAGAGACTAGATAATGCAATGCTGTGTGGATTGTGTGGGCAGCGGGGGAGGTAACCACTGTGAGCAGTTCAAAAGATTTCATTTCTGTGGTGTAAAGTGACTAATGGTTGTCTGTGCGCAGAATGGAAATGAACATGGAATAATAAATTAAGGACAAAAATAAATGAGTCAGATTTCATCTCTTTATAAAGAGGAGATTTAAAGATAAAAAGTGAGAATCCATTTTCCCCGAGCCATTGAGGATAATGCCTGGCTTCTTTTAACACGACCATCATGACTGACTTTAATGAGACTGAGAGTAAGGCAAATAATTGCTACTTACTGAACATGTCCTGTCTGTTAGACACGGCTTAAGATGCTATAGGAAATCTAAGAGTCTCTGAAAAATCCTGGAGTTATTCATCACTGACCTTGCCTTACAAGTGAGAAAACAGAATCTCAGAAAGACAGGCAAGCTCAGTACATGATACAGTATTTCATATATAAGTGCTTAAGAGTATAAGCTGTGCAAGATTTTCTGGACGTAAAGCCTGGTATCCCCTTACTAACTCACCAGTGTGGTCACATTATTTCACACTTCCCTGCCTCAGTTCTTTTGACTGTAAAATGAGGGTGTAAAAAAAAAAAAACAAACAACAAAAAACCAACCATGTGGGATTAAATGACCTAAAATGTATAATGCTTTCAGGCATACCTGACCTGTTATAAGACCATAATAAATGTCATCAGTCAATTATTGTTTTTGATCAAATCTCACAGTAAACAGTCATAATTTCTATTTATTTTTTTAATTTCAATAATAATTATATCAATAAATAATCAAAATAATGGAAAAAAGAGGTCCATCAAAGCATCTTATAAATTAACAAGCATTATTTTCATTTTATTTACCAATAACTATCATTCAAGTCAAATATTTTTTAATTATCTTTTCAATTCTTCCTATTTTTAGTGAATTTTAAAGTGTATATGTTAGCCAAAATTTACAAAGAATGTCAAAAGGTTCAAAATACCTCTATGTAAAATGATCTATTACAAAAGAGAAACCAGTAGTACAGAAAACAAAAGTATAGATAAACCATAAATATTCTACGTATTTTTCTAGAAAAGCACAGACAATACTATAATCAAACCTATACTCAGATATTCTCACACTGTCTTTACTCCATTTCTAGTGACTTATACATAGACATACACACACACCCCAAATTGAAAACACTTAAAAAAAATTACACCTATAAAGTATTAAGTAATACAGCAGCTTGGCCTACAGTGGGTTTTAGCTAATGGTAGGCATTACTGAAGGTTAACTCAGTCCAATGGCACTGCTGATGTGCACAGGGAGAGAGAATATGAGTCTGAATTACTTTAGGAAAATACCAAACCTAAGCCGTTTACTTGTTATTGCTTTACAAAGACTCTAAGGAAGGAGAGTCTTTCAAAAAGCATTCCATACATGACACTTAAAAATCTCCTCTGGCATCAGAAAAGAGGTTATAAGCAGGTTGTTTATAGGATATGGGATCTTGGATGCAGTATCATTTGGGAAAAGTTAACTTTCATGGATAAATCCAACTATTTATTTTAAAATTAAATATAGATTTAAAAATGAGAATTTACTGATCCCAGAAGTACACTATTTCTCTCTCTCTCACAACTATTCTACAGCCTCTCATTCAGATTTTTACTTTTGATGCCATGCAAATAATTTTCTCACTTGTTTTGGTGTCTAGAAATGCAAATTTATTTTTATTTATTTTCTAGATATAAACAGATATTTAGAAGGTTTTCTCAAGGAAAATAAATTTTCTATAGATTTATAGATTATTTATAGATTATTCTACAATATAATTAAATCTCTTTCCAGTAGTGAAAATTTTGTTTTTTCTTCCCATCTCATATTTCTTATCTTTCTGAGCAGGGCTGAACCTCTAGTCAAATGTTAAATTTAAAAAAAATAGCTCTAAGAGGGAACTCTTTTGTGGTTCTTAGTCTTATAGGAAATGTTTCTAAAATTTCTCCATTTTAAGTGTGCTTATTTATTTAAAGATAACTTTAAGGACCCATGATCATATTCCAGGACCAGGAATAACAATCAAGATGAACAACTAAATAAAATGCATCCTCCTCTCTTCTGTCTGTCTACCTACTCACCTTCATTCCTGCTTGCATCTTTCCTTTAAAAAAAAACAAAGATAACTTTGGAGATTTAGGAAGTTCTTCTATTCTTTTCCAGGTGATGAGAATTTTTTTTAAAAAATCATAAATATATATTATTTTTTATCAAATGCTTCTGCTGCTTTGTTGAGATGACCCTTCTGATTTGTCTTGTTTAATATTTAATGTGGTAAATTATATTGATTTTCTATGTTATATGTGAATCTAGTTTTGTAGGTTTAATTTTTTAAGATTCTGTTGTTTCCTATTTGCAAACATTTTGTTTAGAATATTTCTATCTGTTTTTGTACCTATTTTTACTTCTCATAGTTCCTTGTCAGCTTTAATTAGTAAGGTTATTTCCATTCTTTTCTAACCTGTGAAATGGCTGTGGTAAGATTGGAATCAAATTCTTTTCTATTTATAATTTAGCTGATAATATAGTAAAATAATTATAATATATAATATAGATAACTATAATATATAATATATAAATATAATGTAGTTAAATAATTAATAATGTAGTTAAATTTGCTTTTCTCATTTTTTTACTTTCTTTAAGGTTATTCTCCTTATCTATTATTTTCCTAACACCTTAATACAGATGTTTAGCTCTATCTTTTTTTACTTTCTTCGTTGCTAATATGAGCATTTAAAGTCACACGTTTTCTTTAAGGTTTGAAATAGAGATGCCTTACATTTTCTTATGATAGTGTATTCACATTTTTTTCTTGTAGGACCTTTGATTTTTCATATTTTAGAGCAATATTTTGAGACATAAGTCGATTTTAAATTGTGCATATCTGATCAATTTTAAGTTTTTATTATATAGTGACCATCTTTATGCTTCTTGTATAGTCTATTGTTTTGCTATTGATACAGTTAAATTTTTGGATTGGTTAGTATTTAACTGATAAATATTTTCCCACTCTTCAACTTTCAGTTTTTCTATTTCCTTATGCTTTAATTATATCATATCTCTTATAAAAAGCTGATTGCTGGATTATTTACCTTCAATATTTGTAGTAATTTCTGATGTTAGTTTACTTTTATTAAATATTTTTATGCTTTTATTTGTTCTTCATTTGCAATTATATACACAATTTTTCTTCTTTGTAATTTACATGTGTATGTTTTTTCTTCTCTGCTTTTTGATTATTTTTCATTACATATATTTCTTCAACTAATTTAGAAACTACACATCTTATTCCATTTTTTATTCATTTTCTTAGAGCTTTAAATATGCTTAAACTTAACACATTTTAAAATTAATATAATCACCTGTTTCCAAATAATTCAAGCATCTAAAATAATGTAACTCCAAATATCCTCTTGTTATTATTTTTAAGTTTTTGATATTTTTTCTAGTCAAGAGATTGAAAAATATTGTTTCACAAGACAACTTTTGTTTACCTTTACCTACATATTGGTACTTGCAAATTCTGTTATGCTAAAGTGTTTGGGTTCATTTGCTATTTAGGATTAGTCTTAACGCTTATGTGGAACTCTTTGGATTTCCCACATAGTGAAAGTTAGGTTGCTGACACATAGTTATAAAATATAAGTGGAAGATATTCTGTAGAAGAAAAGACCCGCACCCCCAGTTTCTAGCTGCCATGGGCCAGCTGTGAAGGCCACCAAGCTATCAGGAGAGGGAGGAGTCCCCCATATGTTTCTCCAGCATAGCCCACAGCCCCGCTGGGAAGAGGTTCAAATACTCCACCACTGTCCATCTACCCACCAAGGCCAACATAAGATCCCCAGTCTCCTGACCAGGGCAGGTGCCTACACCATAGAAATCAGAACCTTGGCTTCCAGATACCTCTTCGAGAGACACAGGGACCGGACCAAATAGAGGGACACAGTGCCGTCCGTTCTGGACATCCCATGATTTATTATCAGCCTTTTTCAACCACAGACCTTTTAAATTGGAAACATCATGCTCCTTCCTACTCGGAAAAACCCCAGGCTATATTGTAGATTATTCTACAATATAATTAAATCTCTTTCCAGCAGTGAAAATTTTGTTTTTTCTTCCCGTTTCATATTTCTTATCTTTCTGAGCAGGGCTGAACCTCTAGTCAAATTATAGACCTCCTCGAGACTATCTTCCAAACACATTGTCTTACTTGGGAGGACTTCCAACAGTTACTTCGGAGTCTCTTTAACACAGAAGAGAGATGGCACATAATGGAGGAAGCTCGTTCTTACCTAGAAGCAAATGCCCCTGCCAGAGTTGTTGATGTGGTCGCATGGGCTGGACCGATAGCTCCGGAAGGACAGTCCAGCTGGAATTTCAATACAGAGGAGGGACGAGCTAATATCCAGCAATACCAGGCAGCCATCTTGCAAGGGGTGCGAGCTGGGGCCTGAAAACCCACCAACATGTCCAAAACCACCACCATTACCCAGTGGCCCAACAAGCCACTGGGAGACTATTATGAACAATTATGTGAAGCTTTCTGAATTTACACCTTGTTTGACCCAGAGGTCCCAGATAATCAGAGGATGATAAATGCCACCTTTGTAGCCCAATCAGCCGCAGACATCCATAGAAATCTCCAAAACCTGGAAGGTTTCACTGGAAAGACTATCAGCTAGCTCTTAGAAGTAGCCAACAAGGTCTTTATGAATTGGGAAGCAGCAGCCAGAAGGGAGGATGATTGCAGATTAAAGGAGAAGGCCACGCTGTTAGCTGTAGCTCTCCAGGAAAAATGGCCGCATGATGGTGGAAGGGGCAGAGACTGCAAAAATGGAGGGAAGGCAGCCCAGTTCAGGGAGGACTAATGTGCTTACTACAAAGAGTTTGGTCATTGGAAGAAGGAGTGCCCATGAAAGAGGACTGCCAATAGGCCAAACCCACGTGAAGGAGAAAGGTGGGGCTCGAACTTCCTTGGAATGAAGCAGGCCGACTTGGACTGAGCCAGACCAGGCTCCCTGAATTTAGGTGCCCTGGAGCCTATGATATGATTAAAGTAGGGGGCCAACCAATAGAATTTGTGGTACATACCAGAGCAGAGCATTCAGTTGTAACAACCCCAGTGGGCCCATTCAGAACAAAAACAGCCACTATTATGGGCGCCACGGAGGACCGGGCAACTTGCCAGCCTTTTTCAAAGCCCGAACTTGCAAGCTTGGGGGCCACGTGGTAAAACACGAGTTCCTGTACATGCTGGACTGTCCCGTACCCTGCTTGGGTGAGACCTGTTAGCCAAACTTGGGGCTCAGATTTCGTTCAGTCTAAAGGGAACAGCCATCTTGCGTCTGAAACCTGAAACCACAGGGCTTGATCTAACCGTCTCTATGCCCTGAGAAGTGGAGTGGTGTGTTTACAGCTTTCAGGGAATGGAGGAGAAAAACCCACCAGAGTTTCTCTCTGCTTTTCCATTGGCTTGGGCAGACATTAACCCTCCGGGATTGGTGAAAGGAAGGCCTCTGGTTATAGCTGAATTAAAGCCGGGGGCCTAGCCCCAATTCCTGCGCCAACATCATATCCCCCGAGAAGCTAGGCTATGGATACAAGAACATTTAGACCGATTATAGAAAGCGGGTGTTCTCAAATTGTGTCAGTCACCCTGGAATAAGCCTCTGTTACCAGTTAAAAAGCCAAATGGGGGAGGCCACCGGCCAGTACAGGACCTAAGTGCCACTAACCAAGTAACCATTCACTACATCCTGTGGTCCCAAATTCATACACTCTGCTGAGTCAATTACCCCCCCAATGCAGCTCGGTTTACCTTCCTAGACCTAAAATATGCGTTCTTATGCATCAGACTGACTCCTCAGAGTCAGCCCTTGTTTGCATTTTAATGAACTGACCTAAATACAAGCTGGCAGATGCAGATGACTTGGACTAGATTGCCCCGGGGCTTCAAAATCTCCCCAAAATTGTTTGGAGAAGACTTGGCTGCAGAATTGGCAAGTTTTCCCCATGAAAAATTTTGTTGTACTCTCCTCCAATACAGGGACAACCTCCTCCTAGCTAGTAAAACCGAGGAAAACTGCCTCGCATGTACCAGTATACCCTTCTTGAGCATCTCACAGAATTGGGTTACCGGGTCTCGTGGAAAAAGGTCCAGATCTGTAGCAAGAAAGTACATTATCTGGGTTTTGACATTTCCCAAGGGCAATGGGCGCTCAGAGCCAAGAGAAAAGAAGACATTTTAGCTCTACCGACCTGAGACCAGGAGGAAATTTCACAAATTCTTAGGAGCTGCGGGGTTTTGGATTTCCGGTTTCTCAGCCTTGGCGAAACTCTGACTGGTCTGGAAAGAGACTCTCTCATCTGGGGGAGGAGCAAGAGAGGGTGTTCCAGGGAATTAAGTAATCGCTTGAGCAGGCCCCAGCACTAGGATTCCTGGATGTGGAAAAGCCCTTCAACCTTTGTGTCCATGAGAAGAATGGAATGGCATTGGGAGTACTTGCTCAGGCAGTTGGTTCATGGCAGAGGCCGGTGGCCTACCTGTCAAAAAGCTGGATTCAGTAGCTTTGGGATGGCCTCCTTGTTTAAGATGCTGGCTGCTATTGTTCTTCTTGTTAGGCAAGCAGACAAGCTCACGCTTGACCAGGAAATAAATGCAAAAGTGCCTCATGAAGTAATGACTGATGAATAATCAAGAGCACAGATGGCTGTCTAATACCCGGCTTACCCAGTATCAAGGGCTACTCTGTGAAAACTCTTGGTTGACTCTAGAAACTGTGCGGACTCTAAACCCTGACACATTTCTACCTTCAGAGGAAGGCAATCGGGAGCATGACTGTGCTGAAATGCTAGATGAGGTGTATGCCAGCCGCCTAGACCTGCGAGACTCCCATTGCAGAACTCTGAGCTTACTCTCTTCACAGATGGATGAAGCTATATGAAGGAAGGGGAAAGGCAGGCTGGCTGTACCATAACCACAAAGACTTCTGTAATCGAAGCCAAAGTGCTCCCCCAGGGCTGGTCAGCACAGTGGACTGAACTTCAGGCTTTGATCAGAGCCCTAACACTAGCAGAAGGGAAAAAAGATAATATTTATACTGACTCCTGCTACACATTTGCCAACACTATGCATATACACGGAGCCATTTACAAAGAGAGGGAACTATTAACTGCTAGGGGCAAAGACATTAAAAATAAAGAGGAGATTCTGAAACTACTAGAGGCTGTTTGGCTTCCAGTAGAAGTCACAATCCTGAATTGCTGTGGACATCAAAGGAGTATAAATTTCATATCAATTGGTAATAAATTAGCAGATAAGGCTGCAAAAATGGCAGCAGAAGGCAGAGCTAGAGAACCAGCTTGCCTTCTGGCCTCAGTCCAAAGACCAACACAACCTCAGTATTCCCCACGGGAAGAAGAATGGGCCAAATCAGAAGGGGCCATCAAAATACCAGGGGAGTGGTGGCAACTTCCAGATGGCAGAATACATGTTTCACAGGCACTCAGGATCCAGCTGTCCTGGACTATCACCAGCTAACTCATCTTGGGAAGACGTCTTTGGAACTGCTTCTCCAAAAACAGTTTTACATCAATAAGCTCTTTGCCCTCTGCAGGACAATCACAGAACTCAAGGTACTGGTCCCTCCTCATCTTGATCTGCACCTATTCAAACTAGACAGAGGCAGTTCCTACCAAAACTGAAAAGAGTAGGGAAGTCATGAAAGTCCTCCTCAGAGAAATAACTCCCAGGTATGGCATACCCTTAACCATCTATAGCGACAATGGGCCAGCATTTGTAGCTGATCTAGTCCAGACAGTTGCAAAGGGACTAGGGGTGACTTGGAGACTACATACTGCCTACCAGCTGCAGAGTTTAGGGAAAGTTGAGTGAATGAATAGCATCCTCAAGGGTACTTTGGGAAAACTAGTTCAAGAAACAGGTCATATTTGGGTGGACCTCCTGCCCTTAGCTCTTCTCCGAGTAAGATGTACCCCAGGAAAACATGGATTCTCTCCATTTGAGATTCTGTATGGAAGGCCCCCACTGATCCTTGGTAACATCTCCGGGAGCCTTCCTCAATTGGGAGACAAGCATCTATGGGAACAATTCCAGGCTTTAGGCATCACCCTTCAGGCTATAAACAAATATGTACTGAGAGAGCCCCAGTCTCATTAGGAACCCCAGTTCACTCATACGAACCTGGGGATCAGGTTTGGGTCAAAGACTGGAAGAAGGAACCACTGAGACCTCAATGGACATGTCCACACACTGTTGTACTTGTTACTCCAACTGCTCTTAAAATTTCAGGTATAGCTCCATGGGTATACTACTCACGAGTGAAAACAGTTCATCAGAGCAGTGAATCACCCAGCCATGAGGGAGGCTCCACTGACAAGAGCACTGTCTGGACTGCTCAGCAGCTGTCTCCCACCCATCTCAAAATGACCCACGACCCAACTAAGACTTAAAGGAGCTGATGACTCTCTAGGAGACTCTGTTTATCTCTGTTCATTGCTCTTTTCCTAATCTGGGATTTACTTCTTCCAGTAGCCCTTATCAGTCAGTCCTGTAAACCTCTTCTGTGGGATTGCTGCCTGTCAGCATATATAGATAATTGACAAGGCCAGCATTTCTCAAATTCCACTCTGGAATATTGTGCCAGCTTTGTTGCATCTCTTAAACCATGAACCTAGTATACACTCTGTTTGTGGTGCTGATTCACCCACTATGGGCTTCCCCAATAACAGATCAACATGCACCTAACCGCTTCTTGCAGCTAGCCCAGGCTATAACAACTACTTTTAATTTATCTAGCTGCTGGGTATGTGGCAGACCAGGGCCAGAAACAAACTGGCCCTGGGTCGTGGGCCCAGTTTGCCTAGAATAGAGTCTGAGTAACATCTCTGAAGTCTATCATGGGACAGGTTGCTGGAACTCAGAGTCATGGTGGAACCATGATTGGCCATTGGTAGAAGCCCACTCCCCAGAATATATTGTATAAATCAGACCATTGCAAGGTCAGGAATCCTACCTGGCCATAGTCATTGCAGTTGGACATATTCCAAAAAGGCAGTTCCCCTTGACTGTGCACTTGCAAAAGGAAAATGGGACAAATCTGGAATCATGATTAGTGGCATCCAGACCCCATGCCAGATGACAGATCCTAAAGATAAGAAAATTTTTGTAGAGAGATAATCAGGAGAGAACCCTCTTATAGCACCAATGCTCAAATGTTTTTTTCTTGAAACAGTATTACCCTGTAAATGGTGCAGTGAGACAGGCCTCAGACCTTATGTTTCTTACCAATGGGCTTGGAGCAATTCTAACGGTGAGGATAGCCCTGGATTCCCTTGGTATTGGAGTCTAACCCACCAGCATAAGAACTGTACTTGTCATCCTAGCTCTAACCCGTGGAACTGTTCATATGGCACCCATAGGAGTTCACTAATCCTGGGATCACCCCTGGGAAGCCTAGATTACTACTACTAAACAAGTTTGAGACTCCATGACCGGGAGCAGATCTTTGAAATCACTACTTGTGCACTGAAGGGTCTCTATTGGATCTGTGGCGAAATGACATATACCTACGTACTCTAAGGTTGGACAGGCACTTGTTACGTTGGCATAATTAGGCCTCAGTTCTTCCTCCTAGGAGACTCTATAAGGGAAATGTTTGGAATCATAATTAATGATGGGTTATACAGATCAAAGTGAAGTATAGACACTAGTTTTACTTTGACTGGTGATGCCAATGGACAGGGCAATGAATGGCCTCTTGAAAGATTAATTCAAGTCTATGGCCCTGCCACTTGGCCACAAGATGGCAGTTGGGGTAACAGAACTCCCATCAATTTCCTGAATCGATGAATAAGATTACAAGCTGTAGTTGAGATAATTACCAATCAAACAGCTACTGCAGTAGACTTATTGGCAGATCACCTTACCCAGATGAGAGCTGCAATCCTCCAGAACTGACTAGCCTTAGATTACTTATTAGCAGAGGAGGGAGGAATTTACACTAAGTTCAATTTAACAAACTGCTGCTTGGAAACAGATGATAAGATATTCACGAATATTACCAGAGGTATGTGGAAAATAGCCCATGTCCCAGTCCAGAAATTGGAATCCCTCTTGGACTCTAAATGGCTTTCTTGGCTTTCTTGGGCTGGAGGATTCAAAACTTTGTTAGGAATTATGGGACTCATTTTGGGAGTTTATCTATTGCTTCCTTGTCATCTGTCTGTCATAATAGGCTTGATTCAGTCCACCATAAACACAGTTGTTCAACAAGTCACAACGATGCATGTCTTGCTGGCCTGGCCGTATAACCCTGTACCCCTTGATGATGAACAAGAATGCTAACTATATTCTGTTCTATATTCGGATAGTCCAGGATGCTACAACCCCACTACAGCCCCGTTCAGCAGGAAGTAGCAAGATCGAGTCAGCGCCCCAATTCCCCATCTATGGATCCATCAAAGCTGACTATCATCAGTTTGAGGAATAAGAAGGGGGGAATTTAGAAGAAAAGAACCGCTTCCCCAGTTTCCAGCCACCATGGGCCAGCTGTGACGACCACCAAGCTATCAGGTGCCTTGCAGCCTGGGCTGGCTGGAAGTTACTGGCCAGATAAAAGGACTTTTCTTTATTACCTGAGAATGGAGCTCTATGTGTATTTTGCAATTATGTGTTTAGCAAACTGAATCCTGTGTGTTGGCTACGTGAGGAATTCTCAAAAGACTAACTTGGGTTCCGTTTGTAACTCCTGTTCTAATTTACACCTCCCCCTCTCCCTCACTCCTTCTGACCCTATAAAAATGTACCCCCAATTTACTTGTTTGTTCATATTATGGAAAAATATTTACTGTGCCTGCGTGTTATAAAGTTGCCTTAACTACTCCTAAAAGAGCACATGCTTGGTTTTGTCAGTAGAGAGAGAGAGAGCTGTAACAATTCCATTTTCATCTGGAATTAAGACAGGAAACTAGGAATTTGTCTTGTGCTTTTTTTCAGCGAACTGATTTTTATCAATTCAGTTTTGCTTCAGGACTAGCCACCATACTGTTTGTTGTATACTGGTGTAGTGTCTTACATTCAGTATACACCAAATAAAGTTGCTTTAATTTTCAATGATATAAATAGAATTGAAATTAAACAGTGTGAGGCGACGTGGCATAAAGAAAAGAGGAAGCTGAACCTCTATAACCAATTAGAAAGAGAAAATTAAAGTAGTTTCTTGAAAAATGCAAATACAGTAATCCTCACCTATTGCAGGAGTTACGTTCCAGAGACCCCACGATAGGTGAAAATCCATGAAGTAGTGGTGTTATAATTTATTTTATTATTTATATATATTTTAAGGCTTTGTAAACCCTTCCTACTATTCTATAAACCCTCCCCACACTCTTATTAACCTTTCCCACACTCTTACAAACACTTCCTACACTCTTAAACCTACGTAATTTTAACAACATATGAAATTCTATGTGGGTACTCACTAGTGAAATATACGTATACCGCAAAATCCCGCGATATAGCGAAAATTCCATGATACAGAATTAGGTATATTTTTAAAAAAATCTGCAATACAGTGAAGTTGCAATAAGGGAACTGCAATATAGCAAGGGACGACTATATAACTTACAACATAGTGGTCATTTTGTATTTTTATGTTTTTACATCAATTGGTCTGTCTTTTAAAAAATTAACTCTGCTATTTAAGCAAAGAGAAGTTAGCATTCCAGTGATAAAAGGTGTCTAGGCTATGGTTTATGGAAACATTCTGCAGGTTGTTTTTCATTATTGTCAATGTTATCGTGTCTATGCTGTAATTTGTTACCAGTTCTCTTAATTCCCATTATGAACTGCCTACAGTTAAATTATATCATGATCTATGTAAAAATCAAAAAGAAGTGACTAAGTTACTCTCAAAGGAAGTTAAATATCTCTACCATAAAATAGTTAAAAACAACAACAACAAAACAAACAAACCAAAAACAACCCTCAGAATCTTTCCCCTTCAGTATTTTATATTCACCGAAGAGTCACCTGGGGAGGTAGTAAGATCAGTCAGTAACATGTATTTAGATGTTTGAATTCCCTAGAATTTTAGATGTTGTTTGTATTAAGGACAAATTAAGCTGAAAGTTGTAGTCTAGGGGGCTTTTGGAAAAGAAAAGCCTTTAAGCAATTAATGACTTGTTCATGTGCCTATGTGGAGAGCATAACTAGGCAACCTGTGCAGGAATTTATAGTAACTGGGGTAAATGAACCATAGTTAGAAGTAGAATTTATGAACTGTTTGCTAAACTGGTAATTAGCTAGAGATGTAAAGCCACAAACTGGAGGTATTCATAGCACAACAGAGCCAGAATTATTTTGTTGACATTTACAGTTTAAATTAACTGACTTCCTTGGTGTTACCTCCCCCTTGGGATTTGAAGCCTGTTTGCTTATATTTAACAATTTTAATAAAAGTGGAAACAAGAGGCAAACATGATGATATCAGAGGAAAAAGTTTGACATATTTCAAGTGAAACTTTCAGATTTTCTGTGATTTTAAACTTGGGAAATACTAGATGCAAATTATTTAAGATTTCTTAAGTGCTTGCCTTCTATATTTAAATGGAAGTCATTGTTTTGAATATTTGTTATCATTGTTATATTATCTAAAATATTGTTGAAAATAGAATCATTTGAAAATGTGAGAATTCTTTTGTCTTTACAATTCCATTCAGCTATTTCTCATGGCATGAGAACATTGTTACACAATTAAAATTTAAATTATTTTGACTTATTCTTTGTCTGAGAGAGACCAAGTTTAAAAGTATTGAGTACCCATCCCTAAAAACATAGATCTACAATGGAAAAACTATTAAAGCACAGAAGAGAACTATTATAGCATCATCATTAGAATTATTTTGTCTATCACATTTGATCAATTGACCAGAGTGTCTGAAAAAAAAAAGAACAATAAATATTATTTCTAATTGGATTGTGAATCAATACTTATATTGCCTAGTTTACTATAGAGTGAAGTGGAAAAAGAAAAATAAGGGTAAGATGAAATTATGGACGCTGTTTTTCTTAGTTTTCGATTTGGCTCCATGACTTCTGTTAGAAGGAAAATTAGGTTCAGAGTTATTTATTTGGAAGATTCTCCTGAACATTTGTGCGCATATTTGTGTGTGTAAGAAAACTGCCTATGATATTAGTCGTGAAGGTTTGGAGTACAGAATGGGAAGCTGAATCCTTATCAGAAACATAGACACTAAGAAGGAATTCTGTCACTATTCTGCATCTCATCACTATTAAACAATTTTATTATTAAGGTGTCGCAAAATCATTGACTAGCATCAGACTTGATTTTAAAGTTCAGCTTTATGATGGATTACCTTGAACAAATACTAATCCCTTTAAATTTGAATTTCAAAATTGGAATACATCAGATGACATTATCTAAATTATAGGGGTTGTTAATTATTACATACTGGGGACTAAATTAAAAACTAAAAATTGACTTAAATCATGTATCTAACTTCCCACTAACTATACCTTCTTTATAAATGTACCTGCTTGATTAATTCCAGTGACTAAAACAGCATTAATAAGACTTTTCATTTAAAATTTGCTACGGTTGATCAACATGATACAAGGAAGGGGAACAGAGAAAAAGTGGAAAGTTTGAGTAAATGTTATTAGGTAAGAAAACGAAGAACTTGTTTTGAGGAATTGTGAGTGTCTGATGTAGTCTGAAGTTAGAATACTTTGGAGTTTGTTTTGCTGTTTTTTCTTTTTCTCAGAGAGAGCAGAACTGGGTAGAGGCACATGGAGAGAGATAGTTGAACAGTTAATGAAGCAGTTATAGACTCTGCATACCATGTTGGTACATACTCCGTATGTTTATTTACCATTGCATTCCTTGCACAAAGAATTATAGCATTTAGTCACTTAAAAATGCATGCATATAAATTATTACTATTCACCCATCTTTAATAGTACAGATGACAATTTTATATATAGTTCAGTTTAACATTTGTTAAACGGATTAATGAATAACTGGAAAAATTTTAGAGAATCTCAAGTAAATTCATGAATTATAGTTGTATTCAATAGAAAATTCAGATTAGTAGTTTCAGCAGGAGTATGTCACAATCAGCCTTGGGAAGATTCGTCTGGCAATAGAGAAACCCATTGTTTATGTGGGGAGGGAAAATGGAGGAGATTAAAAACCCAACATAGGATTCTGCCACTCCAGAGATTTTTAGTGACTAATCATAGGCACTTGCAAAACAAAAACTTGCAAAAAATAAAAAGAAACCTAGGGAAGAATGGTTAACAATATGCTTAAATTTAGTTTGAAAATCTAATATTCTATTGATTGAAAGTGTGTTCAATTGGCCTGTTGATTTGAATGATGGCAGACTAAGAGAGGGAACTAAACCTGAATCTCTTGGGTCAATCACATGCATTTTTCTATAATATACCTCTGAAAGACTAGGGCAAATAATTTGAGTTTTTGTTTGCTTGTTTTCAAAACCAGGTAATTTCTCTTTGAAGATGTAAATATAGCAAGAGTAAAAGTTATCTAATTTTTTTAATGTTTAGATAAGAAGCTAAACTATTTGAGTTATTAGAAAATGTGAAATTTTATCTTAAGAAAGTTCTTCCTGTCCAATTTTCAGTGTTTACATGTTTGTTTGTTTTTTTTGCCGGTTATAAACTCAATGTATAATAATTATATATAACGTGTGAAATACATATAAGCATAAAATTACAATTATCCATAATCCACCTTTTAGAGATCATCGGTGAACAATGTGGGAGTTTCACAGTATTTTTTATTTATTATGTATATACCTACAAGTATATGCATATATCCATACACAAATATTATACTTATATTGTATCTATTCTTGGCAAGTAAACTTTTTACAGTTGATTGACATCTTATTGCCATGTATATGGCTATTACTTAGCCTTCTTACTTAATGTACCTCTGTGGCATATATTCATTAGTGCTCCTATGTTCACAGACCTGTTTTTGTTTATTGATGATGTTCTTAGTTTCCACTGTCTCCCTTTGCTATATTTATCAATGCCCTAGAGTCCCTCTCTCAAACATTTATCTTGACACCAATCATGTATAAAACCCTAGGTCAAATGTTCTAAGTGTTTGTTAGCACTCATCCTCTCATTCTTTGAGTATGTAGAGGTAAACTAACATCTGAACTATTTGAAATGGTCTATATTACTTCTTTGACTAGAAGCAGTGTATAGAAATGGTTTTCAGAATCCATAATTTCACTAAACTTCCTCTATACTACTTTTTACTGGTATTATTATTTATTTGTGAATCACTTTAAATCCTAGGTTTATATCTTTTCTTACTCCAGTGCTGGATTAGTAAATTTTAAGTTTACTATTAATTAATAATGTTGGTGACTTTAATGTAGTGGAATTCAAGTCAACTTTTGAAGGAAAGCCTAAATTCTGAACTTATGCATGATTTAAAGTGGCGGTTAGTAAAAGAGCCCCCTTTTTACTTCTTATTTTGATTTTCATGTAGTTTCAGAGATCTAGGCTTTAAAAAGTTGCTCAATTTCATAATTAAACTCATTTTTACTTAAAAGAATAATTCCTCTTAGACATCAATTTTTGTTCGTCTGTATTCATTAATTTCCAATGCTGCTGTGACTTTTCATTTGTCTCCCCCACTCCCCCATCCTTTCATGCTTTTACTAGTATTTTAATAGGAAGGTCATGAAGGTTACTTAGGTAGAGCCTGGTGTCCTTGGCTTTCATTGAAGTCATTAAGTAAGCAACCTAAACCAACCATGATGAATGGGATGACATTTCTTCCTTACCCCCTTAAGTTCAGTAGACCTATGGAAAAGTGAGTCCTATCCCTGAGTCATTACACATGGTGTATTGCAAGCAGTTCAAGGTATTAAATCTTATGAAGTCAGCTATTAATCTTCTCTTCCCTTAGGTAAATAATGACATCCTGATTATTTTATTTCCTTTGAAAACACAGCTTTTAACTTAGTAAGAAAGTACAATGATATATTCTTGATATATGATTGCTTTCTTTTCATTATATAATTTCCTAGATACTAAACATTCCAAGATACCTAGGGTCTACATTGTTTTATGTTCTTAATATGTGAAATACATTGTCACAAAGGAAACAACAAAACTGCTTGTTCATTAGCAAACACAGCATGTAGGTGGAAACAAAGGGACAGAAACAAGCCCCTAATTATCCCCACTAATTCCTTTTCTTCTTTGGAAAAAGTAGGAAGACCCTGTTTTCCCCTCAGTAATAGGGTCCTTTAGGGCTTCCACTAAGAATATATGTTTCCATATGTCTGTGAGTCAGTATGTGAGCCTGATCACTGTTGTCTAATAAACACAACATGAATTCCCACTAGAAGTCGACTAATGGGTACTTCAAGTGCAATTTTCTGTGAGTGTTAAATGAATAAGTTGAAAACTTCACTGTTGTGAAGCTCCTTTGGTGAACAGGGAACTATTACAAGGAATTCTGGACAAATCTTTATGTAGATTAGAGTCCCATAAAAGAAAAAAATTATGCTATAATACTGCCCCTCCATAGGATAATTTTTATTTTTTTGGATGTAGGATTTTGTTAGCATCCATTCTGAAAGTCCACTATCTCTGAGACTGGTAACTATCCCCCTCCGCCTAGAAATGAAAACTGGCATGTAAATGAGTTTAAAATTTTGGTAATTGTGAATAAGCTTAAAACATAATGGCATATTCTTTGGGGCTCAATAACAGTATATATATATGTGCAGATGGAAGGGAAAGAAAATAAACCGTCTTTACCAAAAACTATGCTTCATTTTAACCAAAATTGTCTTTGTCCATAAAAAGTGCAGGAAATTGAACATGTGATAACGAAGGCTTAATATTTGTGCACTGCTGGAGTGCTTCTGGGTGATTGTATTTTAACAAAAGTTAATGGCCAAGTAATGGAAATAATGAGCTGAGTAAAAATTCAATATGAGTTTGATAAGCATAACATTCTGAATAGAAGTATACTAGAAAAGAAAATCCCCATGGAATGATTCACATCTTAGTACTTCTGAAATGTATTAGTTTTAGTATGCAAATGGACAAGACGGATAAAAGAAACTAAAGGGATATGTGCTGGTGATCTTTAAAAGCAACAGGGAAAATTCTAGACTATCCTTCAAAAACAACAAACAAGAAAGACAGCAAAAAATATCTTTAAAAGATTTCTTTTCTATTCCCATCAACTCTGCAAGTATATTTGACAATCTGCACATGTCTATAATGCTGAGCATGGAACAAGTAAATATCCAGCTTGCTAATATAGAAGCTATAAAGGCACTAAACTAGGTGTAGGTAAGGTTGGTGAGAATGGCCATGCCAGGAATGGATAAGTGGGGTCTGGGTCTCTGATGGAGAAAGAATATCAAGTTAGGGACACAAATTAATGACACAGAACACCAAAAAGACTCCCTTCATCCCAGATAACAATTTAAATGTAAAATATCCTTTTTATTAATTCGTAAGGAAAGAAAAAAGTCGTAAAAATTTCCAAAAATCACTGACAAGATTCAAAGATTCTAAGATTGAAATGAGAACATCATCACTGTCTCCCTCCCCCGCTCCCCATTAGCAGTGGCAATGTTAGCATCACAGGTAACAGTCACTGAACACTGTTAAATGCTATACGTTAGTCAATGCACTTAACATATAAAATTTCTCTCAACTCTCACAACCCAACATGACTCTGGATTTCAATTTTATAAGTAAGGAAATTAACTAATCTGTTGAATCCTCATACTCTACAGGATAAGCAGGTCCACTAAGAATTGGAATTTGACACTGGGTCAAACTGTGACTCAAAATATTAAAGCACTTTGTAAATTATATATTCTATAAACTTATAAGCAGTCATCATCATTAATAATAATTTGCTTTATTGTTAGAGTAGCAGTTCATATCAATTTTGATACAGTTGATTCCTTCTGTGGTAATTCAGTGATCAAAAACAACAAGCTTTGTAGTTTTGTGACTCATACCTTCCAATATAAACTATTTTTTATATTTTTTAAGTATATCATTCTGGGCCAAATGAATAAAATATTTCATAAGCTATAACTATAACATGTTAATAAGATTTATTTTGTAAGTCATGTTATGTTCGAGCTAATACTTAAAAAATTTAAACTACAGAAATATGACTTATGCATTTCTTTAGTAAAATAAATAAACGAAAAAAAAGTTTGTCCTTGAAGACGCCTTACTAAAACAAAACCAAACCTGAACACTTCAGCCAAAATTTGAGAGAGAGCATGCAATGAGTTATTCAGTCTGTTGATAAAATATACGATTGATTATTAACCTTCAGTGGTAACATCACACTTACAGTTTAAATTTCAGTTAACTCTAGATTCATATTGAACTCTTTGAATTTCTGACATGTTTCCAGATGATTAGAATACTTTTTTCTGCAATTAAAATCTCTGATTATTTTTACCATTGCTCTAGACATAATTTTATGCTTTAAAAGTGATATATCTCTTACATTCAAATGTTTCTATTATACATTATTACTTAAACTCATTTTACCCAATATAATATAGATAATATAGATAAATAAAATATATTTGCCCACATAGGAAACTTCTACTTGAAGTTTCTATTTTTACTTTGGAATAGACCCAAAATAGCTGTGAAAATTGTGAAAGAGGAACGTGGCTAATTCATTTAACATTCTTTCCCTGGTTGTTGTAGGTTTGATAAATGCTAAACATATTTGCTACAGATCACATGAATGGTGAAAATATTTTAGTAAAATAAATCATAAATCTATAGTTCCAATGTGAAATACATGACAAACTTTTCAAAGCTCTAACATTTTCTGAAACTTCCCTTTCTATTTAAATTTTATTCCAGTTCTTACCAAGAGGTTGGTATATACTGTAACAGAAAGAAGTGATCTCAAATTTCTATAAGAAAATAAGTTGTAATACTTATTACTTAATCCAATTTTAATAATGTATATTACATACATTAGAAATTAAATTTTAAGATTCCACTCATTTTTAGAGTGTTGTTTACCAACAATCTGTTGGTATAATTCTTTCTAATGTTATTTAAGGCTTTATCTCTTATTTTAATATTTGAATGCTAATGATTTTTATATCCTGCTAGATTATATTCATTTTAAAAGCCAATATAATAACGAATCATATGTCAATAATATTTTTTGCAAGTATGTATTTGAAATTCAATAGTTAAAATTTACCTTGACATTTTGTTATTAAATTAGTTTACAGACCTAAACATGTAGATCAAGGTAGGCAAAATGATAAGTAAATGTGAATTAATCTTTCTTTTACTTGAATAAAAAAAACCACATATTTCATATTTCTGTCTCTGGAAAGGGGCACTTCGATGAGAAGTATGGAAATATGGAAAAAAAAAGTGTTTGAGTTTGGTGCAGCATATTTATCTCACTAACCCTGAGGAATTAGCAGTGTGTAGCAATAGGAACAAGAAAAGTAGGAATTAACAAATTACATTATTTCAATTTCTAGAGATAGAACTGTTATATTTATTTTAATAAAAACTTATAATACTGTTCCTATCTCAATACTTTTGCTTTGACTAGGGAGATGTCATCTACATTTCTAAACTCACAATTATATGTGTATGAACAGGTAATGAGGAACATTCTATGGAGAGCTGAAATAAATAGGACAAGGCCTTGTGCCATGTACAAATATATAACAAAGTAATACGTTTCAAATGGAATGAGTTCCACTGATACAGCATATGTGTTATGATGATATTGTAAAATATTTGATAGATTCAGAAAAAATGATAAGCAAGCAATATGTTATGTTATTATTACTACACATTCTTAAAAATTTCTGCTTTAATCAGGCTGGTGCTAGTTTTTTCCCCGATTTAGATGAATTAAAGTAAACAATTCAATTCTACCATAATACAGCTTAATCACATGCAACACCGATTATTTCTGATTTGCTGCACCCTTTCCACCACCAGCTAAGAACAATTCTTTTAAAATAAGATGCCCAAAATGACCAAATGGCCCTGTTAATCCCATGTGGTCACCCTTTCCAGGCAGCATAGATCCTAGCACCTGAAATAACCCCAATCATTCCACAAGTTATCTCATCAGAGATAGGCAACTTAAATAAGCATTTCTCATATTTGACTGAGAAACTAAAACACTCTAAATAAAAATTACAAATATGTCCTAAAACTCTAAAGTTACTTAATATTTATTCAAACGAATCCCTAATGCTAACAAATTATTTTTAATTATATGCCTACTTAGATCCAAACATATATAAGACAAAATATCAACTTTTTATTCTTATAGATCAAATTAAAAGCAAAACTCAAAAAAAATACATTATTTTAACATAATGGAATGTATTATTTTGTCAAAGCTGAAATCACTATTTATGATATCCATATGGTAATGATTGTAGAGCATGGGATTTTTTGAGCTTGGTGTGTACAGACTGTCATGTGATGATTAAATTCTTTCATCATTTCCCCTCACATACTCCTGTGATATTCTTTGGCTTTAACTGGTAAGGACAACTCTTTACACATTAAATATCCCTTTTCACATTTCTTGTTTGCCCATGACAATGAAAATAATTCGATATTATTTTGCATCAGCATGACTGAAAACAAGAAAGCAAACACAGACACAAATACCATTTGGAAGTGTCCCATCATAAAGTGATTATCCACAAAGTCAGAATATGTTCATATTGCTTTTAATATTAACATTGAAATGAAAATTCAACCCTTAACTATTATCATAGATAAAACTATGGGATCTCAAATCTGCAGACCCAAATGAAGGCCAAAAATAACTAGTTTAATGAAAATGCTTGAAGAAATTCAGAACCTGAAATTCCCAATTGGTGTGGAAATACTGAGACAAAGATTTGATCATGTTTAAATAAAACTTTGGTTTCTTTTTTAATCACTCTGTAGACAAAATTATATTTCAATCATTTCATGAAACATATATATGTATATATAAAACATACACCACAGCTTTTTCTTATGTGCTTTTTTTGTATCACCTTCAAAAACAACTGATGTTAAGAGCTTGAATCTGAAATAGATTTCTAACCTTTTGTTCTCTCTAACAGCTTTGTCTCCCTTCTTCCAAGAGATAGTTGGTTTTGGAGAGCCTTGGGGTTTACACTCTATGACGACTTCTCGGCCTTTGGTAACAATGATTGTTTTCTTCAGTTGATTTGGTGCAAAAGTAGGAGCTGAAGCTATTAAAAAGAAAATGTTAGTTTTACCAGAAACAATGACAAAGATATAATGGATGATTCATTAAGATTTTGTAATTTCTTATTCTTGGCTACATTTCTAATAAAATCATAAGATATCTCTGTGCATATAATACACTATCTCAAAATTGAATTTATTAATAGATATATGACTGACCTTTCCATTAGAAAGTCATGATTTCATACATTGGGGGTTCACAGACAAAGGCTGTTTCAAAATTAGCATGTTTTAATTATGATTATCAACTTTAATTGTGTAAGACTAGTGAGTAACTTTGGCAAAAGGGGAAAGGGCAAACCAAGGAATTATGTTTTGTACTTCTCTTGAAAAATTGGAATTATTTGTGGAGCAGACGCCCTGTGTCATCCTTTTCCTATCTATGAGTCTTAATGCATATTTTATTTAATATTGTACAAAACTGAATATAGTTTTTTAAAGAAAAATACTTTTAAAAATAAAATCATTTAAACTTCAGAAAACTTATTTCATTGGTTGCATTTATTCAATAGAAATGATCATTCATTAACACTGAAGTTGTCTTATTTTAATTTATACTTTTGAATATAAAACAGAATCTGAAATATGTATTTATACATCTGTTGTATCTGAGATATTCATGTACATTTATATGACAGTATCATGGATTTTTCATAATTATAGCATTGTAGTCATATGAAACAACAACATTAAATAAGATTAAATGTAATTGTGATGGGTTAAGAAAAGTAAATAAATTTAAGGGGGAATGGAGGTAACATTTCTGGCTGTTTATTGGGAATAGATCTTACAAAAGGAAAAATTTTAAATATATCTAGTGAACAAGAAAAGAACACATTTGAGCATGTTTCTGAGTAAATTGTGAACAAGGTGAAGGCTGCAACTTTTAAATTCAGAAACACTGTCCTGTAAACTGATAGGAAAATGAATTAATATTGCTTCGTTAGGATGTAGGAGACTGAAAGGTGGACTCCTGTATCTATTTTGGATGAAATTGTTGCAACACAGAGTAATTTCAAGTAAATATCTTACTAGTTCAACTCACTGATTTACAATGTATTACATTTAGCAGATAGGTAAATGGTAAATTCCCAGATTCCTGATATCTTGGAATTAGCGTGTATTGGGAACCTAAGCGAAGACTAGGAAGCATGGGTTCATGCGAACTTTGGGGAGATAGTGAATTAAGACCATTTGAGTATCTCTCTTCATATTATAGACATCCAGAACCAAATTTTAGGACATCATCAAAGTAAAAGTAAAATTAATTCTAGTGGTCCAAATAGCCTTGATCTGGTTAACCTATTTAAGAGGAATAAATATTTCCTATAGTATTTAAATAGTGAAATATTGTTAGTGTCCTGGTCACATTCTAATCGAAGTATAACCTTATGAGACTGCAGGGACTGGTCTCAGGAAAGTTTCTTCCATTATTCAAGAATGATAATTGTTGGAGCTCCAAGTGGGAAGGTGATTAACCTTGGAGTCTTGCCTGGTAGGGATCACAACCCTACTGGTAGGTAGGAAATACTGGGAAAAGACTAAGCATTGCTATAGAAGCTGAAAATCCACATTCTGATCCCCTATTTTAAAGCAGTCTTTCTTGAAAGTTAACAGACCTTTCTAACATTAAAGTAATATTGTGTAAAAAGAAAAGACTGCATAAACCTTCTAAGATTAAAGCTAAAGTTAAAAAATTTTATATAAAAATTCCTGGAAAAAATATTCATAACATAAGCTTGTCCTAAGACTTAAAAAACATTAAAACTGAAATAAATATATATCAACAAGACATAGAATTTCTTTTCAAGCCATAAATAGGCTTCTATAATCATATTATAAAACCTCACTTAGTAAGAATTAGAGCATGAAAAGAAGCAAGACTTTTTCTTATTTATTTAGAAATTGCATACCTAGAATTTTCAACTCAGCACTTGCATAAATGGCTCCATATTTATTTTCTGCCAAACACTGATACATTCCAGCATCTGATTGATTCACAGTGTGGATCATCAACACTCCATTAACCATCTCGACCCTACTCTGTAATGGAATACAAAAATTTAGATAAATAAAAGTGAGCAAATCATGCAATTTACAGTTACTTTCTCCTAAAACAAGGAAAAAAAGTATTCCAATTAATGCAGTTGAACAATATTTGACAACTGAGAAACACAAACTTGCTGTTCATTATTACTGACATGTTTCATAAATTATAATGAAATTTTGTACAGAAAAATGTATAACAATATTTTCTGACAGTTTTTCTTAAGAGATTTACTGTCAGTTTTTTTTAACTGATCTCTTATTGTTGGTGTTCTTCTTGAGCTTATAAAGCATTCAGCAAACAATGCTTTTACTTGGATTCATTTTACAAAGGAGAAGCAGGGTTGCACATGATAGAAAGGATCTAGGTTGTCAATAAATGGGATCAGTATTAAAAAATAACCCAGGTTATAACAAGAATCTCTTTACTATATTGATTTATCAGAAGTTTGCCTTTTCTCTAGCTTCTCAGCAAACACAACAATCTGCCCTGCAACTGAATTGTTTATAAAATTATCAATCAGAAAATGTAAACTTCATTATTAGTTGAAATGATACATAAGACAAAAATTTGAGCATGTGCAAATTGAGGTAAACTGAGGCTAAGAGCATATTTTAAAGATACATTTAAATTTTTAAATGTTAAACAACTAGGTGTTTTGTCTACTTAATGTCTAGCAAATCATTCTTTTAGTTTTAGGGAGAAGTATATGACTGTCTATCAATAGAGATGTCAAGTATTTTGACATCATTTTCAAAATAAATACATTCACTTAGCTGACATCATATCTGCCAGTGTAACTCATTTTACATGGATGCTGGGAATAGAAAACAACATAGCATAAACCTTCTCAAAGTATATCTGGTATCCTTGGGAAGATGAGAGAAATAATCAATCACTGTTTCAGGTTTTTCATTTAATGCACAGTTTTCTTTAACAGCTTTATAGTTTCTGTGTCTTTCTATGTAATCGCATGTTGTCTTGATCTAACTTTCTTTTAGAATAAGGGAATGCTAGAGCTGGATGCAACTGTGGGGATGATCTTATCCAATCTCTTCACTTTCCAAAGGTAAATGACAGACAAAAGGCACCTTGAAAATGGCAGAAACAATGCAGAATTGATTTGGAATTTCAACTTTATACATTTTCCCTCTGTTTTGGAAATAAATAATGAACTATTTCCCCTCTGCCTTTCTTTCTGCAAATGCCACAGCAGGAGTAGGGATTAATTAAAATTATCATTATTCTGAAATTAGTTAATAATTGATTTGCTTAAAGATCCAGTACATACTGTTTTTAAAAAAATGCATCATGTTAACTAAAAAGATACTTAATTTTCTGTGTAGCAGGATGTCACAGAGAGAAACTTACACAGGACATAAGAAACAAGGTTTCTATGCCAATTTCATCTTTACTTCCAAAGGTTAACACCATCATGTGCAAAGTTATAGCAACAGGATGGATGTCTAAGACAGCTAGAAATGAAAATGATTCAAAATCATTGATATTTTCCCATGGATTCCTATGGATAAAAGAAAATCAAAAGTCAATGCATTGCTCAAAAAAGTAATGAGTTGAATAAAATAAAAAGAAAATTGTGTTTATGTATTTGTGATATTTATCATTCCATATATATTATAAGGCATAAGTAAGCAATGACGTTCAATCAGACTAAAAGAGGATAGTTTGTTCTGTGTGAAATCCTGCTGAAATTACAGTAGAACTACTTAATTGTTAGTAATAGTACCTGAGGCAAGAGGGGTACTCCATTTTTCAGCCAACGGTATGTGGGTCTGGGTTTTCCAGTAGCCTTACATTCCCATCGGAGAGGGCTTCCGCTGTCTAACTGAGTATCATTCAACTTTTCTACCCAGTGTGGGTAAGCTATGAGAGTGAAATATTAAAGAAGGTGATTTCATTTTTCAAACACTTTACCAAATTTGAAATACATATTAATTTCATTAACTTTTTATCAATTTTCATAGCTATTAGAAGAATAGTATTACATCACACATAGAACTCTATTTTCCTTGTGAAAAATACAGCAGTAAAGATGTTCAATAATTTAAAGAAACTTTGTAAACTAAGTGACATGTAACACTGTTTTTATCCACTATAGTATATAGCTAGATAACCCCCTCAAGCACCCAATATAGTTAGCAGTTGGTCAGATAACGTTATTAGAAGCATTGCTTTTCTTACATATTGAAGCAGTATTAGCACTGATTGAAGTAATACAGTATGTCCACTTACTGATAAACTGCTCCATTATTATTTTCTACTGAATGGCTTGGGAACAGTAACTTGAAATTAAAATTTTACTTCATGTAATTTGTTTTCTCTATTCACTGGTCTCCTTCAAATATATATTTTAAAGGCCTTTTTTAAAATTACAAAAAAGAAAAAATTCCTTTATCAAATAAAATAATATGGTCATTATACGAAATCTCTAAGATACAGGTTTTTCCTCCAAGGACAGATTAAAATAAAAATAATGAAAATAAGAGACTGTCCACAAATATTGTTGAGACAGTTAAAGCAATAAATGTCAAAAATTTTTTGAAGTGAATTGGTTATCTCTAACCAATTTTGGGCATGAAATTATAAATATATCACATCATGCTATGAGAACTTTGATCATTCACTCATTCATTCATCTCACACTGTTAAGTCTTTGCTCAATCTTCAGATATTAGGGATACAGAGATACCTAAGTCCTACATTTAAAGAGTTTATACTATGGTAGAGGGAGTCTAAAGATAATATAAAGGGAAAAGATAGTATATGAAAAGGAAGAAGATATACCAAAGGAAAATACACATGAACTGTGTATTCTAAAAACTGTAGTTCTAAAGGGATAAGAAATGCCCCAAATTTAAGCCAGTTTAGAGGGAAGGAGAAAGAGAAAGAACTCTCATTTTTAAATGCTAGTCCTAGACTAAACTATTCTACTAACCCTGAGCTAAATTATTATTTAATCATTATAACATTGATCCTAAAAGCAAATATATTTCATTTTATGAAGCAAGAAATGATTTCAGAGATAGGGTAAAGAAATTTACCCAAACTCACACAGTTAGCAGGGGTTAGAAACCACTTTTAATATCAGACATTTCTACCATTCCACTCTGACAGATTGAAAAAAGAACTATATCATTGACTTTATTCATAGTGTGTTTTACCTTATGCTGTCTCTGAGTTTGTTTTCGTTGCTCATTGGTTCCCCATCGAAAGAGATGGGTCTTTTAGAGCCTATCTTGGCGTAGTCAGGATTTGTAAGTCTTTGCATATATCCTGTGATTCAATTTATAAGTGTAGAACTGGTTCTTCAAAAATCTTACCTAGGTGAACTTCACATTTTGATCCTGACTTTTGTGTCTGACTTCTGAAATCAGTCTCTGTAGTTACACATCATATATGCTAAAAACATTGATAGAAATGGTGATACACAGAAGTAGTATTAACCTATATTTTAAAATTGGACTTTCTCTAAATTTTCTACTCTACTTTGCCAGACTACTTTATACCTTGCACCACTCCTATAATTCAAGTAGAAGAGTTAATCCATGTAGAAGAGTCTCCTAAGCACACACTTCATCCTCAAAGCGTTTACTCCATGTAGAATGTTACACTTTTTGTTTCTATGCATAATTCATGGTTTTGTCTAAATCACATATGGTTTATTAATCCTAACCTTCTACGGGAGTCATGTGCATCTTCTTTGGAGATCTAGAGTTTTTTTTTCACTTGGAAAGTAATAGTGTAGTAGCTTGTTACACCCCTCTTCTGTTGTTGAACAAAGCTGTCAATGAATATCTAGTTTGATACCATACCTCAGCAAGATAGTGAGATGCCTGAAGCAGAATTAACGTGACATATTTATAATTTAGAAACAACACTGACTGACATATAATAGTTAATTAAAAATATTGGTTAGTTATATTTGATATGTTTTTAGTGTAATAAGCTAGTACTAGCATATGCAGATTGCAGGAGTTAAAAAGAAACTGAGTAAAGTTCTTAAAAATTACAAAATGAAACAGAAAGAACAATTATGATAAACACAGACTGTATAATCTGGAAAAGGAAAATAAAAACCTAAAAATTTAAATAATATTTCTTTAAACACATTTGAAATTACTCTATAAAATGGCTTTAGTTTCTTGATTTCACAATGAATTTGTCATAGGAATTAACAAGTAATCAATGACATTAAAATGAATTAATTCCAATTTTTCTTTTTTCTTCAAATATTTATTGAATACCACAAATTGTTACAATATTTAGCACTGAAACATGATAAATATGGATAATGTCTACTTGATGTCATCTCAAAATCTAATGGATGAGACAGATTTGCAATTAAAATATTATTCAGTTTCATTCTACAAATGCAATGGCCTGATTCACTGCTCCCAGATTAAAAAATAAATAGCTAGTATCTTCTTTTGTCTAGTTTTTATCAGATCAGCTATTTTAGGGTGTGGAAAAATTGAAGAGACAACTGGTACTTTAAACCTAGAAGTTCACAAGAAACTTCATATTCCCAATTACTTGTAAAACATTTTAGCTCCAGATCAGTCTCTAGGTTATACTTTTTAAAATACTAAACAGATGTGCATAAAAACTCCTACTTATTATCTTTTGTCATTCGAAATTCTGCAAATTATTGAGTAAAGGCTAATTTTATTGGCTTCTTTCATTGCTTCTGTACTCTGAAGTGTTGAAGTGTCAAGGTATTTTATTCACATAGACCATCTTCAGTATCAGAATTCTAACATGTGGGCCACTGACAGGCAACATGGTATATTAAAATGATGATAAAGTTGGGGATGAATGTGGGTTAAAATCCAGGTGCTACCATGCTCTTGCTCTGTTATGTAAGTAGGACTGAGTTAACTTTAATGAGTCTCATCTGTAATCTTTAGTTATTTCAGTAGGCTACTATGGTGATTAAATATAACAATAATTGGTTATTGTTCACCCTAAGTCCATTGCCCATGGATTAACTAGAACTTCAAGAGTATAAATTGTGAAAAAATATATGTGTAGTACCATTTTCATAACAACATAATTCAAGAAGAAAATTTATCCAGAGACATATGGTTGAAATTTTTTCATATGTATAACATTAATCTATATTTTATGTTACTATCTATGGTAAATATTTAATATATTTTAATAACTAAAATATATTTAAAATTTACACCTAATATGTGTAACTTTGAAGGAAAGAAATACAGACATTGAGAACTAATGGAAGGTATTTTAATACTAAACAGTTTTTACTAACATTACTACAAATTAGCAAGTAGGAATTAACTGTTCTCCATCCCATTCTCATTTTATATCTTAGCTCAGGTCCTCAACTGGGGATTGAATTCTGTTGTCATTGACAGTTTTATAGTGGAAGCTGGTTCTACTGCTATTGTTAATGGGACTTTGGGTATAAGATTCTTAACTACTATCAGCCTTAGTTTTCCCATTTCTCAAGTGCAATACTAATTCCTAAGGGTTATTGTGAATCAATGTATGTAAAATACCTAGTAGAACAGTAGTGTCTAAAACATAAGATTTTGGCAACTATTTGTGCCCTTCATTAATTCTTTAATTTCTCCTGACTTTCATTTAATCTTTAAGTTACCTTAAAGAATGGCTTGCATATCTTAGCATTAATCTTCATGATAGCTTAGAGTTATAATAAAAATTATCCACTGTGCATTAATTATCATACTTAGTGCTGGAAAGAAATGTATGTAAAATAAAACAAAATTATCTTGAAAAAGCTCATGAAAAAATTGAAGTTACTTGAATCCATAAATATTTATGAGAATACAAAGATTATACAAAAGTAAGAAAATTTATAACACTAAACTGAAAATAAAACTATATTCTTATTGAATAATTAGTGTGATGTAATTTACTTCTAAATTTGGTGATTTTTCAATTATACTTTGTTATTGATGTATAATTTTTTTTGTAATTAAAGAACAATCTATGTGTTTTCAAATATTTTATAAGAAACATTATTTGCTTTTTAAGCATCCTGATAACAGAATTATTTTAGCACATCTATTTCTAGTCTAAATATTAAAATACAAAATTCAAAGATAATAATTACAGAATTTTACTTTACAGGATGAAAATTACTAGTTGGTGGATTTTGTTAAGTGAATAGATCATACATCTCTATGAAATCATATTTTTCTGTACACAAAATACTTCCCATTATAACTCTTTCAATATAAAACTGCTTAAGATTATTTAAACTGTCTTTCTACCTTCTTCTGTTTTTCAGTTTTTTCCTCCTTTTTTCCTTATTGTTCAATATTTTTCTTTTTTTTTTTTTTGATTGAGAACTTTAACATGAAAGATTCATTTATACTGGGAATATAAAGACTGATAATTTTGTGTGACTAGTTAAAAACCGGTCCTTTTGATTAATCATCAAAAAACAGAAGAGAGACATGATCAAAAGAATTATCTAATCCATAGAACATTATAAACAAAATAAATATAAGTATGCAGTTCATTCTAAGGTTCAAATTACTTCTAAAATTTGTTTTAAATTTTGGCAGTTATTTTTTACCTCTGATGGCTATTACTTTTCAAGAATATTTTCTATTAGACATGTAAGTTTACCTTAAATTTTATTAGCTACTACGGCACTCTTAACTTTTTTTTTATCACTCATTGTATTATGTTTATAACAGTTCTGAGTAATAAACAATAAAATATGTGGTTTAAATTTATGCCTACCACTTATATTATGTTTTCAGTCTAGCAACTGGACCTACAAAACTTTATATTTTCAAGAAGAAGTGAAATACAGGCAAATACCTGTTTTCAGTACTTTACAAATATTGCCCATTTAAATAGAAAGGATAAGTCTCTACTTATTCCAGAAGGTAAATTTCAGGATAAAAAAACTTCCAATTAAGAATTCATCCTATTGAGAGAAGGTTCTAAATTCAAATCATGGTTAGAATGGAATAATCACACATCATGCTCTTCAACAACTATTGCCAGTCGGGTGGAAATATTAGCTGAGTTACTGTCTACATTTAACAGGCCCATTTGATGGGGAAGGAAAATGTCCTTATGTCAAGCACAAGAACACACTTTTAAAAGTACAAAAGTTAGGTGAATATGTAAGAATCTATATACTTCTGGAAGAGAAATAGGGCACTGTTCATAATTACCCCAGTGGAATAGACATAAACTCTTTCTTTCTGGAGAACTTTCCAGGGCAAAATAAGAGCATGGTTACAGTGAAAGGGTAAATTCTTTCAAGATACCTTACCAAATAGTTAGAAATATATGCCAAGTAACTAGTTGACCCAATGTCTTTTTCCTAGGCAATAATCTTGATTATTTTCTATTCAAAGTGATGCATGCTTTGGGAAGGTTTGCCCTTACTCAGGGGGCCTAGGGTGCACATCTAGTTGTGCCTGGTGAGCAGCACCCACAGATTGTTTGTTCTCACCAGTAGGTATACCAGTAATTTTGTGTGGATGCATTTTTTTTTTTAACTTTCCTAACAACCATTATTGCCTATGGATTAAGTAGCCAGGTTGCGAAGGGTGGTTTGGAAAACCTGCTGCCCGGGATTATATAATCAAATTCTTATTTAGGTGCAAGGTCCTTCTTCGTGGCACAGAGAGATCCTGGGCTTTCTCTAATTGCCATAAGAGTAACTGGTACTCCGTAAGAGTTTTGTGATTTTTAGTAGTAAAGTTCTGGTTGAGCACTTGGCTTTCAATATCAGGTTTTTATCTGTAAAGAGGGAATACTAAGACTTCACATTATTGCTGTTAGTATTCAGAGACAATGTAGTGAATGTTAATTACTGTTCAGGACACCTTTTTCTATGACTAGAGAGTGGACTTAATGATTTAGGAACTGTGAACATTTTGCTTTGTGAATTGTATTCAAATTTAATACCATAACCTAAAAATAATCAAACCAGGACTGATACTTCAATCATACAAACTTGAGTGATTCAATATTCCTTTCTTCCTTGATGTTTTCCCTTGTTTAGCCTTGAAGGTACAAATCTTCTGTAAAGCTTTCCTTGATTCATTCGATTAGACTGGAATAGACTTTACACTCCCAGAGTCCTTTGCACAGGCCTTTATCACAGCATGTGGCACACTCGGCTCTGTGGGAATGCGGGCTTTCTTTTCATCTAATCCAATGGACCAGGAATTCCTTCAAAGCTCTATTGAAGGCATGTAGAGCAGTAATATGTACTTAATAAACATTAATTGAATCAATGAATGAGTGAATAAAATGTGCAGTCAATTCGTTTGAAGTGTACAATTCCTGCAGGAGTTGTTAGAGATAAGGAAAGAAAAGCAGGTTGAGTTCAGATATTAATATTTCAAAATACTCCTTAAGAGTCCATGTCAAGAACATTAAGTTTTTAGGGGAACCAATCTTGGACTGCAGAAGCAATCAGTTGTTGGCAATATTTGCTGAATAGTGAACGCAATTTGGATAATTTCACATCAGAAACATCTGCATTTGCTTATATCAATGTTCTGAATTACTATATTCCTGACTTTTCATATGTCCTCATCTGGGAAATAGTACTTCTATCACCTATTATTTATAAAATATATTATAAAAGCAAATATTAAAAGTAAATGTAAGTTGTGATTCTTAGAAATAAAGATGAAATTAGAGGTATATTTGGAGTAGTTTTCCCCAATCCTTAAAATCTGCTTGACAGTTGGTATTTTGGGGTAATATAAGCATTTGTAAGTGTAAAGCTATTAATCATACAGATGTATGAATTTAGACTAGAGGTCAGCAATTTTTATTCTGTAAAAAAACAGATTGCAAATACTTTATATTTTGCAAGTCAGCTTGTCTCTTTTTCAGTGGCTTAATTCTGCCACAGAAGTGCAAAAGCTGACACACGCTATAGATAGACAAATGGGTGTGGCTGTGTTCCAATATAATTTTATTTACAAAAGAAGACAGGTGACAGAATTTGCTTTCTGGGCAATACAGTGCCACTCCTGATTCAGGCTAAGGGCAAGAATAAGTTAAAACAGGTTACGAGATTTTTAAATTAACAGAGAATGATTTTGGTGTGAGAAAAAAGATATCTTTAAGGATCTTAACTATATTGTACAAAAATATTCCCCATTTATTTTTAATTTAGAGCATTTTCTATGCATAGGGTAATTTTACGTGATGCATTACCATGCAAAATAAGTCTGACTGTAAATTATTACTTGTTTTTTATTGCACCTAATAAACGATATTTAGTTCAAATTAACTTGCATCATCAGTTTGACTCGGGACTAGAGCATAATGCGTGGCTGAGAACACTTACTGTATACTTGTAATTGTCCACGAAAGGAATTTTTCCCACGTGAGTTTTCTGCTCTGCACTCAAATATGCCTGCATCATCCAGCTGCACGTTGGGTATTTCCAGCACTGCCTGAGATTTCCGCAGACGTGCCTTACTAGGAATATAACCATTAACCTTCATCCATGTGATTGTTGGAACTGGGCTATAATAAGGAGCAAAAATATTGTTAATACATTTTCCACTATTAGGAACAGAGATTCTGTTATCTGGTGATTTAAGCACTTAATAGGCTGAGTGCAATAAAATGAAATCACAATTAAGGGCCATGTGCTGGTTGATATATTTCACTTGGCATGTGAATCATCTGGTTAGTTGGATTACAAGAAAGATGGTTTCCTTTCTTTCATACTTCAGGAAGGCAATTAAGAGACAACATTTTACATGTTTTAAAACATTATACTTTATTTTTCTCATTTTCTCACAATACTTTGAAGATTGTTTTTGTCATATAATTTGTTCTCACATACCTGAGTCTGTTTCAAGCTTCTTAGTCCTGTTCCACTGATTTTATTACTATATCTATATTTAATGAACTTAATGCTCCGAATCCCATCTACTTTTTCTATTTGATTTCTCACTACTTCCTTCCATATCTCCTGACCCAGAAACGTATTTCTATGTGTTTCCAATCATCTCTGCTAAAATCCTACTAATCCTTTGGGATCTGTCCTAAATGCCTCCTCTTCAGCAGTCTTTCTTGATTTGCTTGATCTGCTGGTCTGCTTTGTTTTCTTTAAATAACGAAGTGCTTTGTGTATGCTATTCCTTTCTCTTATATTCTAATTGCTAAGAGTAGACTATTTCCCCAACAGTTTTTCTTATAGGAGTGATAGCAGTGTTCACTATCATAAACAATATTATTACAGCCTAGTATATTTGTGAACATCTTTCTGATTTGTCCCCTTGGAATATAATACATAATTGAAATTACTGGATTAAATAGTTGACAAGTTTTTCTTGTTTGTTTAGGTACATGTATTCAACATACAAGAAGATGTAACTTTTCATGTTTGATAACCTATTTGTTGGCATGACCTATTTATCAGAATTGATATGTGAATTTTAAAATTTAAGTTTCTGTCATCTATAGTCAAAGGTGTTATATGTCAGATTTTGTGTTTATTTCTTAGTGAGTTGTTTGGTCGACAAGCTAGCTTTGACAGATTTGATATCATAGTGATAGATAATAACTTGCTAACCATGACAGACTATTCCTATATAATGTCAGCTTAAATAGTAAGGGAATCATTTGTCCCTTAAAAAGATAATAAAACTTTAATCACCTGAGTCTGCTACCATCAATGGAGTTAATTTTTGACAGTGTTTTCAATTCTACCTGTTTTCCTTAACTGAATTATATTAAATTTCTGCATCGCTTTGGCAATTCTCTAGAAAGTCAAATATATACATATATGTATACATATTTACTTATAAATATATCATATATACATACATATGTATACACACATGCACACACACATACATAGAAAAGACAGGGCAGGAATGATATATGGGAATATATGGAAAGAAGACAGGAATGAAGGCAAGAAGGCAAGCAGGCAAGCAGGCAGGCAGGCAGAGAGAAATGTGGAAGAAAAAGAACCATTTTTATTAATTTATTTAGTTCATTTTGTTTATTCCCCTCGGCCCCAGGTTGTGAACAGGGTTCTTGGGTTTCATGCAGACCACACTGCTGCAACCACAGAATTAACACCTGAATCATCAGGACACACTTTGAAAATTAATTATTTCATTGATAATTTCAGTTGTGATTTTTATACATTGTAGCTGATTTAAAGTTTTGAAAATTCCTCACTTGTGAGTATTGAAATGTGGATTCCATTGCATACTCCTTGGGTATAAAAGTGACTCTGCAACCACAAGTTATTTAACATTTCATTTCCTCAGTTCCCTCAAACGTAAAACAAGGTGCCAGCATGACTACCTGCTTTAGGGAGTAATTGTGAACATTAGATTTAAAACAGTTGGAAAAGAACAAGAAAGCAAAACAATAAAACCCATGTGTATCATGACTTCTTTCCCTCAGTATAAAAAGACAAATTTCATTTCTATTGTTGTGTGGTATCACTGTTTCATTCCTTTTAATTACTGAGTAGTATTCTCTTACTAAGATTGACATAATTAGTTTATCCAATCATGTGTTGACTCAACATTGGATGTTTGTTTTGTTTTTAGTTTCAAGCCATTATGAATATAATAATTTTCTACATTGATTTGCAAGTTTTTTTTTATTGTGGACACTTATTTTCTCTTTTTCTGGAAAGCTTCTGGATTATATGATAAAATAAATGCTTAACTGTGTAAGAAACTAACAGACTAATTTCCAATTCTTATTTTATACTTCTACCAGTAATATATGAAAATTCCTGCTAGTAAACATTGAAAAACATCCTGAATGTAGTGTCAGTGTTTTAAATTTTATTCAACATAGATGTCCATGTGTTGCAGCACCACTTGTTCAAAATATTACTCTTTCCCCTTTGCATTTCTGGTATTTTTGTGATAAATGAATTAGGCTTATAAATCTTGGCCTATTTCTGAACTCTTCTGTTCCATTAATCTATAAGCTTATTTTTTTAGGACTGTTTTATTCCCCGCCTTATTTAATTATGATTACTTTTAGAGTAAATTTTGAAAGTATGAAATCATTCAATTTTTTTTTCAAGCAAACTATTTTGGTTATTTTGTGTTCTTTGAATTTTAATGCAAATTTCAGAAGTAGCTTGCTAATTCTGATTAAAATAACATCTCCCCTTCCCCCACAATCCCATGGAATTTTGACTGGATTGTACTGAATTTGTTCATCAAATTGGGAAGAATTGACACAAGAAAACTATTGTCTAATCCATGAAGATAATACATCTACTCACTTGTTTAGAATTTCTCTTTTTTCAGTAATGTTATGGGATTTCTCAGTATATAGGTCTTATGCGTATTTTATTTCATCACTAAATATTAATGAATAATTTTTGTACATTCCTTTAGTTTGCATAAATATGTATGACATCTTCTGAGACATATTTACTACTTCTTTTCCCATCTCTAATTTATTTTGTGCGTTATACTCTAACAGAAGTGATGAGAAGAAAAAAGGGAGAACCATTTCAGTTGTTTACCAATTGGTATAATGTTGGATTACTTTTTGTAGATGCCCTCATTTTGATTCAGAAAGCCTCCTACATCATCGATAATTTTATTATGCATATTTAATTTTATCATATGCTTTTCTCACATTTACTAAATGAATGTAAGGTTCTTATCTTTTATTCTCCATTTTACAAATTACATTGGTTTTAAATAATAAAGCCAGCTATGCATTCTTGAGTTAAACTTCACCTAGTCTTGGTGTATAATTTCTTCTTTATGTACTGATGTTTCCTCTCCCATGCTTGTTATTGGTAACTTGAATTTCCTCTCCTCCTTTTAATATTTATTCATTTTATTGATATTTGCTAGAAACCATATTTGAATTTCATTTCGTTCTTCCTTGTTTGTCCATATTCAATTTCATTAATTTCTCTATTTAATCTGATTTGTCTTCTATTAACATTGATTTTAAATTGATATTGTCTAGTTGCCTAAGGCAAAAGTTTAGATCACTGATTTTTAAGTGTTCTCTTTTTAAAAATATAAATTTGCATGTAAGCAGTGTTATAACTGTATCACAAACATGTTGTTTGTCTTCTCATTATTACATTCTAAATATTTCCTAATTTACTTTGTGATTTCTTCTTTCACCATTTTAGTAGTGCTTTAAACTTCTATATTTGGTGACTTTTCAAGTGTCCCGTATTATCGATCTACATATACATATATACACATATTCTGTACATTTCAATCTTTCTGTAAAGAGTGCTACTAGCTTTATAGTCCAGCCTCTAATTTTCTAAATGAATGTTTTATGTACAAATTAAAACAAAAGTATACGCTGTATTTGGTGGTCGTATTGGTCTTTAAATATCAATTAGGAAGAGTCAGTTTATATTTATGTATTCTTTACTAATTTAATGTTGTTATTATAACTGAAGAATTACTAGAGAAAAATACAACTTTAAAAATTTTCTGTCCTGCTGTTCTGTGATTAATAATTTTACTGAATAACTATTAAAAGCTCCAATTATAATTACGATTTTTTTCAATTTCTCCTTCAAATGCTATCATATTGTGCTTACTGTATTTGTAAAGTTCTGTTATTAGGTTTCTATACATTTTGGATTTTAAATGTCTTCTTGGCATATTGACTTTTTACCTTTTTATTATGAAATGTGCATCTTTATCATAGGTAATGTTCCTTATGCTGAAGTAAACTTTGAGCCACATGAAGACAAATATCTAAACTTTCATATAAATACTCTTTGTATAATTTGTCTTTTTTCTCATCCTTTTGTTTTTCACACACACATATATAAAACAAATATATGCTTGGTTGTTTTATTTTTACATTTAAATTGGGATTCTTGCAGATAGCATATTACTCTTTTTAGGTTCTTAAATTGATATTGCTTTTTTATTCAGTCTGACAATGCTTACTTTGTGTTTTAGTGAATTAACATTATGCGCAATTATTTGTGGTTTGGTTTAAGTCTAAGTTCAAATTTTATTATTAGATTCCTCTCTTGTCAATTCTTTTTAGCTTATTTAACTACCTTATTATCTATATGCTAGTGCTTTTATTTAGTATTTCTTTGAAAGTTTCCATTGGTTTACTAGCTATTGCACTTTGTTCATTTTATGTGAATATAGTTGTTTTAAGGTTTGCAATATGGATCTCACAAAATTATCTTTTCTTCTGCAATGTCTAGTATGTTCAAGTAAAATTTCTTTTTAGTCATTTTTTTAAATTTCAAAATTCTGTATTTAAAATTGTTTCCACATTTCTTTTGGTTATGATGTTTTCCTTTAAATAACTGAACATATTTATAAGAACTATTTGAATGTACATTTATGATAATTTATCATTTCTGATATTTTTGCTGACTTATTTTATTCCTGTTTATAGCCCACAACTTCATTTTTCTTTCTTCTTTTTTGGGTTCTTCACCTTTGCAATAAATTGTCTTGTACCTGTATTTTGCTTTTGTACCTTAATGATTGGTGAATTTTGCTCTTGTATGAAGCTGATTTACTTGTATTCAGCTCATTCCTTCTGAAGCTTGTTTGCTATCTTAGGAAGAGTTCAGAGTAGCCTTTCTTTTAGGGCTCAATTATCATTATTATTATCTTAAGGCCTGATACATGTTAGGGTTTCCATGAATGTTCCACCTCTTCAGATAAGTTTTATTGCTCTGGAATTTGAATTGCTTCTGAACCTGTATAATATCTAGTAATTTTTTTCAACTACCTGGTGCTTTTCATCTTTGCCAATAGTTTTCTTAAGATGTGAAGTCTTAGTTTATGCATACACAATGAACTTTATCATCATATACTCTTTAGATCCCAATGCAAATTTAAGGAAATCATTCTATCATAGTGCTCCCTATTATTCTTCTGTATCAACTCCAGTCAATCCAGCCTCTCTGCTCTCCCCTCTCCATCTTTTAAATTAACTGAGACAAGTGTGCTCTTCTTGGGTGTCCTTTTTCTGGATCAGTTTATGGTATTTGTATTGGCAGAAAGCTGGAATAATGGTCCACTTCACTCACTTTGTTTTCATCATCTGGAGGATTATATTAGTGAACTGTCTGTTAACCAATTGGTGAAAATATTTGTTCCCTATAGTCTGTCCACATTTGAGTTGTTTAAATTGAGGCTGAATGTGATAGCAATCTCTCTTCTATGCTTGGTAGTCTAGGTCCAAATTTACTTTTTATTTTTTAAAGGAAAGATGAAGGCAGGAATGAAGGTGAAGAGGTAAGCAGGCAAGAAGAGAGGAGGAAAAATCATATTTCATTTATTTTTATCTTAGTTGTACATCTTAGTTGTTCCCCCCAGTCCTGGGACGTGAACTCAGGTTCTTGGGATATATGTGGATTGCACTCAGCCAGAATCAGCAGGCCTAACTGTTACTCCACCAGGGTGAGCCCTAAATTTGTTTCGAAAGAGAAAAAAATTACTTATTTTACAATTCAATCCCATTAATAAAGGAACAGATATACACTTTTAATGTGTTAACACATTACAGTCCTATTTATTAGATAAACTACAAATATCTTCAACACCACAGAATATTCTAAGAAACAAAACTCGAGGAAACAAAGCATATCACAGATGACTCTATATGATTTAAGCATCGTTCAAAAATCAATAAAAGAGAGCCTATACTTAGAGATATGTCCCATATTTCATAAAATATATATTTAAAGGAAAGGTGTAGACAGGAATGAAGAAGAGTGTAGGCAGAAGGCAAGCAGGCCGTGAGAGTAGGAAGAAGCTCTTACTTCTTGTTTTCTTGTTCATTTTTCAGTTATTTTCCCCGTAGTTGGGACATGAACCCTTTCTTTGGGATGTATGTGGACTGCACACAACCTCTATTCCACCAGCGTGCAATCATAAAGTAATTTTGTCAAAACAAGTCACAAGGATGTTAAATACATGCTTCAGATTAGTGGTTCCTCATGGTGAAAGACAGACAGGATTGGAGAAAACCATACAATGACTTCAGAATTATTGTTTTCTTGGTACTGTTTTGGTTCTTAAACTGGTTGCTGGGTTCACAAGAATTATGTTTTATCATTCATGCATTGTAATAAAATTTGTGCAAGTCAAGTGTTTGATGTTTTAATTTCTCACTCACATATTCTGACATAATTGTCATTCTTTGTCAAGTATAAATTTAGGTGGATTAAAAAATTTCTTATTTTAACATTTAACTTTCTTTTACATTCATTTTGTCATTTTTGGATTTTATAATAGCTATTTGCTTATGTGGTGGTATCTACACAGAGCTCTTCTTTTTAGATGTAGATTTTAAAGAACCTAAAGTCATCTTATTTATCCACTGAACTATATAACAATGTTTTCAATTAGATTTGGAACTCAAATTATTTCTGACACATCATGTTGTTTGTTTTCATCCTTATATTCTCTACTAGGTATTTAATCTACATATAAATAATTTAACATTATGGAGAAATTCCACTGAAAACAAAGCTTAGCTTTTCTCATAAGAGAACAATCATTTCTTGATGCTACTTTTTCAATTTAGATCTATATTTTCCCCTCAGTAAACTACACAATTACTTAACACTTATTATGCATGGCATCTTTTTCCTGCAGTCTCTAATCTTCGCATAATTTTTACCTTAGTTTACCTTTTAGGGATAACTAAATGGAATTAGAGCTGATCTTTAATTATTAACCTGAGAATATGCTCAAAGTTAAAATCCTTATTCTCCACTTTCTTAAATTTTTAGTGTCTTAATTTTCCGTAATATATTCATTGACTTTCTGACTCATGTAAATCACCCTTACTTTATTTACTTAACTGTAATAAAATCTTTTAAAATTAATGTCTCATTTGTTTACAATATTGTATAAGTGTTAGAAATTCTCAGTCAACATGTATATCACCCTGTGCTCACTGCCAGAACTCTGGTGATAGTCACCATTATCACTTTCTGTCCCTTTCACACTGGTTTCCCTCTTCCTGCCCCTTCCCCACATAACCACAGCCTTCATTTCAGAGTCTAAGATAATTTTCTGGCTTTTGTTAGTTCATTCGTTTTGATTCTTTATATTCCACATACATCTCAACAACACAACAACAAAATCAACTCAGTTACACAATGGACTGTTGATAGGAATAGACACTTCTCTGAAGAAGACACAGATGGCAAATAGGCACATGAAAGAATGCTCAACACTTACAATTAGGGAAATGCAAATCAAAATAACAACAAAATAAATTTTTAATTTCTATGCATCTCTTCATTAATCTCTAACAGAAGGAATTCAGTATGACTAGGAAAGAAAATATGATATGAAAAGCAAGAGGGAGCTGGTGATGGGTAGGTACAGAATATAAAATTGCTGAGGACTTGTAACAGGTAACAGGGAAATAAAATTTCACTCTGAATAAGAAGGAAGGAGATCTAGCAAGCAAAATACAGAGAGAACTTCAGGTGCGTGTGTGTGTGTGTGATTGTGGCAAAGGAGTAAGTAGTCTCAAAGATGTTGAATAACTCCTCTAATAAAGGTTTCTGAGTACTCACCAAATACCAGACCTGTATTAGAAGTGAAGGTCACTGAAATGAATAGTATAATGCCTTAAGAAATTTATAAATCAATTAGAAATACAAAAAAAATTGAATCAAGTGATTCAAACACGGAAGGGAACAGTGTTAAGAGAATTGTTTGCGACTGCAATTGAGGGAATGCAATTCAGGAGGGATGACATGCAATCCAAGAGATGAGCTTTGAAGGATAAGGAATATTTATGCAGACAGCAAAATTATGTTCTTGGTAATGAAATCTGTGTGCATGAACAGAGAGGAGTATAAGACAATGTGGAGATCAGAGGACTTTTCATAGCATAGTACGTCATATTGCGTGATGCATGTAGGAAAGCACTGGTAAACTTATGGAGTATGCATATTTTCCCTTTAAAACAAAGAAGTATTCAAATTATAATGCTGTTTACATCAATACTTTTCTTTCTTGAATTCTCAAGGTTCATATTCTAAAATTTTTGCTTCTATATTGTTAGAAGGTTTGGAATGAGAAAAATCTGAAAAAACATTGATCGAGTGGCTGAAAGCTTATTTTGGAAAGATTTCTGTACGTAATGATATACACAGTATATTATTATATGAAAAAACATCCTTATCCTACTGGCAGTGTTAAATTTTATAGGCATTTCAGGCATTTAAATTTGGGGAAATCAAATAATTTTAATCTAATTAGTTTAAGGGAAATCAGATAATTTATGTTTTCAAATGACATATTTGCAATCAAAGATGGTTCATTTCTTCTAGGCATGTAGGATTAAAATCATCTAAAGAGATAGTAATATTTTATTATGTTTCATATTATGTTATTCAAGACACAGTTCTTTTCAACAATAACCTGAAAATAGAGTTGTTGCCTTAAAAGAGGATGTATTTTAGCTACACTGAAAGGTTGGGTAGAAATGTCAGTTTTGACAGTAAAGCAGAACAGTTACATGTTTCCCTATTTTAGTCTGTTGAAATTATATCTGTTCAACTACATATTTGATTTTCATGTAGAATAAGCAATGCAATTTTAAATGATAAAGGAACTTTTTCCATCCTTTCTGGCTAATGTTGTATTAATGATGGCACTATTCATTAGATTCAAAATATCTGTTAATAACAGTAAAAGACTTTGTGAAGCCACAATGAAATCCTGACACAAGCTTTTTGTTATATGCTGTCAAAGTGACAGGACAAAAAAGTGCCTCTGAATGTAGTTGAAGAAAATAAGGAAAGTATTGTATGAGCTTTGGCCATTGCTGAAGTCATTAAAGGTATTTTTAAAGATCATTTTTGTACATATGATAAGGTAATATGTAGAATCTGTCAAGGCAGATTCTGTAAAGATTTAATAATTTCAAAAGAAATTACTCCCTAACTGCAAATCACCATTCATAGACAAATTGTAGGTCTGTCTAAAGGAGCTTCCTATTTTCCTTGCATAAGTCACAAGTGAGATATGAATTTTACATCCGAAGTGAAAATGTATAGAGTTATGGCTCCTTTGTGACTTTCCCCAAAAGAAGGAAACATTGTATATCTTTGATAGAAACTGAAAGAACCAAGTTTTATAACTTTGCTCTAAGAAAGCTCATAAAAAGCCTCCATAAAAAAGCTATTGAGCCAAAGGTATATTTTTTTCTTTAGGATACTGCATCTAAAAGTGAAAAATTATCAAAACTCAATCATTAAAACAGACGATCACTCACAGTTACATAATATGGAAATTTTTTAGGGCAAAATTTTCTAGAAGTCTGCAATCTTTAGGGTCAGTGAGTATGATGCCTGAATTTTCTTAAGAAAATCTGTCATCTGAGGTAAAAGACCACTGTCATAGCCACCAAACAAGCAAACTAGTTGACAGTAGGGTAGAATGTTTCTGTATATGTCTGTAAGGTTAATTTGGCCTATAGTGTTGCTCATGTCTGCTGAATTTCTATCTGGAAGTTATATCCACGGTTAAAAGTAGGGTATTGAATTTTCCTGTTGTCATCATATTGCCACCTATTTCTATCTTCAATTTTGTTCAACATTGGATTTATATATTTTATATTAGGTGCATGTATATTTATAATTGTTATACCTTCCTGATGGCTTGCTCTTTTAATAATCATATAATGTCCATTGTCTTGTGTGACAGTTTTTGTATATATTATGCCTGATATAAGTATAGTCCTCCCATGCTTTGGTTTGGGTATCTTTTAGTAGAATATATATTTCCATCCCTTCACATTCAGCCTCTGTTTACACTTAAGTCAAAGGTGAATCTCTTGTAGAAAGAATAAAGTTGCATTTTTTTTCTTTTTAATTCACTCAAATACTCTATATCTTTTCACAGGGAGAATTAAATCTATGGAAATTTCATTTAATTAGTGACAGAAAAGATTTACTATTACAATTTTGTTAATTTTTATGCTTGTTTTGTAATTCTGTCTGTCTTTTCTTCCTTTGTGACTCCCTGATTTTTGTTTTTAAATACTTTAATTATTTCTCTTTAGTGTTTTTTTCTATAGATATTTTCTTTGTAGCTTCCATGAGGTTCACATAAAAAACTTACGCAACTTCAGTTGTGTATAAAATATCTGTACTTGCTTCCTCCCACTTTCTTGTCTTATACAGTTAACTTTTTTATATTATATAACCTATGAACATATTTTATAGATATAAATATTAAAATATTTTGCCTTTCAACTTTTGTGGTATAATTAAAAGCAATTTACTTATCATATTCATAGTATTATAGCATTATATATTTGTTTATATATTTACCTTTACTAGTGAGTTTTATATTTTTGTATATTTTCATATTGCTATTTAGCATTCTTTAATTTTAATCAGTAGAACTCTTCTTGGTATTTATTGTTGGACGGGTCAAGCAGAAATTTACTCTCTGGTATATTTGTATGAGGCAGACTCTCTCTCCACTATTGAAAGACAGTTTTGCTAGGCATAACATTCTATTTTGGCAGGGTTTTTTTTTTTCACACTTTGAATATGCCATTCCACTCCATTTTAGCCTGTGATTTTTTTTTAAGAAATCTGCTGATGATCTTAAGCGGTGGGGTGGGGGAGTTAGTCCCTTTTATGTGACATTCCTCTTTCTGTTTTCTCTTTTTTTGCATTTATCTTCCAACAATTTATGGTGTTTTTTGGTTTGTTTTTCTTAGTCCTCCTCATCTGATTAGTGGTCCCCTGGAATTTATGGATCAGAATGCAGATGCCCTTTCCCAGATGAGGCAACTTTTGACTAATAGTTTTTTGAGTAAGCTTTCTGCCACCTTTTTCTCTAGCCTCCTTGTGGAACTCACAGTACACAAGTTTGGGTTTACATGATGGCTCCTCTTAAGACACTTAGAGTTTCCTAATTTTTTTAAAAAATTTTGCTGCTTTAACTGGATCATTTCCAATGCTATGTCTTGAGTCTAAATTTTTTTGTTTTGTTTTCTCTGTTCTACTGCTGGAAACTTCTAGCGAAATTTTGACTTTAGTTATTGTATTCATCCGTTCCATGGTTTCATTTGGTACTTTTTATAATTTCAGTCCTTGTTAAAATTCTCACTTTATTCATGCATTATCTTTAGAGATATTCCTTATTTCTGTGTTTGGAACATAATCCCATTTCTTTATTTTCCTTGTGTTAGTATATGCACAGTAGACAAAATAACCACTTCTCCCAGTCTTCACAGACTGACTTCATAAAAAAGAAGACCCACACCAATCAACCCAGGCAGAGATTTTGAGGTCTGCCAAATCTTTGTGGTAGTTCAAACTTCTGTCTTTGTTCTCAGTTGCATCCATTCATCTAAACTGTAAAATCCTATTAGCACTTTGAGGAGTCAAAACAGATGCTAGTGCCTCAGAAGATCCAAGAAAAATGAAAATGTTTCATGTATAATACACGACTTTTCTTTCCTCCAGAAGGAGAAATGGAAAGCTTTTTTCTCATATACTCTCAATTTGTGCTAAGTCAGGGGTGGGGTGGAACAGGACTGTGGCACAAGGCAAGAATGTCTATTTAAACTGCAGTCTTGGTTCTCAGTGGCCTCTAGGTGACAAATACACTGGATAATGAGAGTGTTCTGGGACAGATTCCATGAAGCCAGTGCCTTAAGCAACTTTCAGAAACATCAGAATATTGGGAATATGTTCCATTTCTATGCCAATTAAGGGAAAATATTAAATCTAGCCAATCGTATGGTACTGTGTTAGGAGTAGGGCTTCTGGAGAGAGAATGTTTCTTTAATTCCTGTGGGCTTCATTGTGACTGCCTTTGTTCTTATCCTGGACATGAGAACCTTTAAACTCATTTCTATATGTCTCAGAATGAGCTTGTCTTTGAGTTTACCGGTACTCGTTGTGTCTACTTGTTGAATTATTGTATTTGTGGGGAAAAGGAAATTCCAGAATTTTCTATTCTTCCAATTTCTTGCCATCACTAACCTGATTTTTACCTTTTTTTAGAACAGTATAAAGTAGAAATTACCATTTGATACAGAATGAAGATAAGAAACTTTAGACTGAATTATTTTAAGATAAGAGAAATGCAATTTTATGTATATGAGGAAAATATAGAGCAAATGACGGAAAAATTGCAAAGGTTAAAAATCAAGTGAATATGCTAAGAACGCAGAAGTTGATAAGATGCACGATGAAGGTAGATTTTTATCAGTGAAAAAGGAATCTTATTTATTAATCAATTAATTTGTTTTTTGTAAGAAGAGGTTAAGTAAAATAAGTGTGGGAAGTTTATAGGTTTGGAGTCAGAAAGTGAAGTCACTTATGACTAAGTATTTCAGTTATCTCTATAGAGTGGTATCTGATATTTCTTACTGAAGTAAGCTAAGATATTTGAGGAGAGTGTTGGAATTGGTCAGTACAAAGACAGGTCAGTGGGCAGAACTAAGGCCCTAAGTAAGACTAGAGACATTTATAATGAGAAGATTTTGTCGAGTTTGCTGCACATTTCAGTAACGTAAGTTGGTCGAGTATAGACATGTAGACATTGATTAGATTCAGAGAGGATTTGTAAGTGGGTATAATAAAAGAAAATTAAAGATATAAGATAGAATGGCTAAAGCAGTGTTCTATGTACTCTAGCTCATAACAAGTAAGAGATGAAGACAGAGGATATTATAAAAAGAAAGGCATTAGATATCATTGATAAGGTAATTTTGATGTGGATAGTAAGATGTTTGTAAAGATGGGAAGTCTTGGAAAGTGTTATACCTGACTTTATCATTTTAATTGTGATATAATTTCATTCATGGATATGTATCTTAGCAATAAGAATTTTGTCTTATTTTACACTAGACCTCACTCTCACGTTCTACTGAAATTTTCTGGTTTCTGCCAGAAAAGCTGACTTTTTCCAGGTAACCTTCCAAAACTTGATTTTAGTTTGGAACATTGCAAAGTCTGCTTCTCTGATTTTATTACACTGTATTAAAACTTTCTATAGGATTTATAGTAAGTGAATAAGTTAGCTTAATATTTACATTTAAAAAGGGTCCACCATACAGAAAAATCATAAAGCTTATAATCACCCAATATCCTTATTAATTTCCAGTTTTGTTTCCATTCTGTTTTCATCTATAGAGTTTATTAAAATATATAGTCTTTTAAGATATTGTAAAGCGATACACATTTTATTGAAAGAAAAGTTTAGATAAAAATTTAAAATCTGTATTCTTACATCAGAATGATAATATTAAATCTGGCGACTAAGCAAAACTATTTATTCATTAAAATTCATATTTTCAAATTAAACTGAGAAACAACTGACATTCTTTTATATTTATATACCTATTCTTATACTCAAGGACTATATAGGGATCATATAAAAACACTTTTACTTTAGTAAAGTTACTTGTGATCTTTTTCTCCCTAAATGTGGGAGAACTAAGAAAATATATTCAGTATTTTAAAACAACATTCAGAGAAAAATGAATCTTATCATAAATTTTCATGATAAATTCATGCAAGGATTCTGTTTTGCTGAGGAAATGCTGGTTTAACAAACAGGCAGATGGCCCTTTCTTTATATTTCTTAAACTTTTGTTTTTCATAAATATATAAGCATAATAAATCTGTAGGATTAGGTTTATCCTTGTGATAAGTAAGATTCTAAGTAATGGTGATTTCAACTAGTCCACTGCTTACTAAGACGAAACCTGAAACTACTGAATATATTTTCTTTGATAAATTTACAAAAGTGTAATAAATGTGATTTTTTTTTGTCTCTAGAGCATTTCATATTATCTTTACTTATAATCCTGTCATTTTTGATTCATTTCCTGTTTTAGCTTATGTTAAGGGATAATATTGAGGTTGATAATATTACTTAAAATAGTACACAATAAAATGAATTGCAATTCCTTAATATAATAACACTAGCTATGCATCAATATAATAACAAAACACCAAAGCAGAAAAAAATGTACAACATTCAAATAAAAAACTTGATTTGCTGTATCCAGTATTATTATAGTAATATTCAGAATGACTGCCTTAGACAGGGACAACAATATCAAAAATAAATTTGTATCTCTGATCTCTTCCGTGCCCCAGGATCTTTAAATATTATTTCACGCTGGATTGAGCATACAGGTTAAGGATATCACACCTTTTCAAAAAAAAAAAAAAAAAAAGGTAAAAGAAAGCTGGAGGAGGAAGAAGCATTTAATAAGGAAGGAAGAAAGCCTTTTTACTTATTTGTTATTTATTTTCAGTTGTTCCTCCCAGTCCTGGGTTGTGAATCTAGAACCATGGGCTTTACATGACCCACAACCCAGATGCGAGCTTAGCACTTGAGCTAAAAGGGCATGCCAAGGGCATAAGAACTTATATAATATTGAAATATGTAGTTTAGATGTTCATGGTTGACCCTATGAATTCTGCCCATAACAAAAGAGCAAAGTAAAATCTTTGTTCTGTGTATTTTTTCATCAATAAGCTAGAGACACATTGATTCTAACAACCATCAGAGTCGTATGTAAAGTTTTTGTCTATAGTAAGTAGAACATACAATAAATAAATGGTACTGAAATGAGGATTCTAGATTTAAATTTGTGAATTTTATAGGAGACTCTTGGTAGTTAATTTCAACCTAGACCTTAATTTGGGAAAAGACTGATAAATATGTTTTCTGAATTTGGATTCATCTATGATTCTTGGGCTATAAAATGTTTCAGTTATTATTAAAAACTTTTACTTTGTTCCAAGATATTTATTTAGACATGATTTAATTCTCACAGATGACTAAAAGGTATATTCTATTTTGTCTATATTATAGGCAAGTAAACTGAGAAAGAACTTCAGCAATTCTCTAGCTAGAAAGAAAAGAAAGATAACATTCAAACTATGGTTCTTACATATTTTCAATATACATATTCATCTACATTTTCTGACTCTTTAGGTAAACAGCAAGAAGAGATGAAGAGAAGTGAACAATAAAGTACAGGGAATAGATGGCATACTTGTAGTATGTGCACACAGTAGATTTACAAATCTATGGCATGGCTTAATCTCTTAGGTAGTTAAGATGCCATACTAGTGATATATCACACTAAAAAGATATTTATGGCTTTCACCTACTTTTAGACTAGTGTGTTCTGTTCTCTACTAAATTCTTTACTTTTGCTGGTAAAACCACATTTTTTCCCAGCAAAAGTACACCAAACATGAATATTTTGGTTGTATGAGCACAAATGGATTCTCTTTCTCACTATCTTTTCCTGTGCTTTGAGTTGAAAGTAATGCACAATATAATTCAAAGAGTAGCACATAACAGTTTGCGATAGTTAACATTTTTTCAACTTATATTTATGAATCACAAGATTATGAATGAATTTCCATTCAAGTAAAGAACAAAAATCTCCTTAATGCTTTAGTTATTAAAGAAGATATAAGCAGATATTGAACATTTAAATAGTAATTTTTTATTATAAAGATAAGAGTGAAGGAGTTGTGAAGATTTATTTTAAAATTTAAATTATTTATTCAAAACATTTTTAACTAATAAAATCTCACAAAAGCCAAGGAACAAAAATTATCTACTAATCATTTCACATTAGGAATAGAATTATCCAGAGTCTCCCTCAGTTATGAAGGGACAGATTCAAATCTGCCCCTCCATCCCTTTGCTTGTGATTGATATATCTACATACAGATATAAATATAGATACATCATCTCTGGAATAGTTAACTGAGATAAACTAAATATGTATAGCCAACTCATTTTTCACAAAGGTACAAAAACCAATGTATTAGGAAAATATACTTTCAATAAAAAGTGCTGAAATAACTGACTATCAATATGTATATAATTAATTTTGATCCATACTGTATCATATGAAAATTAAAGAAAAACATTTCATAGATTTAAAAGTAAAATTTAAAACTATAGAATTTCTAAGAAAAAAATTTGGCTTCAACAAATATTTCTGGTCCAAAAGCTTAATGCATAAAAAAAAGGACTCTCTTAAGAGCATCTGCTTTTTGAAAGAGACACAACAATAGAAGAAAAACTACAGAGTGGAAGAAGATATTTGTAAATCACCTATATATGAAAGGCCTTATGTCCTGAATTTCAAAGCACTTTTTAAAACTCAATGATTAAAACAGAACCTATTTGAAATATTGGCAAGTATCAACTAAAAGACATGTAGATATCACATGATCATACAAATCTCAGTATCACCGGTCTTTAGGAAATTAAACTTAATATCAAAATGCTATATACACATACTAGAATGACAAAATTACAAAAACTAACCAAGTTTTTGTAAAGTGTTGAACTCGGCTACACTGATTATGGAAATGTAAAATAGTACAACCACTTTGAAAAACACTGTCGTTTCTTAAATAGCTAAACCTACTCTTATCATTTGATTTAGCCATTCCTTTCATAGGAAAATGATGGCTTACATGCATGCAAAGAGTTTATAACTAAATGTTTATAGAAGTTTATTGATCATAGTTGAAACCTCGAAGCAACTCAATTGTCCATCAGCGGGTGAATATATACATTGTGGGAGTCAGGAGGTGGCACCCTAGAAAAATCCAAATAAATCTATTGGAACATAACAAATACCTGATGGGTGGGATACTGGGTTTAAAATGAATGGATGGCAAAAAGAGAAAAATTTCAAATGTGTGTGCAAAAATGTTATGAATACCATGTTCATTATGTGGCTATGTGATGGTTTCATATCTACTCACATATGCTAAAAGGTGTCACATTACATATTTTAAACATTTTTGCAGGCTATTTATACCTCCGTAAAGTTTTCGAGAAGCAGCCTGAAGAAATACTCTGAAGTATATTTAATTTAGTTAGTTGAACTTCTGATTTATCAAATTTTATTTTCTCTACAGGTTTGTCATTTAAATGTATTAGGATATTTATTGTTTTCAACTAGGTTCTTCAATATTAACACAAAAACAAAACAATAACCTAATGCTGAAACTACCTTACAAAAATATTTTAGACATCTTGATTTCTCTCTTGGTGTTTCTTCTATTTTTTATTATTTGCCACATATTGCAAATAAAACTCAGGGACTCCATGTAATGATGAAGACAATGGACAGTCATTCTCCTGGATTAGCTTTCTTTGTATTTCAGTCTCCTCTTTTAAAAGGTGAATGTGTGTAGAATCTCACACATGACATGTTTGGAAGTAACTGACACTAGAAATGCTAGAATAACTTTTGTTGACTTAACAAGATAAAAATAGTCATTCAGGAAACATTTTAACAGCTTCCCAGCACATTAGGGGACATAATTTGTTGTCAGATTTAAGAAAATTGAACTGCATGTAAGTGAATGAGGAACGTTATTACTCAAATTCTGATTTATTTCATCACTAAGTTAGGGTTTAATATATGTCACTTTAATCTTAATTATTACATTAAAGATAACCCTGATTATAAGGCAAATGATTTTAAGAATTACTATGAAAGAAAACATTGCCAATTATACTACTACACATCATCAATTGTAATATCTGGATTTTGCTTTCCTGTAGATCAAAAAATGTGCACCTTGAGGTGTCTTATATCTATGCATTCTTTGAGTGAATGTGGCCAAATGCAACGGAATCACGTGAAGATGAAAACAGGAAGATGTTCTTCCCTTATGTGTCAGTATAGGAAACACTGACATGTGTTCTTTCAGAAATATTGAGAAGGCTACATTTCTTTGTGGTTACATAAAAAAACCAAGTGACCTGATTTCATAATATACCTTCCTTAGAGAAAAAAGGCCATTAGTAAGACATTCTAAAAGTTGTAGCCAGATTAATTTATCACCAAAAGAAAAGAAAAGTAGGGAATATCAATGACCAAACATACTTATCATTTGCCTTTTGCACTATAAAACATCAGCTGACACATGTCCCCATTGAATAACATTTTGTCTCTGATGACTATCAGCTAAATTAGTCTTCAGAGTTAAAAACATTATTATCAAGATTTGACATGAAAACTATTCTGTACCATGTAGATGTTACAAAAATACAAATAGAAAGAGAAGTTATGTGTTATAATATTACATTGCAAAGAAAAAAGATGAAAGAAGAAAGAGGATGACATGTTTAGTTTACACCTTAACATTTTCTATTTTGAGATATTCTTTCTGTGGATTTAACCATTTATTCACATGCATATACACATCTTTCATTTGTACAAAAAATATTTATAATTGCAACAAAGTTATCATGCACATGTGACTCTACCAATGAAATAAAACACTTAGCCAGGGACAATGAATGCAAAAATTACCAAGCTGAAAAGAATGAAACCCTCTAATTCACTATAATATGAAAAAATGCTTACAATGAATAAGCATAAAACTATTTACCTAAGGCAGTAATACATAAACTGTAAGAAAATTCAGAACCATTTTGATTCTACATATATTAATTACATATTAAAAAGTAGTATTAGATTCTCAGCATAGAAGTGAAGAATGATATTGAAGTGTTTTAACAACTGTCTTATTAACAATCATTATCATTATTATCATAACAATAAATAAAAGCTATCTAAAGTTATCTATATGACACAGAAATATGACATGGTTTTAGAAAATACAATTTAGTATAGCCTTTTCCTGGAGATATCATTCTTCCCTATCAGTTCATTTCAATGGAAACTTTCAAGTTTTATGACCCTCCAAAAGAGATACTCCAAAGACAAGAAGGAATTATGTCTCTAATTACTTTTTTGGTAAGAATGCAAAAGTGAATAAATAAACTTTATATGCATCCTCTGTGTCCTGGGTGTTTTAGGAAACCAGAGGTATAGGGAAAGTATTCTCCTATATCAAGTATCTGATAAAAACTATTACAGATGTGATGCATCCTCTGAATTTCAGGATAGATTGTGAATTGAGAACAATAAGAGTTTAGAACTGATAAGATTAGACATTCATAAAAATATTTCTGACACCAAGTCAAAAAACATGATTTCAAAGTATGTTACTGCGAAGGCAAAAGTGCCTTCCTAAAAATTTAAAGGAAGTCACTCATTCAAATATATAATTAATAAAAGAAATACTGTGTTTATATACCATCATAAAACTATATAATATAACAGCTGTTATATTGCAAGAGTTGATATTAATTACATTTGTAATTAATAAAGTATATTGGAAAAATAGAGGCCATATCAGTAATAAAGAATATAATTAGATTTCCACTAAGACTATCCAAAGAAGAGATGCTTTTACTCTTATTGAAGGGTTATACATAGAGAGACATAGTTTGAGATGAGAAGGACATTCCATCCACTTGTATTGACTTCGAAGTTACAGCCCATTGGAAAGTCCACTCTCTTGATTAAAGTCTATAGTTAGGGACCAGTAGCTTTCTAATTAGTTACGTTTGTACTGAAGACATCATATATTTGTAGAAAGAATATGTAATCGGGGTTGGGTGTGAGAGGTCTATCTGAGTGGGAGCTCTCCTGTCTCCAGTTTGTCAACTGCATGTGTTAGCCTTCATAATTATATAAGTCAATGACATCAACAAATTCCTTAATGAATTAATCAATCTCTTGGTTTCTTGCTGAATTTAAATGCATGTCTATATCTATCTCCTATCTCTACCTAAAATAATTGGTTCTGCTTCTCTGGGAAACCCTGATACAAATAACTAAATAGAATGTGTCATATGACATTCTGGATAAGGGACATTAGATATAAATTAAAGAAATCTGAAGCAAGTGTGAACTTTAGTCAATAAACATAAATCAGTGTTCATTTGTTAAATGTGGCAAATGTACTATAGAAACATAAGACATTAATATAGAGGAACTGGGTGCAGAGCCTATGGACATTCAGCATTAACTTGTAATTATTCTGAAAATCAAAAAATTTTCTAAATACGAATCTTATAAAATTTCCCATGTTCTAAAATTACTGTGCTTTAGAACAGAGAAATGAATTTAAAAATATAATAAGGAATAATAACTGCAAACCTACTAAACCCACAGGTTCTAGAACAATGGGTTAAATGATCTCAAGTAGACTAAATTAAGAGCTGAGGCTGGAATCAACAATCAAATTAATAGTCCAAAAAGAAATATCAAGCTGAATGGGATACAAGGAGTAATACAAAAAGCACAAGTAAGGTCTTAGGAATTGTGAAGATAATAGAACATATAAAGTACTTATAGCAGAACTAGTAGAAAGCAGTAGCATTTGAAATTTCCAGAATGGTGGAACATCTGTGTGGTAGTTTTTTTAAAGGACAGTTGTAGTCATATTTTCAGCAGGAATAAAAATGCCAAAATATTAGAAGGCTTCAACTATGATTGTAATGGATAAAATAGAAAGGAAGATGTGGGCTTGAGGGATTTTAATTAGCAGAGATATTGGGACAGAAGTTTGAGGGTGTTAATAATGACACCCAGGGTTTGAGATGTGATACTGGCTATTAGATTTAGGAAAAGGGAGGTGTTAAGGAAGGCATATTAGTAAGTCATACTTGATCATATTTAAGTACTCAAAGTTAGTAAAATTATAAATGCAAAATTAAAAAATGTTAAAATACTGGTCATGAATATTACCAATGCTTGATATCTAAATTTCCAAATTAGCATCAAATCATGTTAAGAATTATGTATGAAAATAATTTAGCATCCTAAAGTCATCTTTATCTAATGGACCAGTTTCGATGCTGTTTTAATTCAAATAATATCATTATTATGAGAATAAACTTATGACAAGTAGGATTATTTAGTAGTACAATAAATCAGTAAGACACATACTACTTTTAAGGTTTTGTATACAGTGATGGCTTAAAGAATTAAATGCTGTCATTAAATATATCATTCTGAATAAGACCTCAAATAAAGAGACTCCAACCTGTTCGCTGTCATATATATAAACTTTAAGAGCAATAATGTTGGTTTAAATCACTATTAGAAGAGATAACCATTGAACAAAAAATTTAATATCTAGTAGAACACTGTATGGGAATTTGTAACTGGCTGATTACATACAATTTCAGATATACAGGAGATGAAAACAAGAAGACTGAGATCAGAGGATAAAGGATTTTCCTGAATCTACTCCTAGTTTTCATACATTGAGAAAGCATGTTAAGGATGTGACTAGGATTTAAGTGAGATATGGAAGCCATGTAATGCTAGGTACAAATTCAATTTTAGATATATTGAGATTGTTCACAACTTTTTTGCTTAAGATGTCTTTTTTTGTTCCATAAAGTTTCACTCAGTTACCATGAGAATGTATATGGTGCATTTTTTGATGGTACAAGGTAGGATCAAATTAGAAACTTTTGAAAGATATATTGATTCCTTACATTTAATTTACAAGTCTAACAGCAAACCAGTGTCTGATCCTATAAACAACATCCAATTCTATAAAAACTCCAGAAAGATTCACCCAAAATAAAGCTATTGAGTGAGTTTAAACTAATTCAAGTAAATTTCTTAATTATTTGAGGATTATGTCTTGCTTTATGTCCTTGGTGGCTTATCCTGCATTAATAATTAATATTGCATTGCATTTATATTCCTGTCAACCACTGAGACACTGAAGTGTATCCAGAAAAATATTTGCTATGATAAAGTGGAAATTTCAGTAACTAAAATGTGTTATGGTAAATTGAGAAAAACAGTTTCAGAATCAGGAAACCTTCATCTGCCTCTATAGCTTGTGGTAAGTATGCAATTTTTCTGGTCAGGCACAGTAAGCGTACTTGTACTTAAGAAAGCAGTGGAAAAGTTAGAGATATGATACTAGTTAACAATGATTCCAAATATGAATAACAAATTGGCCAGGTTTCCCTAGAAATAGACAACAAAAATTAATAAATAAAAGTACAAAAGTAAAAAAATAAAACATTCCTTTCCATCACTGGCACCATATAGGCAAGTTGAAAATATAAAGAGCATCAAATCAACATGGATCAAATTATTATGGTAGCCAGCATGCCCGCATGTCCTGGTTCCTTCCTTTCTTGTAGTCTTATTTTCCCATATTCAAATTGATGATCAGACATTGTGATTATAAGGTTCTCTGGGCACCATCCCCTGTGAGTACCACTTGAAATGAGGATGAGTTTTGGGTCCTGACAACACTGAAGCATCAGTATCTCAAAGGTGATTTCTGGACTACATGATGGGATGCTTTCCGGTGATATCTACATGCATTTATTGATTTCTATACTCAGATCTTCTGTCAATTTAACAATTGATAGAAATATACCACACGACTCTAATTTATTTTTAATTCCTACAGCCCTTAGTGACTGGCAGTTCCAAATAAACAGTATTAATAAATCATCAACCTGTAACTAAAGAGCAGGTTCTTTCAGGAACGTTTGCCAGTTGCAGACTGTGGAGAGTCTCAGAGGACTATTTGTCATTCTCACAGTTACAATGGGACACAAGAGCAGCCATTTGAGACAGCATGGCTGAGGTCTGGAGAAAAGAAAACAGAAACTACAGCAAAAATGACTTTATGTATTGATTAACAGGGGCTTTTTTATTTGCAATAAACATATAGAAAGAGAAAAAATATGACTTAATGTCCTGGTTCCCTAATCGGCATTTGATGGAGTGTAACAAAAGATGATTTGTAAATGCTATCTGAAAGAGAGATAAATAGGAACTAAAAAGGGCAGGAAATTGAATGTGCTCTTTCCTCCCACCTCAGCACCAGGTTTCAGATGAGCCTGGAAAGGTCATTCACATAATTATTACAGTAACTTGTTCAAGGCCTTTTGAACATAGCTGATCTGATTGTGTGTTAATAGCTGCAAAAGCAAGATAAGGAACATGTAAAGCAGGGGGGAAAAAAAATCTGCCTGCACCACTCTTAGCTTGCAGAACTGTCACAGTAGATAAACTAATGTTGCTTTATAGCATATGACTTTTTTTTCATTACGGAATAACCCCAAATTTGCCCTTCTGCACTGGGTCACTTAAGCTTCAGTGACCAAATTTTACCTCCTTGCTGTTGGTGGCTGTGTGACATATCTTGTGATCTTCCTGGGGTCTGCAGAAGGTTACATTGTGAAATGAAAACTGCCAGAAAACTGTAGCTAATGTAATGTGGTCCAAAATTTCAGGGCCAAGGCATGTGAAAGGCATCTGAAGACTAATGTCTGACCAAATCAAGGCAATCACACAACTCTTGTTACAAAAGATTTACTACATTACTCATATCTGAATTCAATTCAGTAGACACATTCAACACTTGCTGCATATAAAAATACTCTAGGAATCAAACATTTTAGCACTGTAAAGAAGACAAATAGATACAACTGGCTCCTTGGGGCAGGTTCATGAGAAAAATATGGGTGGTCCTATAATGTCAAAGGCAAAAAATTGAATCTCAAGTGTAGTAGGCAGGATTTAACAGGGGAGTAGTGTTCAACTTAAGTGTTGAGAACTGAACAAAAATTGTGAAGGCTGGATATTTTAGACTAGTGTATTTAGGTTATAGAATGACAGAAACAGAGAAGCATATGTGGATGAAGTATAGGTAGGGTGTGGTTGTTTATACTACGAGTTTGAAAATACGAAGAGGAATCTGTGCTAGTTATTTTAATAAGCATTTCTCAGCTCCTCCCTTCTTATTCAGCTTTGCCCTGAGAGGACTAGGACTCTGAAAATCATATTCTGCACTGCCACAAGAGGACTGGTGGAAAAGGCTAGTGGAATCGTGAAAGGGACTCATTCCCCTTTTTCCCTGTCTGCTCTTCCTGCTTGAGATGCCTGTGAGGGGCACTACAGCATAGCATCCTTCCCATAGCAGCAAAGGAATCTGGGTTAAATGTTTCTAACACTTATAAGACAAGATTCCTTGACTCCCACTTAAGAAACCCTAGAGGTCTGGGTCCAAGAAGGATATTTCTGAGCTGATATTTTGTAATTTCAACTCTTCCTTTTCTCGCTCAGTCCTAGAGATGGTAGCTGCAGTTACTAACTCTTGAAACTTTAAAGTTCTCATTTTACTGTGTTTCCTAGTTAATTTATATAACTAGACTTAAAACTGAGCACAGTTAGTTGAAAATAATACCAACTTTCAGTTACATACCACATTTAGAAAGAAACATCAAAATGAAATATTTATTAGAGATCTAAGGGATTCTTTACTTGCACTATCCTTTGACCTCTTATCTCTCATTTCCTTGCAAAAGTATTGTGTCCAGTGTTTAAAAGCAGACCTGGGAAATATCAAAGACATGACTTCTTCCTTAAATAAGTCTCTGGGCTGAAGATGGAAGAAGAAAAAGGTAACATTCTTTATTTCTCTCTCCTGCCTATACCACAAGTCACTTTAAAATGTTGTGTAATAATGTAGTTGCCAAAAGGCAGCTAATCAAGTCTTCCTGGCTCTAGCTTTTTACTCCTAATATTCAGCCCAAGTGCATGGTTGAGTGGTCAGCAAAAAAGAATGTCTAAAATTTTCATTTTCAACCCTGACCCAGACTATTTCTCTCCTTTCAGGAAACATTATATCTAAATTATTAGAAGATGAATAGGGATTATTATATTCTTGCTGCAATGTGGGGAAAGAGCTTCTGTGATAACCCATTTTCCTGCAACAACTATTTTTTTTCGTCAAGAACGTCTACATTATACCCAGTCTAATTCTGCTAGTTTAAACCTATATAGTTGAAATTTCATTCCCTCCCACTTCATTTAAACCAGAAAACAGCTTGTGAACAATCTCTTGATAATAACCTTCCATATGTCTAAAACAGTCTTTTCTTTCCAAAGTAATTTATACCCCTACTATTTTTTTCACACTTTGCTGCATTTCCTAAACTTTTATATACCTTCCTTTCCCTATGGATACTGTTTAAGCATTTCCCATTTTTCTGAGGAAATTACATGTTTGCAGAATTGACCAATACCGAAGAGCTCACCATAGTCACTTCACGCTTATGTCTTATGCTCAATAAAGTGTGATTCTATTTGCAGAGTTTTCTAGAAATGCAGCTTGTTCACTTCTGATGAACTAATCCTGCAGTAACCTATAGAGAAGCCATTTGATTTTTGCTAAATTCATCTTTAGGTAGAGGATTCTTTAGAAGAAAGCTTGCAATCTTAGGTTTCACATTGATTTTTCACCTAAATACAATCGGTGATTGGTGAATTTGGGTGACAGTAAGAGACAGTGAAATGTGATAACTCAAAATCATTTATCTTCTCTTATTTTCCTTTAGGAATACAGAAAAAAAGTATCAGCTTATGTATTTTTAAATGATCTGTGCTACCGTGGCTTCATTAACTTATATACTCTACGTTAAGGAACTAAATTCCTTTAGGAACCTATCACACAGAGAATAAATGTATTTTTCGAGAATAGTAGAAACACAATTTGTGATCAATAGAACAGTATTATGATAAGTTTTGGAAGTATGACTTCAACAACAAAGCAAATTTTCCATTTTGGCCTATCAAATGTTTATGAGATCTTCTCATGGGTCACAGAAAACGCAAGAGGATCAAAATGTGCCATTATTGCCATTTTAGTCCCGGTTTAAAGTTGGAACAACAACAACAAAAAGATGGATAGTAACTCTGTTGAGAGAAGCTGACTGTAAGAAGTTACCTGGTTAGGGTGTATGCCATGCTGAAGACGACTCCAGACGGTGTAATGCTAGATCCTGGTAAATGTATGCAGTCAGAATGGCAACTCTTTAAGAATAGAGACTATAAAAATTTCAGGAACTAGTACAGTGCCTGGCACTTAGTGGACTCAAAAATTCCAGACTCCTATTCAACTCTGGGTTCTTTCAAGTTATATTAGCTCATTTACATTTAGAAGATGAGTTATGCAAGACCCACAATGTGATTATTGATGCCTCTGTATTAAAAATCATTGCCCCATGAGACAGGAGTGTATTAGAAAGAGACCTGACCCAATGAATAGTATGATAAAAATAGTGATTTTCAGTAGGAAATATGAATTGTCCCAGGAAGTTAGAGAAGAAGCAAAGTTGAAAATAGGAAGATTTCCTGCTTACGATAATTTCCTTTATTATCTTATGATCTCCAGCTATTATTTCATCAAATATCACTCTCTGAGATATGTTTTTCATTCTTTCCTTTAGCATTTCAATATCATAAATCTCTCTTGTCTTTACTCTATTCCTGTAAACAAACAAACAAACACAAATCCTTCCAAAGAGTCAAAAAGATCAAGGGAAGCTTTTTGATTTTTTTGTGAAATAGTGAGAATGGCTTAGAAATAATAAGCTTTGAGAATGCACTAAAAAAAATGGAAGTCTCTTTGGTAGGTGTAAGAGAGATACTTAATGGAGTGAATCAAAAATAGTCAGGAAAAGGTGGGGACAAGAATACAAGTATAAATTTGGGCATGCAGAAAAAAATATTAGGGCAAGAGAAAGGGGTGGAATGGATGCAAGTGAGTTTGGGAGAACAGGAATTTCAAGAGATTTAATGATAAAAAACAAACTATCATTCATTATTTGTTAATTATGAAGAACATATTGAGTTAAGTAGACAAACTATTTCTGAGGCATTCATTTCTTCTTTAAATCCATTTTGTCCTGTGTATGTGCCAGGCACTGTGGTAATGTGGTGGTTACTAGCAAAACAGGACTCATGATTCTTGTACTTTAGGGCCTGAAACTTAATGATGGGGATTTGTTGGTTATTCTATGTCCCTCTTTGCCTGTCAATCCCCTGCCCTGCCCCACTGCCACCACCACCATAGGCTGCTGTGTTCTGTGTACTGTCAACTTTCTTCTCTAGATTTGTAAGGAGACTTCTGGTTGTCTTTAGCCAGAAGAACCACCAGAGGCAATTAGAAGGCAAGAGGAAGGGGAAGTCAAGATGTGGGATTCCTACTGCCTTCCTCGGCTGTGTTCCCTTAACATATCTCTCCAAGGCTCCAGAGACCACAGCTCCTGCTGGGTGCCCCCCACTCCTGTACCTTGGCTCTCCCTGCTGCTGGTGATACCTTGCTTTTTCTTGCTCATTCTACCGCTTGCTTAAGGGTGAAAATAACATCTTCTTAAAACCAGCATATAAATGCCTCAGTTTATTTTCTTAGTTCTTTTCAGTCTATCCACAAAACTTTAACTCATCCCCTTACTAAGTTCTTTTAAATCATCTGTGTTGGATCCTATTTCCAGCTGGGTTCCTGACTGATACAGAATTTTAAAAAAAGTAAGTAGAGAAACATATATGTAAATAATTTAAAACTCTATTAAAAATTATGAATAAAAGCATACCAGTGTTTAGATTTAGAATAATGTTTGTGAACTAGATAAAGCAGTCACAGAAGGTCACTGTAGAGGGTAATATTTAAGGTGAGAACAGAGGGTAAGTGGGAGCCACTATGGGGAGAATGGGGAAGAGTGTGCTTATTAGAAGGAAGAGCAAACATAAGGCCTTGTGATGGCAGAACGTTCAATAAGCCCTAGGCTGAATTTGGTTAAAATCCTCTATGAGGAACATTTAATTAAGACATTCTCTGTGGACATATTGGGAGCAAATCAGTTTAAGTGTCAAGGTCTTAATCGATATCTAGAGACAGATATTAAAGTTCGGACAAAAGCCCACTGGGGAACCATGTGGTTGTTAAAGTGGGAGACACTCAGGTGAGCTGGGGGAACTAAGAAGATGCTCAGGCATGAATTTAAAATTGCTGTGATCATGTTGGGACACAGTGATAAATACTCCACAGGATAATGTGCTATAATAAAGGAATTAACACATGTAAAGTTGCTATTTCTTTGATTTTCTTTACTTTCATCAGGGTGAAAGGTTTGTCTTTAATTTAGGTAGAGGTAAATCTCTTCATAACATGTTTCTTTTATTTATTTATAACCATGACACTTCAAAGAAAGGACACGAAATGAACAACAGAGACCTTCGTGACAGCTTATGTGTCTTCTTTATCTTCCCATGTTAGGTATGTTTGCACATATGTATGTATGTAGTGTGCATGCATGCATGCATGCAAGCATGTATTTTGAGGTTGGAAGAGGTGGTAGGAAAAAGGAATGGAGGAGTTGAAGAAAATAAAATACTAAAAGAATATTATTGGACTGCTGGAGCCTCCCTAAAGTGAAGGGGACTTTAAGGATCAATTTACTAAATATATTTCAAGGCTTCTAAAAGCAAACACATCTATCTTATTAAATGACTCTGCCTGGGGAAATATCCCATATTGTTTTTTTCTCTATAAATCTAGTTCTGTAATGTGTTTTACAATATGACCTCCCTTTGTTAGTGCAAACTTTGGCATTTAAGAATTATTTAACTGCAGGATATGCTAAAACCTTTTGCATCATGCCATTTTTATTATTTTTTTGTATTTATCAGAATTGAGCTTCATACTGGGACATTATTAAGGCATACTTAACAGCCTGGACACTTAGTAATAAATAAGACTTTTGAGGTTATGTAAGTCTATTATCTTTGGAGTTTGAAGTCTTCCTCAGTTGCCCAAATACCTCCTCAGTGAATTTTAAGTTCTCAAAATATGTTAATACTTACGGATTTTTTTTACTTAAAAGGGGGTCACATAATAATTATTTTGTTTTTAGTTTATTATTGTAATCTTACTTCTTAGATTTAAGTATAGTTGCACACACATATTATTTCAATCAGTCTTAAATTAGGAAACATGCTGTTTTTCATATTTACCAGTATTTTCCTTACTCATAGGTTAAGCCTACCTTAATAAACAAATTTTTATAGCATATTTTACTTCAGCTACGCTGTGGGAATTAGCTTGCCATTACTGAAGCTAAATGATTAGCAACTTTGATAGATATGCATTTATGCAAATTATAATTATAGAAAAGACCATGAGGTCTTACCATCCTAAAACTATAATGTTGTTTAAAACAAATCATAATACTCTAATTGAAATATAATCAAAATCCCACTTGATCTCTATGTCCCATACTCACATTGCAAACATCATTAACAAGTGATTATATAGCATGAAATTTAAACCCTCAGAAATAGAATCATTATCTATAGCATTAGAATGTGGTATAAATCATCTTTCTAATTGAGGGTATGATTGTATGTTGTACATATTGACAGCTGGTGCTATCATGTTATCGTTATTTCAGGAGATAATGAATTGGTTTATTGTTATTATGATTTTTACATTCATTCCTTACTATAGATTTTCAGAATCTCAGTCGTTGTAAGAGGAGTATAGAGAATTTTATTCTTTTATCTTCCTTTTATTTGCAGTACTGCTGAATGAAATTTAAGACTACTAGCAAAATTTTAAGGCAAGTGATCAAAGAAATGTAATTCTCTTATTTTATTTAAAAGACTGTCCTATACGTAAAAAACAGCTAAATTGTATACACTATTGTTCATAGAAATTAGAAAGAAAATTATGACTGGTGACTTCAACTCCCATTTGTCCTTCTTTGAAAAAAATGAATAACACCTATGGAGCTTCTGAGAAAATAAAACCTAGGAAAATAAGTGATCCAAAAATAAGACATGTCACATTTTAATAAACAATTTTGTCTAATTATGGAAGAATATGTACTTACTTGCCAAGTGCAAAGCACTCCATCTTAACAGTTGTTCCCTTAGCAGCTGTAACCGTGAAAGGAAAATGGACCTCAATTTTCGGCTCATATTCTCCCATCACACCTGGGAAATAAAGGATAGTCTTTAAGCAAAAAAAATGAATGTCAAAAATTCTTTCCTATTCTGGAGGTGTTACATTGAAAAGTACTGTGGCTTGGTTGTTTAGGCTTGTTTGATGACTGCTAAATTTTTGATGCATTGAAATAAGAAGTATACTTAGATCAAAATCATTATGATGAAGTTCAAATCTTTCTTTAAGGATTGAGTTGCATATATGTCCAATACCATTACAAATAATAATTATTGACAATTAAACCAGTACTGGAAGTTCAGGGATAGATTATGCTATATAGGAGATAAATTACTATGAATATTTCTAATGGGAAATAGTTGTGTTAATATTTTAAAATAAGGTAAGGAACCATAAGTTTACCACTAATTCATCCAATAATGAATATTTACTTATTAATTCAATATATTTAATTGAATATCCATAAATATGCAAGACATTTTTGCTAGGCATTATGGGAATAGCAAAGATAAATCAGCCAAAGACAGTGTTCTCAAGCATTCCAAAAGTATATTCTTAAAGAGAAATGGCATTTGCTCAAGTATAAGAAAATAGGTATATATCAAAATACCTGTAAGGCCAGATAGGCAGTATCGAGTGTCATGAATAAAGTATTCCTAAACTATTATGTACATCTGAGGATATTATAAGGCAAGTTTGGATCTGGATAAGTAAAGAAAAGATAGGAGAGAAGCAAATGTAACTGTAGGAACAAAGACAGATAGGAAATGATCAGAAATAGGAATATCAGTTTTTGTGGGGTTTTGATATGTGAAGTAAATGATACTAGGTAAATTTGGAGATACATATGAGGACCTTGATTATCAAAATAAGACATTGAAACTTTCATTTGTAAGTAATTTAGAGTCACTTGGGTTTTGAATAGGCACTGGCATCATGCTGAGATGCATGTACTGAAAATGGCGCAAACACAGGTTAATCAATTACATTATATCAGTAAGGCAAGGTAGAAGTAATAAACACTTAGATTTGAATTATTGTAGTATGAGGGAATAGGCACTATATGAGAAAAACAAAAGGAACTGGAGTTGGCATTCAATGGGGTGTTAGGAATAAAGTTTGGTTTTCATCAATATGAACACCAAGGTTTCCAGTTTGAGGTGTGGGTCATGCCATGAAAGAAAAAATAATACAGTTACAGTGGAAAAACTAATGATTTTTATTTTGAGTGCTGAGTTTTTACCTACAAGATATTCAGAAAAAAGTATCCAAACAGATGGCACAGTGAAAGAAACTCTCAATGAACTCTGGGCAGGTGATAGACACTTGGTCATTGAAGTCATAAGATTGTGTAGAGCTTTTAACTATTAAACACCAGTGCACTCACTCAGGCTTTGTGAATCTCAATATTGATACCCTTAAGTAGTTCCACAGTCAATTTCCTCCCCAAAATAATTTTTTAGGTGATCCCTATATATAGAGCACCACAGAGGAAACAGCTGAAATTTAGCACAGATGACTGAAGAGCTTGCTTAAGGTTTTGGAGGTGTCGGTATTTATCATCTGTGTGCATGTGTGTAATTCTGTGTAACTTTTTTTGTGTATGGATAAGATAAGCAGGGAAAGGAAAAAACCCAGACAGACTAAAATAAATGCAATAGGATATGAAGATAAGATGTATTGGATATGCACAGGGAGAAAAGCTTACCTTTTGTAAAGTAATTTGTATATGCTCATTAATTAATTAATTAATTAATATTATTTATTTGAGATGGACATCAATGAAAGAATGTGGGCAATATTAAACACAAAATGCTGCAGTTTACTGAAAGAACAGATTTTTTTGCTTGTTTTTTTTTTTTTTTTTTGGCATAGCAATCATAGGAGAGAAACATATTTTCATTAAAGAGATGTGTTTTTCTAGGCTTGGTTTTGCTAATAACTAGACTGTTCCACTGCTGATAGATCAACAACTTTTACTTATTTTTTAATCTGTGACTTGAGGAAACAGAATTACCATGAACAAGATGTGTGGCAGTAACAGGCAGACTCCCCAGATTGATTGCTACTTCAAAGTTTGCTGAGAATCTAAAGCCTGACATAAAGCAACTGAATCGAGTGGTGAGTACTATTCTATCACTTAAAACAGATGTTTAAGCATCTATTTCTTTTTCAACAATGTTTTCCTCTTCTAGTTCTTTGTTTATATTTTCTCTACTTTCCCCAAAGACTTTACAACTTCTTTTCTCTGATTTCCTCAAGTCATCCTCGTCTTCTTTCTCTTCCTCTTTCTCTTCCTCTTCTTCTTTTTAATTTTTATTTTTGATGTCTTCCCTCAACAGTAGGGATAGACTTACTAATGATATACTTATAAACTGAACTGTGTGTATCCAACAGCGTGAAGTTTGTTTTCAATATCCTTCTACTTTTAAGCTCGCATATGTGGGTTCTCATATATCCTGTCCATCTGGTACTTTGATTGCCTGCTGAAGCAAAACTCCAAATTCAGTTTTGGATCTTTCCATACACTGCTTTTCTTAATTTTATTGAAGTAACATTGCATTACAGAGGTTTAAGGTGAGTTTTATTCTAAAACAACATTTGTATACATTACATTAAATTTACTACTAACGGTTCAATTCTATTCTTTACCTTATGACTAATTCCTTTCATCCAATTTACTCACTCCCTTTTTCCTTACATTCTGGTAAAATTAATTTGATTCTAAAGATTAAAATTATATTTTTACTTGATTTGGGCCATTAATTTGCTTGATTTCTCTATGTATCACTTACAAAATCATATGGTATTTGTCATTTTCCATTTATTTATTTTACTAAATGCAGTTCCCTCTAGGTCCATCCATGTTGCTGGAAACAGAAAGATTTTATCTTTTCCCCTTTTTACTAGCTGAATATTATTCCATTTCATATATATATATATATATATATATATATATATATATATATATATACCAGATTTTCTTTATCCACTCACCTGTAAATGGCATTTAAGTTGTTTCTGTTTCTTGGCTATTATAAATAATGCTGCAATAGACATGGGGTGTGTTTATATCTCTTTGAATTAGTATTTTTGTGGTAAATAACCAGAATTAGGATAACTTACTCATGTGGATTTACTATTTTTAGAGAATTACTCATAATGTGGTGCATAGTGGCTATAGAAATTTACACTGTTCCCAATTATGTACAAGTATGCCCTTCTCTCCATATCCTCACCAACTCCTATTATTTCTAGTCTTTTATATAATAAACGTTTTTCACAGTGTGAGATATATCTCTGTTGTTTTGATTTTCATTTCCCTAATAATAAGAGATTTGGAATATCTTTTCATGTACCTATTGTTATTCTGTATGTCTTTGTGAAATGTCCCTCATATCTTCTGCCAATTAAAAAAAATGGATTGTTTTTCTGTTCTTGAGTTTTACAAGGGAAACAGATTTCAAAGTAAACAAATGGATTTACATCATACTAAAAAACTTTTTTGTAGTGAAGGGAATTCATCAAAACAAAAAGATATTCCACAAAATAGAAGATACTTGCATGTCATACATCTGACAAAAGGAAGACATCCAAAATATATAAAGAACTAATAAAATTGAACTCTTATAATTGATTCCTTAGTGTTTTGCTCCTTGCATGTTTATCAGGTGATTTAATAATATTGAACTCAAATGTATTAAATTTAATTTCCTAATTTTCACAGGTCTTTGTGAGTGTTGGAAGTTCCTCTCTGCATAGAGTATTGTAGAAAGTAGATGTCAATATAAAGTTAAAAATAGTCTATATAATTTTGTCTAGCAAAATGTTTGAAGAAATCTCAGAAAAAAAATCACCTGAATCTCCAACAAACCTCCAGTAATTTGTTTTGATTTCTTTTCTCATCCTAAATAAACACTGTCTTTAGAATATACTTTTATATTAAATTGCTGTATTATTTTTATTAAAGAAGTCTCCTAATTATACATATCAGATCCTTCAAAACCTGGATCTGCTTGTGAATATTATAAAAGTATGAGTCAAAGGATGGGAAGTATTTGGGAAGTAAATTTGCCAATGCAAAATTGGCATTTCTCAAATGATCCCTGTTTTGATCAAAGACTTTATTAAGCTTCGCTCCAGGGCCCAAGAGGTTTTACTAATACCTGAACTTGATGCTAAAAATAAAAGGTTGAATAAGTGGTTTCACATTATACTACTTAACTTGAAGTATACTGTAATAAATACTTGGTTCTTTAGAAGAATTAGAGTAACATTTAATTATAGCATTATACAGATCTAAGGTATGCATCATTGTAAATCGATATCTGTATATACTGTCTAATTTAGAACTGAAAGTCCAATTCTCTCTGATAGTGATAATAGAAGGTCATATAGGACAACTCTCTAGATACGTTTTTTTTTTTAACAATTGGTTAATTTTAGGAATTAAGTTTTATTTTACTTTGTGTGGGACAATTATATTAGATCTAAAGTTCACTTTAGCATATTTAATTTAGTTTCCTTTAAAACGAGAGACCTGAGAAAGGTGATGGAAAATTTAATGCATTTAAATAGATGTTGATTACAATAAGCGATGAACACCTTAAATCTATTCAATATTATAACACAATGTTCCTTCAATAAAATTAACAAAAATAACAATGAGAGAGCTTAAGAATCCAAGAGGCCAGGTAACTAACTCAAGGTTCTGTAGAAAACTGTACTAGAAATGGGGCAAAAAACAGCAGTTTTTTTTCCCCTTAAGTTCACAGCTGTTTTCTTGACATCACTCTATTGAGGAATTTCCACCACAGAGTATAATAGTCCAGTTGTACTGCAAGCAATACATCAGTCATTGATTATCTGCCATGGATTTTTGGTTTATTTAAGCTGCAATTTCTAATATCTCAAATCATGTGTAGCTTAGCTTGTCATTTATTTTGTTGCATAGGATTTGATGAAAAAGGAAAGGGAAATAATCTTAGAAGATACACAGTGAAAGATCAAAATATTAGGCTTATCTCTTCAAGTTAACATCTATACTTTGATGGTCACTAGAATTAAACTAAATATTATTTAAGGGACACTGCACTTTGTCTTCATCTCCTTTCCCACACCTGTCTCTTCTAGTTTCCTTGGCTGCCCTACTTTGGAATTACATGCCATTAGAAGATGACCCCAAATTACTTTAATTCCTAATAAATAGAAGCCTTCCAGCTGAGAGCACATTACTCTCCTTCTATGTCTTCATGGTTGTTGATTTTCTTATTTATTCCAATTACTTACAAAGAGCTAGGATGCTTTTCCCTAAGTGGAATGCAATTTACAGCGGTGTTTCTACAAGTGCATTGAAGAATGGAGAATCAACGACATCAGAGAAATCTGGGGAAAAAAACTAAAATTTAAGGCTGCAGTACTTAACCCCACACCTACTGAAAAATAATCTTTAAAGATGGGGCTATGGATTCTATGTTTTAGTAATTCATCTAGGTGATTTATGTACCTTAGCAATTTAGAGTTGAACCTCTCTTGATCCTGATGTTTATCATGCTGCTTATTGCTCCTCAGATAAGAGTGTAGCAGACTAATATTCCTACAAAAATGGAATATGGAAAGTCTATATTATCATATTGTATTCATTGATGACTTGCTCAAACAGAAGAGCAAATTATATTCAACTTATATGTACTGGTACTCACACCAGGACTGGATTTCTTTTCTGATTGTCTGGAGATCAGTTCTGATGGGTCAGTGTCCATGTGATAATACTTATTATTCATTTTAAATAATACTTATAACATTCATAGTTATACTTATTTAAAATGTTAAGAATTCATGTGTAATAAACTTTAGAAATTTGGCTTAGCTCATGAGTTAAAGAGGTTTGGCTCATCTTATTTTTATGTCTAAATAGTAGGTTATTGCATTTTTGTAGTGAACATATTTTCAACTTTTACTCAGCATCGGAGTTAATTTTTTTTTTAACTTTTATTAATAAGAACAATCTTCTAATTCTTTTGGGAAACATTTCTTCAATCTTCTCTAACAATGTGAGTTGAGTAAGAACCAGTGCTTCCCTACAGTTTTGCCTTCTTGAGAGTAATTGTTAATTTGTTATGGGTATCTGATCCAGGCTTGGCCAGTTTGATTTCCTTATCTATCTGTACATAATGTTTGATTCATAGATGAAGATCTCAGTTGGCATTTTTGAACTATGACCCAGGGATTCTAAGTCTTTTTTTCTCCTTGGTGGTGCATGTCTGAGAGCCACTGGAGCATCTACTAAGTGAAAGCAGAGCATATTGAAGATAATTAAGTGAATTATATATAGAATTAATTAAATGTAGATACAGGCGGGATACAGAGACCGAGTATAGGTAGCAATTCAGTTTTACCTGGGACTTGGTTTCTTGTCCTCTCAGTTAAATAAAGTGAATTCCCTATATTGCTGGTTACTTCAAGTTGAGTTTCTAAGTTGCAACCAAAAAAGTTCTAAATGATATCACATTGTGCTCAGCATAACTGCTGGTGATTCAATATTAGCTTTTATCTTATAAACTATCTGTATTCTAATCTATCATTCAAGACATAAGATACTAGACTAAGGACAAGATGGAGTGGTGGTGGAATAGGAGTTAAACAAATCTATCATCTATCTATCTATATATATGTCTCATTTTTAAACATATACTTTAGTAGAAAATATAAATTCTAATACAGTACATACAATTATATATGTATATTATACATACTAGCATATATATGTACAATAAGCATTATATACTAGTATATATTATAAACTCTAAATATTCATTATTATGTATATAATATATACTTCCTATTATATATTATAAACATAATTTATATACATATATGTAATAGTGAATATATGTATATACTCTAATAAAAGAGGATAAATGAATTAGAAATGCATAGTTAGAATAGGAGGTGAGCAGAAGGAGAGACTACTGAGTAGGAAAATAGGGGCGCTATTTAAAGTGGATTGTAAGAGTGGAATTGGAATTGAAAATATGATAGTGGAGGTTTAATGACTTTCAAGTAGAAAGGACAGTATTACCAAAGACATAGAAAGGAGACTGGAATTTTATCAGAAACTTACTTTTATTGCATTGCATATGAAGTATAAGGGAAAAATTCAAATGTAAGTAGGGGCTAGAGAATAAATGATATCTGGGAACATTAGATTTTATTATTCATATATTAAGATGCCTCAGCAGTGGCTTAAAGATTTTCCATGAGTGCTTGCTTGGGAAAATAGTTTCAAAAATCAACAGGCATTGGTTTTGCATAGAGATAGCACCTAGAGTTAATATTACTTGATGACATGTCTTGAGGATTTTCTTTTATTTCACCAGAACTATATGACACTAGAGTTTCTTACATTATTTTTATTTAATAGCACTTGAGTTTCAATGGATGTTTTACTTGAATTTTCTTTTACTGTCTTTAGGAATTGAATATAAATATATATCTATTGTGCTACGTAATTCTACTGGTGAGGAAGTGAAAGCATAATAAATTATATCAACAAATAATAACAACAAAAGCAATAATAATGGAGGGGAAAAAAGAATGACTAGTACACATTATGCCTAGAAATGTGTTATGTGTGAGATACGTCACTGTGCTCATCCTTTCAGGATATATTAAATATCAAACTCTGATAAGTAGATATTTGATGAAAATTCCAACTCCAGCCCTGGCTTTTTTGAAACATTACAACAATCATAGAAGCTCTCTGAATTCCAGTTTTTTTCTCATATAATGAGAAATCTGTTACTGTGAGTTTAGAAATTTAATGGTATATAAGGTAATATATATTGCACATCAATATATCCCTCTTAACTTGCTATACTCAAAAACATATAGAGATCATAATCTTTGGAAATTCCTATCATTTAGCAATATCCAACCGCTTTTCAATTCACTAATGAGCCTTCCACAAGTAACAATTTCACATAAAAGGATAAACTATATATATATATATATATATATATATATATATATATATATGTTCTCACCCCAAGAAGTACATATTACCTGAATCATAGTTTCTTGAGGCTAGTCACTGTTATATAAATAAAGGGATTAAGGGATCTCCTGACAAGAGGAAATAAATGAGCTATGTTAATTTTCAAATAAATGCACAATTATAAGTATTATTTATCTAGGAGAAACTAGCGGGGTTTATTATCAGGCAAAGATGGCTTTTACTACTATAGCATGTATTCTGAAAATTGGAGAAACTCATAGAGTTTTTCCCCTTCTCAAACATCAGAAGCAAATTGATCAAGGGGCTGCCTCACACTGTAATTGCATTCCTCTGATTACTGATATCTTATTTTGTTCTCTTGCTCTTACCACTATGATTTAGTGAAATATATCCATCTCTCTCCACAATCATCTGAGTGTTCATTCCGTGTGTACCAAGAACTTATGGAAAAATAACTTATAAAGGTAAAATCTAAAATCTAGATAAATCTTTCTTCAAATATGTATTTATTTCTGTCTATACAAATGTTTGCATATGTGTACATACACATGTATGTTCTCTACCAATAAGACAAAGCTAGAGAGAAATAGAAAAATTTGATAATTAAAATTTAATAGTCCCTTTGAATGATAAATATGTACAATGACAAATATATAAATGTTTATGATTTTCATACATTTCGTGAATAAAATTAGATATATGTAAATATAGATATATAACATAATACATAATTATATATACATACATATAGTTTTATAATATGTGCATTATTTAAAACTGTTTTGGGTGATTATTTTCCACTTTAGTTTTCTTTGACTTTGTTAAGTGTGTGTGTGTTTTTCTATGTATGTGTCTTTTGAATATAAGAAAAAAATGAAAATTTTGGTACCAGCAAAACTTTTGGTACTTTCAGAAACAAAAAGTGTTGGATAGACTGTGGAGAAAAAGTAACTCTCTTTAATTGGTGGTGGGAGTGTAAATTAGTGCAGTCTCTTTGGAAAACAGTTTGGAGACTCCTCTTATAAAACGAAGATAGATCTACCATTCCACCCAGTCATTCACTTCTAGGCATTCACCCAAGAATACAAAAAAACTAGTCTGGAAAAATATATGCATCCTTATGTTCATAGCAGTACGATTCACAATAGTCAAAATATAAAAACAACCTAAGTGTCCCCTAACAGATGTCTGGATAAAGAAGTTGTGTTATGTATACTCCGTGGAATTCTATACAGCTATTAAAAGGATGAATTTGTGCCCTTTGCAATTGTTTTAATGGAACTGGATGCTATCTAGTGAAATTTAGAGTGAGATAAGCCAGAAAAAAATAGGAGTACAGGATTGTTTTACTCGTATGTAGAAGATAAAGAAACAAAACGAACCAACAGATATATTTCAAGTAAATTCACAGGATATGAGACTGTGACCTCCAGGGGTGAGGGAAAGGGGAGGGAAGGAAGGAGATATCAAGGTGGTGGTGAAGGGCACAGAATTCTGATGATGGGTGGGGTGTGAAGTACACACAGACTAATGTGTGCATTCAGTATCCTAAAATACATACAACAATGCAAACAAAAAATATTAAACCAATTAAAAGTTGTTTTTGGTTTTTGACTTCTTTGAGATGCCATCAGGATCTCTCAGTGAGAACGATATCAGATATTGAATGAACTAAGGTCCTTGGTTGTAGAGTCAAGGTCTCTTCTTTGAAGGCTAATTTGACTGGGCCCAGTAAAAATGGGTAAATAACTATACCAATTCAAAAGGAAATTAAATAAATACATAATGGCTTTGAATGATGTATTAATGTTCAAGCCAATATAAATGTTTTGAAGTGATCTAAATTATTCTAAAGGATGTTTCCACCCTATCAGATTTGGTTCCTTTCTAGTGTGATTTACCATATTTTGCCATGTGTAATAAACTGAGTATAATGCACACCTATATTTTTGACCAAATTTTTCAGGAGAAAAAACTTTCATTTTAATTTTTTAATTCAAATTTTTATTTGTTTATACTTAGTTACTTGTTTTTGTATTATAAAGGAATGCTAGTATTTATTTTTTAACATTTTGTAATACAAGGGATTTTATGTAACACAGTGATAAAACCTTAAGAAGAGAAACAGGTATAAGAAGCTTTTCTTGCTGTTGCTGCCACAGTCTGATGACTCTCTCTGTGTGAGGATGTTCAGAGAGTCAAGAGGCAGCTGTGTTGTCATGCTCATTAGCATATTTAATCATTGTTAGCTTAAATTTTCAGTATTTTTATTTTTATAAAAATATCAGCTAGCATAATAGCGTCCCCCTACAGTGCATGAAGAAAAATGTCACACTGTTTACCCTACGGTAAAAAGTCGGCATTACCTGTCTTATCAAATCAGAGCCACTCCCCTGTGGGTAACAATATGCTGCTCTTGGCTTCATTTTGTAGACTCGTTGGCTGAAATTGCTTTTGTTGCAACTTCGTCGTAAGTTCAACAAAAAAAATTATTGTAATCCAGAGTATTATTTTGCATTCAGATAGTGCTATTGATTTCTAGAGTTATACTTTTAATTTACAAGCATAAATAAAAGAACAAAGACATTTACACAGATACTGAATTAGTACTACCCATGTAAAATGCTCATCCTTATTTTTCCTTCACAAATTTTTTGGGAAAAAGTATGCATTATACATTGCAAAATATGGTAATTAGAAGCTCTGATCTCTATGTAATTCATGCAAACCTTTGTGTCTACCAGAATGCTTTTCCATTAAAAAGAAAAAGTGAAATGCCTCAGAAATACGATAAACTTAACTTATTACATAGAGCACATTAATTATAAATTGTTGTATCTAGGGTCCCTATATTGGTAAACTGAAAAGATACAGTGAGATACAAATAAAGTAAAGGTGAGGGAAGGCAAGCCTAAGTAATGAGGAGGCAATTTCTACACACACACACACACACACACACACACACACACACCACACCACACACACCACACACACACCACACCATACACACACACACCACACACCACATACACACCACATACCACACCATACACATACACACCACACACCACACTCACCAAACACACATACCACACACACAGCCCACACACCACACATACACACCACACACACAAACACATACCACACACACACACACATCACACCACCTTATCTGGAAGTCAGAGAGGTTATATTTGAATCAAAGGGTAAAACTAAGTCAACTGTAAAATAGATACCTACGTTTAATATCTGAGTCACATTACATGGGAGAAAAATGGAATAGCTAGACATTCTGGTTGCTAAGATTCCTGGAGTTACAGCTGCCTCCCAGTCTCAGGCTGCATGAAGTCATACTATACTATAGGCCCTAATTCTGCATTTCTTTAATTCCTCCTTTCTCTTACCATGGGTACTTGTTGAAAGTAAGTGTCTTACTTAGGGCCGCTTGAGTGAACTTCTGTCCCTTGCATCTACCTAGAACACTCACTTACATTGCCTCTTATGTGTAAATTTTTAACCTGCTTCAAAGAGAATGTTATTCCAGACTAGATTCTCACCCATAACTATCTCTCTAGTCGTGAAATAATCACCAAGAAGTCAAGGACTTGAAATATCCTGGAGGAATTAGTTCTGCCAGTTCAGTTGATCAGCTGCCTGATTGCATAACAGTGGGAGAAAATGTGACAAATGAGTTGTTTTAAACTATTGTGAAAAGTTTATTTTTACACTTTAATCGACACAGATTGTTTTCGCACTGCAGTCTTGTTATTGAGAATGTCAGCATTCCTGCTGTTAGCACTCCCATTTGAGATACTAAACATACCAGGCCCTGATTTGTTCTGTAAACAATTCACTACGTATTTTATTTTGCAAACTCTTACTGATTTCAAAGATTCTGTGGATGATATGTTTCAAAAGATAGATTTTTCCAGAGGGGGACTGTCGATTATCACAGCCTCATCAGAGGATTTTATAAGCATCAAAAGCTAAATGTAAAGAGAGGATGAATAAAAACTGGCTGAACACCTGCTATATGTTAGATGCTGTGTTAAGTGCATGCAACTAAACTGTCGTTTAAATCAAACAAACACAGCAAGGTAGATATGATTGTCCCTATTTAAATAAACAGGAAAGTGAATACTAAGGAGGTTAAGTAACTTGCTCAACATCACTGGGCTAAGAAATGACTGACAGGGGTTCACATCTAGAACCATATTAATTCTGAAGCCAATGTTGATCCCCAGGAAAAGTTCCTGATGTTTTCTAGGCAGAATCAATTTAATCATTTCCAATTTTTTCCAGAGGAAAAACTTTAATGTATTCATGTAGAACAAATGATAGTTATTTTGAATCAAAAACTACTATAAACAAATTGACAAAGGAACTTGTAACTATGGAATTATTGAAGAGGAGAGCTTCTTGAAGAAACTACCTCTTAGGTGGGTCTTAAAGAAAATAGAGGTGAACTGAAAGAAATCTACATTTTTCCATTGCACGCTCAGTTCACTGAAGACAGAGTCTAAGTCTAGTCTTCCTTGATTCCTGGCCCATAAGAGAAACACCAGAGTTGTAATACCAAATATTGACTATATTTAGTTACCTGGGAGGCCAAGCTAGAAACTTCCCTAACTGAAAGTTCTAATCCTAAATATTAATTTCCCATCCAACATGTGTTCTCAGAAAGGCCTTTTGAGAAACATAAGGGTGGCATTTTAAACACATAAGACAGATGCTATCACTTACATTGTGTACTGCTCACTATACCAACATAAAGTGTCTAAATATACCCCTCAGTACAAATATTTTCCTCTTTTCATTAAGTAGTCTTTCTTTCTGCTCCCAACACTTAAATTCAATGATGACTAAATCACAGGAGAAGCATATATAATACTGGAATAAAAATAAGTATTTCTGATTTTTCATTTCCCTTAAAATCTATAACCTGATTTACAGGCAGGGCATATTTTAAGGTAGATCTATGTTTTAATTTTTTTCACATTTCCAGTTTTATAAACAGTTTAGTACTACTTCAAATATGACCTTCTTAGAAAAGTGTTTCCTAATCTTTTATCTCCTGCCCTTCCCTGTGAAAATAGTTTAATCTACTAGTCTCTGATATCTCTCTCTCTCTCTCTCTCTCTCTCTCTCTCTCTCTCTCTCTCTCTCTCTCTCTCAGTTTAAAGTACTCTTTCTTTTTTGTAAAATTAATTTTTTCATAAAAAAAACTATTACAATCAGTCCGAACATGTGCATACCCTCAATATCTGTTTATTATTTTAACTAGAAAAGAGACAACTTTATTTTATTCCCTTTGTAAATTCAAATAATGCCTTGTATAAAGTCAGTGCTTAAAAACATTTGATAACTGAATAAATGAATCTACTTGTTATCATTTATGTGGGAGATGTGTGATAGGTGACATAACTGGGGATATTTTTGTGTATTTTAATGCTTATGTTATTTTGTTTTGAGAAAAATTGAAGGTGATTTTCTAATATGGCATCATAAAATCTATTTTGTGTAAACTTATTATGATATGGTCATATTAATGAATAAGGTGGTAAGTTTCTCCTTTATCCATAATCAGTCATCAACTTCTGTCAGTTTGGTTCCTATATCTCTGTCATTCGTGTCTTTTATTCCATTCTGACTGTCATTAATTTTGATTCCTTTTATTCAGTAGATCACTTTTGTTAATGTAGTGATTCTTGGTGACATGAGAGGCAATCATTAAAGTCTCATAGGATTAGGTATAAAAGAGAAATTTGAGATAGAATTTAGACAACTCTTGGAAGAAGTCTTGCAATAAAGAAGAGTGGAACAAATAAAATGAGAGCTAGAGAAATTGAATTAAGAAAGGGTTACTTTTTAAAAAAAGGAAAGGTGCAGGCAGGAATGAAGACAAGCAAGCAGACAGGTAGGAATAGAGAAGAGTTAGAAGCATTTTATTTACTTTATTTAGTTGTTCATCTTGGTTGTTCCCCCAGTCTGGGATATGAATCTGGGTCATTAAGATACATATGGCTTGTGAAGGCCAAGGGAGGTGAACTTATCCATTATACCACCTGGGTATGCCAAGAATGATTACCTTTAAGATAGTAAATGTATTGGTATATTTGCTGATGACAATGATCCAGTATAGAGGAAACATATGACACTCAAAGAAGAGAGAGGGAATGATCGCAAGAGCAAACTCCTTGAATTAGATAAGAGGGCATGAGATTCAGTGCATAGAATGAGCAAGAGAAGTCCATCAGTCACATTAAAATTAAGGTAGAACATATGGGTACAAATTCAGGTAAAATATTCTATTTGTTGCTGTAAAAATAATTAAGATAATAAACTTAACGCAAAATCTATGTTCAAAGTTGTATATTTTTTCTACCTTTAGTCAGTTGCAAAAAGAACCATGAAGTGAATGGAACAAAGGCTGAGATTTCTATTAAAGGAGTATAATGTGATAGAGATATTGGTGACATACAGAGCTGAATGACATACAGAAGAGAATGTTCATGAGAGATTTTTAAATTTACCCTAAGAAAGGGAAGACATTGAGGACATGAGGATATTATGGGTCATGAAACAGTGGACTTATAAAATGATTGGGGAACCTGCAAGGACTGAAGAATTCTTTGAGTGGAAAGCATTAAATAGAATTATTTGGATAGAAGGGAGGCTATAGACTAAGAGCTTTTACTAAAATGGAGACTTTGATGAAGCCCTGATGACTGGAAATGGAAAAATTCAAGTTAATCAGTGGTTATGGTGGGATTGGAATTTAAGTTCATGCGAAGCAAAAAGATCCTGGGTTTATCACTGGTGTAAATGTGGTTGTCACTAAGACAGAATGACATCTTCTGTAAATGAGTTAGAGTACTCTATGAGCACGAGAGAGTGTTGAAATTGGGTTGACTGTAGATGCTGAAAAACATGAAATGGATCCTTTTATTCCTGAATATAAAAATACTTTAATTTTCCACTCAAATATTTCAGTGTTCTAGCTCTGAGTTATCTTTTCAAGTGTATATCTTCTTTTTTATGCATTCAATATTCTGTGTAGCAACAATGCTTGCTGCTTTCAAATTATACTTTATCCTTAACTGATTATGAGCCTTCACACATACTGTTGATCCTTCTCTAAAAATACTGTGATATCATCTCCTGCACACTAAGATGCAAAGTAATAATAATATTCATTTCAAATTGTGTCTCAACAAACAAAAGAAAAAGAAAAAAAGAGAGAATGAATGAAAGAATACAGAAAGAACACTTCTGCAATAAAACAAAACCCCAAAACTTCCGCAATTTTCCCAGCAAGAAATATAGTTTCCTGCTTCTAGAGTGGCAGAGTGTTTATTTCTTACACTACTGTGTTCTACTTAGATTACATGTAGCTATGCAAACTATTGAAATTATCTTGGTCAAAGCCATCATCGAATCTGAACTCTCTTTTCTAGTCAATATTAGTTTTAAAATTTTTCTGCAGTCTTTCTGTTTTCTTTGAAATTTGCCCTTTGAACGCCCAGGTTGTTATAAGCAAGCTCATTTTTATGTGCAAATGTTTAGCTCCTTACTCGAACTGCTTGTCAAAAATAAATTTGTTTTTTTCTCATATTATATTCACTTGGCTTTAATTGGTCAGTAAAAGAATAGATATATGGCACGTTATCAATCCATTCCTTTCTCCACGAAGTCACTTGTGAATCTAGATCTACAGTTGAATCTGTTGGTCTGTATTTCTTACTACTACCAGAGTTATTGTCCTTAAAGCAAGCAAGCAAAAAACAAAAACAAAAACAATAAAAAACTTCAAAGAACAAATAACAAAAAAACTTTAAAGGGACTTTTTACTCAAAAAATGTTTTAAAAATGAAATCTGAACCCGCTACCATTATATTCAAATACCTGTACAATTTGAACACTAATTTTCTCATTTGTCTTATATTTAGTGACTCATCTCCTCAAAAATATTGTTTTGTAGTCATATATTTTCCTTCATTTCCAAATTAACCATGCCACTTAACAATCGCACTCTTTCATTGCTCCCTGTAATTATTTTAACCATTTCTTAGTTAATAAAATACCATTCGGTTTTCAAAATTATACTGAAATTTTATCTCCCCATTTTAGAAGAACTAGTTTCACTCTATTTTTGTTTCACAGTATGCAGCTCAAATCATTATTGTAGGTATAGCTCATGCATTTTAATATTTACTTCTCTATATTCATTGCATTGTGGTTCCTAGTAATGAAGAAATGTTTATTCTTCTTTGTACCTGTAGTACTTGAATATGAAGTTACTGGCTTCTATATGTCACTCTGGATCAGCATGGACTTTATGGTTTATTCTACTTTAAGTTCATCCCAATAAACATGATTTAATTTTCATATTAAAATTTTGATGTATTAGATTATTTATGATAAAATTTTTGTTTACTTATCATTTTAAGTTTGAGAATAAAATTTCAAGAGTAAGTGAAGGAATTTTAAAATATTCTTTCTAGTTTTTCTTGTGCGTGTCACTTCCTATTTCTTTCCATAGACATAATTTTAACTCAAACTTTCATTGCCTTGAACTTGATCATTGGTATACCTGCTCCCTGAATCTTTTTTCTCTTACTTTAGTTTATTGTGTTTAATGACTCCAGCTTAATCTTTGCAAAATAAGACTATAGTAATTTACTTTCCTTTCTTTAAAAAGAACAGTGATGCCTTATTGCCTTACTGATGAAAATCAGACACCATATTTGAAGAAATAAAACTCTAGAAATCTTCAAAGATAAGTTTTCAACTTTAGTATTCACTGGACAATGATAAGCACACTTATCAGGTCAAACTCTCTCTGCCTGGCATTTATTCATTTAATTGTTATTTTGAAGTTACCAATCTATATATTCACTCAGGTATATTTCACTGATTGTAAAAAAAAAATTCCTTTTCTTATCTGTACTGTAACTATGGTAGTCAACAATGATAGATGTACCTTATACAATTTTTATAGGATTTACTATTTACATCTCACCTCTACTTAGTTATGTGCTATTTAATGTTTAGTGTTTGTGTATCTTGTTTCTTTCTTAAAGTATCTAATTTATTGCTGTCCATTGCCATGCCTTAAATTTAGTCTCATATAAGTTTGGATCATGGTACGTTCTGTGCATGTTGATAGTTCTAGTCCACCACAAGCAAAATGATAAAGAATAGTTATTGAGCCCCAGCTGTATATATATAGCATAGAATGATGATTAATCTTCACATTCAGTCAATAATCATTATTAAAGACTGAGAAAGCATCATAAAGCATCTATAATTTCCATATGTACATTCAGATTTTAGTACTGCTTGGGGAGAAAAATTGAATTTACCAGTTTTTTTTTTTTTATTCATGTGTATATGACAAAGGGGTATATTATTTAAAAGATTTTTTAGCCCATTAATATATTTTAACATATCTATTCCTTCACATAAGAGATTTATCTTAGGTCTTCAAATTAGTATTGGTGAAATGTAGATTCTATCTAAAAACTGTTATGAACGATAAATAAATCATATTGCATTTGAGTTTTCATGTCTTTCTTTTCACAAAATAATTATTTGAATTGGCAATATACAACAATAGGAAGAGTTGATAAGCTTCCTTATTTTCCTACTTTAATGTATTTATTCAGTATTATTTTGAAATAAAGGACAAAAATAATTTGGCCACTAAAGAAGCATAATTATTGAATGTAACTCATTATATTTTTTAAAAAAGCAAGCAGGAGCGAGTATTTAATAGACTATAAAAGATATACCTTACTTCCTTTTCAACTGGAGTCAGAAGAGAATTCCTGAAGGAAAGGGGGTCTTATGGAAATTGTCCTGGTTCTGTTTGGGTGTGAGTGAATGTTTTCAGAATAGTCAGAAGCAGGAATTTAAATGTTTGCCGCAAATATACTTGCTACACGAATGTTAACTTTCTAACACTGAAAAGTCTTTGAAATCTTTTTTTAGTTTTTTTTAAGTTACATGTCAAATTATCCCAGCTCAATAAATGTTCCGCAGGCTTAAAAATTTTTTCGAAATCGAGTTTGGGTAAGTAAGCAATTTAGAAATAGATACAAATATGATCTGAAAGAGTTTTGTTTCTTCTAGTTTTACTGTGATTTTTTATATTGCTGATAATTGGATTTGTGAATGATTTTTGTAAGTTATAACACATTTTTAAATCATCATTTAATATAATTTCTAAAGTTGCAGAGATAAACATTAAATTAGAGGAATATAGTGAGATTTCAGGTCAATCCTAATTACTATTACATGTATGATAATAATATAATAATAAAAATAATACCCAAACTATGTGGAATTTTCTATACCATAAGTATATAAAAATCTTTGAACATCTCAACTTTAATCCTCATAACCCTTTGAACTGAACTAATAATTATCCTCATTTAACCTCAGAAGAAATTGAAACTTAAAGTTTGAAAGTTACCCCAAATCACATGCCTATTAAATGCTAGAGCCAGAATTAGAATTCAGGAAGTCTGACTACAAAGTCTTGTGCTCTCTATAATACTAAACCAAGAACGAATTACATTCGGTGTGTTTTAAAATGGATCAGTGCTTTGGATTCAAGCATATTTTTGTATAGAAAGTTATAAATGGATTAGCTGCTACTTAATTAACAAATTACTGCCAAGTTCATAACAAGTAATATACATACTAGTGCTATCAGAACTCTAGTACTCTGTATCTTATAAGGAAGTATCTTAAAACTAAGAATAGAGAAGATAAATAACTCTCCTCCTTATACATGCTTCTTTCATATATACAGGCAGACTCAGACAAAAATCTGAAAAAGTCATTTCTTTTCACTTAATATTTTCCCAGTTCTTTCCTTTTGCCTGTAATGCTAGTCCAGAACTGAGACAGTTAATGAACTTTTCAACAATGCACTCAAATTTCAATTCCATTGTCTAAATGCTCCTAGCGATGTCAAAGTTTGTTCCTGTTCTCTTTGCACCCTGAGATAACCTCTTCATTTTACTATTTAAGCTTTGTAATGTGTCTTTAACCTTGTCTATCTTTCTTAATAATCATGAATTCTTCGCACGTCGTAGTATGTCTTATTCCTCTTGAATCCCTAACACCAAAAACAACAACAACAACAACAAAAATCAACGATCTGTAACTGCTTCACTCCATATACACTTATTCTAGTATTTACAATAATCTCAAGGTAGAAAAATCATTGTTACATGATTCAAGAAGCCAAAGTATAGAAGTAGTGGGTTACATAGTTAAAATGAGATACAAGTGTTACAAGCTAACTAAATCTGCCTCAAAATCTCTTTGCCTCACACACACACAATGCATGTGCAATTTAAAAAGTGATGTCAAATTTCTATTATCCTCATAAAACTATCCCACCTTTTTTCTCATCCATGTAACCTATACTCCTTTTTCTCTGGGTTGTTGTCTCAGATAAGATGCTAAAATCAAAAATATGTGATTTAACAAATTTATACTGAAGTAAAAATTGCTGCTTTCTAATTCTGTGGAATCTTATTTTAAAAAACAGGAATTCTTCATAAAATTACTGTCTTATTGATGGAATTGTAGGCTGTTTAGCACAAATACTCTGCCATAGGGGAGGGAGAGGTTTTAAGTAGTGGTTCTCCTGCATTTGATTTTATCTGCCTCAGACTATTTCTGATATTAGAGCCCCTAAATTGTCCCTACTGTTTCTTTTGAACTTGTTTTCTGCTTTCACTTCTGATTTGCAAATTCTCTAAAAGCTTCTTGAGGATGCTTTCCCTTTAAACAAAGACAAAGTCAGAAGGGCATGTGGCAGAGACTAACTTGTGGGAGGGCAGTATTTACACATCTGAATCATTTTCAAGTTGACCATTTGTCAGATTTGTAGAACATGTAGTAGTTATCACATCAGAATGGCAAAAAAAAAATTGTGTTGGTTTCCATTTATTGCTAATCCAGTGAGTGACAGAAATATTCTTGAAAATTTTAGATTTGGCACATTGTTCATTTTCTTTATAATTAATTTTTTAACACCCTGACATTTAGAAAAACCCTCCATCTAAAGAAAAAATGTGTACTGTAATGTTAAGTAGATATTACTAATTATTAATAAAACTAGGCTATGTATTCTCTTGACAAATATTTTAACAGATAATTAACACACTATAAAGCAAGCAACTTTATGTTCTCTATAGATAGATTCTGTGATTCCCAAAGTTCATCATAACCTCAATTTTACTTATATGGGTTACTCCTTACACACCATCTAATTTCATAAATTTGATGAATTATCTTTCTTGATCGAGAAAAAAACCATCACATATACTCCAATGAAATTGAGAAGAAACAAATATATCCTCTATGATAGGCATGCTATACAGAGAAAGGATCATTCCTAGCTACACTCTTTAAACAATTTTAAGCAATATTGATGAAATTAACCAAGGCCTCCAATTGATATTGATGTCATAAAGAAGCATAATGATATAGTGAGAAAACTGCTTACTGTGTGTTATAGTTCTAGACTGACATCACCCACTATGACCTTAGTAAAGTCCCTTATTTGCTGGTAACTGAACATACACATGACATTTAGGAGTATAGATTTTGGAGTCAGGGAAAAAGGTGAGAGGATCTGCTACCTGTCTAGATGGCAGTTTCTTTATAAAAGAAAGGTGTTTGTTGTGAGGACAAAATTAGATACACTGGACCCATCACTACAGCATATGGGAGAGATTTGATTGTAAATTTGTTGCCATATTTCTATATTTTTTGCATATGGAGGTCATTATTGGCAAGTGTTGAAGATATATCTTAGCTGGCAAGATATATAATTTACCGCTTGGAAATTAAAAATGAACTTTAAGAAGAATTAAGGGATGGAAAGACAGAAAGAATCAGAAGATATACAAAACAACTATGCTTTGCTTCCCAGCACAAAAGTGCAAAATATTTTCAAGTAAAACAGTGACAGTTACAAACAAATTAAACATATTTTTGTTGGCAGGTAATATTTTATTCAATTACCAACACTTCTGTATTTTTCATTTGAAACTATACATCTTGGAAAATTATTTGTTCTTTTATAATTTTGTCATAAACTCTGAGCAACTTAATGGGAAATTTATTTTAGTCATCAGAAGACCTCCTGGTGGTAACTTCTGACTTATTAGCCCTCTCCTCTGACCATACATTATTCATGATAGAAAACACTTATCAAGTGGTGCAGTAGTACCAGAAAGACAAAGAATGTATTTCAACACAGCATTGAAATCTTTTACTGCTATCTTTCTTTGAAAAAAAAAAAGTCTTGCCACTTTTTTTTCATAAAGTCTTGTGTTGCTCAGATTTCTGCTTTAGAATCCCAAAAGCTCTTTGAAATAACAAACGCATCAAGTAATTGATCAATATTTATCCCTGGCTTGCCAAGTTTTTGGTAGATCTTAAATGTAAACTGTTCAACACTGGGCTAGGTCATGTCTCCATAATTTAACTGCACAAAGTCTTCTGCTTATCCAAAGCTTTTATTCCCTAGGTATAGGTATGAAACATTTTTCATAAAATTTTTAAATTCTCCTTCCAGTTTTTCAATGTTTTCACCATTTTCTTCAAGTTTGCTTATTACAGATTTTACTCCTTGAACTACCAGTTTACTCTTTCATTCTTCAATATTGGTGATCAAGTTTTGCACTCCTACTTTGACATCTGCTCTGCCGATATTGTCCTCCTCCATGACCAAAATAACTTTTTTGAAGAGGCTAAAGTGTCCGTGTACAAACTATAAACATATTTTACCACAATCATTGTCAAAGAATTCTGTATCAATCCCAGGTAATATTTTTGAAAACAAAGGTAGGATTTCAAGTCAGCAAAAATGTAAGGAATTCCTTCGATGGCTGGCTGTCTTGACAAGCTCTGATTATTACCATGTTGCCAATAGTGTTTTGTAATCCACTCTGGCAAAGTCACAAAACTCCTTTAGTTGCATCACATGAGCTGTGTACATGTGAACATATTTGAAATTTTTCACAAAAAGTGTTTCAATATCAATTGGCAATCCATCAACAGCACTTTGGAGACAGTGGTACATGTACATAATGTCTATGCCACAGCTAATGTCAACTAGGTCCCTTCTTAGTTTGCTTTTTAATTAGCTAAAGATGGTAGTTGTGCCTTTTTGTCTTACACTGACAAAAATTTGTGTAACAGTTGTCTCCACAAAATCCAACTTTTTCCTTCAATCCATGTTTGTCAATAAGAGACTAATCAGTCAAGGTCAGCTATCTCACCAGGTAGAATGAATATCCAAAATTTTGACTTATAACCCATGACAGGAATATGGTACTGAATCATGAAATGCATCATTTTAACATCTTTTCTGTTCAGAGCAGCCAAAGAAAATGTCACAAAGTTTGCCACTGCTAGGTCTTCAGTAAGTTCAGATTTGGTCATTGGTACAATTACATTTGAAATCACAGCTTCATCTTTTGTTCATGTAATTTTGGTTTAGAGAATTTTAAGGTTGAATTTGGTGGACAATCAGATTATCTTGAAATTCAACTCCACCATGGAGAGCTCCATAAGACAGTCATCACATTTTTACCTTGTTCACACTAAACTTGTTTAAAAAAAACATAGTGCTCTTTGAGGTTTTTAGTAAATGTGCATCCTCTTTTCCATATTATTAAGTAAATTAGAATTTTAAGATACAAATATTAATATCTTTGCTGAAGCAAAGTTCAGAAAACCTTGAAAACTGACAGTCCCACGTGTATGACCACTCTTCCCTGATCAGACTTATATAGAGAGAACATTGCACTGACAGGGATCATTACTGCATATTGATACGAACATAAACAATTGAATATGGCATAATTCAAAGCAAAGAACATAGTAGTCTTTAAAAGTCAAATTTTATCTTGGTCACATTAACTATGCCATCTGATAACTATCAATGTTCTAATGTTAATGTGTATGAGAATCTCAAATTTTAGACAGGAAAGATTCACTTTTAGCAAGCTATGATTGAAACCAGCACAGATTTTCAAAATGGGTGGAGTGCTAAGATAATGTTATTAAACCAGGACAATCAAGTCAAACCCAGGAGGTCTCGTAACCCAAGACAAAATGAAAGAATGTGTAAAATGCTCTGTTCACAGAACCTTATGCATGAGAAGGATCTGAATCATTCTCCCATCTTCCCCTTATGCAGCTGCTATCTATTCTCCATAGCACTGAAAAGACAGGACTATAAAATAGTGAGATGAATCATTGAGTTTTAAAATATTTTGAATAATGACAAAATTATATTGGTATAAGTAAATTGCCTCTCAGTATGTCTTCTTTGAAGAACGTAGCATTCACTTGAATGAGTTTTAGTACTTTCATTTAAAAAACTGATTCTTATTATTCATGATCAAATTTAAAATATCTTGGTGTAAGTTTAGAAGAAATTCTTCTAAATATTGCAAATTGCTTTTGTGATCCACTGAGGACAGAGGAAAGGAGATATATTCTCAGAACCAAGAAGTGTTTATTATTCATTTGTTCACATAGAATTTCTGGGGTTATTAAAGATGCTGATTTCTAGGACTACTAGAGATATTTGGACTGAATATATCTTGAGGCTGGCCTAGTTTTTTTTGTTTTTTCACAGGTATCCTAGATTTTTCTGAGGCAACTATTTGCAGAAAGTTTTTTTAGAGGCCTCGGAAAACTGAATGTGTTTCTTAGTCCTAGATAATAAAAAATCAACACAAAATAAGGATATAATTCACTAAAGGAAGATGGAAATAAGGATATAAATCCAATGCCCTTTCATGACAAGGAAACCTTAAAATAGCCACTACAGAGTTATTAAATATTAGCAAATTAAACCTGACAAAATGTGAGAATTAGTTCAGGAGAAAAATAAGGGGAGAAAATCATTCTAAGTGATTCATAAGAGATTTAAGATTATTTGTAAATACCTTATTTGAAGCTCTTTGAAAGGTCAGCCATATCATATTAAGAATAGTAATGCAAGGGAAAATAAGGCCAACTGACAACCATTGGGCAGTGGGTATCATCTGATAAATGAGAGAGCTTTTCAAAATAAAGGGAAGAGACAGCTCAATTATGAGGACAATACAAAAAAATCATAAATCTAAATTTCAATAATTATCAGAAAGCTTATTGAAAAATATGAATTAAATATGCTTTAAAATATTCAGGAAATAATTGATCATATGAGACCTTTCCTAACCTCACTGAATATACAATTTTCTAGTGATGATCTTAAAAAATAAATATCTCTAACCTCTGCTTTAGGTCTGTTGAATCAAAACACCTAAGGGAGAGACTAGGAATCTTAATTTTTTACAAGAATCTCCTCGGCATAATTTCATTATAGTCTTTCATCAACCTTTGATATTGAAACCCCACCTGATAATAATAACTTAAAAAATACGAAGAGGGATGTAACATTAAAAACAACAATAATTTGATAAGTAACAGTTAGTGCCATGGTTCTCAATTGTACTGAATAGATGTCATATCTGTGAAGTGCTAAGGAAAATGCAAATTCCTGGAATTCATATATAAGGACAACTGTCTGTAGATTTTAATCGACCTCTTTCTTACAATGCTCTCTCTGACGAATAACAGAAACAAGACTGCCCTGCTAGTAGATTCCATTTGAAGACGTTTTCCCAAGACTTCCCGTGGCAACAGTAGATTTAGGATTTGTTTTGTTTGAACATTTTCCTGAAGCCTTTACAGTATGATAAACATTCTTAAAGACACTGCACAGTTTGCATCTCACTGTGCTTCTAGGAGGGCCTGCTAGTTCATGAGATCTGGGAGAAGAAATGCTCTGTACCATAGCAAGAGATTATTTGGACTGAATTACTACTAGTACTTTCCGTTGGGTCAGAGCTGCTGGGTGGGCTGGTGGGGAAGGAAAGCAGATATACTCCCTATTTGAACCAAGAAGTATTTATTGTCAATTTGTTCATCTTATAGAATTTTTGAGGTTATTAAAGATGCTGATTTCTAGGACTATTACAGAAATTTGGATTGAATAGATCTTGGGGGTGGGCCAGTATTTTCATTTTTTTACAGGTATCCTAGATTTTTCTGAGGCAAGTATTTGAGGATAACGTTATTAAATGTTTGCCTATTCAGATGTAGTTTATAAACTTTCAAAAGTTTTTGAGTGTTTTATTAAATCTTATTTTGAATCAAACAGAGTATTAAAATAATGTAGGGAAAATAATGCTTTGGTTTGGCGGTGAAATACATTAGGTATAGGAAGAATCCTGTTGGCAAAATGCAGTCATCCTTGGGGTTGAGTTGAGCTTGGCATTTATTGTTTTGCAGAGCTTCTTAGTTTGGGAAGTATCTTAAAATGGGAATAATAAATCATTTAAACTTTCAGATGATTCTGAGATTTACTAGGTAGTGAAATATCAACTTGGCAAATGTGATTTGTATGAAGATATCATAAGACTGTGTGGGTAGGTGTTATGAAAGTAGCAGATGAATTTCAATATGGACAAGCATAGGAAAATACTTTTAGAATAAAAGCCAAACTGTATTTGTTTTATGGTAGATTTTATTCCTGTTTATTACAACTAGCTGTATGACTTCATACATATCATTCAAATATTTGTAGACAAAGATAGACATTAACAAAAGCATTTCAAGAAGAGAGAATAAAGACAATAGGAATGAAATCAGAAAATTTTGGAGCATATGTTGAAATGAAGAATGCTGAAGCAAAAGTAATGAAATACAAAACTCACAATGCAACAATCACTCATCACAACCATTATTAAAGCTTCATTTCCAAACAAGGAATTTTAAAATTACATAATAAACACGATAGCAACAATAGATACAACAGTAATCAAAATAGTCCAGGAAAGGAGCTACTAGTGGCAATGATCCCGTATACTAGTAAACTGCAGTGGGAATTGCATAAATACTATATCAATAGCCAGCTTTTACTAAAGTTTACTATGTAACAGGCACTATTAAATTATTTTGAATATATTAATGCATTTAATTCTCCGAGTAACCCTATGAGAAGTATTCATGCTCTCTCCATGTTCAGATAAGTTCCAAGGATGAAATAGGTGGTAAATAAAACCCATTTGTTCATTAAAATAGGTTCCAGTTTAAATCACTGTAATGATGCTAGTCTCATGAAGCTTAAGTTTCGTAAGTTTTTTTGACTGATGGTAAAGGAGAATGTTATACTAATTTCACTGGCATTACAACTAAAATCTCTCCCTTCTAATACTATAGTTCCAAATGTGGCAGTGTTCTCGAAGTGTTTGCGATGGGAAAACTTCACCTTTTATGAACTGTAGAAAAGGATAGCTGAAAATTATTGATCTGGAAAAGAGATAGAGTCCTGTAATTAGAAGTGTTAAAAGAACATGGCTGAGAAAGATGTTGCAGATGTAGAATTCATAGGGCTTGTTAAATCTATAAAATGTATATGTAGTTATGAGATTAGGAGGAAGATTCAAATTTACCCAGGAAATACTTATAGTAGATGTCAGGAGAAAGGTTCTCTCACTAACAATGTAGTTAGTGAGAAGTTTGTGAGAAGATGCTAAATTGGAAACAGAGAAATTGAAGTGCCCTCTAAAGAAAAATATTCACAAATGTAGACAGGGCTCAAGACTAGAATCCTGGGTGAACACTTATATTTAGGAGAAGCCCAATTAAATCCTTTCTGAAACAAAGCCACTGTAAACAAGCTAGAAAATGGTTGAATGAATACATCCTAAAACAACAACAACAACAAAAAAAACACCTAAATGTAGATCCTAGGCAAAGAAGATGACCACCTGGTAGGGGCGAGATTCAGATCCCCACAGAGCAAGCAGAAATTCACTTATTTTCCAAAAAAAAATGCCAAGGAAAGGCAGGTACAGTGACTGCAGGAATGGAGCAGCTTTTGAGACAACAAAGGGTAGGCAAAAACATCCCAATACATGGCTAAACCACAGATTCGGAATTCAGCATAGGAGTTGCAGTAGTGGGATGAAGCTGTGTGTGGAGGCAAACAGCCTGAAGAGCCACTGCAGAAGCAGTGAAGAGTCTACTCAGCATAGCCAGAATGTGGAGGTGCGGGAGATCATTGTAGCTCAGGGAAAGAGCCAGTATTCTGGATACTGAGCTGGAGCCTCCGTGGTGAAATTAAACTGGGCACCACCATAACCAGAAGGCAGTTAGAAACATTTCCTACCATCACACCCACCCACCATCATTTTGTGCCAGAGTCTCAGGATTCACCCACTGGATATCCCACACACAGGATTAAAGGAAGAAGGCATTCTCCCAGAAGAGACTTAACCTCAAATTTACCCACTCATGCCACCCTGTGAGTAGAGGCATAACTGCAGCCTGATTGTCAATTGTGGCCCATCAGCAAGGTGATCACCCTATTCAATGTCACCACTGCAGGGAAACCAAACCCACAGAAACATAAAAAGTATGCCAAACAGAGCCACGGCACAAGAAATATATGTGAAATGATGGATCCAATCTAAAACCCAGGAGAAAATTTGAATACAGCAGACATATGCAAACTATTTGAAGATGAATTTAGAGTTACAGTGATTAATATACTCATGGGAATCCAGAAAACAATAGAGGAAGTAAAAGAATATCAAAATAGAAAGACAAGAAATGAAGCAAGATACCAAAGAAATGAAGAATGCGTAAGAACTCAATAATAAGATGGTTGAAGCCTCCAATAGATTCAGTGATCTGGAAGACTGGGAAGAGGAACTCAATCAAGCAATACAGAAAAGAGAGAAAAAGAAATTCAAAGAAATGAAGACAGCATTTGAAATCTTTGGGATTACATTAGAAGGAAAAACATTGCATCACAGGAGTCCCAGAAGGAGAAAAGAGAGAAGGGCAGTGGGCAGAAACTGTATTTGAAGAAATAATAGCTGAGAATTTCCCTAACCTGAAGAATGAAGCAAGCTTCCAGACCCAGGAAGCACAACAATTTCTAATAAAAGAAATCCAAACAGATCTACACCTTGGCACATTGTCATCAAAATGTCAGAAATACAAGATAAAGAAATAATCTTAAAAGCAGCCAGAGAAAAGCATGTCACATACAAAGGAGTCCCCATAAGATTGTCAGGGATTTCTCAAATGAAACTCCACAGGCCAGAAGGGAATGGCATGATAGTGTCAAAGTGCTGAAAGAAAGGGATTTTCAGGATAGGATACTATACCCTGAGAAATTATCATTCAGAACTAAGGAATGATAAAAAGTATTTCCAATAAGCAAAAGTTGAAGGAGTTCACCACCACAAAACCAGCTTTTCAAAAAATATTAAATGATGCTCTGTAAAGTATAAAGAAATCCCACATAAAGCAGTAAGATAGCAAATATAAAAAGTGGGGGAGGAAGAGAACAAAAATGTGGATAGTTAGAATGAGTGTCCAACTAATATGCTTTTAAATCAAATTAGGAAATAATTACATAATTGTAAATGCTGACTTCTGGTCACTTCAAAATACAACCCCAGGGAAAAAGCAAAGAAAACAAAAAAGGAAACCAATCAAAACATAATTAGACCCATCTGACCTAAGAAGAGAAAGATAAGAACAAAGGCATTGTATGGAGCAATACACATAAAAAATGTTGCAAAATGACAAGAAATAGCTACACATTAATAATCACTCTAAAGGTTTTTGGACTGAAGTTACCAGTCAGACCATGTATAGTGGCTAAATAGATTAAATAGCATACCCTAACCTTATGCTGCACTCAGGAAACCCACCTTCTTTCAAAAGACAAAAAAAAGGTCAAAGTAAATTCCTGGAAGACAATCCTATAGTCTAATGTCAACCACAAAAGAGCAGGAACATCTATACTCTTACCAGATAAAATAGACTTTCATCTAAAAAGCATAACAAATGACAGAGATTGACATTATATAATTATTAAAGAGTCAGTCCAGCAAGAAGACGTAATGCTTATTAACATACATGCACCAAAAGAAGGAGCATCAAATAAATTAAGCAAGGATTTTATTAAATCTGATGAGAGACAATGACAGTAAAACAGTAAGAGTTGAAGACTTCAACACCCTACTTACAATAGTGGACAGATCAACCAGGCAGAAACTTAACAGGAAAACAGCTGCTTTAAATGACCATCTGGAACAGAAAGTTCTAATAGACATACTGAACACTTGATGCAACAATTATAGATTTCACTTTCTTCTCAAATGTGCGTGAAATATTCTCTAAGTTAGTTCATATGCTGGGACACAAGACATCTCTCAACAAATTTACAAAGGCTGAAATCATATCAGCATCTTTCCTGACCACAATGACTAAAATGAAAATCAACCACAAAAATATATCTGGAAGACCAGAAGTTAATTAGGGACTAAAAATATGCTTCTGAATGATTTTGGGATAAAAGAACAAATGAAAGAGAAACATAAAAAATATTTAGAGGTAAATGAGAATGAAAACACAAGCTACCAGAATCTATGGGATGCAGCAAAAGCAATACTAATAAGAATGTTCATCACAATTCAGGCCCACCTCAAGAAACAAGAAAAACCACAAATAAACAACGTAACTCTACATTTAAAATAGCTAGAGAATGAGGAACAATTAAAGCCAAAAGTCAGCAAAAGAAAGGAAATTATCAAAGTTTGAGCAGAATAAATGAAATAGAAAACAAAAAGAAAATAGAGATCAATTGAACCAAAAGTTGGTTCTTGAAAAATAAACAAAATTGACAAACCATTGGCTAGACTAATAAAGAAAAAAGAGAGAAAACAAGCAACTAGAATCAGAAATGAAAATGGAGAACTTAAAACAGATATCACAAAAATTTAAAACATTAGAAGAGTCTACTATGAACCATTTTATGTCAACAAAGTGGACAACCTTAGGACATGGAAATATTTTTAGAAAAATGCAGTCTACTAATACTGAACCTGGAAGAACTGGAAAACATGAACAGAATAATCACGAGCAAAGAAATTGAAATGGTAATCCAAAGTCTTCCTCAAATTAAATGTCCAGGACCAAACGGCTTTTCTAATTAGTTTTACCAAATCTTCAGAGAAGAATTAACACTTGTTCTTCTCAAATTCTTCCAAAATGTTGAAGAACAGGGAACACTCCCAAATACTTTCAATGGGCTAACATTACATTGATACCAAAAACTGAGACATCACCAAGAAAGAAAATTACAGATCAATATCTATAATTATCACAGATGCAAAAATTCTCAACAAAATATTGGTAAACCAAATCCAACAAAGCATTTAAAAGATTATCCATCAACATTGTTAAAATGGTCGTCTTACCTACCTAAAGCAGCATACAGATTTAATGCAATCCCCATTGAAATCCCATGGGCTTATTTCCAAGAAATAGAATAGAAAAATCTTAAAATTTGTATGGAACAACAAAAGGTCCTGAATGGTCAAAACAATTATTAGAAAAAAAGAACAAATCTCGAGGTACTACACTCCAAGACATTGAGCTGCATTACAAAGCAATTGTGATCAAAATGGTATGGTACTGGGATAATAACAGATGCACAGATCAGTGAAATAGAATTGAATTACCAGAAACTGAACCACTCACATACTGTCAGATAATCTCTGACAAAGGAATCAAAAGCATACTATGGAGAAATAAGTGATGTTGGGAAAACTGGACAGTTACATGCAAAAGAATGAAGCTAGATCACTCTCTAAAACCATTCACAAAAATTAACTCAAAATGGACTTGAGACTTAGACTTAAGACCAGGAACTGTTACATTTTTGGAAGACAACATAGGAAAGACTTTCCACAATATCAGCCATATAGAGTCTTTGGGGACTCAACTCCAGCACCAAGGAAAACAAAAAGAAAAATAAACTGGGACTTCATCAAACTATAAAGCTTCTTCACTGTGAAAGAAAACATAACCAAAATCAAAATGCAACCTACTGACTGTGAAAAGATATTTACATTTCATATTTATAACAAGGGTTTAATACATAAAATATACAAAGAACACACAAAATTCAATAACAGAGAAACAGGCAATCCGATAAAAAATGGAAAGAGGAATTGAAAAGACATTTTTCTGAAGAGGGAATACAGATGACTAACAGACACATGAAAATGTATTTCTATTCCTTGGTTATCAAGAAATGTAAATTAAAACAATGAGATTATCACCTTACACCTAAGAGACTGACTACTATCTAAAAGTCTGGAAGCAAAAAATGCTGGTGAAGATGTGGATAAAAGGGAACACTTTTACACTGTTGGTGGGAATGCAAATTGGTGCAACCCCTATGGAAGACAGTTTGGAGTTTCCTCAAAAAGTTGAAGATGGAAGTTCCATATGATCCTGCCATTTCACTTCAGGTTATTTACTTAAAAGATTGAAAAACACTCATTCTTCGGAGATTTATGCACCCTCACCCATGTTTACTGAAGCCCTTTCACAATAACTGAAAACTGGAAACTAACTAATTGCTCAATGTCAGATGAATGAATAAAGAAGATGTGGTACATATACACAATGGAATACTACACACCCCTTAGAAAAGATGAAATCCTATCATTTGAATCAACATGGATCTAGAGGGAATTATCCTACTGAAATATATCAAAAGAAGAAAGATAGATACAGATGACCACAGTCAAATGTAGACTGAGAATAGACAAAACAAAGGAAGAGATGAAACAAAACTAACCCTTGGACACTTGCAAAAGAACTGAGGTTACCAATAGGGAATGGGTGGGTGGGGCAAATGGTGACGGAGCTCATTGGACAATGGTGAAGAACAGTTGGTGATTTGTTGATGGACATGTTGTGTTGACATATTTATGAGGAAAGGGGAACATATACATATGAGGTTATTTTAATGTGTAGAACAAGTTGCTACTATATATCTATTTTAACATATTGACCAAGACAAACTGCATTTGTCTCAATTTTGTTTAAACACTGGACTACAAAATACCACTGTCCTGGTCCCACTCTAATAAAAAAGAAAAACAAAGACCTCAAAACCATTTATATATTAAACAAGCAAATGTCACAACATACTCTGTGTCCTATACACTATTGTAATATTATCTACTTACTCTCTTAGGGTCAATCAGTGGTTCTCCTAGAAATGAGAAGTTCAAAAAACTGTATATTTGACTAAAAAATAAACCAAAAATGGAATTAGAAGATAATAGATTTAAAAGATAAGAAAGTCTACTTTCCGATAACTCAAGAAAAGAAAATGTATGCACAATTAAATATAGACTTCAAAGAAGCCAAGAATGAAGAAAGCTGAGAAAATGCCAATACATTAGGAGATACTTGCTTAATTTTGAGAAAATGCCAGGATTGGTATGGTGAGTCTCAATGCCAGATTGCAGATTATTAAATGAAGATGGGAGATACAGCAACAGACTCAGAGTGTAGATTAGTCTGGTAGTAGAAAAAGATGTGATTACCAAAACATTTTTGTATTCTTAAAATGAAGCAACTCAAAGTTCACTTTTCCCTCTGTTAAGCATGCTGTATTCATTGTTGCAATGTCAGTCAAAAAATCAAAATCAAAAATTTATATCCCACATAATTTTATTTCCTGAATAACAATATAAAATTTCATATAGAAAACCAGGGAATAGTTTAGATTAGTGACATGTTTAACATATTTTTCTTAATATTTGTAAGTGCTTATTAAATATTTTTTCAAAGTTTCTGAGACATTAAAAAGTCAATGAAATGATGCACATTGCTTTTCTTGATAAAAATGATTTTCTCCAAAAATGGAAGTTCAAATTGTTTTTAAAAGTCTGCTTGAGATGAATGATTGTCAAAGATATCTGAACAAACAAAATATTCATTTTACTTAATAATCACCCAATGATTTCTTGGTGGTTTTATTTAATTTGCATCATAACAAGACGCTAAGCTTTCCAGAAAGGCACATAGCAAAAAAACCCATAAAAACAAGAGTAATAAAAATCAAATTATTTTCTATGTTGTTACAGTTTAACACAAAGCCTTATTATGATTATTCAGCTTCTTTTGCACAGATATATAGGAGCAGGAGAGTTCTTTCATGAGTTTTCCAAGTGCCCTTGGAACTATGTATAAATTTAAAATTCCGAACAAAGACTAGAAGAGAAGTCTCCTGGGTCTTGGGTAGAACATTCATTGGCCAAGGAGAACAGCTCAGAAGAGAAAAAGAAAAATAAGAACAGCCAAGGCCATGTCAATTACCATATTCCTTTATGATAAACAGATTGATCAAGAAATAAGTGTGAAAACTCCATATCTCACTGTTTGAGTGACAAGTCAATTATCAGGGTTAGAGAGAAAAATACAACATCCATTTTGTTTGTGCTTTGTCTGAAGGACAGTAGAGAAAATGGGAGTGGAATAAGGGGCACCTTTTACAATTAAATTTATTTCATAAAATGTTTTATCTGGTTCAGTAACCATGATCTTAGGTATGAATGGAATGCCTTTTAACAGCCAATTCTCTGGGGTTGGAGTGGGTAGGAACACTAGTATTTTCCTTTTGCTGAGTCATTGTGTAAAGATCCTTATAGTGACTGATTTCCTGCTACCACTAAGAAAAGAAATGCACTCAATTAACAATTTCAAGCAACTAAAGCCAGCTCCAGAACAGTATTAGAACAATCATAAATATTCACAAGTAAAAAACAGAAAAAACCCAAAAAACAAAAAAAAAACACCTGTTCCAGATTTCCTTGTGCTAGGCAGTGGGTAGCCATGAGTGGGGAGTTAGAGTGGGGAGAGAAGAGAGAGACATACTGGTGAAGGCTAACAAGGTCACCAGTGCATAGGTGCAGATAGGGTTGGTAAAGAACAAGAAATGTTGAGGTCACAGGCAAACAGCAAAATGTGGACTCCACCAATCAGTGATCTTACAAGAGAGCAACCAGAGCCCAATCTTATGGGCTGATTCCACCTGGGAGTGTAACTCAGGCATAGGAGCATGGTTCACTTGGTGAATCTGGCTAATTACAACCTAACTACAATAAAATTAGCATTGCAGTTTTGATCCCCTTTGTGGGCAATCAGGTCGAATTGTGGGTACTATTTAAAATCAGAAGCCACCAATGGAGTTGTAGAAACTCTCCACCCCTTTCTGGGAAAAACCCATCCAAGAATTGAAACTGAGCCAGAGCCCCTCCCTTAGAACTTGGGGTCACCTCCTCTGGGGACAACTCGCCTTCAGTTCTTGAGGGTGTACTTTCAGTTTGTCCATCTTTCCACCCTTACTTTCACTTTGCCAACAATCTTTGCTTTACTACTCCTGAGTCCCAGTGAATCCATGACATGCTGCTAGTGTCTTGGGGCAAGTCTTCTCAATAACACAAAAACTGGATGAACCTGAGACCTCTTGTGGTATCATTTGTCTCAGCTTTCTACAGGTTTCTATAATAAAAGATCACAAACTTGGTAGTTTAAAATAATACACATTCATTATTTTGTAGTTCTGGGGGTCAGAAACTCAAAGTCAGTTTTCTTTATCTATATCAAGTTGACCTCCTTTGGGGCCAGGGGTACTGACCCTCTGGAGGAAACTCAAGAGAGAATCCATTTCCCTACATTTACCAGCTTCTGGGGCTGCATTCTTTGTATTCTTTAGCTCATGAGCCCTTCTTCTATCTTCAAAACTAATCACACCAGTCTTTACTTCCATCATCACATTGATTTTTACTCTTCTATAATCAAATTTTTTTCCAGGTTCATCTTTTTAAAAATTAATTTTAATGAAGGAACATTATTTATACCATAATGTCATATAGTTTTAAGATGTGCATAATTGTAAATCAGTATCTATTTATAATATATTGTTAATCACTGCCAATCCAACACTTCTTTCATAACATAATTGATTTATTTTGCCTACTATGTGTACCCCTCCCACTTCCCACCTTGCAACTGCCACTTTGATTTTATAGACCAAAAAGTCTAATTTTGTTTTATTTAGTTTATTTGTTTTTTTTGTTCCTCTATATACCACATATGAGTGAAATCTTTTAACTTCTGTCTTTCTCTTTCTGGCTTATCTCATGAAGCATAATTCCCTTTAGATCCATCATTTGTTTCAAATGGTAGTATTTCTTTTCTTTTCTTTCTTTCTTTTTCTTTTTCTTTTTGAATAGCACAATAGTATTCCATTGTGTATATACGACATCCTCTTTATCTACTCATTTGTCTATGTACACAGGTTATTTCCAGCTCTTGACTATTGTAAATAACACTGAAATAAACATGGAGGTGCATATTTTTTTTTTTTTTAATTAGTGTTACTGTGCTTTTAGAGTAAATATCTAGAAGTGGGATAACTGGATCATATAGAATTTCCATTCTGAATTATTTGGGGAATTTTCATTTTGCTTTCCATTATAGTTGTACCAGTTTACACTTCATCAACAGTATAGACATTTTCCTTTACTTCACATCCTCACCAACACTTGTTTCCAGTCTTTTGGATAACAGTTATTCTCACAGGTGTGATATGTTATCTCATTGTTGTTTTGATTCATATTGCTCTAATAACAAGAAAGGTGGAACATCTTTTCTTGTGTCTGTTGGCTATCTGTATCTTCTTTAGAGAAGACACTATTAAGATTCATACATTTTTAATCATGTTTTTCTATTGTTTAGTTTTATGAGTTCTTTATATATTTTAGATATTAACCCCTTGTATGTGGGATGTGAAAATATTCTCCCATTCAGCAAGTGTTTTGCTTCCCTCTTATAAGAATACGCGAGGTTACACTGAGGGCTGACACTAATCAGTTCAAGTAATCCCTGGTAATTTGGGGCAAAGCACCCTTGTCAAGATCCCTTACTTAATCACACTAGCATTGTTGCTTTACCATATAAGGTAACATTCAAAGTTTCTAGAAATTAAGATGTGAATATTTTGGGAGTCATTATTCAGTCTACCAAAATATTCAAAGGGTAATCTATTTTAAAACATTTTTGCTTTATTCTTAGGACCTGCATTGTTCAGCAGTAAATTAATGGTGTTGATTGATGAATTAAATAATTAAGTAATTCTGTGCATAACTGACAAAATTATGACCCTCTGCATTGTCTCCACACACATTCTCAATTGATGACTTTGCCAACATTTCATTAAAAAAAAAAAAGACCATCAAAATTTTCACAACCAAATAGTATTTCTCTATCTCAATACTTTTCACTGCACTGTCCAATTCCAGAAATAGGAAAAGAGCCCAGGGATTGTTTCTTTTATACTAAAACATGCTGGACACTAAAGGATCTTTTATTTATTCACCTAGCACCAAATTATCTCTAAACTCAATTCAGATGTTATCTCCTCCAATAATCTTTCCCTGAGGTGTCCCATGGATTAGATGTTCCTATGATAGGTTGTCATAGTAACATGTCTCTGTATCTATCATAGCACTACAATGTAATTACTGCCTCTCATTAGCCTGTGAACACCTCAAAATCCTTATACATGTATCTGTATATGTGTTACAGAATCTAATGCACATTATATACACAGATTATCTGGATGGAGACATAAATGTCTTAACTGATAAGAAAAGTAAGTCTTCAACATTAGGATACTTGAATTTATCGAAGTATCAGAAAAAGTTGTGTTCTATAACCTAAATTTGTAAGTCTGTGAAATTGTCTGTACTATCATTTATCTTTCAGACATCTCTCCTGGTCCAATTCAGATGACCTTGATCAGGATTTATCTCCTGCAACTACTAACTATGAAGAGAAGGGAAGATAGAAGCCTATCAATATGTTCTCCAAGGAAACTAATCTGAGTGAATCACATAAGGCTGTGGTCCTTGGGGAATCAAGCACCGCCTCCCTATAGAAGTGTTCATTTCCATAATCACCCTCCTTGTTTCATAGCTTCACTTTTCAACTCCATCCCATCCTGTTGGAATAAATTTCCAACAAAATACCTCCAGCGAATTTTGCTTTGAGCCTTACTTTAGGAAAATCCAAGTTAAGACAATACATTCTTCAATTGTCTATTAAGTAAAATTTAAGTTGTACTTGAAAAGAAATAGTTTGCATATCCATTATACCTTCTATTATTTTTAGAAAGGTGTATATACTTTTCAAAGAAGTATGAAAACACAATGTTCTTCAAATGATATTTATAGGTAACTCGATGGTCACAACAGATTTAAGGTAATTTTTATATTCAAACCCCTGTGGTAGTGTTTGTTAGGTTTGCAGAAATATGCATTATAATGCCTGTCCCTGCACTGAAAAGTTTGGCAAAACCCAGCAGGAACTGCAGCTGACTATGGTTCAATAAACAGACTCATCCAAAATCATATTCTATTTTCATTCGGACTGTGTTCAGTGTATGCCACCTAATTCAGGTGATGAACATACTTTTAAATTATTTTCTATGTGAGACAATATAGTGACATTACTTTTTTCGAATTAAAAGTAATTTCTATTCTATTCCTTTCTTGATATGATATAAAAATGTACTTTTACACAATATCCTGATATGAATTCTGCAACCATTCAATTAGTTCAGTACTTTATAAAAATAGAAACTATTTACTTCAATTTCCATCTAAGTGTTAAGTCTCAGAAGCCTGGAAATTGATAGAATTTGTAGAACTGGTCCTTTTCTGAGACAGAGGTTGGGGGTGTAGTGACAGTCAGCTGGACTTGATGTGAGTGTCCGGAACTGTCAAGCAGTTGACACACAAATGCCAAAGGGTTTTATGTTGTGTAACATCATTCACATTTAGAACCTCAGCTTTCCAGAGAAGTTCATTCACATTTTTAAGATTTCATATTAAAGGTCCTTTTGTCTTTTTGCGTGTAGGGAAAGGGAAGGGAAGGGATTCCAAAATCTCACATAAACAATTGTTCAAAATACATACCTCCAATTTCCCTTTGTTTAGTCTCATTATTTTGTTTTATTATTTCACATTGCTATATTCTTAGGATAATGAATTCACATTTCAGTCTGTGCATATTTCAAAAACCCCCACCCAGAGTCACAGAGTGCTTTACCACCACCTTGTTAACTCCTTCCTTCCCTATCCCAGCACACTGCATCCAGCACCCTAGTTTTGTATATTGTAAAATTTTGTAGAAGTTTGTCTTTTTGTTTTGTTTCTTGATCATCCACATATGAATGAAACCAATTGTACTTTCTTTTTTCTTTCTGGCTTATTTTGCTTAGCATAATCACCTCTAATTCCAACCAGATTTTTGAAAGATGTACAATTTCATCTTATTTTAACAGCTGTGTAGAATTCTTTTGTGTATCTAGACCACAGCTTCTCTGTAGTCATCTGTTGACAGGCATTTAAGTTGTTTCTATGTCTTGACTACTATGAATTGTGCTGTTATGAACATAGGGATACAGATATTTTTTATGATTAGTTTTTGCATTGTCTGGGTATGCCTAGAAGTAGGATTGTCAGACCAAATGGTAGATTTTTATTTTTTGGAGGAATCTTCATATTGTTTGTCAAAGAGGTTGCACTAATTTACATTCTCACAAACAGCGTAGGAGGGTTCCTTTTTCTCCACACTCTTCCAACACTTGCTTTTTGAGAAAGGTCATTCACACTGTTAAGGTGATATCTCACTGTAATTTTTATTTGCATTTTTCTGATGGTGAGTGAAGTAGAGCAATTTTCATTTTCTGGTAGTCTGTGCGTCTTCTCTATACAGGTGTCTCTTCAACTATTCTGCATTTTTTTGTTTTTGAGTGAATCATTTGCTTTTTGTGTTGATATATGAGTTCTTTATATATTTTGGTGATTTAGCTCTTGTCTGCTTGCTGTGCAATTATCTCACAGACCACTGAATAGATCTTTACACCACATGTCTAGTCCCATTTTTATGCCCACTATTAAGTAATTTTGATTCCAGAGCTTCTTGAGATTTCCATTGGGCACAAGGTTGTGACCCCCTTATTTATATTCCTTAAACTTTATCTGGGGTTGTACTTTTTTCCATTTGCTTAATCCTTTAATTCCCATTTTCCTTGTTCTTCCGCAAATATATCAAAGCATTTCATTTGTTGCTAGCATGGTCCCATCCTTTCAGCATTCTCAGTGATGATATGGAAGTCTTTTGTAGGGTCTCACATGGAAAACAGGCAACAAATACCAGTATCCATTTCACCAACTTGACCTGAATGCTCAGTTTTCCTTGTTGAAAACACTCATTTTTTCTATTTTCTTTTTCAGTAGCTAACTGTTTGTTTTCTATTATCTTGCTGTATCTTCTCATTATCTTTTATATGGTTTTCATTCTTTACTCTTCCAACAAAATTTGGAAGACCAGGGCTTGATCCTAAATTAACTTCTCATATTTTATACTTTTTCATAGACTTTTTAAAACCACACCAGGGAGTCCATTTACCATTTTAATTGTGATGGATTATGTTTATACTTCAACTCTATTATTAAAACTATTCATTATTTTTAGACACTTTTAAGGAATATCAAAGTATAATAATTTTATTATTTTATTAGCCTTCTTTTCATCGTTACTTTTAATTCAGAGTTTCACTTGTGAAAAACATATCTAGTGCAGCATACTATTTAAATACAGCTCAAGACATCTAAAATATGATCATGAATGATAGCTATTAGCAATTTAAAAATCTATTGATTTTCTACTCTTAAATGCTTTGTCTATGGGAAATTTTTAGAAAACCTGGTTGTATTTGCAGTAGATAATGCCAGAGTAAAAGGAGCAGACAAGAAAGAAATTAAAGCAGAATAGGAAAAGAGAAGAAAATATAGGGATAAAATATCTTCATTTCATATACTAGCATGTAAAGAATCATTTTCAAGGGTAGTTGATTTCATTGTGAGTTGAGATTTTTGTCATAAGTGTCAAAAGAAGAGGGTTATGGGAGTTTAAATAGTAGCAAAAGTTTTTCCAATTATTCTTGTAGTGTTTGACCATGGAAGACAAGCGGCAACATTAAGAGATACGTGTTGGTCATGTAATACCTAGAAGTATCAGAGACTGCTGACCTGGAGTACTGAACTTTAAAATTACCATTAAAAGAAGTATCCATTTTTGAATTCCTACATAAACATTTGCTACTTTCCACTGTGAAGATCAATGTCATGTTTAGATTTACTGTGTGAAGATGAAGAAAAAGAGCCTCCTCAACTTCCAGCACTATCCAAATACAAGATACATTAATGGACAATATATATATATATATGTATATATATATATATATACATATATATATATATGTAACTATTGGCTAGTTAGCAAAAGGTTACAATTTTCAGACAATGATTATTTCAACTCTTAAGGATTTAATGAGATGATGGTCTGAAATATTATGGAAATGGCTAGCAGAATCACCTCAATTCCAACCATTTAATTAGATAATTTCTAAATATGCATATATTCTTTGCTTTTCATCCTGCAGACATTCTTATATTATCTTGAGGTTGGCATAATATAGCTCATAGCTTTAACTATAGCGATGGAATTCACAATGCTTAAGTTTAAATCTATCCTATTAGGCATATTTATCTGAAGGCCTCCTGAATATTTCCACATGGATTTCTCATGGACATTTCATCTCATCTTATTCAAAATGGAGTTATTCAGGTTTACTGACCCTTTAATCTTTTACTTCATCAGTGTTATCGTTTCTCATGAAAAGAATAATCATTCAACACTGAACTATGCCAAAGCTTCCCCCTATTCCATGGTCTCATATTTAATTAATCTTCATATCCTGGAAATCCTACCACCGTAATATCCCAGACATGTTTCCTGCCTTCCAATGTTATTACCATTGCTTTTCTTATCACTCTTGACTGGTTAGTTTCAATAGCCTCTAAATTGATCTTCCAGTATTCATTCTTGTTTCCCATCTGTTATTCCATGCCAGCTGTGTGACCTTTGGCAGCTTCCTTCGCCTCTCCAATATTGTCTTCCTCATCTCTCAAATAGATATTGCAGTATACTCTCTACCCAATAGCATTATTATACACACAGAAACTCTGAAGCTTAAATATATAAAGTGAGAAACTAAGTGGTAAGAAAAAATAGGTGCTATAACTGGTCATACATTCTAGCAGAATGTGAAGGAATATTATTGAAATAGATTATTTCAGCATCATAATCAATCAGGAGCTCAAGCTCACTCCTAATAATGTCTTCATAGATTTTTTATTGCATCACAGAACAAGCTACATATCATATATCAACTATAACACTTGAAATTTTTAATGCAATGTATAACTATAAATGTCTATAACCACAAATGAGGTGTTTAAATTTGAAGATACTTTAGATAGATCGCAACACCTGTAATTATAGAATCATCATTTCTATCTGGATTGCACTTAAAAGTTAAAGCTCTGACTGCTCCTATTATTGGAAAAGTAATAATAACAATTATAACTATACCACGAAGTATTAAAATCTGAACATTCAATTTGAAGGTAGCTAAAATAAAAATGTAATAAAAAGTGAACCTATAAAACACTTGCAATTCATATCCATATGCTGTGTAGAAATACTAAAGAGTGAAGAACAGAACTGTGATGTCTGTATTATAAATCATCTTTAAAGATTCTCTCTCCTTTTTTGGCATTGTAGTGGTAGTATGGTTAATATTTATTATCCATACAACATAAATTTCCCAAGTCTAACTTTTTATTCTAAGGGATGCATGATCTCAGACTAAAAATGTAATTTCTAAGTATAGTGAATGTCTTATTTTATTTGAATTACGTGTAAATACACTAATAGATCTCTGCTTTTCTTGTGAGGTGGCTAACGATTTTAATTCAGGTCATTAAACTTACCATCATTACGTAGAGTGAGCGGTGTTGGAGGGCTAAGCACTCGAGCATTCGTCACGGTGTTTTTCACAAGACAGATATAGCTGCCAACATCTGATGTTTGGACTTTAGAAATATAAAGGTTGCCTGTCTCCTGGGAAATGAATCGCCGGCTGTCTTCCGCCACAAAGGAAGGGAACTCATTAAATACCCAACTATAGATGATTTCTGAAAATACACAAAATTCAGTTGTTGAAAAATGCAGTTAAAGTTCAAACATAAATATTTACTAAGTGTTGATATATTTTAAGTCCATTCATGTATAATACAGATAGCCATATAATTTGCTATTTTATGTTCAAAGGCTGCTGTTGTTAATGATTACAGGACAATTTGAAATTTTTTTTTTCAGAGAAGCTTAGCTTCATCCATCCATCCATCCATCCACCCATCCATCCATGCATCTGTCCAATCTGTGTAGAATGTGTTTTAGGTGACTGGAACTATGATAGCAGTGAAATTAAGAAGATGAGGCAATTTCCCATTTTCAAAGATTATTCTAATGGGAATATGAAATTAAAAGATGGAGATATATATGCTATTTTAAGGCAGGCACAGGAGACAACACTTAAGATCAGTTGATCCACAAAAACTTCTGAGTTAAGAGATGGGTGAGTAGACTCTTTCATTCATTTGTTCAACAAATATTGGCTGAGGGTCACAACAGGCTAGGCACTGCTCTAAATGAAAAACAACAGCAGTAACAAAAACCAGATTGTACTCCCATGGAGTTTTCATTATATCAGGAAGAAGCCAAGAAGACACAAAAGAAGTCTTTGTCAAATGCTGACAAGTGCTGTGAAGAAAATTAAAGCATGTTAAGAGAACCAGAGTATGACAGGGATAAGAAAAACATGAATTTTTAATTTAAAAGTCCTCTGATTACTGGGTAGAGAAGATAAAACAGAGAAGGCAATGGGAGTTGGGGTAAATAGGAGGAATATGTTCACTAGCCAAAGAGTCTGTTTTCAAAATAACATGAAAAGTATACATGATTTACACTTAAATGTGGTGGCAGTGACAGTAGTGGTGAAGTGATGAGAAGTGATTGGTTCTGATAAAAAGTAGTAGAAATGACAGGAGTTGTAGACAGAGTCAATGATTACAGTGTGGGCTTCAGTGAGCAATGTGAAAAATATATTTGCCTTTTTTGAAATGGGAAGTTCACACAGAAAAGCAGTCCTTATGAGATGGGAGTGGAATAAAACCAAGAGTTTAATTTTGACAGGTTACATCTGACATATGTTCTAGAATTTAATAGAAGGGAATGAGAAAGCCTTTGAATTTTGAATGCAGAGCAGAGGCTGAGGAAAATTTTGTGTTGGTGTTAAAAATTTGGGAGTCCTAAGCGAGGTATGCCTTTCCCACTCTTTCTTCCCTTTTTTCTCATCTATCCCTTCCTTCCGGCTTTCTCTTCTTTTGTTTTCTGTCTGCTTATCAGTCTACCTACCTTCTTACCACTGATAGTTAAAAAACATTCACTACACTGGCCCAGCCCAGTTTCCAGTAGGTAGCCTGGCATTTAGTCAAATTTTTTGGATAGTCAAGCAAAGACTTGAAGATTGTCCACCTATGGTAAGTCAATATAACTAATTTTAAATATTTATAAATGGATTAATTAACTTTGAATAAAACCCAAACTATCCCAAACTATTGTTATTTAACTTTTTATCTTACCTTAAGTTATAGCCAATATAATATTTCTAATAAAGGTAAATTATTTTCATGACTGTGTATTTCATGTTTACTAAGGTGATGCCAAAGGCTAACACTGAGATGGATTATAACCATTTTCATAGACATTATATTAGACAGGTTTATCTTATGATGGACATTGAAAATTATTTTTTTGTTCAAAAATCCCTTTTCTCTGTGTTTTGTTCATTTAGTTTAATTCACTGGAACTTCCAGAGTTAGCGTAGTCAGGTTCTTACTTGGTACTTAGAGATAGTTTAAATTGAGTAAGTATTTAACTAACTCTTTGAGGTTCAGCTTCCTCATTCAAAAATATTTTAAAAATCGAGTAATATGACCTATCTCTTAAGGTTGCAAATAAGATAATATAACTAAGAACTAAACATATAAATATTTATAAAACATGAAAAAGAACATTTCTGTTTCATACCCCCACCCCATGCACACACTCCTATACTACTGAAATTTAGGTTAGAAGCCCCTTCTATGTGTTTCATTTAAATGTTAAGAAACAGTAAAGAAGATCTAAAATAACACAGAAAGAATTGAGAGTACTTAAAAATTACTTGAGTTTGCTGCAGAAAATTTCAATGATGAATTGAATGTTTATTTTAAGCAAGATTTAGGCAATATTTATTACTTGTAAGGCATATATTATTGCTCTTGCAGATGTCTAAGAATCTATATTCCATTAGCTGTAATGATACTGCACTAGTGAAATATCAAATACATATATGGAAAGGTCCAGGCAGCAATGAAGACAAGTTAGCAGGTAGGTGACAAAAGAGAGAACGAAAAATCGTTTTCCTTTATTTAGCTGTTCATTTTCGTGATCAACTCCCTGCCCAGCCCCCAGGATACAAGTCCTTGGGATATATGCAGATTGCCCTGGCCGAACTTAACCACAAAGTCACAGGATGTCCCAAATTTTCAAATATTTTACAAAACAAACCATTTTATAACATATAGTTGCTCACTTGCTGTCTTTAGTCCACTTGATATTTTTTTTTTGTTAAGGAAAGGTAGAGGTAGGAATAAAAGTGAGTAGGCAGGCAGGTAAGCAGGAAAAGAGAAGAGGAAGAAACATTTATTCATTCTGTTTAGTTGTTGATGTTGGTTATTACCGCTAGCCCCAGGTCTTACACATTGGTCCTTGGGATGTATGTGGACTCCATCAGTAGGCCAATAGGGTGAACCAGTTCCCTTGATATTTTATTAAGAATTTATTAATAGTATTGATGTGGTTTTACTAAAAATATGTCCATAGACCATAAATGAAGTACTTCATTCTGTTTTCACCTTGTTCAGCTAGACACTAAGTGCAAAAATTTCTCACATTTAAAAATCCGAATCCTTTTAATTGCTATAATAATAGCCTAAGGTATCAATCACACATCAACTCATAAACATTCTGATATTTTTGCAATTTATGTTATATTTGATCTCAATTTTAGGTTTGCATTATTAAAAATTCCAGGGAAAATAAAGCAATGAACAATAAACATGAAATAATTCATTGAAAATCTATTTCTGTTATACTAATAGTGTTTCTTGAGTCAATGTTTTGTAAAATATTTCGGAATAGGAAAATGATTTATACATGTAATTGGAATTTTTTCAAATTTTTTCAAAAACTACATAATTATATTTTTAGCATAATGTCTCAGTCTAAGATATAAAATAATTTAGTCTTAAAACATGGTTGGGCCCGGTGTCATCGTTTTTAACTTCATAAACCACTTTATTTCGTAACAACTGAATATGGCCCTAAAATATTTTAAGGCAAACTGTTTAAGTAAAATGATAATATTTTATTATTAGTCATTTTAGAAGCATATTGAGACTAGATGTCAATTATGATGTTCCCATTTTCTAAGGTTCTCTTTTAATAGTATGAGTTTAGGTAAGGAAATTAGAAATGCTTTAGAAGTTCTTGGTGTGATTTTCCAGTGAGTACTGAAGCTGTATTGCTATTTTAGTAATGCTTACTTTTAAAGATATTCTGTGTATCCTAGGTTGTGAAAGGCATCCTTGAGGATGCTTTTGCATTAGCTTCTAAGAGCCACATTTGAGATATATATCTTCTTGGGATCATTTGTTGTGTTAAATATTGCTAATGTATCTAGTGATAATATATACTTGACCCACAAACCATTATGCTGTGTTGCCTTGAGGTTTTGTTATCCTACAGGAGATGTTCTTTCTTTCTGAGCTAGTGAAAGTTATTCTACTTCACTGAAAACATAGTCTGTTGTGGGCAGGCCTGACTTGCAGACTTTGATATTCTTTCTCTTACTCTCTTTTTTAAATTGAAACATTTATTGAGTTAACATTTACAGTATAAGTTCATCATTCTACATCTACATCTTTACAGACTATATTAAGCACACCATTAACAGTATAGTTTTTTCCATCACCTTACAATTTCCTTTCTCAGGCAGACCCAAAAGCTGGTCTTTTACCCTACAATGAGCAAGCAAACAGTCAAGCTATTGATGTTAGGTCTTTTTTTCATGTCATATAAACAGTCCATCTTGTTGCCAGGATCTCCTCAGGAGTAACAGTATTCCTAGATTTTAGTTTGGATTTTAGCTCTAGACTTCAGATCCTGTTTTGTTTATGACATATGGGAATTGTCTTTTCACTCTTGTGAGCTTAGCTATATACTGAGATTTTCTTTAGTTTATCTTACTCCTCATTTTTACATTTTGAGAATAGTAAAGTTTCTATGAAGGCTCTTCAACTTTTCTAATTGAAAGTCCAACTTATAGCTTTGTGTATTGCAGACTTTCAACAAAATCACTGTAATTAAATCATTGTTACAAAAACAGATCATCTTCTTTTTGCATCCTTGACAAATAAGATGATTACTTAGGTGATCTATTTCCACATCTACAGGTATAAAAACAGGAGTATCTATATGGGCAATGCTGTTCATTTCTAATAACTATAGTGCTATTAATGAAAAAAAATATGAGGAGATTGAAATTACATATTGTACTCTCTGAAGTCCTTGAAAACAATTTCCATGAGTAATCATATGAAATTCTATTCAACATTCTTTAATATAACTGCAAGTTAGAAAATAACTATCCTTCTTCCTAATAATGTGTGTACACATCAAAAGTTTTGGGTCAAAGGATTCAGAGAAAATACAATGGATATAGTTCACTGACCCAATTAATAATGCAACTCTTCTAGGGAGCCTGTTTTCTTAATCCTTTTAAGCTATAAAAATGAAAACCTAAAAATCAGAGACTTTTCTATTTTTATGATACGCTCCATTTTATGGTTTTTAGTAATATTTCAGTTAATGGTCTGTATTTTCCCAAATCCTTGATCATATACTTTTCTGGCTATTCCTATAAAACTAAATGTTATATCTGCCAAACAGCCATAATTATAATTTGATCTTTATCATAAAAAACATTTTTCATTTTTTTAAATGGTTTAATTTTTATACTTGCAGTACAATTTTTTGCATTGATATTTACTGATATACATGTATTTTCATGTTAATCAATTGCCTTGAAATCATATTTGTTTTCACATTTCCATCATCTGTTATTACTCTTTCCCTCTCTATCTTGTTTGATATAAAGATACTTGCATAGGAACCTTAATAAGTTAGTGGCAAAAATAACTGGGCTTTAAATATTGGCAATATAATTATTTTAATTTTTAGAAAGTTTGTAGCTGATGTTGTCATTATGGAGTTTGGAATTAATAACATTATGAATTCAGCAGTAGAGAATTTTCCTATAAACTATCTATTACAACTGAGTATAAGGTTTTACAACCTGAAATTAGCAGAAAATATATTTTTACATTTACTTTCATTGTTATAGAAAATGTCACTATCAGCCACATCGAGTACTCTTGGCAAGATACAGACTAAGCTTACTTTCTTGTCTACAATATCAACAGAATCCAACAGAATGTCAGCTATATATATTTGCTAAATAAATGAAATTCAGATGTGATATATGTATTTTATACATATCTGTAAATTTATACTTGTATTAAACATATATGCATTTTCATAACTATATTTAAATGTTCAGAACATTTTTTTTTCACATTTTCAACTTCAATGCAAATTTGTTACAACCTGTATGAACTTATTTTGGCCTTAAGAATATGAGTCAAAGATGATGATTGGAGTTGGTTCAAATATAGACAATGAGAAATAATGTAGGCAGTTTTAAGACTGTAATGTTCTGTCAATGAACAAAAGAGAAAGGGCCATGTTTACCTATCCACTAAAGTATTTTCATGCTTTATTCTACTAGGTGAATTGGACAGAGGTTGAAGGGTTGTACAACTTCTCTCTCAGATTAGTAGCTTCTATGGATAGTCATTTCCCCTGTGCTTAAATATGTTCAGAAACTATTGAGAGAACTGATTTGGCAGCTTAAGCTAGTAAGTGGATTATATATACAGATTTACTTTTAAAAAAAAGATGCAAAAAGGAATAAAGGCAAACAGGCAGGAAGGCAGGAAGAGAGAGGAGGAAGAAGCATTTCCATTTTATTTCCATTTAGTTGTTTATACTGGTGGTTTCTACCCATACCCATGACTCAAACTCAGCGGTATGTGACTTGCATCTCTCAGAAGCTACTGACTCAACCACTGATCCACAAGGGAATGCTTATATACAGATCATTTTAGCTGTAAGATTCAGCATGAGGACTGTGATCAAGACAAACGGAAGAGTTAACAAGGAAACATCAATATATAATTATAGGCAAAGCACTGTTCAGGCTATTATACAAATGTAAGGTGGGAGAAGGAAAGAAACTTATGTGTATTATGAGTGACACACTGGACATATTTTCCACTTAATATCCCCTTCCTCTATGCTTCAGTGCAGGTTAGAAGTCATCCTTGTGAATAAGACCATGAGCTTTGGAATCTCAAGGCCCAGTGTTTCAAAGATGGTTGTGTGATATACTGACTACATTTGGACAAGTTATTTACCTTTAGTCTTCTCATCCATAAAATGTAACCAATGAAGAAAAGTGTAAGTTATGTGAAATATTACATGTAAGGTTAGTACTACACTACTAGACTTAGTTATCATTATAATCATCTTCTGTATCAAGGTCTAAAACTCAAACAGGTGAAGGTGGGATATTAGTGTCAAGGGAAAAAATCAAAATTGTCTGACTTGCTCTAAATCTGTATTGTATCATTATGTTATGCTGATTCAATATTTATTCTAATATATCTGAACTTCAATTCCAATATCCATAGATGTGACAGTAATAGCCTACATTGAAAATTACAAACACCACTTAAATGAAATACTTCAACAAGCAGAACACTGCTCAATAAGTGTAAGTATGGGCTCAAGAAAAATTACTTAGAATAATGCTGGATTCACTTATTTGGAGACATGTGAGTTGTGAATCATGAGATTAACACCAGTGGCTATTTTTATTTTCTGTTTGGAATGATTAATGCCACAGAGGAATTTTTTTTTGTTCCCAAAAGCCCTGGGTCTAAGGTACAATGCAGGTTCAACTTGAACCTTATACTTTTGAATTTAGTTTCTATAAGTGTCAAGATTCAACTATAAAACAGCCAGAGGCAAGGATCCTGAAAGGGGCACTAAAGTAAAGCTATCAAACAAACATTTAGTTAGTACTGAGAGAATCAAGGTACATTTAAAGATGTACCTAAAGAAGAGATCTTCAAAAGATGCAAGACAGGAGATAGACTTCCAGATGGTGACTTGATAGGACGCACTTTTGGGTCATTCCCCACAGATGCAAAAAAAAAAAAAAAAAAAACCCAAATCACTATTTTCCTGAGACAAACATGACGAAACAGCTGGCACTTCAGCTGGAGACAGATAGGCTGATGAATAATGGTGGGCACCTAGCATGGCTCTCAGCTAGGCAGCAGATTTGGGGAGCTTGGAAGTGTCCGGACACACGGTGGGGCAGAGGCTAGGGATTTTCGGACCAGCTGTGGAGCAGTGAGAGGCGGGCCCGTGGGGCTGAGACACAGAGCCACAGAGGGTCGACTTCGGAGGGGATTAAAGGAGAGCCAGCACACCGGGAGGTTAGCTGGAGCCTGTTTGGTGAAATTGCAGGGGGCACAGCCATAAGTGGAAATCAGCTAAAGAGCTCAAATCCGTCCCACAACCATTTCGCCAGAGCGTGGGGTCCATGGTGTGGGAAATCCCACCCATTGGATGCCCCACCCACTGGAATACCGTGAGAAAGTAGTCCCAAGCCTCCATGCTACCCAATTGCGCCACCTTGTGGGTAGAAGTGAGACTGCAGCCTGATTGCCAATCCTGGGCAAGTCAAACCTACTGAAATGTCAGGGAAACGGAACCCTCGGAAATATAAACAGAATAACAAATAGAACAAAGGCATAGGGAAATATAAGTGAAATGATGGATTCAATCAAAAACCCAGTGGAAAATCTGAACGCAGCAGACATATGTAAATTACCTGAAGAGGAATTTAAGGTAACAGTGATTAACATACTCATGGGAATCCACAAATCAGGAAGCAAAGAGAAGAATTAAAACATGACGTCAAACAGGTAAGAGCCAAGATGGTTGAATTAAAGAACTCAACAGAGGGGCTCAACAATAGGATGGATTAAGCTTCCAACAGAATCAGTGATCTGGAAGATAGGACAGAGGAACTCAATCAAGCAAACCAGCAAATAGATTAAAAACATTCAAAGACTCGAAGATAGCATTCGAGACCTCTGCGATAACATCAAAAGGAACAACATTCACATCATGGGGGCACCAGAGGGAGAGAGAGCAAAGGGGGCAGAAACCATATTTGAAGAAATAATAGATGAGAACTTTCCCCAATATGAAGAATGAAGCCAGCTGCCAGATCCAGGAAGTTCAAAGAGTTCCTAATAAAAGAAACCCAAACAGAAATACACCTAGACACATCATCGTCAAAATGTCAAAAATACATGATAAAAAAAGACTATAAAAAGCAACCAGAGAAAAACATGTCAAATACAGAGGAGCCCCTATAAGATTGTCATCAGACTTCTCAAAAGAAACTCTACAGGCCATAAGGGAATATATTCACAGTGCTGAAAGAAAATGTTTTTCAACCTAGGATGCTATATCCAGCAAGATTATCATTTAGAACTGAAGGAATGATAAAAACCTTTTCTGACAAGCAAAAGTTAAAGGAGTTCATCACCACAAAACTGGTTTTGCAAAAATTATTAAAGTATGCTCTATAAAGCGTAACGAAACCACACCAAAAAAAAGTAAGACAGCAAATATTAAAAGTGGGGAGGAAGAGAAGAGAACAAAAATGTGGATAATTAAAATGAGTGGAAGACTGATATGCTTTCAAATAAAATTAGGTAGTAAACATAGTACTGTGAATGCTAACTTTAGGGTAACCTCAAAATACATCCCCAGGGAGAAAGCGAAGAAGAAAACAAAAGGCAAAATAAATCAAAATGTAACTGCAGCCATCTGACCTAAAAAGAGAAAGAGAACAATGTCATCATCTGGAGCGACATACAAAAGACAAATTATAAATAACACTAAGCAGCTATATATAAATAATTACCCCAAATGTTAATGGACTGAACTCACCAGTCAGATGACACGGAGTAGCTGAATGGATTAAAAAGCATAACCCAGCCTTCTGCTGCCTTCAGGATCCCCATGTTTATTGCGGCCCTATTCACAATAGCTAAGAACTGGAAATTACCTAGTGCCCAATATCAGAGGAATGGATAGAGAAGATGTCATACGTATATACAATGGAATGCTACACAATCCTTAGAAGAGATGAAACCCTGTCATTTGAATCAACATGGATGGAACTAGAGGGCATTATGCTAAGTGAAACAAGTCAAAAGAAGAACGATAGATACCAGATGACCTCATTTATAGGTGGAATGAGAACAGACAAAACAAATGAACAGATGAAACATAACCAACCCTGAAGCATTTGCAACAGAACTGAGGTTACCAAAAGGGAATGGAGTAGGCAGGGGCAAATGGTGGTAGAGCCCATTGGACAGTGGGGAAGAACACTTGGTGATTTAGTGGAGGGCATGGTATGTTGAAATATATCTAAGAAGTGGGGAACCTATACATAAGAGATTATTTTAATGTGTAGAATAATTACTTATAATAAAAATAAATTTAAAAAATGATGCAAGATAGAGTATTATCTTATGTTTTAAAATTTACTGTAATACAAAGCAGGTTGTATTATTACATGAAATTTCAGTTTTTTGGTTGAATAAAACAAAGTATTAATTCTCCTATTTTTTAAGTTTTTGAGATATGTATTTTCATTGTTCGTTACCTAGAGTCAGAAGCGGTCAAATTCTGCTTCAAAATTATGTCACCAAAACAAAATAAAATTTTTTATGCATGTAATTCAATGCAACTTTAACAAAACAAGAGATAAAGAAAATATTTATAACAGGAACAGTTCTAAACTGGTATTCTCTCATGATTCACAATTCAAATGACTCCAAATAAATGAATTCTAAGTTTTAGAGTTCAAGTGATGACACCAACTGGGTGACAGGAGCTATTTTTATTTTCTCTGTGGAGTGCTTAGCACTACAGAGGCAAAAAAAAAAAAAAGAAAAAAAAATCCCAGGGGCCCTGCGTCTAGATATAAAGGTCATTGCTAACTCTTTTCAAAATGTAACCTAAATTTCTTGCTTTGCTCAGGGGTTTAAAAATTATTTTTATTGAATTGTAAACTTCATTAGGTGAGGGCCTAGCATTTACTCAACAGTGGGCTGCAGTCTGTGGCACAAGTTCAGTTCAGACTTTGAACTTTGCATTAAAGAATATTCATTCCAGACTTCCTACAATTCTTTGTGAAAGCCCATACATAGCTCCCAGTCCTTAATCAATGAATATCTGTGCCCTTAAAACTTGGCAGGGAATATGAGCTTGATGTGCTTATCAAAATTAAGAAATACATAGTCTAAAGAAAAGATATATAGGGAGGATTACAGGGAGACTGTAGTCCTTCCATTAGATACTGCACCAAGGCAAGTTAAAATGAAGGCAATGAGGCAGGCAGGGAGGAAGAGAGAGGAACGAGCATTTTATTTTTTTATTTAGTTATTCATCTTGGTTTTCCCCCACCCCCAGCCATGGGTTCCAAACTTTGGTCTGTCTTTACCAGGGTTGTGCTTCAGTTGCAGACTTAAATGACTGAGCCACCAGGTTGTGCCAAAGTTGATCCTCTTTAAATGAGAACATTAGATGACAGAATAACAATGGAATCAATAAACATTTCTTTTTATTTTAGATCAGATTCCTTGAACTAGTCTGAAAAGGGAATTTTTAAAAACGTGAGTTATTGGAGTATTTCCAGGAGACAGCATTAAGGGAAACAGGATGATGTAAAGGGAGAGAAATAATCCAAAACAATAAGTAAGGATGTGGTTCCTGCCAGAGATAAAAGACTAAATTCCACTTGGGGTTCTAGATCTCAAATTTCACTTCAAATTTGGTGAGTGAGAAAATGAGAAGTAAAGAGTTCATCCTTTTATATTCTCCTTCTTTCCTGCTGCTAGTCATATTTTGGCTGCTGGCTGGTGCAGGCAGGGAGCACATTTTTCCAGGTCAGGAAAGTTCTCTGGAGAATGGACAGCTGCCGGATGCATGCATTAACCAGGTGGAGACCTGAGTATAGCACCCAAAGAGGGTCTACCAAACTTGGATAGCACTTAGTACATTCTCAATAGTACACTCTGTCTCTGCTAATTTACTTAATACTTTACAGGGGTAGTAACTCCATTTTATAGGTGAGGAAATTAAAACACAGAGAGCAATAACTTGACCAAGCATTCTTGCTGAGTATTCTTTATGTGAAAAAGAAAAACCCGATTAATCGGGGTTTCAAGTATTTATTAGATTGAGTTAATATGTGTGATGGGGTCTAATTTTGCCAATTAAAAGCTTAATGCTTCAAATAGTAACTAACCAGACAACATCAGGTTGTTGGCTATTACTAATAACCACTAAGTCACAATCTAATTAAACCATATCACAGACCACATGGTGTTAAATATGTAAAACAACCAGGATGAGTTCTGCTGGCACAGAGAGCTACTGCAGAACAGCAGTGGTGAGCCTGAAATGCAGATGTTCACAATAAAAGTAATATTATTGCACAATTGCAAGGATGGTTACTTATTTTTGATCATTTATTATGTTAGAATTTCCAGAGTCTTCCCAAGTTTTAAACTAAATAGGTCTTATGCTTATTAATGTTAAAGTTAGCCAGTATGTTCTGAAATTAACAGAAGTCCACAAGATGTCAGTGCTTAATGAGGAGAAAACATTCATCTTAGGCAATATTTCAAAGGGAGGAAAATGGAACCTCGATTAGCAAAACAATGTCATTTTTCTGTGGCTTATTTAGCAAATGATTATCTTTGTCCAAAATATATTTGGCATTTGTAGATAACTAAAATAATTAAATTTTCATTTATTTCTCTGTTAAAAGCAAGAGAATTCTTAAATATTCAATCGCTCAATATTTTTCAATGACTGTGAATTTTTGTATGATATCTTTATTCTTTTAATTGCATGTTATGCAAATTTTAAGGTGTAAAATTGAAGATTTATTACAAGGCAAACATTAGCAGAAACAGATAGGAATTTTACAAATTATCTTCCTTCTAGGTAGATGAGTCAAAGAAGCAAAAACCCTTTGCACTTGTGGGATTTGCCTAAATCTTGCAAGTTGCATGTGGACCCTCTGATGTTTTTGGGCTACATTTATCATATAGTTGCAGTAGACAATCTTCAGGTAAGATAAATTATTATAATGAGATTTTCTGCCGTTCATCTTCTTACACTCAATGTAATTTTTCATAAGTGTCCTTTGTGCTTTTATGACTTAACTAATGCTCATTAATCCTTCATGCAAATCTTTAATGATGGCAATTTATATGTCATGTTGCCATGTGCCATATATAAATAGTAGATATTGTCTATTTATCAAAAGAGGCACTGAAATGGTTTATTTTCTGCTCTAGGGATTTGTCCCTATGGTTCACCTCTTCAGAAAAAAATATTCTAATCACAAAATATATATCTATCTCTGTTGATATATAATCACTGCAATAAATCTTCAAATTTCTATTCATGTGAATTTATATAGCATGAAGCTTTTGGCTAGATCTTTTTTGTGTATATCTTTAGAAATATAGAAATGCTGATATAAATTATATATAATATATACATTAGACACTGGAACTATCTAAAATTAATCCCTTTCTAATTCTACAATGAATTTTTCTTCAATAATCAGATCATTTTTATTTTCATAATTGTAATTTAACTACATAATAGTTTATCTCTTCTAATTATTATCATATTTTTTGTGAAACAGACATTATGGTAAAGTAAAATATTGAATAATAAGGGTCTTTGAGTTGTTAAATATTCATTAAAATAAGAAATATGTCTTTAAAAAATTTATTTTTAAAATAATTAATAACAGCCATTATTAATTTGGGCTAGTAATATTAATAATGGCTAATATTCATGTTAGGTGAAAGTGTTAGCTATTTAGAGCTATGAGGCATGCATAGAGATATAGAAGACCTGAATGAAAAAATACATTAATTCTTCCTGAGTCAATTATTTTTCTTTTTATTTATTTGCTCAATTTTCCTGTCTTTAGTTTCCTAAGCAGACTTCCTTGGTCACTTCTGATAGTGCTTTTTAATCTTTAACACATTTTCTAATTCCTGGATGCAGAAGGAATTCACCTCTTAAAAACCAAACTTGTTCAGGCTCCTTTGCTGAGTATTGATTATTTAGATGTGTTCTTTGAATTCCCCACAAGCATAGACTCTGTGATTTATTTTGTCTTCTAAGCCTCTGTTCCTAGTTTGTTGGTTTTATTAACAATTCTAGTGATTACTCACTTAGTGATATTTTTCCAAAATCACAACACTACTAGGAACTAGCTGAAACAAAAATACTATAATTTTTGGAACTCAGGAAGGCTAGGAATAGAAAACTATGTCTACAGGGAATACTGCAAAGTTCAAAATTGAAAACCAGTGGTTCAGTACATAAATTTACTGAAAAAAAAGCAAAAAAACAGAACACTGATTGCAAGGAGCTAACTGTTAAAGATAAAAACAAGATTTCTATTTTAGAAGCACCTGAAGAAACTGTTTACCTTTTCAGAAAAAAATATTCTAATCACACATTGTTGAAATGTTCATAAAGAAATATCAGGATACATCATATCAGAGAATGAGCAGAAGGGGAAGGTACTGTTTTTAAAAATTCTACTACTTACCCTTTATTTTAGTGGAAGGAAAAGCTTAAAACAACAGTGGTATAAGTGTGAATCATATTATAGCAGAGCATAAAACACCCAGTTTCCCATTCCACTTGGTACTTCTGTGTGAGAACTGAGTCACATGGAGTTCAACTAAGTGAGCACACATATAGGTGTATGATAAGATGGCATCATGAAAAAAATCATGGAATTTATCTCAGTGCAAAAATATGTGTGAATGTTTGAACCACTATCAGCATCTGTTCAGTCTTCACCTATTTACCTGACCTTTTCAGTTCTCTTTATTCATCTGTAAAAATAATCACAAGAATACCTACTCGTAAGACTTTGGAAAAATTTCAGAAAATGTGTTAAAATAGTTTGAAGAATAGTGTTTAGAAAGGGGCATTACTGGATAAAATGCTACCACACATGAACCTGTATGCATATATATTTATTTTTAATTTTTGCTATTTTACCCTCTGCAGAATCAATCTAAGGTCACTCTAAGAACATCATAAACATTGCCTCTTACATAAAAATATACTTAGGCATAAAAGAAGGGTTTGACCTTACATGTCAGCTATATGTCCATATGTAACAACCTATAGATTATGTAGACATAAGTATTTGGATATTTTATAATATATGTACTCCACTATATCTCCATCTCACATCAATTTAGGGATTAGGAATAGTTTTACTCTGTGGCACATCTCATCTCTGAGACTCTTTTTCATAAAATTTAAATCTATTATAGAATTCTCTGCTCATACCTCGACCCCTCTCTTTCTTACACAGCCAATATTATTTCCACTCTTCACAGTCATCAATATTTTACTCTAGGGCAATTCTCATATTGGCATGTCTCTTACAATGTTGTTTTCCTGAACAAGAATTCATTCCCACAGTCCTTCTGTCCAAACACATGCTGAGACACCATTCAAGTGCAGGTGCCATTTTCAAAGAAGGCATGAGAAGTCATTTAAATAGACAATTAACTCCTTTCTGAAATTATATAAACACAGCATTAACTTGTGTCCTGACTTGCTTAAAACAGTGACAATTTGTATGATTTTTGTCAGAAAGATTAATCATCCCTCCTTCACTCCCCAAAGTGTTTCAGTCCAGATAATAATTAAATTATATGATTTGCTTACTCCTTACTCATGATGCATACAGCATATTCCTCATATACATGCTCTCCCTCATTCTTTTTTTTTATGTGGATATATCATCTTTCCTAGCAGATTGCATATTAATTTATAGTAGGGGACATGGCATATGTTTTCTGTACAAATGTTGCATTGTTTACAAGTAAAATTATTAATTATGTAATTTTTATTTTGAAACTTTAAGACTATTCATATTGCCTCAAAAGTTAGTTAAGTATATCTTGAATCAGATATTATTGCTTTAGTCATTTAAAAGTTTCCAACTCACTACAGTGTCCAGTGAGCTGTTTATAAATCCGTTGTTGATAAATGCTTGTTTGTTGTTTCATCATTAGTGTATGTTTTCTTATATAGTCAATGCTTAGCAATAAATTAGAATTTTATAAATCCCATAAGATCCTATATGATTTTTTCCCTGGCTATCTCTTCAACTTAACACTCTCTTTTCTTTATTTGAGTCACTCAGCCACACTGGCATTTTTGCAGTTATTTTCAATTCAAGATGTGTAAAATTTTGCCTTTACCTTAACCTGAAATAGTCTTCTCCCAGATATTGCATGGCTTGGTACTTCAATTTTTCCAGTCTCTGCTCAAAGGACTCCCTCTGAAAGATCTTCTCCGACCAACTCTTCTAAATCAACTCTCTCTCTATCAATCTCTCTACCCCCCCAACCATCTCTCCTTTCTTTCTCTACCATCTCTTTCTCTCTCAATTATGTAATAAATGCAGTAGTATTTTGTTACAATTCAAGATAACTTGAACTATCTTTAGTGACAACAGAAATTCTTTTTAAAGTTTCTAAATATAAATTAAGTTAAATAATTTTATTTTTAAGTGGATGCCAGATTTTTACAGTAACCATGTGTCACAGCCCCTGTTTAGATTAATATGTAATCTGGTAGGAAAGATGACATGTGCACATAGGACAGTGAACAAGAACAAGTCTATACTTGTGGTTGTGTGGATGTTGAGTAATAGGTAACGTGTGCCCGTATCATTTATTTAATCAACAATATAATCATTTGCTGCTTTCATTTCACAAATATTGGAAGTGAAAAACAAAACAGAAATTTTAAATTATGACTTAGGAGAATCTATAAGCACAGTTACCTTTCTATTGTGTGTTTCAACAGAGATTACTGATTCAAAGTTGTGGCGAAGGCTTGTTAACAAAAACTATCTTTTTTTTATAAATTGTTATCTGATCACCATTGCCTGAGCTTTCACTTTCACTATAAGGAAATGCTATCAAAACAAATGCTTTAATCTATCTGGGAAGGAAGAAGCATATACTTTCCAGTGGTGAATCTTTGCTGTAGAATGGTAATACAGCATTGATTTTATTAACTCTCTAATGAAGTTCTCAGATACAATTGCCACAATTTTAAAACACAGCATGATAGCCATGCTTTGCAAGTGGACAAGCACTCTTGTACACCAATATTTCCATCAATGATTATGTCAGGGGAAAAAATGAAAATACAATTATGGAAGGTGACCAAGGGGCCCCTAATCATGTCGACACTGTTGTAATACTATGCCTAAATGAACACGTTATGATTAGATAGTGTAGAAGTCTCTTTATGAGAACACTAGGGTGCTGGCCTATATGGTGCCATTCCAATTTTAATAACTTCAAAATACCATCCTCTTCTTTGCTCATCTCCGATGACTTTCTTTTCTAATTTTCCTTTTGCCAAATAGCAGAGCATTAGTTTATCCAGTATTTTCTTTCTAGAAGATAATATTCTTTAATAATATTAACATTTTGAGGATCCAAAAACTAAAGAGTACAAATTGTATCAACTTATTGCTGCCATAAGATATTATCTTAATTGCAGTAAGTGTCCTATCATATAGATTAAGTTTTCTCAATATTAGCATAATTGACATTTGAGGTCAGATAACTGCTGTAATATCTTGCTAATAAATATCCCGGTAGGGTATCAATACCCTACCGGGATATTTATTAACATCCCTGGCCCCCCACTGTCTACCCATGCCAATAGAACCTTGTCTTTCCCCTCCTCTTCCCCTGTTATAACAATTGAAAATATCTTTAGATATTGTCAAGTGGTTCCTGAGTAGGGGGTTGAGTGTCATTCATTTTTGAAAAACCCTGATCTAGATTAATCTGGAAGTGATATATTCTGGTTAGCCAATTGAGCTATTTGGTGGTTAATACATATTTAATATTTCTTTAATAAATTATTTTTCTAGATAAATTGATGTACATATGAAAGCTAGTTGTTTTAGCTATAGTCTTCATTTTATTCTTCCTGATATCAGTTCTACAATATAACTAGATGGACTATTTACTCAGTACAATTTCCTGAATTGAGTTGTAATTGTAGCACAGCATAAGGAACACTATTTACTTTTGTTTAAATGAATAAAAATATTAATATTTTAATAATACTTCAGGTTACTTTTCCCCTATTAATTTCAAAAATAACTTTCTAAAATGCCAATGACTAGGTTGCATACATATGGATACAATTACACAACTTGGACACTATTACATTGTCATGTTTTCCTTCCTTATATAAAAGGGCATAAGGATTTATAAGAAAGCTCAGTTATGTGAACTTTCCAGTTGCTTGATTCTGCATAAATAATTTATCTCCCAAACATATAGACACATAAGTTATATTATGAAACACAAAACGATGCATTTAATTTCTCAATTTTTATCTCAGTCATTTGAGGTTACTATTTCAACTTTTAAAATAATGAAATATTTATTTCCAGAATGTATTGATTGCATTAAAAATGAAGCCCATATAAATTAAATCAAGATAATAGAAACAAAATCAAATGTATAGTAGGTTTAATATGGGAGGAAACAATTCACATAAATAATTTATGTGCTTGGGGGACTGAACTATATCGAAGAGAAAGGAATAGGTTTCCTATATCCTTAGAGAAATTGCCAGCTTATTGAATTGTGCTTTAAGAGAATTTATTGGCATGATTTATAAGATTTCCTATTTTTGTTTTTCACATTTGATTTTAGAATACAGAAATTAACTCTACAAGCATTGGATGCTTGGTGAATTCGTTCAAAAGATAGTTTATTCTGAGTATATCACACAAGCTTTTCTGTTTATCAAGATTAATGAATTGTAAGAACTCACAATCTACAGTGAGTTAAATCACATACAACTAGTTCAGATCCAAAGCAAATAATTACTTTCAGATAGTTTTCTAGTTTTGATTTTTAAAAACTTACCTTCACCATTAATTTTCTAGGCAAGTTTTTGAATGCTTCTTAGTCTTTGTTACCCTGATTTAAAAATGAAGCTATGCTTTCCTTTGTATTGCTTTGTAAAGATTAAATAGAAGTGACTTAAGCAGATACATAGCTCAATACGTGGTGCCTAGGAAATGAATGGTTCCCTAAACAAATTATTTCTATTTATTCTCTAAATAAATTATTTTTATATAAATTATCAATTTAGACTATATTTTAGCTCAAAATATTTTTGAGACAGAATCAATGTGTATATGAGGGCAAGAATTCCAAGGTTATTATAAGTCATTTGGATTTGAGTAAATAAATAATTTTTTTCCCAACTGATTAGGGTTAGGTAAATCAGGGGTATTGTTAGTCCCTTTTGTTTCCCTGCATAGGTCTTAATACTACCAAGGAGATTCAAGATCCAAGACTGTTCCAAAAATGACATTTTCTCTTACATGTCACATAGTAGGTATTTTAGTGCTTAATCCAGAGTGAGGGGGCCAAGGAAACCTGGGGTGAGGGAATAAAAATGATCAAGTAAAAAGTAATGAATGCACTAGGACTCTGGTAGTGGGTATGGTGTGATCTATATATTGACTGAGGTGGAAATCTAGTCTCCTGAAACATATATTATTTTAAGCTAATTAAACATTAATAAAAAAAGAAAAATATATAACACTTAAGGTATTTTGCTATGTATTCTTAAACATTCATAACAATATAATAATATGACTGATTAGCTCCATTTCATAGAATTAGGATCAATAAATCAAGTTTTATTTTTGTCCTGTACAAGACACAGAGAAAGTGGTATGAACATACAATCAGAATCCTAGGAACTAACTGAAACTGTGATGACCTTCCTGACATAGGGAGCCACTGGTTACTTTACCGCAGATTTGGAAACTTTAAGTACAGAAACTATTTTAATATAAATCACATACTCTTTGATAAAATCATTCTAAAATGAGTCCTTTGTTAATTTTCATTGTTTCCCATTATTATAAATATATTTGATTTATTTAAAAAGATTTAGAGCACACTTATCTATAAACACTACTCAAAAATAGAAAGCGGTATGCTACATTTTTAATAAGTTTTTGGAGATTTTCATTTTCTTTTATTAAACACAAGGGAAGACATAAAATGCAATACTGTGTATTTTCAATTCAGTCTAAACCTTCTACAGCTTCCTGTTGCCTGGTCCAATTTCTAGATTAAAGACATTCTACTAGTTAAAATTAAGACTCAAGCTTTGACATTTAGGAGTATCCGTTTCCACTGGAAAAGCTGTGCTGTATGCTATTACAGTATTTTTCCTTCTTCCTAATCTGTTTGTCAAGCTGCATGCTGGAGCTGCACACAGGCTCAGAAGGAGCTCACACCCTAAGGGAAAAGCAAAGTTTCAAGTACATTAAAGAAAAAAAAAATCCCAGCATTTGCGCTTATCTTTTACCCTTCTGTCTTTCTCGTTTCCAATAAGGAGTCACTGGAATGGCACCCAGAGTGATCTTTGTTGACATAACCTGGACCACAGCATTGGAACACACAGCCCAGAAGCACAGCCCTGTCACTTTCTACTGTTCTGCCTGCATCCGAACTGTGTTAATTGGGCGAGGTCAGCCACTCTTCTCCCTCCAGACTTTTGTTCTCCCTGAGGGAAGGAACAGTTCTATTGAATGGTCCACCCTGTCTAAGGGCATTCATTTATGATGCTTGTTAGCTTAATGCCTTTTTGCAATCTATGAGAAAAGCATAAGAGGAAGCATTTATAGTGCTAACCTCCAGACCCACTTTGCAGAGAGAACTTGGGAAGGTGACTCTTAGCAGCTCACTTGTCCTCTCCCCATCATACACAGGCACATGGTAATTAAAGTCATTCTTCTTACTGCATTTTATAAGTCTAAAGGAATATTGTCTAACAAGATGTAAAAATCACATTTCAAACGGCAAATATACAAGGTAAATGAACAAATATATTTAGAAAGAGCTTATAACTAAAGAATCCTGTTTTCCCTTCAGAATTTTCTTTCAAAAAAAAGTAATACAGTCATATTTTATATGTATTGTATTAACTTGGTTATCTGTACATGAACTTGACCTTGTGTCTCTCATGTTGTAGGAATTCTGTATAATTATTTTCTTTCGTTAATGAAAGAAGAGTCTTTCTATAACCCATCCTTCTTCACCTATGTTTAGTGTTTAAGAAGATCCCTAACCTTAAAGATAATGGACTTCCATTCCAGTGAAGGCTAGTCTGCTTATTTATATGGTGAAATGTGATGACAATGGTGACTAAAAGTGTAATTTTTTTCATTTTCTTGGTCACACCTGTCTGCTTGGTGCAGACAGATTATTATTCTCCACATGCCTTGACCTTCGCTGGGATATCAACCTTCCAGGGGACTATAAAGAGTTAAGGCAATGATATTTGGTATTGTTTTGATTTTTTAATAAGGTTCACATATAGCCCTTTCACTATTATGGGACAATCTGGATTTCTTCTCATTTAGTCTTAAAATGTTACTTGCAGTTAAGCATTTAACAGCAGGCAGTGTCCTTTTAAAAAATGGAAAAGAAAAAGGTGAAGTCATTCAGAGGATTAATTGGATAATGCTCACCTAGTCCCTCTCACTTGCTTTCTCTTTCTAAAAAAGAAAGAAAAAAAAAAAAGAAAGAAAAAAAGAAAACTATATATAGTCTTAGAACTTAACTAAATTGAAGCACCTGAAAGAAAACGAACTGGTTATTTGCTTAGGCAACATGCTAATTGTATTTTAAGTGAATAAGCCAATAGACAGGAGGATGTTTATTTCTGTACCCCCTGCTATTTATCATCCTTTGGTAAAGACTTTTTTTAACCTCTGCAAATGTTTTCAGCAGGAGGTAAAAATAATGACTGCATCTTCTGAACACTGAGGAGAGAGGAGAGCTGTGAAGAAGCTCTTCTACTTTGCAGAGTATCTTTCTGAAAATAGGTTTGATGGAGGAATAGGAATCCTTATTCCATATGGAAGGAAAAATGAAACCAGAGAGCGGCCAGAACACATGTGAGGGAAAGGCATTGAATGTCCTTTTCAACTAAAAGAGAACTGGGTTCCAGTAAGACAGGATGAAAGAGGAAGCGCACCTGTTTTCCTGCTCTACACACATTCTCCTTTGCAGAAAAATAACTAGAAGTCCAACAATTCAAAATTCAAAGGATAGTACTAAAGGATAGTACTAAATAGACGAAGAAGACGGTTTCACAACCTCTGCAGAGATGATTAGATGAAGCTAACACTGTTGCATTCTTTTTGGAGGACATTTTGACAGTGATGATAAAATATCTTACTACTGATTTTTTATAAGAAAATTCCACTTAGAGGAATTTACTGCCAAGTGATTAATTTAAAATATACACAGATATCTATTAACGTTAATCACAAGGCAGTTTACAATATCAATAATCTTTAATAAGTCAAATTGAATATCAAAACAGAGTCTAAATTAATCTATTTTTCTGGAATACTCTGCAGTCCTTAAAATAAAATTGGAGGTTAAATTATTTTTTCAATGCAATGATGTTTCCAATATACTGTTTACTGAAAAAACTCTAATCGCTAATGCTCAAAGGCATGCATTGTATATAATGAATCAACGTCTATTCATTTAGAGTAGAACTATGTACTGTCCTTAAAAGAATTGAGAGAACAATGACTCAAGTCTTTGTAGGGCTTAATTTCCTGTGGAACTCTGGTTGAAAAAGGCTAACTTCAATATATTACCTCTAGATTATGTTATAGAATCTAAAGAACACAATTATTTTTGTTTTTAAAAGGAAAGCTTCAGGCAGGGATGAAGGCCAGCAGAGCAGGCAGGCAAGGAAAGGAGAGAAGGAAGAAGCACCTTATTTTATCTTTATTTAGTTGTTTACATTGGTCCAGAACTGGGACTTGAACACAGGAGTATGAGCCCTTACACTCACTCAGAGGTGACTGCCTTAATTATTACTCTATCAGGGTGTGCCAAGCTGCTTTGTTTTTTTAAATCTCATATTTTATAAAATAAGTATATATAAACAAATATAGATATAAGTATATGAATAGATATATATGAAGATAAATGTGAGTTTGAGATACAGTTCCTCCTTTTGCGATGCACACATTTTCAAGCATTGAAGGATACGAGTAGAAACAAGATTTTTATATCACTTCACAGCTATAAATGCTAAATGCAAGTTACATAAATGGGGGAAAATAAAGATTATGTATACACCTATAATATGGAAATTAAAAATCACACAAGGACATATTGTTTTACTCAAAGATTTGCAATCCAATTATCATACTAAGTTTATTCATGGTAGCCTAAATCTTAGATTATCTTATCATTATTAACTGGTGAATGAATAAACAAACTCTAGTCCATTGAGACAATGGAGTACCATTTAACAATTAAAAGCAGCACACTGATGACTCAGTAACATGGGTGAATCACAGAAATATTATGCTAAGTGAAAGAAGCCAAGCTTAAGAGATGGAATGTTAGTTAATTTGTTTAAAATAATTTCTGGAAAAGACAACGTTAAAGACAGGAAGACCAGTGAATGCCTGAGATTAGAGTTATGAGAGAACATTTATTGGAAAGAGACAGTAGGGAGCTCCATGTGGTGACAGAATGTTTTATGTCATGATTACAATTGTGGGTTAAATGACTATTCTCTGTTCTCAAAGCTCATTGAATTATACAAAAAATTGTTGATGTTCATTGCATATTAATTATACTTAATCAAACTAATTTAATAATATCTATTTAATAAGTGACATAAAATAAAGAGATAAAAATACTCATGACTCATATTAATTTTCCAGTTGAGAGTATTAAAGTTTCTAAAGATAACATTTTCTACTTATTTCTATTTCTCTACAGTAAGATTTATATGAAGTGTGATGAAATAATATTATAAATAATAAAGAATTAAAATAACGGAGAATATTATGATGAAATTGTTTTCTGAAAAACACTATCTAAGAAGAGTTTGTTGAAGCAGCTTCATAAATTGTTTTAAGAAGCTTAATAGCAGCTATTGAGCAACTGATACATCTAATACTGTGTTAGCAGGTAGATAAAAGATACAAGGAATGCCTCAGATGCCTACATCAAGTCGGAAAGAGAAAAAATATCGAAAATGACTGTCAAATGGCTGAGATAGGTAAGAGGAATTAGGAATGCCTATAAGGTAATGGCTAGAGAAGGGTAAATACTTTCAAATTAACTGAGCTTTAAAAGAAATTGTAGAATGTCTACTATGCAGTAGGTACTACATTAAGCATTACATATACGACCTCACTTTATTAAAACAGGGGTATCTCCTTTATTTTGTATTGTCTGTGGCTACTTTCATGCTGCAGAGGCAGAGTTGGATAGCTGTAACACAAAATATATGTCTCACAAGTTAAACAAAAATATTATTTGTCATTTACAGGAAAATGTGGTTGACCTGTGATTGAAAAGAAATTTAATTTTGATGAGCTTACGCTTAGTCCAGTGAGATAAATCAAGAGGAACAAAGAACAGTAATATTTCTCATAGAAGAACTAGACTTTGGCATTACTGATTCTATTATTTTTGTGCTAATCAATATTCATTTAAAATCAGCTCCTGATATTTAATCTCCTTGATTCTTTTTTCTGTTTGAATCAATGTGATTGATGTCTGTTTCTCTCAAAGATCCATTGTACTCTTTATTACCTGAGTAGAATAATATTAATGCATTATTTTTAAATATTTTAATAAGTTCAGGGCTCTTCTTAGTTCTATTGTTAAAGGGTAGAAACTAAAAGTAGGATAATTTTATCCTTTTTACGCTAAACCAGCAATCTAGCAAATGGTGTAATTCAGGATTAACATGGAACTATCTGAATCAATTACGTATGTATTTATTTTCATCATCTTCCTTTCCTTTATCAGAGTCAATGAGAATATATTATTTCTTTGACATAACACAGAATATGAGGAGTATTAAATTTTTAGCATGCATGAGACCTGTTACTTTATAAGCTTATAATTTCAATCTATTTTAGCTGCAGTTTACCACCAAATTTGACTTGTTAGAAAATCTTGCCCAACTCAAATGAATGTGGGTCCTCATATCACTACAACAGGAAAACACTTTGGTATTCCAGGTAATGGGAGCCAATAACCTAAGGAAGAAGTAGCTTGATTTTCTGGGCCCCTATTTTCCATGCTCTTCTGTTGAAAGCATCTCATTAGAGAGGAGGAATGCTGACTCTTAAAGGAGTTGGGTAGAATGCCCAAATCCATTAAACAACAATAAAATAAACAGAGTTGCTCTATATGGAAACCACAAATATAAGAAGTAAAGAAGAAGGTTATTGACATGTCCTGGTGGCTTAGTGGTTAAGTCAGTGGCCTCCATTGGCTCAGTCCAGTACATCCCAAGGACCAGGGGCAGGGGGTTGGGGTGAGGTGCAAGGGGGCAGGGGCAGGAGTAAACCAAGATGAACAACTATTAAATAAATGCTATTCCTCTTCTCTCTTCCTGCCTACCTATTTGCCTTCATTTCTGCCTGACTCTTTTACATTAAAAAAGGCTATTGCAATATTCTAAATAATTACTTGTGCAGTGTTGCAAATATCTAACACAATTCCCAGTCTGAATTGTTTGCTTTGTGATAGGTAGCTTTACATATGAAAATGCTCTCAGATAGTGTTAAAGAAATAAATTCTCCAAATACATAATGAGTTTTCCTTTCCAGTGACATCTAGAGAACATATTACTACAAAGTGCAACTCAAGGAAAGAGGATTATTTAAAAAAATGATTTGTGAAAAAAATTAAAAGAATATCAAAATATGTCTCCTGATAATTTCAGAAACTATTAAGCAACTAGTTAATGTTCTTGTTACAAATGCTTCACTGAATAGCAACCCAAGCACAGTTTGAGTTGAAATATTCTTTCTTTGTGTAGTTTAAAGGTATAAATTTTGTAGTTTTAGTCATATAGAAGAACATGCATAATAAAAAGAATTATTTATTTTTCTTTATTTCATTCACATACTTGCACTATAATTTATCCTATCTGACTTCTAAGTAATTGTTAAAATAGAGACTTATTACTGCATGATTTCATTTGGTAAAAACATTAAATTTTCCTATACAATATTTGCTTCCATGTATTGTTTATATACTTGATTTTGCAGTGCTGAATGTTCAATTCAGTTAACAATTTGGAAGTCAATAAAAATATTAAACTTCTTGCTCATTTGAATTGGTATAATAAACATATTGATCAGATATCTATGTATAAAAAATTAAGAATTTTTAAGAACATTTCAGAATGATGTTGTGAGAAGATCCTAAGAGACAGTAAAAATTGGACTTGGAATTACAGACACAAATCTCTGTCATTTTACTTTATAAATGTATAAGTTCAGACATATTTCTCTCTGAGTTTCAGTAGTCCCGTTTTTACAATAAAGTTGGCAATCATAAAATTATAAAGCAGGAATTAAGATGACATCAGATGGAAAATGTAAATTATTGGTTTTCTTTTTTTTGTTTTAGTGAGATATTTATCCCTAGTCAGAAGTTTAATTATAGAGTTCTTTTGTCCAGAAGCTGTAACTCAGATTTCCTTGATTATTAGATTTTTTTAAGGAAGAAAAATCATAATCACCGACAATAATGACACATTAATTGATCACTATCAAAATTTACCCCAAGCCAAATGCACTTCTTTTTATTAGGACTAAAATCTAACTTTTCTATCTTGCTAGCATCTTCTTAGTCAATTAATTATAACAAATGAGAATAAAACAGTAATCTATTGCAAAGTGAAACTGCATATCTCGAAAAAGCTGTGGATTTCATGAGGTTCTTAGAGACAAATTTGGAAAATGGCTGCAATCATTAGAGTGTAGTTACTAACAAATGAAGATCTGATGGGGAAATCTCATGAATGTGACCCTTACATGGTTCAGCTCATAGTGATGTGACATGAAATAATTGAGAGACTTTAAGAAAATTGTTGAACTCCTCAAATATTTTGGAGCTGTTTTTTGTGATCTTGTTTCAAAAGTTTAACATGCAGCTTAGGTTGCCATGACATTGCACAAGCCAAGTTCTTGAGGTTTCTTTTCCTCAAAGATGCAGTTATTACAGAATTTTTAAGTTGTGAGACTTAGATTTTTATAAAATAAAATTTCATTTCTAAGAAAAGATATTAACCAAAATATTTTATTTTCACTTTTGTGAAAAATTTGCTTCCAATTTTATATTGATTTGCTCTAAGGAAATACATTAAGGTCCCAGCTAAACTCAGATAAAGAGGCCCTGGAAAACAGCAATGATACCATGTGTCTTTGCACTTCACTGTCAGGGTTCATTTTTCCTTTTATTGATCCCTTTCCCATCTCAAACCTCAGATCCACATTTCCAAGTGCCACTCATCTTCCAGTTGCCTGGCTGTCAGTTTGATGCCAACTAATCTTTGTCAACTGGTAATTAATGTTAACAGATAATGATTTAAGGTGTCACCTCTTTCACAAGCATTTTAAAGAGGATTCTTGAAGACAGATCTTCAAGACAAAATTGAATTTAATGCTTGCTATCCTTCAAGCATTGGGCTAATTGCTTTACATAATCTGTCTCTTAATTCTCACATTAATTGTGAGGTAATTTTCATTATTCTCTCTTTCCAGGTAAAATATGACTTAATTTAACAAATAAAACCAATATTAAATGTCAGAGCTAGAACAGGAATCTCTGGTTATCTGTGTCTAAATCCCCGATGAAATATTATGGTAGAATATAGCTCTTCGGAAGCAGAGATTCTCTAGGTTTCCTTGTCACATTGCTTAGGGGTTCACCAATTCATACTCTATGAATTTGTTTACTTATATAGTATCTGACTACACAAAGAATTTGAGGTTGTCAAATCCATCTGCCTGCTTAACTTCATTGGCATCAAAATGTTTTTAATGTAAAGAAGACAGAAATTACTTTTTATTCTTTAATGTGTCAAATAAGACCTGAAAACTTCCTTAGCTCTAACCCAATCAATACTTCACAGAAGTGGAGTCTTAAAATCAGAGGGAATCAAGAGTTGCTTAGATTTAGCATCTGGGACAGGACCAGGGTCCTTAGTCTTTTAGTGTCCATTTTAGTTAATTATTTTTATCAATTGAATAAAAACTTGTTAGTGAGTTTTAAAGAGATAATCAAATGCTTTTTACTTTTGTGCTGTCTGTGTACTCAGACATCAGTACTGTTACAACTAATTATTTTATAAATTCAACTATATTCTATGATAGTTCAAAATTTGTATGTATAAATAAAATAAATCTGAAAATTTTCACATAATGCTCTTAACCCAGTTTTCTTGGTACTTCTTATGAAGTCCGTTATGATTCTATTTTCCTTCACTTTGAGGATCAATATACAGTCAATATTAGTATGACACAGATGTCACCACAATTGTGGTTGAAGGAGTGACCGTATAGGGACTGATTGTCATGAAAAGTATGTTTGAGGGAGCTGAACCAGTGTTTATGGTTTTGAACCTGCAGGAAGCTAGAGATATCAAACACTCTGAATTCATTTTGCCTAAATTCAGAATCCCAGAACTCTATAAGATCACAAAAGCAAAACTCTACTAGGTTAGTAGAATTGAGAATAAGCTAGGGGTCCAGGTAGTTGAATCAGGAAAGTGGTAACATATTTTGGAAATTAATTTCTTATTTTTAATGCTTTTTCTTTGGCTGTACATGCTTTTTGTACCCTGGTGTTTATCCTATTAAATAGCAATGGTGTGGAACAGGGTTTTCATCTATTATACTCCTTTTTTTACCTTGTCTGAGTTTCCTATTAGAATTTTCTGCAAATAATGGAGATGCCAAATGATGTTTCTAGCTATCTAGAGGATATAAGTTTCTCGCTTTAACATTCATAGAGCCCCTGATGTTCCTGGGCCTCTGGATGGTGAATTAAGTTTTTAAGACTTTTAGATCTTGTATATTTGAGAACAACAATGCAATCTTTAAAAATTTAATGAATATTTTGCATATAAGCAGTTAGCAACCATTTGGAATTTTAAAAAGGTGAATTATTATTAATTTCAATATAGATTTGAAATCTTCTTAAACCATGTCACATAAATATATAGATATTATGACAGTAATTGGTGTTAGATAAACTGATTTGTATTATACAAATAAGAGTTTTCTTTTTATCCAGCATTTACTATTAAAAAAGATATAAATGATACTCACAGTGTAGCAGTTAGACTCATTGTGTTTAAAACTGTAGTCTTGCTCAGATTCCTTTTATAGACTTCTGATTTACATATACAGCTTCTTGTCCTATCATTTGACTTATACAAAATTCAACTATTCATATTCTGTCTTAAGTCAACTTTAATTTTTCAAAAGGAAACTCAATAAATTTGAGTTCCCTTTCTTCATCAAATTCTATTTGACTAATGAATGAATTGATCAATTAATAACCCAAAGCAATTATATTTAAAGTTATCAAAGTGATATTGTGTAGACATATCAAGATTTTGTATATACTTTATGAAATAGATATAAAAATAACAATTTGAAATGAGTAGAAAAATACTATTTAAAATCCTCCATCAAGAGTTCTTAAAATGATAGGAAAAGCAAAAAGAGAGCAAATGAAATAGGAAAACCAAGTATCTTATGTAAAACAAGTTTGTAGCAATAAATATAAATGGATTAAACTCATTGATCAAAAAGGCAAAAGGCACTCAAAAATTTGTTGACTGAAAAATACAATTTAAAAAATTTCATTGTTAAAGAAACTTGGTTTGATTCATACCACAAAGATTTCAGTATATCTTTAACCAAAATATAAATCATATTACACAAAATACATCAAAGATCAAAATCCTGCTTGCATCATTTACCAAGTATGAGATCTTACGTGTTTCATTTCATCTTTCTGAAGCTTATATTCTTCATTAATACAGCAAGAATGATAATAATTTATAACTCAGATTTTTATAAGGATATATTATTATATTGCAGGTATGAAAATGTGATATATTTGTATTATAAAATCATAATACTTTGTTCAAGAACTTTAAGTCTCACTTCAGTGTAAGTTTCTGAGATAATGTCTGCACATAATAGAACCAAAGATATTTAAAGTATATTGTAATTGCTGATCCATTTCATTAAAAGTATCTATGGTGACAGCTTCTAAACCATAAAATAATTGTATATATATTTATAGGTTTTATGAAGCTTATTTTTACATTTCATAGGGATTTTTTAAGTAACTGAATTTCAAAATTATTAAACTGAAAATCTTAGGCATGACTTAATTCATAGAAAAAATGTACACTGTACATCCATTTTAGGTAATGAGAAAATGGATTTATGGGCTATTTCTGAATATTAGTCAATCTTATATATAAATTGGTTTATCATTTTAATTCAGTTGCTATTGAATCATAGTAGCAGTTCTATTCTGAAATGGAAATATTTGAACATGACACCGGGTGACCCAAATATCTGTCATGAGTATAGGTTATGATAAACTAGTGGCAGGAGACTGTTTGGTACTGTCTAAAGCCCTGTAAATTTCAACTATTAGAATAAGGGCATTAATTGAACCTTTTTTACATATATTTAAATTAAATACTGAGATTATAAGTAGGAACATGGCAAGTTTTGTACTTTTAAAGAACAAACACACACACACATATATATTTATATAAAGCATATATATATACAATTTACTATAATAAATAAAAATACTAGTACACTTTCACTTCATGTACTTTACTACACATAATAAAAACCTGACAAACTGAAATAACAGACTATAATTTGAAAAAAGGAAGAAAAACAAAAGTGGGAAACAAAATAGAGTCAAGCAACGGCAAAAGAGGTATGCTATGATGACATACATGATTATTTGAATGAGAGAAATTTGGGTCTGAGGTTTCTAGTATGTATCAGGTTGTTTATTTATTTCACAATATTCAATTTCATCCCTCCAGAACAAAGATGGTCGTTGATTTTGTGGATTTTAGGTGCCAGAGCAAGAATCAAATGTCATCAACACTTTTACTAAATATTATCTCTACAATTTGTACACTCTTAAACAAGAAGTTTTGATTTGACTTTCCCAAGATATTTTGAAAGGTTTTTTTTGATTGATTAAACAAGACACTTGAATTAAATCCTTATTTATCAATAAGATTAAGATGTCAAATAAATTCTAATCTTTCAGGTTTCAGTTTGTTCCTTTGACAAAATAACTCTGTACTGATTATGTGACTCACATTTCATTTATCTATTTCATAATTACCTTCATTCACAGCATCATTATGAGAAAATGGTAAATATTAAGACGTTTTCTTAATGCATGGCCAATCCATTTTTACCTGTTCTTTTTTATTTTTTTCTGATATTACTTATTACCTAAAATTTTTGGCTAATTTTATCTATCTGGATATAAGCATGGATTCATCCAAAAAATATTTTTTGAACTCCTACTCTGTGCAAGCACTGTTTTGTCATGGAGTATAACCTTAAACAAAAACTAGAAAAATGCTTTCCTCATAGAATTAGCAGAATAAGTGCAGGTATGCAGTAGGTTGAAATTTGGCCTTACATAAGTATTAGAATTTTGTCAACTATCAAGTTAGCATGATGTAGAAAAAGAGGGATTAGGAAATTGAGACTGAAGAAAAATAAAATTATTGAAGGAGAAATGTGAGGTAAAAGTAAGGGAACAAGGGTGGAAAAGAGGTAGGATCAATGATTTGTAGATTTGTGAGATTAAAGGGTTCTAGGGTTAAGGTACTAGAAGACTAGAAGGAAGATAATAACTGCTAGACAGAATAGAATTCTTGCTAGGGTTGTAATGGAGAGATCATAACTCTTGGTAATAACTTATCAAGGACTCAAGGTTAGTTTTAGAAAACGACTCTTTGGAATACAGAAATGAAAGGCTGGAAGGGGCAAGATGTCATAAGGGACCTATTGAAATCACCAACTATTAAGAACAGAGTTAGTACTGAAGAAAATTGACAACCCTGGAGGTGAAATCTTCAGTAGATGAAGGAACATGAGCTGGTGTGTGTTCACGAATGCAGTAAGGATATATGAATATGATGGCTTGAAATTAAAAACAGTTTATAAGAAGAAAGAAGCAAAAATGGGCAATGAAGAGAAAGGAATTAACTCATCCAATCTTATTCTGAATGACGAAGACAATTTATGAACATAAAAATCATATTTTTAATGGACCTCAGGGGAAGTCTCAAGGGATGCACAAGTTTCAGCTGGAGCAAAAATAAAAGAGAATGCTCAGCAAAGACGTTAAAGAGATAAAATATTTTGCTTTTGTGGGGATAGCTGCCCATCTGTTAAACTGCTTATTTTGGGTCATGTGCATGACCCCTAAAACTTTGTGGTGCTAATACTGATGCTTAAGTGGAATATTTAACATACTATACCAAAACGAATAGTAGAATACAACCTCTTCTAAAATTTCGGTTATATGATCAGTCTAATATTTCTTACACCATATAAATATACAAGAATACTTTGATTTATTCTTATTGTCGCAGATATCACATTATTATTTAAATAATCCCTTATCAATACACATTCTTATCTCATGCTTGTCAATGAAATCCATTATACTATTTTCTTCTTATCAGAAATCTTCTTGCATAGTTTTCTCTGCCACAGGATAATTTGTCTATGGAAATTATTATCGTATGTTATTACAGTTTTACTTTCATCCTATCTCCTTTTATTTTTATACATGTTCAGTAGTTTTTGCAATATAGATTACATCTCAGAAATATTGCTTTTTCCCCCCATGAGGGTCACTTCATGTTGCTAACACAATTAAATCTTATGAGAAACATTTTCATTCTCTACAGAGCCTATACCTTTGTCATCTTCTTCTTCCTATTTTGTTGTTTACTCTCCAATAAACATTAATCTAATATTGCTCTTCAGACTAAATCTAATAACCCAACATTACACGTGTAATTCTATAGAATTTTCCTAAACTTACTAAAAGGGTTTTTTTTTTATCCTATTCATTAAAAAACATCAAAAATCTACATTGTCTTGAAATAATCTAAAGCTGGATTACAGGCAGATAAGAGTGGGTGTACTTGCTACTACCAAACTGTTCATAGAAGGAAGGGAGAGACTGAATTAGGAACTGGGTTGGTATAACTCAGAAATTACTCATAATGGTGATTATTTTCTGAGTTTCAAAGTACAATATTTTCAAAATTACTTTCTTGTTGAAATATAGTTTACTTGTCTTTCAATTAAAAAGAGAGATAAAGGTGATAAACTTTAAGAACTAATTTTGTTCTTTGGTAATTTATGAGAATAATTATCTATGGTAGAACAAAATTGGGCCCCCATACTACACTAGTAATACAACCTAGAACAAAATGTGGTTTTCACACTAAACAAAGAAGAATACTTGAGTGAGATACCAGGGCCCTGGAATCTCTTTCGAGTTGTTAATTCTAAGATTTTCATTACTTTCCAGGCAGAAATAGACATTTGACCCTCCCCTTCTTTGCCTGCCCCCCTTCTGCAATTGGTCCAGGGCACTCCTAGATCACATTATAGAGAAAATGATACTGTGGTACAAAGAAGCACTGATGTCAAATTATAGGACTCCAACAAAATGAGTATAATTAGCCATGATTTGGCAAAAGAGAATATAATTAATCTGAGTATTGTTTACTGTTGATACTCTAAACTCCATGATGTACTTACGGATTACTATGACTTTTACAAACAAGATTTCAAATAGCCAAATAATATAAGTAAATCATAGTTTTGTTTGAAAGTTAAAAAGAAATCTTGGCAGTTTTGTGTCAGTGTTGCAAGCAGCACCATAAACAACTCAGTCTCTAGCTTATCTTCTGAAACAAGATGCACATCAGTATTCAGTTCACTCAACTCGGACACTCCAAATAATTTTGAAAAACGTTTACTCTCTCAGCTTATCGTTTTCTTTGTGCTCCAGACCATATATTCCTCACTGGTGGCAGGCAGAGACATAACCATAAGAGTCACCAGTTAGAATGGCAATAAAACAATCTTATCATAGGAGCTCAGTCTCCAGTCAAATGGTATTTAGAGTATGTGGTCTTTAATTACTCATCTGGTACTCTGACACATGTCAAAAAATTCATGCACATTTCACCTGGAATATTCCACAGTCAATACAGTGTCTAAAAGAATGAGCATATAGTCAGAGCAGTAGCAACATAGAATGGGATCCAACTGTACCTGGTGAATGAGGCGGAGGAGAGCACATCAGAACAACCCCCTGGCCTTCCCTCACAGAGACTGCACTTCTTGTCCGGCCACTAAAATTTCCCAGATCTGTCAACATAACAGAATATTTAGATGCAAGGCAAATCAATACTTTTATAACTTTTACTTACTTTTCTCTTGTTATCAAGATAAGGTTTCTTTTTATTTGTTCAGCAGTGCAAGGATGTTCTTTAAAAAATAAAATTATACTATCCAATTTTAAATACCATGATTTTCAGATTAATGCACACTCTGGATTTCTGCTTATAGTGCATATAAGTTTCCAGTGTAAAATAAACAATGCAATACTTATAATACATTATTTTATTTCTTTATAATATTTCCTGCATATTGATTTCCTACTACCAATAAAGCCCATTCACACACAGTGAGAAAAGAAATAGAAGTACTTGGTAGACACACTCCTGATTTACATTGTGTCATGTCAGGCGTGGTGTATAAAACAAAGCATGAATTAGACTTGTGCCCTCTAAAAATATCATGTAGCTAAAAAGAACTCTTTTCTATAAATATGAGAAAGGTATGCTGCTTTCATTTTAAAGATGCCTGGCATGGCCTGTACAAATTAATTGTACTCATTCATTTTGACTACACTGTGAATATTACAGCTGTTGAAATACTCACTTAAATGTATGAAGAATTACAGCATTGATTAGGGTTCAATTATCCTACCTTAAATTATGTGACACTTGCACAATATGAAAAAAAAAATTTTCTTAAAAAAAGTGACCTTAAGAAGAAAGATGTGTTTTAATCACAGTTTTATTGTTATTGTTTATTAATCTATTCATAGTTCAGTACATATTTCCCTTTCTCCTTCCTAGGTTTAAGATGATCAAAGACTTGATTCTAAGAATAGTTTCTTGCAAATAGTAGCAATTCACAATTTTTAAAAATCAGCATTGTCCTAGAATTCTCAGTCTGTAAAAGCATGCTACTATGCCATGTAAGAAATGTTTCTTAAAAATGTTCTGCCTTTCCTGCATTATTCAACACTTGTAAAAGAGACTTTTTGAACAGTTTAATTAATTTATACTAAAACAGATGTTCCACAGTAATGCAATGAAGTTTGTTTGTTAATACATTTAACAATTGAAATTCTGATAAATAAATCATGTTTAATGATTGTTAAGTTGACAAGGACTGATGCTCCCAGTTCATCATGGCATTGTCTCTGTGTCATTATATTTAGGAATGATAGGACCAGCAGTGCAAAGTAGGCAGTCAAGAAAACATACTGAATAGATATGAATGAGAGAAATCACTAACTGTATTCCTAAGGAGAATCCTATATCTTATTTTTGAAAGAGATGGTTATCAATTTACTCATTTAATTCACAAATTGTCTTAAATACATTCAAAATAAATAGTGAAGGCATAATGACATATAGATATTCACTGTTGAAAAAGTGTTAATGATTTTACAAATAATTTTGTGCTGAATTATAGTTAAATATTTCACAGTTAAAAAAAGAATTGCCCTAGTTCTATATGTTTTATGATTTAAAAATATTTACACTTAACTTCTAGTGAAAAATCAAGTTAATTCAATTTCAAATATATGTGACTCATAGCTTCAAACTCAGGTGCATTGATAGTTATGCTACCTTTTTCTATTAAATATACTGTCAACATGAAAACAGCACAGCAAGGTTTTTAATTTCATTTCCTTTGACTCTCCTCCTAGACACACAACCTAAGATCCCCAGAATAAGGCCCTTTTTAGAGTAGGCAATGATATCCCTGTATGAATTACACGATTACACTTTGTTTCTTCATCCATATTGAATTTATATTCTGGAAGGCCATTTGGATATACTATGTTAAATGAATTTCTTAAGTGGTTGTTAGAAATAATACATGTATCTTCTAAGCATTTACTACATGTTTATATTATGCTTATTCTAATATTTCAATCTATTGTAGTTAAAAGAATGTTTTATACAAAACAGTCCTAAATTAATATCTTATTTATCTGAGAAACCAAAGTAGAGACATGGCCTAGAAACACAGACAAAAATTAAAAGAAAATTACAGAATAATTATGACCTGAATTGTATTTTGAGATCAAAATGGCTCAAAAGATAACACTCAACTATAACTGCTTTATTTTGTTCGGTTGTTAAAACAGGTACACTTCAACAAGTCCTCGTGGATTACTCTCATGTCATTATTTCCTAGAAACTGCAACACCAGTAATCCAAAGATAAATGAAATTTTTCATTTTCAAAGTCATTTTCTTTCTTTCATTAAAACACATACAGAAATATTAAAGATAAACCTGCACTCAAAAAAAGTATACTTCTTTCATTTAAATCCTCCCTCCTAGAAAAAAAGGCAAAGCATTATTCATAATGTAAAAGTAGTCCTGTGTCAGGCAAAACTATGGTAGATCTAAGGTAGAATGATCTATGAGAAAGCAAATCTTGGTAGGAACAAAGATGACAACTGAGAGAACCATCTGAAGGAAAAGGCAGATGGCTGATTTTTTGTGCACAGAAAGCACTGGGATTTTTGGAGTCACTCTTCAAAGAACTAGGAATCTTTCAGTGGATGTTCATATAGTTTGAGTGTTTTCACATTATTTTGAAAGATTACACATTTTATATAGTAAAATAAATGGAAAAAACAAACAACACTTAAGGATGGAGATTTTAACGATTTCATTGTCAATTATATATGGTAAATGTGTTCATATGTTCTATTTTTAAACGAATAAAAATATGAGTAAAAATTAAAGTAATATAAACCCTTCAAAGTTCAGGTTGAAATTGTGAATTGTAATAAATCTCTTTTTGGGCTTCCTATAAAGCACAAGGACAAATAAACAAACAATAGGCTGAGGTTTGTGATGCAGATTCTGCAAAATTTGTTATCAGGTCAGAAAACTAGTCTTTGCTCTGACATTCTTTCCCAAGTTAAGAAGCTCAAACAGAGTTTAATTTTAGAGATTTAACCAGCACTACAGTTTACAGAACTATTACACCTATTCATCTTAGATGACTCATGCAGAGAAAAAGAGATACACAACAAAAATGTAATAGAGTGTCTCATGTGACAGTTTGAATATAGATGCATAATGCATGATTTGAAGCATATTTGGTTTTTTTCTGTCCCTCCCTCCCTCCCTCTCTCCCTTCTTCTTTCTCTCTCTCAGTCCCTCCCTCCATTCTTCCTGCTTCCTTTTTTTTCTTACAAATTATAGGAAGATGTTGGAAGATGGGTACAAATTTGAGTCTAGACTTAAGAGAGACAAAACCAAGATCGATGCATTCTTGTATCTTAGTATTCAGTTACTGAAAGACCAAATATTTTCCATAACTCAGAAGAAGCAGTGTTACTGGGTATTAAGTTTTAAGAGGAATTTCTCCTGCAAGATTTCATAAAGATCAATTGAGTGGTAAAGTGCAGTGTGCAACTTTGTCAATCTGTAGGTGTTTCACTCCTTATGACACCTTAAGTAAAGGTAGTTTGAGTCACACACACACACACACACACACACACACAAATAAAAGATTTCACTTACTATTCCCTAGAAAGATGAATTATTTTAAAGCTTTGGAGAGAGAGTGAGGTTGTGGGAAACTGGTAAGAAGGGAAGTCTGTAAGCAGCTCTGATACTGACTGGTTTCATGTTCCTTAACTATAGTAGATTGATTAGTGATTATGAGAAAGTGAGAAGAAAAGGGTAAAAGCAGAGGATAAATGTTCATTGGGAATGAAACTCAGCTAGTTATCTGTCTCCTGGGCTTAAATTTCCTATTCTTAAATCTTTTTGGAATAATTGGCAATGTCAATAAGAAGGAGCAAGAATGAACTACTCATTTTGACTTGCACTTGGTTATGCATTTATCATGTAGAAGTTGCTAGTAAGTTTTAGATTATCCATGTTCCAGGTTTTCTCAATCCTCTAATAGTGCTGCAAATACAGAGATAATTGATTGATTCTAAACTTTTTATAAATGGTTTTGAATATTCAAAAGCAGTAAAACCACTGAAAAATGCAAAACACTTTAGGTGTCAGAGGTTAAGTTTTATAACTACTAGTGTTTGGGTATCAGATTTATATATAAGATTGTAAAGCTAAAGAACTAAGCTTTTTAAGAACCTTCTGACTAACTTCTAAGATTTCTATAAAAATAACTGACAGGTTTTCTAATATTGACTTGGTGTTTAAATCTTCACTTGCAAAGTAATTGCCTACATAAATTTTTATCAGTTTTATCCGTTGTTACTGTTGATCTTGTCATTATCATCAGAATCATTTTAATCACTGACATTATTTTTGTATCTCATGCAAATACATTGTTTTACTAATTTGTCAGACATCATCTGAAACATTCTAAAATGTTTAAAAATAATCAAAAGAAAAGGAAATGGATAAATAATAATCCTATTAGCTAGTATTGCACCTATTTTATGTCACACATTCTGGAAAATAAATACTAATTTACTTGTTTTAAATATTACTAAACATACATTGAAAGCAAATAAAAATTTGGCTGTGGTCCTGCAGTTAATAAGTAGTGAATCAATAAATCAAATTCAATATGTGTTTGTTTGTTTTTTAACTTATTAGGATAAAAGCAGTTTAAATATTTGAAAGTTAGATAAAAGTTGCCTTAGGAATTTAGAAAATATCTTTATAAGGATTTCTTATAAAAATTAGTTTCTAACATGTGAAAGACATAGAGAGGAATTAGTGAAGAAACAAAAAGTAATTCTTATATTTATTTTGAGAGAATTGCTTTTTTTCAATATATAGTCATCTGTCTGTATAAGACACTCTATGACAAGCAAGACTCTTGATAAGTTATTCTTTAAAAATAAATAGTTGATTGTTGAATGGTACTTTAACTGAAAGTCATAGAAATGTGAAGCTTTGTGGTATTTTATTGGCATGTGTAAGCTTATGAGCCTGTGATGAACTTGTAAGCAAATAGTGCAGGGATTATTAGATCCACTTATTGATGATAACACTGGCAAACACACTAAGGCTAAATAATGAGAAAAAAAACCAAAACTCAGCTAGTAAAGATTTGAGCCTTCGAGATGACAAATTCACTTTGGAACTAGTGTGTTTTTAACCTAGAGTTAGAGTTATTCTATATTCTTAATCTATAATGCTTTGATCAACATGATTTTATCTCTAAAATATACCTATTACGTCACATGAAGTAATGCTACAGCTCTTTAATATATTTGTTATAAATAACCTGTGAATGGAACATCATATAATCTTTTATAAGTATTATTTACTAAATAAAAGTAGTCTGTCCAAAATATCACTCGTGTTAATCTGAGATACGTACACTAAACATACACTCCCATCCATTATAGGAAGATAAGAAATTAATTAAGATACAGCTGTAGTTGTAGTAGGTGAATCTATAAGAGATAATGACGTATTATAATGAAACTTTCTCTAGTTTCACTTTTTCACTTGGTTTTTATAACAGGTCAGATGATTAATCTCTTGCTGTAGCTTGTCATTTTAATTTCATTTATTACCAGACATGAACCATTCAGCTAAGGGTTCACTAATTAAGAAGTCAAAGTAAACCAGTTTATGTTTACCTTGAAAGAGACCATTTTAACTATAATATAAGTGAAACCATAAACTGTAATTGCTTTTGTAAAAAGATAAATTATTCAAAAAGTGTGATAAGATGTTTTTGATCTTAGGTCTTTTGGGGGGGGCATCTTGCCATGTATTATGAAATGCTACTTCAACAGATGAAAAATATCTCAAATATATATCTTTATATCAATTTGTTTAATTATTGGGAAGCCAGTCTATGAACCTTGACAATCTCCATACATTTGACTTGTCTATATTCTAAGCAAACAATTACATAAATATTCTTTATTTCCTTGCTTCTCAATTCAAATATATTTTCTAAGTTCAGATAGTCTTAATTCATTAAATGCTTCAGTACATTATAAGACTGAATACTGGAAAGGAAAGTCTAATAGAAAAAATAGAGCAGGTATAGAAATTTTGAAAATTACAGACAAAGAAGATGGGCAAAAAGTGTCATTTAGTAAAACCAGCAAGTCTTTGAGTTATAAGTTCTTAAATCTCATTGATCTTTTTTTATTGTCTCAAGCTTTTGGACCTAGCTATCCTCTTCAGTTATTGTACATTTTATAATATTTCATTAGACAATTAAATCCTTACATACAACCAAGATTCCTTACTTTTTTCTCTGTCCATTTTATTCCTCTGGCACAACTTCAACTGTGGCTGTTTTGAACTATTTTTCTCTGGGCACAGGATTATGGAGAAAAGCATCAACAATGATCACTAATTTTGTTCTAAATTCATATCCATTCATAGTCAATAGATGACTGCTGAATTAATGTAATGACATGAACACCTTGGTCCAACTTCACACATATCTGATAAGACATTCTAGCTTTAGGTCCTCTTCTGTGTCAGCATGGACAATTGTTGGGCCTACATAATAACTCAAATTATTTTCTTTACAAATCCTATTCTTTCCTCTTCCCTTCCAATATGGCATTACAAAGGCATTTCTTAATAACCATCAACTATATTCTGTGCAACCAAATCTGTTTTCCAGGGAAGTCAAACTATAACATTATCACCATAGCTTTCAACTTACCTATACCTATGCTATGTCTCGCACTCATATCAGAAATTAATTGTCTGTGATCCCATCAAAAGCCCATCTCTTCTTCCTGTATCATCAATCCAAACTTCCCTGTATTTCTCCAAAGTTTATCATACTCACTAGTCTCTCTGATGTTTCCTTTGCTCTTTTTAATCTATTTACAGCACAGCAGCTAGCAGTTTTTGTTTTTGCTTTAGAGTCTAAATGACTTTCTAACTGAGAGAAAACAATTAACCTACTTATAATGGATATCCTAGACAATCTAGTTTTGTTGTCTCTGTGATGTCATCAGTTTCTATACCTTGACATACTAATTTCTTTGCTTTTTCTGGTATACTAAGTATTACTCCGCTTCTCTGGACCTTTTTATTTGCAGTTTACTCCAACTAGGACACTTCTCCCATATCATTATGAATAAAACCTTTGCCTCTTTTAGGTTTTGTTTCAACGTCACCTCCATGTACAGAGCTTCCCCAGACATCTTCTTTTAAAGTACAACCATCGCTGTCTACACATTCCTTGTCTTCACCCTTCACTATTTAACATTCACCTCTGTACCAACAAGAACTTGTATTGGTCATAGCTTCTCTATTTGAAAACAAAGAATGGCTTATTTTTTCCAAAATCTAAAATCATCTCACCAGTAAAGTTTATTCATTAAACAACATTTATCAAGTACCTAACATGGTGTCTGACACATTGTGGGCATGCAATGAACATCTACAAGAACAGAGATTTTTTTGTTTGTTTAACATAATAGTCCCAAACCACTGCCCTAATGTTCTCCTGTCTAGAGTACTTTTCTGCTTGAGCACTTGATCAATCTTCTCTCTTTGTGCAAGTTGTTGCTGGAATGTCACCTTTGCACAGATGACATCATCACTAGAGTCTTCCTTTCCATTTTCCCAATTTCTGTTCTTATGTCAATTTTATTTTCATCATAATACTTATTGCTACCTGACATTTTACATAATAATGGGTTATAAAATTGAGGGCCTGTCTCCCCTAAACCATTAGAACACAATCTTCTAGAAAGCAGAAATTCGTTTTGCTACTGCCTACAATAATGCCTGAGCAATATTCTATAGATATCTAGTAATCAATAAATCATTGAATCAATAAAACACCTGCATATTTGTCTTTAGTGATTTTTATTCTGGAGGAAAAATAGTTTTGAAATTTAGTTTTGAAAGTTTGTACATATTGAGATATTTTCTGAATATTATACCATTGTAGCTCTTAAAAATTTGATTTCATTAATTTGTAGACTGTTGAGAAGACAAGAATGAGGCAACAACAGGCTAATCTATAGTTTGAACACTTTAGAGAAGTTAATTTTACAAGTATTTTTGTTATGGTTTGTAAGAACTGAGTGTCACTGTGTGACTTACAAAATCCAGATTATTGCTATTAATATATGGAATGTCTGGGACACAGTCAATTTTTTTATTGGGGAACTTTTTTCTGCTATATAACTTTTCACTCTGCAATGGTTCATTTGGATCCACTAGTCCCTACTAGGAACAGTTTCTCTGGATGGCTATTTATTTTCCATATATTTAGTGAAATAATATAATTAACTGGTGAATATATTTTTAAATAGTGTCTGACTGATTATAAAATTAGACTTTCAAACTGAACACTGTATTCTTTTGAAAACCAATAGGTTTTCTGCTCTTGAATTGAGCCTAGACCCAAAAAGCACAAGGATGTCTGTATTCATTTTTTTGTTTGTTTGTTTTTTACATTGGTTATTACTTATTTACTTTGGTTAGTACTTCCCATAATTGACTAATACATGTTGTTGAGCACTCTGCTGTGCTAAATGCATTTCAGCTGTTGTGTGTATGGCAAAACATTTAGAACAGCCCTGGCCTCTTTATCAAATGCTTTAAGATGCAAATTGCTTGTTTTCTTGATTCCCTTAGCTCATTTGTAATTGTACAGTTAAATCAAGTACCCCAGATTTTTTTATGAGCTATAACCTCAACAATTCTATCTGACTAATTTATGTTCCATTAAATTAAAAAATCTTAGGTAGCTGTTTTACTTCATAAATTAGCTAACTAGTGATCAATTTTCAATATCTCTTAGATCTCAATTAAAAACCTCATACATTACTTTAAGAGTAAACATCTCCCCTCTGCACTTGTGGGTTTTTTCTTTTTTTCTTATTTGAGCTTTCAATTACCTCTAAAATTGTTTATTTGTGATATTGGTTTAGGCTGAATTAATTATATTGGATAATACTCAAATTTTAGTGAGGATTTAGTGCTTAATATAGAATAACATGCATTGTACAGCATGTTAATAGTTAAATTTATATACATACACATATATACACATATATATATATATATATATATATATATATATATATATATATATACGTATATATATTTCAGGTCAAAAACCAGGTAATTGTTGGTGTATCACCTATGCTTAGTAGTCTAGTACCTGATATTCAACAATTATTGGTTGAATGGATCAATGAATAAGTGATACACATTTTAAAAGACAGTGTGGCAAATACCTTTGTAAATCTCAAGCACTGTTCTCTTCCTGGATCATTTCTCTCCATTAAACTAGGAAAGATTTTTTTTTTAAAGGCAGAATATACATTTAAATCAGTTATTGAAAACATGTTATTTTTATGTGAAAATATTCATCAATTATATGAAGAATTTATTCAGAGAATGAAATAAGTTTTCGCCTAAAGAATCATCTCAGTATACTGGGGTTTGGTTTGTATGTTTCTCTTTTATATTTGCTTTCATTCTTTTGCACTGAAATACAATGGTTCTCAGAAATAGTATAGGGATAATATGTTTATTTGCTAATGGCACATTTTTCTGTACCTATACTACGGCATATACATTGCCCATACTGCTGAAAGTTTTCTACAAAGGAACATATAAGTAAGTATATTAGGCTAAAAGACAAAATTTATGATATTATGTAGGCATTGTCATATAATTTTGTCACAAAGTATTTTTTTAAATTTTTAACTATTTAAAAATGCAAAAATAGATTCTTTTTTGGTTGTAGAAAAGCACAGGGCGATACTTGCGACCTCTGGTACTGAATTAAAAGGGATGGGAAGGATTAATATCCTATTACTGGAGAGTCAATGACTATTCTATGTTTTATATTGCCTGTTCAACTCATTTGAGAGTAGGATATTTGCAAAATAGAAAAACTTGACCTCTAGGATCAGAAAGGCATAAGTTTAATCCTGCATCTTCACTCACTACCAATAAAACCAGGGACAAGCTTTTTTAAGATTGAATTTCCTTATCTGTATAATTGTAATAGTAATATTTCAAAATTATTATTAGGTAGACAATGCATATAACATATCCAACAAGTCTTAGCATGCAATGTAATCTTAATAAATGTCAGCTATTACAATTTACATGAAATCATAGTGTGTGCATACTTTTATGCAGCATCTACTGCCACGTTTATTAAATATCATTCCGGCATTTTATTCTTTAAACAAGGATTTATTGCATGCCCACAACGAGTCAGGTACCATGTTAGGTACTTGATGAATGTTGAATGAATAAACCTTCAGTGGTGAACTGAAATTAGATATTTGAAAAAAATAGCTACTTTTTTCTCAAATAGAGAAGATATTGCCAATACAAGTTCTCAACAATATTGTGAATATCTTGCAACTTGTACTTGAAAAGAGATCTCAAACCAAATATTTAACCTATAGTTAAATATACAAATATGTTAAATATATATATGGAGAATGGAGACAAGATGATGGCTGATTACAATGATAATGTAAAGATCTCAAAGTTTTTATACTCCCTACCTTTGAATCACTATACTAAGGGTTTTATATATATATATATATATATATATAATTTTCAAATTTAGTTTTTACAAAAATACTTATACTGTTATTATTCTATTTCATAATAAGGTATTAAAGCTAAAAGAAGTTATAATGATGAAATTCCAATCATAAAGCTGTATTCCAGAGTCCTTGTTATTAACTACTCTAAAGTTAACTTAATTGTAATGATATTGACAACATTTTGAAGACAGGAATGAGGTTAGCAGATGATAAATTGATGAAAAGAGTAGTAATATATAATGGGAAATAACACAAGATTTATTATTATTTATAACTAATTTTAATTTAATTTTATGAACTTTAATTAAGTACCTACTATGTCTAAGGAACTGTACTACTTTGTTAAGAATATAAGATCAGTAGCACATAGTCCCTGATTCAAGTAGTTTATTTATTCATTCACTCTTCCTATATATGTATATTTAACATCCACTATATTGTGCAATTAGAGACACCGATTTGCCATTCGAATAAAACACCTTATTTTCATTTTGTTTTTAGATAATATTTCTAGAATTATATATTTTACTTGTATGATTCTCATTTTTTTCTTTTACAATTCCTGCCTAGATACCATATATTTTAGTTTTTTATACTGATGATTCTTTTATATTTTTAGACATAAAAAGATAACAATTTTAAATGCTAAGTTTACAGTTTTAATTTTTAAGCAATATTTAAAATTTTCAACAATATCATATTTTATGTCTTTATATGTGTACTGAAAGGGTTAGAATTTAAATATCATTATAAGTCACATGATGGGAAGTGAGCAATATTATCATTTTTGCTCTTTAATGGGTATGCTCAGCTGTTTCTCTATTCAATATATTTGTTCAAATTAGAATTAATAAAACCAAAAGAATTTAACTAAGATTTATATTTCACTATACTATTTTTAAAATTATAAAATTAAGTTGAATCCACCAACTTTTTAGTAACTGATAAGAAATCATTTTAATGTATTATTTCTATACTATTTATGTTATAGTAATTTCTTAATTCATTTTTGAATTCCTAAAATTTAAAGAACTAGAATATATTAGACAGTTGTTTACTTATACTTTCTTTTACCAATTTCTCCTTGATATTACAAGAGAATTTTCTCTGATTATTTGACCACTAATGCATAAAGGTTTAAAAATTTTGCATTCAGTACTGATTTTATCTTTTATCCATATAAAATTATTTTGTCCTTTCTTATTTGGAGTTTTTTCTCTTATTTTCTTACAGTCCTGATCCTTCTTATCAACCTATCTCTCAACACTCACAAGTATACACAAATGAGCAATTACACACATGGGTGTATATGCAAACTGAATTTTAAATTTTGGTGTTAACGTAAATATAACTTTTTCAGTCACACTTAGACATAAACCTTCTGTCCAATTATTACATGCCTACACACTGAATATTTCTTTTTTTAATCTTAACTGTAAATAACTTTATGTATCATTTATTAAATACTTAGCTCCTCTCAATAAGCTTTTTAAGAGCAGTACCTAGTCTGTTATTTAGTGCATCAAAATTCAGCATCTGAAAGAACAAATGTCTTGTTAATTAGAACCCAATGAATTATGTTTGTGTTTTGTACTTTGTCTAACATTACTGTTAACAATCTCTACTGCTGGGATTTTTACCTATACTTTTATATGCAATTTGTATTTTCCGTGTATAGCTGGAGAAATAAACCACGTATATTAAAAAAAAAAATAGAGGATCAACTTCTGGATTGTGACTCAATAGGACACACTTTCGGGTCGCTCCTGACATATGCTTAAAAAAAAACAACCAAAAAATCACCTATTTTCCTGTGACAAACACCAAGAAACCACTGGCACTTCAGCTGGAGGTGGATTGGCTGATGACTAAAGGTGGGTGAGGGCACCCTGCTCCAGTTATCTGCTAAGTCGCTGATTTGGATTTGTGACTTGAGTTCCGGAGTCTCCGGAGACACGGTGGGGATTTTGGGACAAGCTGTGGAGGCAGCGAGGGGCAGGCCCAGTGGGGCTGAGATGGGGAGCCACGGAGGGTCGATTACGGAGGGAGTGAAAGGAGAGCCAGTGCACCAGGAGCTGAGCAGTGAAACTGCACTAGGCACAGCTATAATCGGAAATCAGCCAAACCAAGCCCCTCCCACACCCATTTCACACCAGAGCCTGAGTTTCACTGAGCAGAAATCCTGCCCACCAAATATCAAACCAACCGGATATCCTGACCATTGAATACCTGCTCCCAGGATTAGAGTGAGAAGGCAGTCTCACATTGGAGCAAACCTCAAAGCCACCCTATAGTGCCACCTTGTGGGTAGAGGCAAAATCGCAGCCTGATTGCCAATCCTGGGCAAGTCAAACCTATGTAACGACAGGGAAACCAAATCCACAGAAATATAAACAGAATATAGCATACAGCAAAGGCCTAGAGAAATATATGTGAAATGATAGATCCAATCAAAAACCAAGGAGAAAATCTGAATATAGCAGAAATACATAAATTACCTGAAGAGGAATTTAGGGTAGCAGCAATTAACATATTCATGGAAATCCAGAAATCAATAGAGGCAGTAAATGAGAATGTCAAGCAGTAAAGAGAAGAATTAAAACAAGGCATCAAAGAGGTAAGTGATAAGCTGTCTGAAGTAAAGAACTCAATAGAGGGAACTCAACAATAGGAAGAGAGAGAAAAGGGGGCAGAAACCATATTTGATGAAATCATAGATGAGAACTTCCTCAATATGAATGAAGCAAGCGTCCAGATCCAGGAAGTTCAAAGAGTTCCTTATAAAAGAAACCCAAACAGAAATACACCTAGACATCATCATCATTATCATAATGTCAAAAAAACAAGATAAGAAAGAACATAAAAAGCAGCCCGAGAAAAACGTATCACATACAGAGGAACCCTGGTAAGATTGTCAGCAGACTTCTCAAATGAAACTCTACAGGCCAGAAGGGAATGGCATAATATATTGAAAGTGCTGAAAGAAAAGGATTTTCAACCTAGGATGCTATATCTGGCAAGATTATCATTCAGAACTAAAGGAATGATTAAAAAAAAAAAAAACTTTTCTCATAAGCAAAAGTTAAAGGACTACATCACCACAAAACCAGCTTCGCTAAAAAAAAAAAAAAAAAAAAATTAAAAGATGCTCTATAAAGCGTTATAAAAAAGCACAGAGAAAAACAGTAAAACAGCAAATATTAAAGGTGGGGAGGAAAAGAAGAGAATAAAAAAGTGGATAGTTAAAATGAAGACTAATCTCCTTTTAAATAAAATTAGGTAGTAAACAGAGAACTGTGAATGCAAACTTCAGGGTAACTTCAAAATACATCTTCAGGGAGAAAGCGAAGAAGAAAATAAAAGGCGAAATCAATCAAAACATAACTGCACCCATCTGACCTAAGAAGAGAAAGAGAACAAGGCATCATCTGGAGCAACACACAACAGACAAATTATAAAATAATGCTAAGAAGCTATGTATCAATAATCACCCTAAAAGTTAATGGACTGAACTCACCGGTCAGACTGTGCCTGAGTGGATGAATGGATTAAAAAGTAGAACCCAATCTTCTGTTGCATTCAGGAAATCCACCTTCTTCCAAAAGATAAACAAAGGCTCAAATTCAATGACTGAAAGATAATCCTACAGTCAAATAGCAACCACAAAAGATCAGGACTAGCATACTTATATCAGACAAAACAGACTTCCATCTAAAAGGCATAACAAAAGACAGAGATGGATACTATATAATGAGTGAAGGATCAATCCAGCTTAAGTGTCCAACAGCAGATGAATGAATAGAGAAGATGTAGTACATATATACTATGGAAAACTACACAGCCCTTAGAAGAGATGAAATCCTGCCATTTGAATCAACATGGATGGAAGTAAGGGGATTATGCTAAGTGAAACAAATCAAAAGAAAGATAGATACCAGATGGCCTCACTCATTGGTGGAATGTGAATAGACAAAAAAAGGAACAGATGAAACATAACTAACCCTGAAATATTTGCAACAGATCTGAGTTTACCAAAGAGGAACGGGGCAGGTGGGGGAAAATGGTGGCAGAGCCCACTAGACAATGGGGAAGAACACTTGGTGATCTGGTGGTGGGCATGGTGTGTTGAAATGTATCTAAGAAATGGGAAATTTATACCTAGGAAATTATTTTAATGTGTAGGATAATTACTACAATAAAAATGTAAAAAAATACAACAGTCTGATATTCTTTGAATAGTAATAATTTAAGGCATTTACGTTTATTGTTACAGCTCATATATCTGACCTTATTTTGTAATTGTATGTATAATTTCTCTTTTAAGTTTTCATATTGATTCCTTTTACTCGCCTTTTAAAATATACTATAAATTTTATTTGTTGTAACTTTGCTAGAATATACAAATACACATAGATAAATAGATCTAGCTAACTCTCTTATGTATCTTCCATTTTCTTCAAAAAATCTGGTCTTCAAAAGAAAATGCATTTGCATTTTTATTAATAAGGAATGTCATGCCAATTTTTTAATCTCCATTCAAAATGGAAAACTTAGCAGACTTTGAAATTATTATTTATTGCCTTTTTCCAAATGTATTAATATAATCTAACCTAGAACCCACAGTTTTTATTAAATTATGGTATATTTTCAACACTTTGACATTTTTCTTTCAATTTTATGTTTAACTAATTTTAAAGATAAATATTTACCTCTTTATAGAAAAGCTTCAACATTTATTATTTTAAAGTGTGATTCTTTGATTTTAAGTATGTGTATATGGCATATCTTCTCAGAACATTTCAAAATTGAGGGTTTTTTTGTCACATTCTGATATGAATAACAACACATCTCATTTTTATTTCTTCGATTATAATTTCCCAGGACAACTGGGACATAGTTTCTATTTTTTTAAGCACATTATTTTTTAATTTAGTTGTTTACATTGGTTATTTTCCTGACCCCAGGTCTTGAACCTGTGATCTTGGGATGTGTGTGGAACGGCTCCAAGGACATGTTAAACTGCTAGGCCATCAGGTTACCCCCTGCTCATTATCATTTAGCATTTAGTACGTGGAAGAGAAGTCTGAGGTCCACTGGATTTGCTCTGCTCAACACTAAATTTTAGATTAGTTACTAACAAAAGCTTTATTAACCTTTTAGAACAGGACAAAGCATTTTTTTGAGATATTGGTGTTGGAACAATAAATAAATAATAAAGAAAAAAAAGGCAAGAAAATCAAGGCCTCCTATCTCATTTCAGCATTGAGTCTGTATATTATTGTAATAAAGTTCACATATATTCACAAGAAATCCCTGAAATAATTCCCCATAATAGAACCATTTCTGTCATTATTAAAAGCTGCTTTGACACATCAACTTATAGATATTTATTGGTTTTCACAGAATATTGAACAACCACTAAAATCTACACATTTAACTTTTTCAGTTTACCTGAGTTTACCTTTGATAATTGCTTTCCTTTCCATTTTGATTTTATTTTGGTTCTTAAACCTTCTTCTCCTCATCTACTTGTCTCCACCTTCTCCTTTTATTTTGTCTTCCTTTTCAGTTGCATATTTTTCTTTTCAGTCTGCACCTGCTATTCTGCCTGCTCATGCCCCATCATTTTCCCTCTTTCTCATAGAGGACATGTTTCATCATTCTGTTGTGACTGCTAGATAGTTTTATTAAAAAATATTTGTTTGCATAGTGTTTATTTTCTTTCTTTCCTCTAACATTATTCAGATTTATTTGATCATTTTTATTTGATAGTGTGTTTCCTCTAAGACCTATTTTGCAGATGTTTTCAATTCTTTATTCTTTCCTGAGATATCAGACACTTGATGCTTGCCAGTAGATAGGGTACATTAATTTTTCATTTCACTTACTGTTCTTAGGTTAGTCAATGGGCAAGTCAATGTTTCTAAGTATTTTCTCAATTCTCAAGTCTGGTTTGATATTCATCCAAGGTAGTTTTGTTGAACTAAGGTGAGATATTCTTTGATCTTGGCTGCCTAATTCTAACACTTAACTGATGGGGGAACAGAAAATGAAAATTTGTCATCCAATATTATCAAGGTTCTTAATATGTTCATATCCATAAAAATTAATTAAGATGCACTGTGCCTCTTCTAGACCTACTTCTGTTTCATACTCTTTAGATTTATAGAAGATATTATTTATATAATATAAAAACTCTTTGGGACATGTAGAGAAAATTACTATGGCAATTTTGGACAACAGCACCGACATCATCACATCATGCCTTGGGAAAGGGACAGCATGTATTCCTATGCTGTTCTCAATAAAGTGGACTGCTCCAAGAGGTAAATTTCAGGTATTCCCAAATACAGCATGATGTTGCTTATATTTGCATATACATTTCTCCATGTTTTGACATTACCTTTTTTAGATTATTATGGCATTGAGTTTTAGCTGGCATTTGTGTTTTTCTGCATAATCACTGGTATTTTACCAGTAAGGTGAGAGACTTTTTAAAGAATAGCTAGCAAATGGTCATTTTTTAATACTTGTGTCTGTTTATAAATGTTCAATTTTCAGAATTATTTTCTCCTAATTTTAGTTGCATTTTTATAGATAATAAACACAAAGAAAACTTGCAAAACAAACAAGCCAAAAAAATCAAACCTAACCAGAACAAACAACCTATAGAATTCAAAACTCCCAAGTCTCTTCAGGTTTTGGAAAACCAAAGGTATTCCTACCACATTCATGTTTCTGGCACCTTTACAGGACAGATTGAAAGATTGAATGGGGATTAACAACACTGAAATAACAGTGATATTTTGATGTTTGATATTTCTGAGTTCAAAATTTTGTCTTTTTGAAAGTTAGGATAAGAAATGTTACCTTCCTCATAAATACTGAAAAGTTTACAGATGAATGAAGCCTCTGTTTGAAATGTGACCTATACCATCTATATTTGGACTCTGAAGAAACCTACCCACCACCTAATAGGTAGGGGTGAAAATGGCAGGAGCAGCAGTCACTATGGCAACAGCAGCCAGAAGAGGTAATTTCACTTTTATCTCGCCTAATAACAGAAAGCCACCGGCTGGCATTGAAGATACCAGCAGCTCTCTCCTGGGAAAAATGCCGGCAAGGCATAGGCAGCAGCTGTATAAGCACCATAAAACAAAGAGGAGTGCTCTCTCTCTCTCTTCAGCCATAGGTCCTTAGCATGTAAACTATGTAAAATCAAAGATTATTCTTTTAAATATACGGTATGCCCTACAGAAGTAATCCACAAAATCTTTATATAAAAATATGTTTATAGATACACATATAGAGAGAGAAATATGTAGCAATAATGCAATATTGCATAGTTTAATTTCAAGGAAAGGGCGATGTTAATTTTATTATCGGAACATATACTAGAATGTTGTAATTTTAGCAGGCAAATCATCAAGTCATCAAATTATGCTTGCCCATGTATCACTGTGTCCTCACTGCAATACCCTGCCCAAAACACTGCAGCTTTAGCTTGTAAGAGACTCCTACTTTTCAGTTATCACTGTATTCTCTTGTCTATGACCCTGCCTGGCATGTAGGAGGAAAACATATTGTTTGCAATTAAATAAAAAAGAACGGATGTAATATCATAAAATAAGTTAATAAAATAAGTGGAATGTTCAAATTATATCAGACTAAAAAGCTTCTGCATGATGAAATAAATTACCATCAAAATGAAAAGCCAGCATACTCTGATGGGGTAGGTGTTTGGTAAGTTGTCTTCAGTCAGCACAGCCTACATAGATCCCAAGGATCCCAGTTCAGTCCCTGAGCCAGCAAGACAGTCAAGATGAAGAACTAAATAAAATAAATGAACTGCTGCTTCCTCATCTTTCTGTCTTTCTGCCTCTGCTCACCTTCATTCTTACTGAATGGTAGAAATTTTTGCATATAAAATATATAAAGAACACATAAAACTTAAAAAAAATCAAATTTAAAAAATACAGAATATCTATAAAGATATTCTTTCAAAGAAAACATCCAGAAATATTAGGGGAATGCAAATCAAAGTAGTAGTCAGGTATCACCACATCTATGAGAATGGCTATTATTCAAAAGACTGAAAACAAATGTTGCAGAAGATGTGAAAAGAGGGAAAGTCTTACACAGTGCAGTTAGGTGTATAAATTCGTGCAACCATTAGTGGAAAGCAATATGGAGATTACTAAAAAAAAAAAAATGAAAAAAATTCAACTTATCGTATGACTTCATTTCTAGATATTGACAGAAATACACATAAATACTAATTTGAAGGGTTGCACATCTCCCCACGTTTACTGCAATAATTAGTACTATCGAATAAAGGTAATTGCTATTTTTAATAAACATGTCTTAATATATATATAGGGAAGAAAAGTGGCACTTCGGCATTTCTTGCTCACATTGGAAGTGTCACCATAAAAAAGTAAATTAAAATTTGAAGTTTTCTAATGTTCAATAGTTTGTCTATCAAAATGATGACATCTATAAAGTGGTTAATTTACTTAATTTAATTATCTCCAGCAATCTTTGCCAATATATTTGAGAATGTTTTTTCTAAATACAGCGCTCGATGCCCATTCTATGCGTTTTTAAAACTTGCATTGCTATTTTAAATAAGCTTTTTAAATTTTATAGCAGTTTGAGTTTGCAGAAAAGTTCAGAAGCTAGTAAACTTCCCATAAGCCCCACATCCAGTCTCATCTACTATTGATAACTTAAAAGTTATATTACTACTATCACCATTAATGAAACAATTAACAAAAGTCTGTAAAAGTTGTTCTCTCAATTGATTCTTATATCTGATTGAGATACCTATCATCATGGGATTGTTTTTGTTTTTGATCATTTTCATACTTCCTTGCAGTTATATTTAATTTTTTCATGTCAAATATATTGTACATTAAGAAAATAACAGGATTTTGATTCCCTTCCCTATACAAAATAGATTAGAAATAATTATTTGCTCAATCATGATGCTTAAAAAGTGAAATGTTAAGTTTATGAGCAAACCTATGTGACCATTTAATATTTATTTATTAGGATATAGAATATGACTTGAACAAATATTTTTAAAAATAAGTACTATTTTCTGTTGCAAAAGACTAAACTCAGTGCTATATTAGAAGTATAAAGTGTTTGGTGATATTAACTCAATATGTTAAATAATATTTTAAGCTCAATGAAACTTTTTGTGGTAGAGAGGAAAATAAAATCTGTTTCAAGTTGAGTTTCAAATTTCATGTATTAATATTTTTCTGCTTACTGTATTTTTGCTTTCTAATAAATATATGTATGTATATATAAAACATAATGTATACCTGGCAAGATATATCAATGTTCATATATTTATATCCAGATGCATTTATTTTAGACAATATCCACTTACTCTCTCACATAGTTAAACAAGAGGGGATATATTTGCTCAGAAACACATTCCATTTTATCTGCATTCTTTTCTTGTACAATTCTACAGAAATCAGTCAATGATATCACTATGAGGTTATGACAAAGATTATGGTAATGCAACGGCAGCTAAATATAGTGAATACTTGCTTTTGTCAATGACAGTATTAAGCTTTTTACACAGTCTTCTCAAAAGACCAAATATTTAAGCCACTTCCCCAATTTTATAAATGACAACATAGAAATGCTGAGACATTAAATAACTTCCACTGTTACATAGTTAGTATGTGGAAATAGGATTCAAACTGAGGTCCATCAGACCCCTGAGCACATGTGCTCAACTATCTCATTTCTCCACCTCTGAGCATCCTAGAGATCACGTCCTTTCTGATATTGTTTCCCTTCATCTTTGTTTTCACCACAGGTTTTCTTTCCTGGGATGTCGTTGCCTGTTGCTGACAGCTCAGAGCTAAGAATGAATCAAAGCCGAACAAATATGATTCAGCCTCCATCTCTTTGATCTTGGAAATAAGAATAAATCTATTCTAGCTATCTGGTGATACCCCAGATGTTTCCCAGGTGGTGCCCTGCGATGTCGTCACCAGTGCCATGGGCTTATTAGGCAGCCTGCTGTTGTCGGCTGACTGTTGATCTTTTTAAACTCAGTCTCTGGACTCTTTTGAGGCATCTAAATTAGCATATTGTTGCAGAAACATCAAAATCTCAACTCTGTCAAGTGATGTGAATTGCAAATAAAAATGAAAACAGTGAATCTGCTTTCCTGTCCCTAGTAATTCATTTAAACAGAAGACGAGCCTCTATCTCATCATGCTAATGATAATGAAACCTAATGTCTACTGAGTATGAATACATTCCAGGGACTGTGCTCAGTGTTTCCTTCATGGTTTCTCCTTTAGTCCTAGAGCAGTCCTAAAGGTAGGAGCTAGTGGAAACATAGTTTTTAAAATGGAGAAAATTGAGATTTAGGAAAATAACATCTCCTAAAATGTGCAGCTAGTAAATTACAGAACTGGGATCATAATAAAATTTATTTGACTCGTCCATGTTTTTAGTCGTTATGTAGCACTTTCCTCTGTTAGAGTAACAGTTTTAAAGGATTTATAAATCTCGGTTCACATTTTGAGAACTTCCTTCTCTGCCACTCTTCATAAATGATTCTCTCTAGTCCCGTTAGCAGAGACCACAGCACTGGTCAGGGCCAGGTTAGGAGCAACGGCAGCCGTCGCCGACTACAATCCCAGAAACAGGAGGAGAGGGTGTGGAGATTCATGCCCAATTCCTATTCAGTTCAAAAATAGATATTTGATATTTTAATTACACATCATGCATTTTTAATATTTGACAGAACAAAATTATATTCATATAACATGAGTATGAGTTACAAAAAGCTTAAATTAACATCTATGGACCAACCATTAAATTTAAAAAACAAGATTACTTGTATGATTGAGCTACTGGATTCCTTTCCTTCCTATTTCCCTGTACTCCTCCTCGCCCATGATAAAAAAATAATTATTTTCTTGCTCCTCCATTAAAATTTTTCATCACATATGATTTATATAATATGTATTATTTATTGTTGAATATTACATGAATGGTATGAAGTCAGCTGCCACTCTTTTTCCTAACATTTTAAAGCTCACACATTATTTCATATATTTGAGCTCGCTAACTAATATCCAAAATATATAAAGAACTCACAAATCTCAATGGCATAAAAAGTAATAATTTTAAAAATAGAGAGAAGATCTTATGTCTTCAGGAAGACATAAAGATAGTCAATAGGCAAGAGAGGATGTCTGTCTCTCGTTACTGGAGAAATTCAAATCAAAACAATGAGACGTCACCTCATACCTGTGGGAATGGCTAACTATCCAAAAGACTGGAAAGAAGTGTTGATGGAGATGTGGAGAAAAGGGAACTCTTTTACACTGCTGGTGAGAGTGTAAATTGGCAGAATCATTATGGAAAGCAGTATGGAGATTCCTCAAAAAATTGAGGATATGAATACCATACAATACAGTTATTCCTCTGCTGGGAATTTTCCCCCCCAAAAAATAACACTAATTCACAGAGAGATGTGTACCCCTATATTCATTACAATGTTGTGTACAATGCCAAAGAGTTGAGGACAACTTAAGATCCATTAACAGATGGGTGGATGAAGAATTTGTGGTATATATACACACAACTGAATATTCAGATATCAAAAAGAGATGAAATGCTACCATTTGGAGGTGTATAGGCCTTATCTCACTATAATATGAGATAAGACAGGCAGAAAAACAGATGATACATGATGTCACTATCAAGCGAATGAAAGAATTAATTCAACATAAATAAAATGGAAATCAATAAAACTAGTGGTTGCCAAAAGAGATGGGGGGTTGAGCAAGTTGGATAGAGGAGATCAATTGTATAACAAAGGAAGAACTGAAGACTGGTGAATTTAATTTAATATATACAAATCTAGAATTAATATGATGTATACCTTAAACCACATAATGTGATGATGCAATATTCTTGCAATAAATAAATTTAAATTAAAAAGAAGAAAAACACCAAATCTTTTTTTAATTTTTAATTTTTAAATAGAATTTATTGAAAGGATATTGCATTTTTACATTAACTTGCTTTGACATATACATAATAGCAAATTTACATCTATATATAACACAATAGGTTTATAAGTATTTCTATTTTTTCCCTTCACTTTACAATTGATCTCCTTTATCCCATTACTTCCACTGCTTCCCCATCTCTTTAGTGCCGTTTGATTTTCCTTTCCCCCCAAAACTAAGACTCCATTGTTGTCTAGATTAGTTCTCTCTTTTTAAGTCTAGTATTGTTTAATTTGTCATTTGTTTTTTATCTCTATACACATCATATGAGTGCTATCATTCAGTGTCTGGCTTTCTCCTTCTGAGTTATCTTGCTAAGCATAATTCTCTCCACCCATGTCCAAGTCTATCTATTTTGCTGAAAATGGGAGAGTTTCTCCCTTTTTCATTCCTGCATAGTGTTCCATGGTGTATATGTCACATCTTTATTCACACCTCTGTTAATGGGCATTTGGGTACTTTCCACGTCTTGGCTATTAGAAATAATGCTGCAGTGAACATGGAGATGCGGATAGCTCTGTGAATAAGTGTTGCTATGTAACTGGATCGTATGGAATTTCCATTCTCAGTTCTTTGAAGCATCTGCATGCTGTTTTTCAGGGTGGTTGCATCATTTCACACTCCACAAACTCTCCTGTACTTGTTGTTTCCTTTTATTTTGGGGGGGTAGGCTTTCTCACAAGTGTGAAGAGATATCTCATTGTAGTGATTTGCATTTCCCTAATGATAGGTAAGGCGGAAATTTTTTCAAGAATGTTCACCATTTGTATGTCATCCATGGGAGGTCTCTATCAAGGTCATCAGACTGTTTTTTTATTGGATTGCAGAGCTTTTTTGTTGTTGTTGTTCAATTTTATGATTCTTTGTATATTTTGGATATTAACCTTTTAGCAGAGGTGTGATAAGCAAATATCTATTCCCATTCAGTTGGATGCCCTTTTGTTTTTATGCAAGTTTCTTTTGCTGTGTAGAAGCTTTTCAGTTTGATATATTCCCATTTATTTCAGATTTTATTTGTCTTGCGATGGATTGAGTTAACAAAGATATCTCTTAAATCTATATCTAATGTTTTGGCTACATTTTCTTTTATGTATTTGATAGTTTCTGGTCTTAAATCTAAGTCTTTAATCCATTTTGAGTTAATTTTTGTGTATGATGTTGGTTGGTGGCCTAGTTTCAACCATTTGCTTGTGACTGTCCAGTTCTCCCAGCACCATTTATTAAAGAGACTATCTTGCCCTATAAAAAAATTTTGTGTTCATTTCTCCTTAGTTACTTTTGGAAAATTCTATTTTTTCTAGGAATGTATATATATATACACACATATATATATATATGTGTATATATATATACAATTTTTTTATTTTGCTAACAGAGTTGCTCATAGTATCTTCTCATTTCTATAGTTCTGTTAAATTTCCAGTTATTTCCTTTATTTTGTTCTTTACAGACCTTATTTTTAAGAGCAATTTGAAGTTTGCAATACATCTGAGGAAGGTACAGAGATTTCCCTACCACATATGTTAAACCTACCATATACCAATCTCACTCACTAGGATCGTATTTTATTTTCCACCACGGATGAACCTGCACTGACATCATTATCAGCCAAGTTCATAGTTTACCTAAGGGTTCACTCTTGATGTTAAATATTCTGTAGGTTTGGACAAATGTATAATGACATTGTCAATGATTATATTATCATATAGGATATTTTCGCTGTCCTAAAAATCCTCTGTATTTTCCCTATATATTTCCCTCTTCCATTCCACAACCATACCCTAGCTTATTTTTTGTTTTTTGTTTTTCAGAATGTCAGATAGTTGGAATCTCACACTAGATGGTCTTTTTTGATTGACTTCTTTAACTTGATATTACACCTTTAAGGATCTTCTATATTTTTTGGTGATTTGAGAGTGCATTATTTTAAATTGCTGTATAATATTCTATTGTCTGGATATACCAGTTTTTAAATCATTCACCTAGTGAAGGACAGCTTGGTTGCTTTTAAGGTTTCTCAAATATGAATAAAGCTGCTATAAAGATCCATGCTCAGATTTTTTTTTACGATCTCAATTTTCAACTCCTTCTGGTTATTAGTATTCTAAGGAGTATGACTATTGGATCATATGCTAAAAGATGCTTAGTTTTGTGAGAAACTATCAAATGTCTTCTGAAGTGGCTATGCAAATTTACATTCCTGCCAGCAATGAATGAAAGTTCCTGTCCCTCCACACCTTCCTGAGCATTTTATGTTTTCAGTGTCCCAGATTTTTGGCACCTTAATAGGTGTCTCATTGTTTTCTATGTCCTATTTTTATTGTTAACATTACCCATTTTTCTGTATCTCTTCTTTCATTAAGTGTTTTTTTCTAATTTACAAACTCAAAAATGCTGTTTGTACATATATATACATATATTACATATTATAATGTACACATAACTGATTGTGTGGCAATCTCTTGCTCACCATTTCTTCTTGCATCTTAGATCTTCCACCTGAGATTTTCTTTTTGCCTGAAATATATTCTTAAATTTTCTTTACTGTAAAACTCTCAGTGGTATAAATCTCTCACTTTTTGGTTGGGTTGCTAAGTTCTTTTTTAAATCCTACTCTTGACAGATAATTTTTCTGAGCACATGATTCTAAGTTGACAGCTATTTTTTGTTCATCACTGAGAATTTTATCCCTCTGTCTTCTGGTTTCTATTGTTGCTGTTGAAGAGTTTAATTGTCATTCTTTTATAAGTGCTTTGTCTCTTCTTTCTATTATCTAAAAGATATTTGTAATACATGTTCTGCAGTTTCATTACAATTTGTCTGACTTTGGATGTCTTTCTTGCTCATGCTGCACAATTTATATCATGCCTTTGGTATTCTTGTATTTGTAAAAACATAATTTAATGAGTTTTGAAAAAATCTCATCGATTGTATTTTCCAAAATTTATTTTTCATTATCACTCCTATTCTCTTCTGCTTCAGAACAGCTAGTCTACTCTTTAACCAATTCACTTAATATATATCATTTGAAAATTTGATTCTTTTTCAACTCTTTTGGTCAATTTGAATATTATCTTGATTCTTGTTTATTTTTATTATATTATCATTTTCTTTAAGCAATTTATACAGTTATTTTATGTGAAAGATCTGAAATTTATATTTTAAGCATTAAGTATAGAAATCAGATTATTATTTTAAACCTTTAACTCATTACAGCATTTTCATATATGATTGATGATGCTTGATATTTCATTCACACATAGTTCATGTTAATATTTGGAAATCTGGGGATTCAGGATGTTTTTCTTTAGAGAGAATTTCAATTTGTTTTCTGTCTGAAGTCAGGAAGTGCTCCTGTCGTGGGCCTCTCACAGTCCGTTCCAAGTTGTTTTAGTGCGGAGAATCAAAACAGTTACTCAAATTTACATCTTATGCAAACCAAACTTTAATAGTGATTCAAAAGATAAAATCAGTATCTTGAGGAGAATTAGCACTTCTTGGAATAATATGAGTTCATCAGATATTGTTTGCTACTAATATTACCTCTTTATTTTTAGTGTAATAAGATGTGCTTAGTGTCTGATTAATAGACAGTGAGTGTGACAAACATGTTGAAACATTAGTTTTAAAGGAAGTTGATTCATTACAGGAGCTCCCCAGTTTTCTATTCAACTATAACAATAGACTTATTTCATTCTTCAGGCAGTTATATTTCAGGAATACACATATTCCAGATTCACTTTTCAATAAGTTAACTAGAAAGACCAGGTATATTTGACTTATATTCTTCTTGTTTATTTTTACTAAGCACTCTTCATTATTTTTCCAGCAAACACCATGAAAATGTTAATAAGGAAACTGGGTCCAGGCCAATCATTTCCTCTAGATCGTCTTTAGAATGTCTTTGTATAGGAGATAGTGAATTACAGTCTGTCCTTCCTCAAAGTTGTTTTCAGATTTTTTCTTGTTACTAGGCCAAATTTGCAATTCTGAACATATTACTGATTACAGCATCTACATTAAAGCCAAATCGCCTTTACTGGATACTTAATCGCTCATAGCTCTTGTTTTTAGCAAAGTCTTCCCTTCTTTTGTTGTTTGGGTGGAAGTGGGTTAGAAATAGCTCTCAGCTATATATCCCACTTTAGGCAAGCTTGGCAGTGATTATGTCTTACGTTGAGTACAGTGACTTTTAATGGAGATTTCCCCAGAACTGTACAGGGCACTTAATGATGAAAATGCAAATTTAAGATACAAATTATGATTAACAAGGGTGTGATTTATGCATGAAGTCACTTGCAGTTAATGATCTTCAGCAACGGACGTTATTAGAATTTTATCTTTCTGGGACTCTGAGTTACCTCAGTTATCTTTGCTAAAATATACTATATGGCTTTGCATCAGATAGACTGTCCATCTATAATTCTGGTGCTAAATACTACTATCTGAGCCCCTATGGCAGGGTTCTGCTGTCCCCATTCAGGTTTAAGAGAGTGGTGATAAACTTGGGGCTATGTTTGATCACCAGTAATAGCTAGCACTGTGATCTACAATGATGAACCAGATGAGATAGGAGGAACTTACTGAGGAGCTGTGGAATGGTATCTGTGGAGACTGCTAGACTGTGCATCTCTTAAATTGCAGTCTGCTGAATAAATTGCAAACCCTGCAATACACAACTGGAGGGGATTTGACTTTGCTACAAATCACAGTAATGACCAAAAACCTACTACCAGAAGCTTCTGTACCAGTAAAATATCATTTCCTCAGGGCAGATTTAGTTCATACACAACACTTATGAAACAACCTTTCTCCTTTACTTTCTTTTAAAAATAATGGCATTGTAATAGGAATACCCTACCTGAGGAGTTCAACTTTTTTTTTTCTAACAGCACTTAATCCCTTCTGACATACTGTACACTATTGATATCAGAACAATAATGCTATAATTCATAATAATGGATGTCAATGATTTTTTTAAAAAGCTTAACTAATGTAGAATCAAAGTGACTTCTCCAGGAAACACACCAGGAACTCCCCCATTTAAAAACTGTAAATAACACATATATAAATCATTTCATAGGGATCTAAAATATTTTCCTTTCTAGCTATATTTTTTACAATTTTGAACAGCAATTTTGTTCTCTATAATCATTTTAATTCAATGGCTGAAACTGAAAAACAGTTTCATTTATTGTGATTCCCATTTTATAGAATCTGTAGCATGTAGTTCAAACACGTTTCTTCTAAAACTTTTGTTTCTAGAATTCCTGCAGCACAAAGGAAGGAGAACTTCACCATCATATAATTCGAGAACATTATTGTATTCTGCTGCTACACAGTCTGTCAGAATTCCATAAGACTCACAGATGTGTGCTAAATAATTACTGCTGGTTTTAATTAAACTAGCTTGAAAGTTTTAAAGTCAATTCATATCTTCAGAGTTGGCCTTAATTTTCTCACTATATAGCTTCTAATGAAGCATGACAATTTTTAGGTGTATTTTATAGGATCTGTTTCAGAAGTGACATTTGTTATCTCTTAATATTATAAAAAAATCATACAATTTCCTTGTGCTTCCTCACAAACAGATGGTTGAAATGGTAGATGTAATTTTTACTGTCTCTTAAATAACATTTTCCATACTAAGCAGAGATGACAATTCTATTATTCCTAGTGTTGTATACTAATGTCCTTGGAATTCTTGACTGAGATTTAAATGAATGATTATTTGTCAGGAATGGAGAACATTTTACAAAGGTCAAAACTAATTCATACTATCATACAAGATGCTGTTGTCGACAGGTTTTTGTTTTTTCCTTTTAATTGATGTTAGGTCACTAATAGTTCCAGTCCTGTTTTGCTTTTATTTCTGTTTTATTGACTGTGAATAAAAATAATATGAATGGAATAGAAGAGAATGACTCTCCTTAGCATTTGTATTTAATTTTCTCATTTCATGAGTATTATTGTCAAAACAATGTTAGCTGCATTCATCTCTGTAAAAAATTTTTTGCAAGACAAAAAGAAACAATAAAGTGAGGACAATGTAATGCCTTACCAATTATATTTAAGTGGATTATTATCTAAGGCCTAGCATATTTTCAGTGGCTTTACTGATCATATTTGGAATATGGATGAACAAATGTTATCTATATATGGGGAGAAGTAATATATAAACAAATATAATTTACTTTTTCAACTGGGCTTGAACCTTAATTTAAAACAGTGAAAAGAGGAAGGGGAAACCTGCCTCGTGAATAGAGACCATATATCAAAACCAGATACAACTGATAAAGGTTCTGTATATGCATTTGTACATGGAGTACTTATAGTTAATAAATATATTTTACACATTTTTTATTTTTAATTAATGTTTTATGGCTAATCTTAGCATATTTTCCCCCAAAGGATACATGACTAGATAAATCTTTATTTAATTTGTTTAAAAATATTCTAGTGCCAATAAAGAAAACACATTTTCCTCTGTTCTTAAAAATAAACTTACATTATATTAGTTCCTACAGACCACAATTAGTTTAGTTATGTTCATCTTTTATCCTTACAGATGTTCTATAGTTAATCAAATAAATACTGCTTCTCCCGCAACCAGAATACGGATAGCAGTTGACACTGTGAAGCTGCATAGTTTTCTACCAGATGTCCTAGGTACCCAGTACCAGAAACAAACACATACACACACCTGCACACATATATGTAATAGTATATATATATATATATAAATATATATATATAATTTCTATCAGCTTGTGTAAACTTGTTAATGAGCACAACATGGAATAACTGTATCCATTGTACTCATAGTATTTGAAAAAGGGCTAGTACATTAACTCAGTAAGTGACATCTAGCTGTATTTTTTATATTTAGAATATGAAGTCACACTTAAAAAAATCAGTTCCTGCCAAGTGTGTTTGTGTGTGTGTGTGCATGTGTTGTGTGCATGTGTGTGTAAATAACACAGATAGAAGTTTGTTAAATCTGCAACGTAAGTCTTTGGATACTGTCAGGATTCATCTATGTTTATCTATCTTGTCCAATTAAAAAATTCTCAGTAACCCTAAAAGCTACCAATGTGTACTATCTGATCCAATTGATCCAATAGTGTATTTTATAAGAGTCAAGGAAAACTGAGTTTTCTAATTGCAGGGCAGATGGGCTCTCAAACATTTTTTTTTTTTTTTGATTTCTGCATTTTTGCTCTTCCTTTCTCTCCCATTTAGCTAGATCCATACTTCCCCACATTGTTTTATCAAAAATCGCCGTCACCAGTTCTGCAAATGTTCTCATATAAACGCAACTAAAATACTGATTTGTGGCAGAAAGGTGTTTCTTCAAGTGTGTGGTGTTTTTGATCATTTTTCCTTGTTCGTTGACAATGCAAACTGTCACTTATTGTATGCAAATCACAACTACCATGCATTGCTGTTTAAGATTCAGAAATTCTAAATTGTATAATAATAATTCATCCCTGATTCTAGCTCTTTCCCCCCATAATCCCACCCCCGCCCTATGTCATTAGACTTTCTCTTAAAGCAAAATCAGATCTATATTTTTATGATGAAACAAATGACTGTAAGAGAAAAAGCATACAGAAGAATAGAGTAGGAACCAGGAAATTTTACTCCAATCTTAAGCTCTTAGCAGTCAAGCCCTGTCATTTTTGAAAATACTTAATTTCTTCAATCTAAGATAGTTTATCTCTAAAACAGGGGGCTGTAATAAACAATCGCAAAGTTCCTTTCCACTTCACATTCTAAATGTGATCATAGTTTGGAACTGTGTATAATGTATGCTATTTATGTGAGAGGAAACAAATGGAATAGAACTTGCGAAATTTCTTAGTAAGTAATTATTAAGGTAGATGCATTAAAGTAGACTGTTCACATTGAAGTTCATTACCATCCAAATCAGCAGAATGCTACCATTCACATTCATGAAAAGGTAGATGAGAATTTTGTGACTATCTCAAAATTTTTCATGGCTAATGGTGAAATAAATTCATATTTTACTGAATATCTAACAATCACATAGTATGTGGGAAAGCTACTCATTATTTATAAAGTCAAAAGGCAATATGAACATTTTTAATAGTCCTAAGATAAGCATAAAAAATAGTGGTTTGAAAATCTGCAATGCAAATACAGATATTGTGCTGTAAAAAGCTGCATGGCTTGTGCACTACTACAACATGCAATTTTAAACAATTAGGCAAGACTTTGCTCAATAAAAAGTGCCCTCTCTATGTATTGATAAAATAGCAGTGTCCCTGTTTAAATGATAATTAAGGGTCATTAAAAGATAAATATAAAACACTAGCTCATTCTGAATGGTCAATTAGAAATGCAAATATAAAATTACCTACTCTTAAGCTATTTTAAATTCTATGGAAACCATGAAAAGGAATTTGCCTCTCATTTAGGAGCAGAGAACTGGGCACTTTGGTAAGTTCAAAAGACAGAATAAATGAACAGAACTATTGTCCACTTGGGCACATGATTGTTAATCTAGTGGACCTGAATTCAGAAACAAAATTTCCAATTGCTTTGAAAGACTACATATTTAATCCCTATAAATTCTGGATGAATAGTTTGATCTGAGATAGATAGGTCCACTGGCAAAGTTTTCTGTTAAAACTATGGCTACACTTTGCGTTTCTTGAAATGAGCATTTTCTGTTACAAAGACATTCAGAGTCAATGAGAATAAAGATCTTTTTCATTATAAAAGAAAAAAAACACTTTTCAGGTTAACTTCCAAAGGGTATTAAAAATCCATATTAATGAAAATATGGAAAGAATTTTATTCCATGAACCTTTCAACTTGATTTAAAAACATCTATAATACCACGACATCTAATTATCACTCCTACAGCTTTTTTTTTTCCCAAGGAGTTCAAAGCAATTTACATAGTTAACTCACTTGACAGAGAAAATCATTTTAAAGGATAAAAGAAACTGAGGCACATAAAAGTTAAGTTGGGTCACTATTTTACAACTGATGAAGGACTATTGCTTGAAATGAAGTGATGAGATTAAATCGTATTCTTCCATTTTAAATTTTTTGGTGATATTGGAAAATTATTTAATGTCTCTGAGTTTCTTTGTGTGTAAAATTGAGTAACTTCTTATTCAGGATTACTGAAAGGTTCAAGGATTTTAAAATTACAAATATATATGCACACACATATACATACATGTATATGAAGATTTGTTGTTATAGGATGCTTAATTTATCAAATGCTTTTAACTTCTCTAGTCTTTTAACAAAATCAATTATTCATCTTATTCAAGAAACTGGAATGCTTCATGCTTATTGGACAGTATGGTTTAAATGCAAATGTAGTCAGAGCATTTCTCCAATACATGTCTTAATACAATAAGATCTTCAGCCTTAAGTATAGTGTTACTGGATCTTGTAGATGAAGTTGGATAGAGTTTTTGTGATGCCTGGAGCAGAGGAGCGACTCACAGTCTGTTGAGTAAGCACAGACAATCACTGGCAAGGACAAAGTTTCAGGATTAGAACAAAATTAATCTCCAAATAACAGGAACAAGCATAAACGTAGAATCAGAAAACAGAGCGAGGTCAGGAACTGAGAGTACCTATAACATGTTAGAAAGGAGTATAAAATAAGCTGAAGTAGTGGGGTCCGAGAGGCAGGCCCCAAAGGACTTAGGAGACCTGGAGATGTTTTATGGATGTTGGCTACTGGGACTGCATAACTAAACTCAGTTAAAGGTACAGAATGGCCTGGACAAGAGCAACTATGTATCATAAAACCAGAGAATGCTGTGAAAACTCCTTAGCTTTCTTTAAATGAGGGATAATGTGGAGTCTTTCACTATTCGTAACTTGTGAGAGTATTGCATTATCAATGCCCCTGCTGCAGGGATAGAAGCAAGTGGTGTTCACTGAAATCTAAGAAAAATACATTAAACTTTGTCATTTATTTTTTTGCAGTGAAAAGTCATGAAAATACAGACCTTTTTAATATAATAGTGCTTGCTAAATATAGATTAAGGTAACATTTTAGTGTTTATTTAAAACAGAAGAGGTTTCTTCATTCATTCATTCAACAGATGTGTATATTATGAGTGTCTACTATATGCCAATCATGCACTCGAGAGAGATCTGAGTTTATAGTCTTTGAGAGAGATGACTCTAAATTTGAAAATGGGAATATAGCATGCGTGGGGACTATATAAAATAATGTAAGAAATCAGATAGTTATGTATATCTGAGGAAGCCAAACCTGACAGAAGCTATATTATGACACACATATATATAGTGCAGTTAAAACAAAAAAAATAAATAAATGTTATAGTTTTTAATCCCTTAATGTTATATGAAAATTTGTGACATTTCCATTACTGTCATAATAAATTCCTACTAGTAATTAGTAATAAAAAGCATGTAGAAATACACAAGTGAAAGAAAACGTATAATTTAACTGTACTTTTCTCCACTTTAAATGCAAAAAAAACCTCTAGTAATCAGCTTTCAATATGAAATAAGTATAGGGTCAAACAAGTCTATGAACTAAATTTAAATCAAACAGATGAATAGAGAACATATTCTCAGTAATTAATATTGAATTGCAGTATTATTAGTATTTTGAGGCTTATGTGTATTATATGGGAAAACCACTAAATAAATAATAAGAGATATCCTAGCATCTTTGGTGGGAGTCAGCACCAGGATTCTCAATGTGCAAGAAAGAAGATACACGTAGATGGCCTGCAAAGGTTAAGTAAGAAGTACTCTAATCCTAAAAGAAGAGTGACCATCAGTATTATACAATCTTGAGATATTCTAGTCCAACACTGAAGCAATGTACCAGTAATCTGTGCTATTTGAATATCATTTCCCAGTAAAGAAACCAGACCTTCTCTGAGAAATGACTGATTCTAAATAACACATAGTCAATATTAGGATCATATTGAAAAACTACAGGAGCCAACTTGGAGGGATTTCCATCTGCCCAAATAGAGAAAATTGTGCTTCAAGAAAGAAAATTGTAATTGGTTGAACTCCATAAATATATTTCAATCCATCTAACCCTTTGTTATAAAACAGAACAAAACAACTAATTGTTTATCTTCAAAGAGTGAAAGGAAACAAATCTGATAACTTAGAAAAAAATGTGTTCTGGCAAAGAACCAAGCATTAATCCTACTTTTTCTGGATGAATTCTACAACTTGGTCACTGAAGGAGGAAGTATCTCTTTAATAAAGCATTCTAACTAATAAAGGAAAGATAGAATAGCATCATTTTTCCAACCCAATGTGTTACTGAATACAGACATTGCCCATCAATAGCTACTAACATCAGAGAAAGAACACCAAATATTGCCTGCCTGCTGAGGAAAGAGTGAACCATCATTATCAAAGGGATTAAATCTGAGTATGATGGAGACACTGGATCCGGTGGTCAATTTGTGGGACAGGTGAAGACTCATCAACATATTGAACTTCACCCTATGTATGCAATCTGAAAACTCCTGGCTGTGGGAAACACCACTAATCAAACTTATAGATTTTTTTAAGACATGAATTAAAAAGAAATAAAATAAAAGGGATAAAGGAAGGGCTTGACGATTAATAGGAACTAAAAGGATACTTTTTAAGATGTGTGCAAAATCAAGCAATAGAGATGAACACATGGGTATTAAATGAACAAAATAAATTTAAATTCAGGATATGGTTATTTAGAGTAGAGAAAGTTTTGGGATTGGCATGAGGTACAATATCTAGAATGTCTGAATATAGCTACAAGGGTGTTCATTTATAATAACTCACTAAGATATACAGTGTTTGTTGTATTTTGTTTCAAGTTTAAAAATAAAATAGAAAACTGGTAAGGTTTATTATCAAAATATGCTTATATCCTCGCCACATTGTTCACTTAATATATGGCTTGTAAGTTGTAATTACTCTCATTTTAGGTGTTTATAATTTTTAACTTCAAATACGGAATGATATAAAAATGGACAGCAATCTTAATACGGACTGCTGGTAAGAGTCATATAATAGACATAAAATAGAGACAATATGTTCTAGTTCTATGTTTTATGAGACTGGCACATGTCTATGTAATGCCACCTTAGACACACACTTTTCCAATATTATTAATGGAGGAGTATCTGTCACCAAAAATCATGATACTACCAGAAAATCCAGACTCTATAAATTACCTACTTTTTTTTTTTTTTTTTTTACAAAATGAGGTTTTTGATAGTAGTTTTACTCAGGGTACTGAGAGGCAGCACTTGCTTTTTTTTCTCTATAAAGTAACTTCAGTTGTGATATATGTTGCTCAGACTTGTTTACACAACTGCTGTCCTTAGGGTATCAGGCAAGAAAACTTTCTTTCAAATAGATGTTAAATATTTTAATATTAAGGTCAAGGCTTTGTTTGTTTTATGTATTTTCATTAAATGGTATGCCTTGGGAATCAGAATAGACATTTATAAATAAAAAATAGTGTAATCATTTTATTGGAAATGAAAAATAACTTCGATAGATGAATTCAGTCACCAAACACATTGAAATTAAAGCAGAGAAACAAAAGGAAAGTTAATTTTTTTTAAATTCCATAGTGTACTTCTGAATCAGCAAACTTTATTGAAAAATACTAAGATCACTTGCTATAAACATGGGCAAAGACTTTGAATATAACAAAAAATACTTTGATGTATGTTAAAAGTATTACTACTTTTGTAACTGTGTAGATGACATGCTAATGAAAAGTAAAATAAAGCAATGCTGTTAAGTGTGTACTTTAAGGTTTATCTTTTCTTTCTGTGTGTAATCATTTAAAAAATTTTATGCATATTAAAGACTATGTATTTTTCTTTAGTTAATTAAATTACATATTAAGCAATTCATTTAATGGTATTAAGCTTCCATTTTTCATAGCAACATATGTGAACATGTAAATAATATTTATGCATCATGGTAAGATCAGAGATAAAACTTTTACATCACTGTGCAAGTCAACAAACTAATAATTTCAATCTGTAGGTTAAATCAAAAGTAAACATGTGGTACTTTTAAACATAAATTGTGAAAAGATAATCAACTCCACATTTTGATCAGTTTCCTCCTTCCACTTTTTTTTTGTTTTGACAAATTGCAAGCTGTTCAGAAAAATAACAGCAGCAGCAGCAAAGGGAATAAACCCACCAAACCTTCATTCTATTTCCCTTCACTTCAACTTGGTGTGTATGCCCTTTTGCTCTTTTTCCAAACTCTTCATGTATGTGAAGCAGGTTTCCCAGTGCCAGTCTTAAAGCATGTGCTCAGTGCTGTAACTACAAAAGAAATGCCTCTAGATTTGTATTCCTCAGGCTCCAAATCCCAGCTCTTAACACCAGCCTAATGATCACCTTTGAAAATCTTTTTTTCCCCCTATGTTAATAACAAGTCCAGTAACTATTTATAATTTAAGCAATTCAGATTCAGGCTGGCTAATGTTAGGATCATCTGAAATGACTACATTAGTCTGTATTTTAATCAATCTACTTGCTCATAAAAGAATTATAGAGCTCTGTTTTTTAAAAATCTCTACTAGTTGCGTATTTAGAAGGTTAATAGTGTTGCATAAACCCCAAACTATTCTCCTTTGTATTCATACTTTCTTCATTGATCCTATTTCTTAGGGTTTAGAGATTTTATTATTTCCCTCAGTTCAGCTCTCAAGGGATCACAATTAATGATATCTAATTGCTAAATTTTTTCGAGTTTCTTTGTTACAATGTATTTTTTTTGCAACAATTAAGATCATAATCCTGAAATTTAAAATAATGAAATTGTGACTCTATGGTATATTAATTTAATTTGGCTGTTTTTTTTTTTTTTTTTTTGCAGTTTTAAGTGGGGGTAAATAATATAGTATAAATGCATGTTTGATAGGTTATACTTTACAATTAGATCCTTACTTGTTTGGAATATTCATTTAGCATTCTGGCAATTATTTTTTAATAAATTTTTAAAAAATTTTGTCTAGTTAAGTAGTATTTTTACATGCTTCCAATTGTTTAAATTGGATTCATTTATAAATTTAGGCATATTCCTTGAAATTTATTTTAGTAGTTTCTTAAACTCAGTAATTTAATATTTCTTTGATCCGATTATTAGTAAGTTGCTACTTATAAGAAAATTTGATATACTTTGTGTTTCCATGTTTTGAAGGCAATCTTGACTAACTAACTACACAAAGGTCAAATTCTATAAAAGGAAAGAAGTTGGCCATTAATTATCATAATAATGTTTGAAAACATATTCACTTCCAGCTTATATGTTTTTGAGCTGACAATGAAGTTTGGTCGAACTGCTCAAACTTGTCAAATATAAGTTACTGAATTTCTTTTAAAGTTACATGAGTTTAACAATAAATCACCCTCCTGAATGTTTACTTATTAGGAGGTGAAGAATGATAAAAGTTTTGGTGGATTCATTGTCTTTTCCTGGAGGTTGCTTTCAATTTGACTGTAATTAAAAAGAAAAGGTGGAGGAAAATTCCTATTTGTAACGTAAATTTAATTTTCTGATCCAGAGGTCTATGTCTAAATACTTGATAGTAAAATGTTTACTGCTGACTAAATTCAGTGATTGAAATTCTTAGTTTGGTTGGTTTAAACAATAACAATAAATATATTTCTTATTGCACCATTATAAACACTACTCCTTTATAAAGTTAGCCGTATTTTATTATGCCTAGTTAATACTTAAAACTTACACATTGCAGTTATAATATCCAAACAGTTTCTTCTAATAGAATAATATCAGATTCATTATTCAGATTTCATCATTCATGTCAAACACATGTTAAAAGTTTCTGTCAGGAGGTGAGGAGTAAGGAATGAAAATGAGAGGTGATTGTGGTAGCTTCAAAATCATGCTTTTTTCTTGGAAAAGCTTACCTCTCACAGGTGAATTCTAAACTTTGAAGTTTAATAGTTTTACTTTTAACTATCTGTGGGAAAAAAGAACACTATTTCTTGCTACCTTAGTGCAATCAAATTTACTTAGAGAGCAATTAAACATTTTCTCTTCCAAATATAGGCACAGCATATAACTCCAATTACAAAATCATTTTTATGCTCTTCCAAATTCCACTGACAAAGTCACATATTAGTGTGTCTACCACTGAGCATGTGTCTTCCAATTAGGTGGCATGGGAGGAGGCATTGGTAAATCAGCATTTCCATATCCAGATGACAAGCTTAAACTAACAGTGCTACTCAATTTTTTGCATCAGCCAGAGGCTAAAATTGCTTGAAACTTCCAGGAAAATTTTAATTGTGACATTTTAAAGCAGATCCCTAAGGGGGTAGTTACCCTTTCTAATCATCTTTGCCACATATATCTGAATTTCATACTTCACATGCAGAAGCAAACTGATTCAAGTCTATAAAAATCAATGTGTCAAAGTCTAAATTACATTCCTCTCTTATACAGATCAATTGATTATTGATTATTAAATCTCACTTTTTGCCCTGCTAAGACTTTGCACCTGATGATTTGTTTTCTAGCATGCAGACTGAAGAAATGAGCATATTTCAACAGTATGTATATACTGAATGATGTTCTAAGGAAGTGAATAAGGTAGCAATTTTGGCCGATGGAAAGGGCAGTTAGGAAGTGGATGGCAAAAGAGGTCAATTTTATGCTTGCTAGAACTTTTATACAAAGAACCAAAGTTTAAGATTATGCCAATTTCATAAGTAAATAGCATTTGGTATTTCATGAAGAGATATAAAAATACCATTTATATTTATCAACTATATGACATCTACAGTGAGCAGGCAAAGTCTCTGTAGTAAATTCAGGATTGCAATCATCACCTGGATTTTGACAAATCTCAGTTTCTCAGGATGTCAACTTTCTCTATAACCTATCCGAGACAATGTGCTCACTGAATTCACAGGTTTAGATGTGACAATGCACGTGAAACACTTTATGCAATTTAAAAGTGTGAATTTAGCAATAACATGTAGAGAAAATTGGCATATACAATTTCCCTTGCAACTTGATGTCGCATTATGTAAAATAAGTTTCATCTTCAATATCTAAGTTTGAATTATATAGCTACAGAAATAACATGATACTCAATTAGAGGATATTTATTGGTGATCAACAGTGCATATTGGTCACAGGACCCTCCTCTGAAAGTCCATGTCATTTAGTGTCGAAACTACTGCCATTTTCTATTGTTTTCTATTTACTCTTCTTCCCTAATAATCCTTCAGATTGCTCAGAACAGTATCCCTGAAACATAATAATTTTCACTTATTATAAAACTGAAGAGTATCCTTTTGTTTATTTGCTCGAATGCAGATTTAAGAGATGACAGACTCGTCAAAAACATCACTCTCTTTCCCTGTCAATATTTATCTCCCTTCTTCCTCAGCACCAACCCTTACATTCCCCTACACAGCTGACCTCTTTCTCCACTTCATACTGTGCACTTGCCACTTCCTGTGATACACACTCTCTGTTCACCATTTTTATACCTCCTTCAGTGAGTTTCTGCAAGCTGCATGTTAACAGCACTTTTAGTTCTATGAACTGATTTGGAATTGTCTTGCTCTTAATTCTGTTTCATTATAAGGATATTTAGAGAATGGAAAACAGATTTTGAAATTAGAAAACTAAGTTTAAATCTCATTTTCATACTTACTAGCTAGGAGGACCTAGACAAGTTTAAGTCTTAGAAGGATAATGTCTCCCAAGGTATTCAGAACAGGCTTTTCTATTACATGTCACTTTGGCACATGGCTTATTTCCAGTTAGGGAGATTTTACCACTCCTTAAACTACCTAAAAGAATAAAATTGGAGATATCATCAAGAATTAAATTTTTTACCAGAAATAACTATTGGAGAAACCCATCCATAAAGCAGAGTAAATGCAGTTACAGAGTATCTGGTTTTTGTTTGATGAGTCACCATATCCATACGTGGATTCCCTGGTCCCTGCTCCTCCATCCTTGAAGCCCCAGGGCCCCTAGTCCATTGCTTAAATCAGGACATAAATACCCTCATTTTATTCCATCTACTTTACAATTTAATTCATGTAGATTCTCCCTATTTATGTATTTTTCTCTTTTCTGCTACTCTTCTGTCTGATGTTAATTTAGTTTATCAGTCAAAGAACCACAGAAGTAGAGAAAAATTTCCTCTCTCTTCTTACACCTGTTTATCACCATCAAAATATAATTTTTATTTATCTTTGTCATATTTTATCACATGATGCTCTGTTCTCTGATGATTTTAAGTAAATTTCTTGGTTTTATCTCTACTATGCTATGTCTGGTACATCGTGTGTGAATTCCTTTTCTCTACGTGGTTGGCAGAATAATATTCACCCAAAGTTATCCACGTCTCAGTCCTGGATGTTGTGAATATGCTAGATTACATGCAAAGGGGGGACTACAGTGCATGTTATTAAGGTTGTCAATTATCTAACCTTAAAATAGGGACATTCTCCTGGATAACTCAGGGCCCAATGTAATCAAAGTGTACTAATAGTAGAGGAGGGAGGTGAAAGAAGAGAATCAGATATAATAACAGAACAATCAGAGAGATTATATGCTGCTGGTTTCGAAGCAGGAGGAAAGGGGCCACAAGATAAAAATGTGCTCAGCCTCTACCAAGCAGAAAAAATTAAGATAATTGAATCTTCTCTAGTATTTTTTGACAAGGTTGTAGCCCTGACAACCTCTGAATTTATTTCAGAGATCCATATTGGACTATGCTACAGAATTGTAAGATAAAACATTTAGTAGTAGGTCACACCCTTGTGGCTCAGGCAGCTAAGGCTGGTGTGTCAGCCACATACAGACCAAGAATCTGAGTTGAAGACCCAGAGTCAGGATGAAAAAACAAAAGTGACAACTAGCTAAAAAGATATTTCTTCCTTCCTTATTTCCTTAAATAAGTCTTCCTCTTCTTCCCTCCCTCCCTCCTTCCTTCCTTCCTTCCTTCCTTTCTCCCTCCCTCCTTCCTTCCTTCCCTCCCTCTCACTCTCCCTCCCTTCCTCCCTTAAAAAATGTGGAGCTATTCAGTCCATTGACTTTGTGTTTATTTGTCACATCAGCAAACGAAAAATGATGAACTTGCTCTTCACAATAGTCCTCAGCATATTTCTGGCACATATATGCTTAATAAATGCTAGTTTCTATCTGCCCCCCACCCCATTACCCACTTCCTTGCTATATAAAGGAGTGTGAAGGATGGAAAAGACAAAATCAGTAACAGTTTTCCATTAATAAGAATTTAAAAATTTTTGTTTCAACTTTTCAGGAATTTGTTTTCCTATAGTTGAGTCTTGATAGTTAAGACTACATGAAAATTTTAATAACATAGCATGGTATAATATGCTACTGAATTACAAAGGAAACAAAGAATAAGGATATGATTGTGAAGGTGATCTCTGTAGCAAAACTTGACTAAATTAAAGTTCTGAAACAGATAAGTAGATGCAAGATACTTCTATCAGAATACCTATGATACAACATTTTTATTCAAAAATATTTATTATATGATTAAGGGAGAGGTAAAGAATTCCTTTTCCTGGAAGTTATATGCGCTTACTAATTTAATGCATATTTACATAATGGCAATTACTGTGCTTATTGTTAGGAGTTTACAGATATAATCACAATAGCTGAAGCATTTTTCTGTCACTGGAGACAGCAATTGTATACAAAACTGCTTCAACAGAATAATGTACTTTAGTATCTTTATATGGGAATCATTATAAACATGAAAGGACTCTATTGACCTTTCTCTCTAGTTTGCTAATGTATTATTGTGATATCCAGCTACTGAAAACTTTGAGGCAAAAAATTTCATTATTATACGCATTAAAAGAAAATAAGTAATTTATTAGGGAATTTATCATAGACCTCTGTGGAAAGTGACATTGGAGTGCTGTGATGAAGAGAGAGGGAGACAGGAAGATTCAGAGAATACTTGTTCACAACAGCAAAGACAAGATGCTAATTGGGCTAGTGGTTTTGTGGTATCAGGGAAATATATGACTGGAACATAGTACCATAATAATATGATCCAAGGGGGGTGCACAGAATGAGGTCAGAAGATGATTATGGATGGAATATTAAGTGGCAAAACATGCAAAAAGATAGCAGAAATTTGGGGCAGATGAGAAGGCACAAAATGGTAGTAACAGAGGTAACAGGATAGTATCTATTTCATTGTAAGTGTTTCAGAAATATCCAGTGGAACAGATTCTTTTTCTAATAAAGAAAAATAATATATTGAAAATTAATAATAAGTTCAACAATATCAACATTTTATACTATTTTAACAATATGTCCCAGTATTGTTTAAGGCATTTTGTATATATAAATGAATAAAAAGATTTCTGATATCATAGACATCAAGAAAATGGTATTTCTTTCCCTCTGTATTTCTTACATCAATTTTGTGAAATTGATATTAACATTATCTCGATTTTACAGAGGAGCAACAAATTTAACTTGTCCAAGATTTTTCTGTCGGTAGCTTTTTCTGAACCCAGATTTCTGGACCTCAAGCAAAATAGAGGACAGATTCACATTCTAGAGAGGTTGCAACATTCCGAAAGAATCAGGAACAACTTTACTGTGTAGCTTGTGGTTTACAACTTGAAGGTAGCAGCAGCGTTTCAATAGTTATAGAAAAAGATATTCCAGATCAGTATACAAAGCAGAGAGGAGAGTTATTATAGACAGCATGCAGCAAATAATAAATGTACATAAAAATGGGAAGCGACATCTCAAAAGACTGGCTCAGTCCAGATATGGAGACTTATTTTTCATTAGCACTCAGCGGAAATTATGTTTTGTTGTTGTTGTTGTTTTTTAAGGAGAAGGAGGTCTTATTAAAAATTGAGGTAAAAGAAGGAAACCAAGGGGTAGTTTGAGATGGGTGAAGATGATCCAACCAGTTGGGAAGTTATCACAATAATCCAGGGAAAAAGTACACCGAAAAATTTCAACTAGAGGCACTCTGGTAAGATGCAACCTTGTGGATGGATGTATGAAAATTACTTGGAAATTGATTGAATATGGAAGTTTAATAAAAGATAATGAAGAGAGGTAATTAGAGATAACTCCGAATTTTCAGGTTTGGATTCAAGTCAAATAAAGATATGAATGTAGTAGATACGGATTTGTCTTGTATAAGAGTAATTGAAAAGGAGGCAACATATGAGGTAGTTTATGGAAAGAATAGAGAGATGGAGTATGGGGATAAGTAGGATGAAGGAGGGTGAGAAAAAAGGAGGAAGAAAAAGAGAAGAGGAGGAAAACAAGGAAGAGGAAGAAGACAGCAGTAAGAGCAGCAAAGAAAGTTGTCCAAAACTTGGGGATACCTGTACATAGTGAAAACAAGAATAGGTGCAGAAACAAAGAAAGCAGATGATGAATAAGATGCTGAACAGGTACATATATCATGGATATTAAGAAGGAATAACCTTAAAGTGAGACATGAGTAAATTCACTCAGACTTATGAGGCACATAGAGATAACATGCTTCTTTAGGGATGAAGGAACATTAAGATATCTGAGCATGATACAAAAGGAAATGTCAGGATAAAGTTATTAAGTGACATTCTCAGATGGTAGGTGTATCAAATCAGTCAACATGTCTACTGTGAATCTACAAATATATAATTTTGACTGATCGGGGATTTTCTGTAAGCTTCAGATGAGATGACAGCGAATAGTTTGTAAATTTTGGCACTGACATGTGAATACAATTCAAGGAAGGAACTAGCCTGTACATAAAACTCACACTGAAGTCCGATTTCAGGAATACTTGCTCAATTTAAATATGGTCATGAGACTTTGATGCTGTAAAAAATTAATCATAGTAAGCAGAGGAGACATAGGAAACATAGATGAAGCTATGCATTTTACCTTTGAAGGATAAAAGTCATTCTAAATTATTTTTGAATAAAATATAAAATTTATTAAATGTGTCTTCCTATACCCTTAACTTTTATTGTAAATTCTGCTATCAATTCATTGCCTAATTTTTAAAAAAAGCAAATCTTTCCACTTTATTACCATATGCTCACTTCTTGACATACTGCATACTAACTTCTACTTCATTCCTTGATGGAAGTCTTGTCTTTATATTCAACAGTGATCTTTTAATTGACAAATGCAGTTAATTATTATTACTTGAAAGCAAATGGATGAATTTTACATCATCAGCAAATGCCCTTATCTGATCATTTTCTTCTCTAATAATTTCCATGACTCTACTACTCAATTTATCCACCCCACCCCCAATCTGTAACTGCTCACATTGACTTAGTGCTTCTCAGGAGAGCAAAATGCCTGTTTTATATCTCATTGTGTTAGGCTTCATTTTGAGAAGAAGTAGGCAACTCATTCATTTCTACAATATGCTTCACTAGGAAAAAAGGTCAAAAGGATAGATAATTAAAAACTAACAAAGAACTTCTCGCTAACCTAAATCTCAATTTTCTTTCTTACACTAATATTGATCCCTAATTTTATAAGGATTACTATTGCACAATAAAATAGTAAAAGTTTATCACTTAGATGAGTATTTTAAATTTTTTCAGTGTAAACAAATCCACTTATTAACCAAAGCATACACGTACACATACATACATCAATCTTTAGATTGTATAATGGTTATGGTAAATAGTCACAGATTACATGCCTTTATTACACCATTGAGAAAAAGCAAATATTTTAGTAAATGATGTCTTAGAAGAGAGAAATATCTCTATTATATTTAGAATGTTCAATGAGCAACTTTTCTTTAAGACTCTTTTCTAGCTTAGCATTTGACTCATCTGTCTGGCCTTGTGTTTCTCCTGTCATTGTCATTTACTAGTAACTCATCACTTGACAAGTTGAATATAATTCATAATTAATCAAAATTGTTTTCTAAGTAAAAAATAAAATATATTTTAAGTTACATTTTTAAAAAAGATAACAAGAAAAGTTAAACTTTTGACAGGGTTATATTAAAGCACACAAGTTTATTTTATTTTTTTTCTTATTCTGTAGAAGGTTGTAAATTTTGGAAATGAGATAGCCCTACAAAGCCTGTATAATCTATGAATAAAGAAAAGCAATTCTGTTTTATAGTTTTATAGGGAGATGATAATTTGTCTCCATGGCAGAGGCCAGGGGATAAAAATAGCAATGCTATAAGAAAAGATGAAGGATGTCACTTTGTGTCAGAGGAGTTTCAGTGGATCCTGGGCAAGGACAAATATTTCTAGTTCAAAAAGTTCATGTAAAATGTATGTAACAAAATATTTTATTTGTCCTTAGCTAGTTATGCAGAAATGTATTTGGAAACATCAAAGAAAATCCCTTATTCAAAATTATGCAGATGTGCCAGGGTCATAAAGGTAAACAAGAGTAGTCTGAAAGTAAAGTTTTATGTTTTATATTTAAGTACTCATTTAGCTTTATCCATATTTATGATGCCATACAGATTCTGTAGGACAAAACTACTATATGTAACTAGATTAATATTTCAACCTTGATATTATTAATTCTTTGAAAATACAGAAACTCAGACCATAAAATGGGAACTGCAGTAAAATCTTGTTTCTGAAATATTAATTTTTCATTTAATTTTTTGAAGGAACATTGCATTATGTTATATTAGTTCCAGATGTGCCTCATTGTAAATCAACATCTGTATATACTACATTAAATTCACCTCTAAAAGTTCAATTCTATTCTTAACCAAATAATTGACTCCTTTTCCACAATTATTCAGTCCCCTTCCAACTTCCCCACACAATAATTATTAATACTACCAGCTATTCCACTTTAAGTCCACATTCATAACAGCAGTTATAAACTTTAGGAGCTAGAAAATGGTTTGAAGTAATGGTGGATGTCTGCATAGCCCTTATTTTTAAGGGTAGACCTACTTCTGAGGTGAGTGCAATTGCAATAAGCTTATTTTGTAAGTTTAACCATGACAAACTACATTATTGAATACTCTACAGTGTCAATGTATCTTTTGAATCAAATGTGACCTGATGATATTGATAGTAGAATTGCATATTTATTTTGCCTCTCTTCTTCTAATTTGAGTTATTTTGCGTTACGCCTGCTTAGTAAACAAAAACCAACATGTAGCTTGGTAATGCATAATGTAAAACTATGCATCACTTGAATGATTGGGAAAAGTAGCTGACATGCAATTTATTTGTGGGGCATTGCACCAGCATAATCAATGTGACTAGATAAGCACCGGGATAAAACAGATCAAAGAGCGGTCTTGTATAAGCACACTAAAGTGTAAATTCAAAGAATGCCTAAGTACATTAAGTGTATCATGTAGATTAATTTCAAGTCAATATGAGTTATGTGACCACAGATAAGATATTTGTATTTTATTATAATTTTCTAATCTTAAAATTAGAGGTGTGAGACCACTCAATATAATTTCAGGATTGTGCAAAAACTCTAGTTAGGAGACTATTATGCCCTATATTTTATTACCAGACTTGGATCTAAAGTCAGACAGAATAAGGATTTGAACTTCAGTTTCATCTCTTACTAGCTCTTATCACCTTGGGCAAGTAAGCTATCTTCCTTATATTTCTTAATTTTGAATGTATCAATTTAGCTATGCCTAACTTATGGGGCTTTTATTTGTGACTGGATATAAGACTATCGAATAAGCAAGAAACTTAGCCCTGTGTCTGGTTTATAACTATCACTTAATTTTAGCAATTATTATTAGCAATGATATTAAATATTATTATTTACATCATTATATATAAATGTTACATAATTGTGCAGCATTTAAAGAAATGGTGTAAAATGGTAGCTGTTTTCTTTATAATGCTCCTTTTATGAATTTTTTTTCAAATTTCTAAAGGTGAGTACATCAATTAAGATGAAAAAATAAGCAGAGAATATTTTAAGGAATAACTTTGGAAAAATATATAAAATATAAAATTAAATTAAATTTTAAAAAAACATTGCTATAACAAGTTCCCTACAGAAAAAGACGTAATAATATTTATCTATAGTGTTTTTTAAAATATCAAAAAGAGGAAAATATTGTCAAATTTTTAAGTTCTTGTGATCTTATAATTGAATTTTTTTAAATTATAAATGAGGTTATCTAGATAAGATTGCATACTGATGCATGAGGAATGAGGACTTAGTTTTGTTTTAAAAACATTCTAGTTCCATTCTAGTATTTACTTACTATTTTGTGAATTTAATGACTATTCATGAAATCCCATGAATTATAATTCAGTCTCTTATAGTTGTGATTTCTTAGGTGAATGATTATGTTTATGAAGAAAAAATTGATATTAATTGCCTCATTTGGTGTTCTTTACTAACAATTTGTAGATACATTTTGGTTATTTTGTTGTGACAGATGTGATCTTTTTAAAATGCTATTTAATTTCCTTTGAAATTAGGGAATTCCTCCTTAAGGAAGACAGTTTACTAAATTCAAATACCTTTAAGAATTAGGAAAAAGTAGTATGGTTCTTAGGTTGAACTGAAGAGTTTATTAAAATTTTACTGAAAATTATTATTTCCAGATTTGGGTAGCCACCTAACTGTTGACAACTGACATAGTATATCATCTGAACATAAATTCTCAAAGCGCTTAAAAGATTGTTGTTTAGTCTGACGAATTCTATAACTACAATTTTGCATGTTTGCAACTATGTGAGGCTATGAAGTGAATGGGATCAGTCACTGGTACCAGGACCAACAGAGAAATGGTAGTGGAACTCTAGAATAATCATATCCAAAAGGGAAAATAAGAGAGCTTTCTGTTTACAGTACAGGACATAATTGAAGTTACTATAAAAAAGATTAACTTTCCCATATTTCTCTGGGATACTTTTGTTTGTCTAAGATATCTACTATAATGTGGAAGATATTACAATAGCCTGGGAAGTAATATGTGAGGATAGTATTACTAATTTTAAAATGAATTCTAAAATATATTTTGATATTGATATGAATTATACCCTTTAATATCATTATAGATAATAATCAATAAATTTAGCAAATTTAGTGATTATTTCATTGCTAATTATGTGGAGCTTTATATAATGTATCAAACATTTTTGCATAAATTGTCTTAGATATTCTATTACAACTGTTAAAGGCAACTATGTGTGAATCTCCTGAGGAAATATTCTTGTCCTAAGTCTTAGAAGAAGACTCTTTTGGAGGATATTGAGTGGCTACTGTGGTACTGGAGGGTATTCATTCATTCATTTTTTTACTCTGTAAATATTTGCTCAGTGTTGATTATGTACTTGCACATTAAAGTTTGGTTGTCAAACTAAAAAAAAGAAAGAAAATTAATGAGGCGTGAAATCTGCCTTCAATAAATTCATGTAAAGTGTATGCCTTGCTCAAGCTCGGATTGGCTCTAGGGAGCTAAGAACAAGTGCCATAAAATATTTGCAGTGCAGCATAGCAGAAAAATGTAATAAGGAGAAGAGATGTAATAAAATAAGGAAAAGATATAATAAAATAAGAAATAAACACAATGGGAGAGAGAGAAAGAAGAGATGAGAAGGAGGAGGAGCAGGAAAAGGAGAAAAGAAAAGGGGGAAGAATGGGAAGGGATGTTAGTTGTTGAAGAGTAGCCCCAGAAGTTAGGAGAATATAACAAATATAAACATATATCATAGACAAGAATAAAATGCTTTGATAATTGTGTGTGTGTACTTTTCTTCCATATAGCCCAGATATTAGAAAGAAAGCTGGACAAGCAGGCAATATTTGGAAAATAAATGGCCTTGAGACCGTAAAAGTTTTTTCTAAGACTTTAAATGTTTTATGCAAGAGGAGAGGCTGATCAGATTACTGTTTCTTGGGTAGGAAGAAAAGTGATGAAAGAGAATAATAATTCTTTTCTAAATACATCCATGTCCACAGACACAGGTTTGGTTTATGAAATGCTTAATTACCATGCCCCAACAAGCTCCATCCTTCTGCCTTAAGTTCCAAAGATTGGACAGAACACCACCCTGGCATACAGAAGTCATCCAGGTCCCGTCCTACTCTTAGACTATAAGAAACATATAAAGACCTAGGAGATGAATCATATACAATTTATGGACTAAATGCCAATGTCTTAGAATATCCTAAACAAAGTTGTGAAATATTATTAGAATTATTTTTTTTTTAATTATTATTTATTGAGGCAATTTTTACTTACAAAAAATGTAAATTCATATATGCAGGCTCAACATTCCTCAAATACATGAAAAAACACCCTGCCCACCACCAAATTACCAAAAGTCCTTCACCATTATTCATAAGACCCCATCACCCCTTGTTCCCCCCCTCTACCATCATCCTCATTGGTAACTTCAATTCTATTGGTAATATCCCAGGGTTGCTTTTTGCTTAGTCTGCTCCTTTGTTTTGTTTATTTATATTTGATATGAGGGAAAACATCCGGATTTATAGTTCTGCTGCTGACTTATTTCATTTAGCATAATCCCTTCCAGTTTCATCCATACTCTTCAAATGATACGATTTCATCTTTTTAGGGCTGTGTAGTATTCCATTAAATGTCTTCTTTATCTATTCATCTTATGATCAGCACATAGATAGCTTACAATTTTATAATTCTTGGCTTCTGTAAATAACATTACAATAAACATGGGGGTGCATATATCTCTGAAAATGAGTGCTTTGTATTTTTGAATAAATACCCAGATGTGGGATAACAGGATTGCATGGGATTTCCATTCTCAATTTTTTTGAGGAATCTCCAGACAGCAGTCCATAAAGGTTGCACAAATACCAACAAGTGTAGAAGTGTTCCTTTTGCTCTGCATCTCACTGACATTTGTTGTTTCCACACTTTTGGATAATAGCCATTCTTACTGTAATCAGGTGATACCTTATTATGTGTTTGGTTGCTTTTTAGTGGGGAAAAGGGAAATTATTAAAAATGGTTAGTCATTAAAAAGGTTTCTAATAAAACATAAAATAGTGGGAGTAGAAATTTATAAATTAAGGTAATAGCATGTTCAAATATATCAATACTCACAACAAATATAAATATAAATAGAGTACAACAAATGCAACCAGTAAAAATTATTGATTTGAAAAAAATTTTAAAAACTATCAACTATTTTCAAATAATGGCCACAGCAAAATGACCTAGAAGACTGGAAGTAAAAGGAATATATATGCACACATATAGATATGCTTATATACACACATATATGGCAAATACTAACAAAGAACTTATCAGTATCACTCTATTAATGCAGACTAGACTTAAAATTAAAATGTCTTGCATCTAACAAGATTCAGATTAAAATCATCAAGGAATAAAAAATTTAACCAATTTAATGAATAAGCTTGATTTAACGATATATGCAAAATTATGGGGGCTTATTTAATTTAAAATTATTTATATGCTTTCTTAGAATTTACATGCATATCAAAATAGGTAAAACTGAGCAATATGGTGAATATATAGATAATTATTATATCATCATTATACATATGACTATACATAATATATTTGTTTTATTATTTCACATCACTATATGCTTTTTAAGATATCGAATTCACATCTCAGCCCATGTGCATTTCACACCACATCCACCACCAGAGTTCTAGCTTCTTTTACCACTTCTTGTATTCTTTTCTGTTTTGATTTTTTTTCAAACCAAGAAGAAAACATAATTTATCACATCAAATATTTATTTCAAAAGAAAAACAAGAGAAAACAATATATTGGATAGTCAAAATGAACGCAATAGAATATATTAAATTTAATGATAAAAGCTTGCATCACAATTCCTTAATTTAGAAAAGTCAAAATTGTAATTATCAAGAAGAATAAGGTAGAGAAAAAGAAAAACTCAGCATGATGAAAGTAAAATTCAAAGAGTATGGATAGCATTGTCTTTCCAAATAAAATAATAAAAATAAAATTAAACAGGATAAAATATTCAACATAGGATTCGTGCATAAAAAATAAATTTGAACCTTGGCTCTGACACTTGTATACTATAAAACCTTACAAAGATTACTTAGTTCTGGTTTTCTTATCTATAATTGGGATGATAAAGTCTACATCACAAACTTATCTTAAATAAAATAATATATGCCAAGTTCTTAAATAGGCCCACAGAACAATCACAAGCAAAGACACTGAAGAGGTAATCAAAAGTCTTCCAAAAAATAAGAATCCAGGATCAGATGGGTCTTTCAATGAGCTTCACCAAACTGAGACAATTTAATACCTATTCTACTCAAACTCCTCCAAAATATTGAAGAACAGGGAACAATCCCAAACACTCTCTGTGAGGCCAACGTCACACTTATATCAATAACTGACAAAAACATCACCTTTAAAGAAAATTACAGCTCAATAACTCTAATTAACATTGATGAATAAGTCTAATAGACCTGTTTTTAAGTGGGGTTTCTTTACAATTTAGATAGCATCTTTTTGTATTTTTTGAATAATGGCTTTGTGGCCATAAATTCCTTTAATTTTTGCTTATTGGACAAGTTTTTTTTATCATTCCTTCAGTTCTGAATGATAATCTCACAGGCTATAGTATACTAGGATGAAAATTCTTTTCCTTCAGTCTTTTGAGTATAGCATGCCATTCCCTCCTGGACTATAGAATTTTAGTTGAGAAATCTGCTGAAGGTCTTACGGGGAGTTCTTTTGTTATGTGACTCATCTTTCTCTGGATGGTTTTAGGACTTCTTCTTTTCATTGTATTTTTGACATTATAATGACAATGTGTCTTAGTGTAGGTCTGCTTGGGTTTCTTTTATTAGGGACTCTTTGAGCTTCCTGAGTCTGCAGGTTTGCTTCATTCTTCACATCAGGAAAGTTCTCAGCTATTATTTCTTCTAATAGAGTTTCTGCCCCTTTTCCCTCTCTTCTCCTTCTGGAACCCCTGTAATTCAATTGTTGGCTCTTTTGATGTTATCCCATATGTCTAGAATGCTGTCTTCATTTCTTTGGAATCTTTTATCTCTTTGCTACTTTGCTTGAGTGCACTTCTCTGCTTTATTTTCTAGCTCATTGATTCTATTGGAGGCTTTATACATCCTACTCCTGAATCCCTCTATTGAATTTTTTAGGTCAGCTACTGTCTTCTTTATTTATTTGACATCTTTTTTTAAATGCTTTGTTTCTTTTCTCTCTTTTTTTGTTTTCTATTTCTTCCTCTATTGTTATTTAGATTTCCATTAGTTTGTTTATCACCATTGTTCTAAATTCATCATCAGGGAGTTTGCAGACTTGTTGCATTCAGATATTCCTGAGTTTTTTTTTTTTTTTTTTTTATTGGATACATACATCATTTCATATATGTTTCTTTGTGTCTTTGCTCTGTTTGACATTTTATTTTTCTGTGGATTAGGTTTTCCTGTACTGATGGCCTTGTGTAGGGTATTGACTTGTGGTGAGTCTGTCTGGATCATGGCTTGGACACTGGGATTTCTTGAGTTTTGTAGTTTCACCACTGGTTGGATTTTTTGAAGTTCTTATGTGTGTCCTCTGTTGCTGCCTGAAAATTCAGTATATGGGGATGGAGTTTGTGTGGGAGATGCAGAGTCCTCCCCTAGTGCCTGACCTCCTAACCACAATGATCACCTCAGTTGACACACAATTGGCAATCAGGCTGCAGTTTCACCTACACCCACAAGATGGTGGTAGTTGGTAGCATTGATGGTTTTCTCCTCTGGGACATTCTCTTTTCCCTTTAAGCCTGAGGGTGGGATTTCTGAATGGCAGGGTTTCCCGCTGGTGGGTCCTGTGGTTCTGGGGCAATATATCTAATCCCCTTGTTGCCTTATGTTTGTAGTGGTACCCAGAGTAATTTTCTCACCAGGCCTCCTGTTCGAACAACTGGAGCACTGGTGCTCCTTCTGCCGTGCGTGCGCCCAGATCCTCTTCCCCAACTCCAAGTTCAGGTCCAGATGGGCCGGTTCTCCACCGCTTTTGTGACTCTTGGGAGGGCCGGTTTCTCCCACAGTTTCACCCCCTCTGCCATGTCTGGTATCCATCTTGCGTGTATCTCTGAACCCAGACGTTTTCGCCTATCCTTTGTTGTCACAATTTCTGCTGTGTCTCTACAATATCTGTGCCTGCTTTTCCTCAGTGTTTTTCTCTGGAATTTCTAGTTTCTCTGTAGAGAGGACATGAATCTCACTCTTACTAGATGGCCATTTTGCCTGGAAGTCTTTATCGTTGTTTTAATTTGCATTTCCTTAATAACAAGAACTTCTTTTTATATATTTGAAATGTCTATCCAATTCTTTTGCCCATTTTTTTGACTGGGTTATTTTTTTATGTTGTTATGGTTTATAAGTTCTTTGTGTATTTTGAATACTAAGCTATTGTCAGATATATGATGTCCAAATATGATTAGTGCTTTTAAACTAAGACTTCATCATCATACTTGCAGAGGCCTTTCATTATAAAAGTTCCTATTTCATACATACAAGTAGACTTACTACTATTTATAATGAGTAATCTCATGTGGATTTCAGAATTTATTCAAGTAAGTACTATAAATAAAAAGCAAACAGAAATGTTGTAGAATGTTCCCTTAAAAACTGGGACTATGTATTCATAGGTGCTGAGGCCATTTTTTACAATATTTAATGATTTATTGGTCTTAATTTGAAGTTATTAGTTCCTGCCTTTTTCATTCTTTGGAGTGGGAAAAATATCAGTTAAACCTAACCACCATGTGATTCTCCCATTGGATGTTATAAGGTTATGACAAGAGCAAAGTGGTTTCTACTTTTCTTGAAATAATAGTTATATCTTATTGAAAAGAATAAAGATTCTGATGATATATGTCATATGAGAAATACTGTAGAAAGATTTAAAGAAATATTTCTAGGATTTATAATATTGGGTATCTTCTATATGGCAGAGTATTTTTTCCAGAAAGATCAATATCTAGATGATATTACTTAGAAATACTTCGAAAGGAGAAATTAACTTCACTAATTATGTCACTCCCTCTATTGTGTATTTTCATCATCTTCCTCTAAACTAACACGTTCTTTCTAACATCAAATATCAACAAGTTTCACTGTCATGTCATGTCAGCAAATCTGTTACACATCCTATTTCCTGGGTCAAAATAAAAATCCACTATAATATCTTATACTGCTTTAGATTTTGAATCTGTCTCTATCTTTACTGAAATTGGCTTTTAAAGGTCTCCAAATCCAAAGGTCTTTTCTGAGTGTTATTTATAGCATTTGATTCAAATGACAGTTCTCATCTTAAAGTCCCAAATGTCATCTGTATTTCACTCAATTTTATTGACTCTTTTCTGCACCTCTTGGATTATTATTTTCTTGTCTATTTCACTAACACCTTTCTTTTTTAACCTTTCACTCTGAGAAATGTATATATTCTTAAAGATTAGTCCTTTGTCTTCTTTTCTTCCTAGAACAATTTCTCTAGATGAAACACAATTGTGGTTCCATTGAGACTCTCACTGTGTTTTGCAGCCAGCTCCCATCTGTCTTTCCTGAGCACTAATGGATATTGTTAAGAGTTGGGCATTTTTTTCTGGGTGTTAGAATAAAACTACCTCAAATAGAAATTAATTTATTCTACCAGACTTATATCTCTCTGTGTGACTTTATTAAGTAACATACTTAGGACTGTTCAAGTGAAGTGATCAAAGTTCAGAATCTAGTGTCATTCTAACTATGTATTATTTATAAATCCACTACCATCCATCCATTCAGTTATTTTCAAACACATATATTTTGGAGCCTCTCACATATATATCTATATGTATATAGATATATATGTATATATCTGTCTATATATTACATTTTATCAAATTCATCAGAGAATTTAAGTTTTTTATGTGGATTATTTAAGCGATCTAATTTTTATTTCACTATAGCACTATAGAGTTCTCTTAGATACATATTCCTAGAGCAATTCTCTATTATCTCAAGCTCTTGCATACTTACAGGATAAATTAGACTTCTGTGTAATTATGGTAAGCCATATAGGATTTATACTTAGATAATAGAGTGAGAATAATGTTTTCTGTAATTCTTTTCAGAAAACAATAGAGGGATTTTAGTAGAGTTGCAGAAGGGTGAGAATGAGCATGAGTTCCAGGTAGGTAATTCTTCTGGTAGTGTAAGGAAGAGAATGAATGTATAAACTAAGGAAACTGATATGGAATAATGGAATTTGTACTGCTTTTGCTAGCCTCAAGCTCTAAAGGATACATGGTTGGTCATTGTAGGTAGACTGACATCTAGACCAATGCACAACAAAGTTGAGATTGAGCACACTTCTGTGAATAAAATAACCACAGATATGTTAAAAAATGTGATGCAATTTTAAGTAGAATTATAGCACAAGGCAGATTGTAGGCATGAAGTCTGAAACTAAACCTGTGTTGGAGTTTCCATTTTGTCAATTACTAGCTATGTGACTAGGAAAATAACTGATCTTCCTGAACATTTTTTTTATTCACTCCCTTATAAATTAGGTCAATTAGTACTTCCTTCATAAAGTTGATGTGAGAATTAAAGCAGGTCATGGTACCTTATGTGTATTTAAATACCAGTATAGCTTTTAAGTAGTCACTAGCTATGACTGCTTATTCTGGTGTTATTGTTATTCAATACATGTACATGTATATCTATATATACACATATAGACAACTATAAATCCATATTTATTGATAACTACTCCTTCCTTCCCTCCCCCATCCCTGACTCCTTGCCATCCATCCATCCATGTACATGAAGTATATCAAAAATTTAGCACTTGGTGTGAAAATGCCATCACAAGATTACAAACTCAGTAATACATATTCTGCTCTGATTTATCTCCCAAAGAAAAAAAATGTGAGATAAGCTAATCTTAGAAAATACTCATTCCATAGCTACCTCTTTGTTTAAATGTTTTTATTTAATATTAATATCTATACATTCACTAAGATTACTAATTGTCCTGAGATGGAGCTGCTATTTTATCAAGTCAAACTGGTACTAGTAGTGAGATTTAAAACTCCAATGTACTGTCATGCCTTAGATTTTTGTTTCTTCTGCTGGGAAAAACTTCTAAAGATTTCAGCTAATGGTTAAAAAATAATTAGATAAAGTTGTTTAAGTAGTAAGGGTTGAAATTTTCACAGTCCCTGATACTGATTTTTCTTGGTCTGCATGTCTAAAACCAAGGGAAACATTGAGATCAAATGTACTCTGACAGGGTCAGACCAGGAAAGTGGGTCCACTTTGCTGGAGGATATCTTTCACATAGAGACTGTAATTCATGATTTCCATAAAAATGAAAGTACATGTTTGGATGAAGTTTAATACATAAAATACTTCCACATTTGTAAGCTATATAGTAGAAATAAGGATTTATGGACAATCTGGCAGTTTTAAAACCTGATTCACTATTCAATAACTTTCCTTTAAAGCATACATTATATATTTTCATTTTTTAAATGAAGGGACATTTCATTTTGACATTAACTTGTTTTGAGGTATATATAATAGTATATTTACATATAGCAAGTAGGTTTAGCAATAAGCCCCCACTCCCATTTTTTCTCCCTTCATTTACAGTTAATTCCCTTCATCCCATTTCCTCTACCCCTCCCCCATAACTTTGGTACACGTTGATTTGCCTTTTTGTTTCCCACAACTAAGATTCCATAGTTGTTTGGAGTAGTTCTCTCTCTAGTCATGTTTTGTGTTGTTTAAGATGTTAATTTGTTTTCAATCTCAATACACATCACATTAGTGCTATCATACGATGTCTGTCCTTCTTCGGCTATCTCACTAAGCGTAATAATCTCCAAGTCCATCCATGTTGTTGCAAATGGTAGGATCTCTCCCTTTCGATGACTGCACAGTATTCCATTGTGTATATGTACCATATCTTCTTTATCGACTCCTCTGTTGATGGGCATTTAGGTAATTCCCAGCTTTTAGCTATTGTGAATAGTGCTTCAATGAACATGGGGGCACATGTTGTGTTTTTAGGGTAAATGCCCAGTACAGGAATAAATGGATCATATGGAATTTTCGTTCTCAGTTCTCTGAGGACTCCCCATACTGCTTTCCAGAATAATTGTACCATTTAACATTCCCACCAACAGTGAATGAAATAGAGTTCCCTTTTCTCCACATCCTCTCCAGAACTTGCTGTTTCCATTTTTTTTTTTGGGGGGGGGGCAGGATAACAGCCATTCTTACTTATATGAGGTGTTATCTTATTGCTGTTTTGATTTGCACTTTCCTTATGATAACAGTAGAACATCTTTTCATGAACTTGTTGGTCATTTGTATGTCTTCCTTGAAGAGGTGTCTATTAAGGTCATCAGCCGATTTTTTTATTGGACTTCTTGTATTTTTGTTGCCCAATTTTATGAATTCTATGCTATTGCAGATATTAAACCCTTCTCCAAGGGGTGAAAGGCAACTGAGACAGCAGTGAGTTTTTATGTGAGTTTTTTTGCTGGGTAGAAACGTTTTAGTTTTTTGTAACCCCATTTGTTTATTTTGGATTTTATTTATTTTGCAATAGGAGTTTAGTTGTCAAAGATATCTTTTAAGTCTATGTTCAATAATGTTTTCCTATGCTTTCTTCTATGTATTTGATGGTTTCTGGTCTATACATAGGTCTTTAATCCATTTTGGTTAATTTTTGTGTATGATGTTAGGTAGTGGTCTAGTTTCACTAGACATGTGACCATCCAGTTCTCCCAGTATCATTTGTTAAAGACACTATCCTTACCCCATTGTAAGTTTTTGGCTCCTTTGTCAAAAATTAGATGTCCATATATATTTACATTTATATATTTATATATTTATATTTACATATAGCACAGTAGGTGCTATATGTATATATGCATGTGTATATATATACACACATATATATATATGGGTTTAGGGTTCACTTCTGGGCTTTAAATTATTTTTCCATTGATCCTTCTATTTTTATTCCAGTACCAGGCTGTTTTAATTATTAATGCTTTGCAGCAGAGTTTGAAGTTAGGGAGCATGACTCCTCCATTTTTTTTTCTTGAGGATTGTTTTTGCTATGCTGGATTGTTTGTTGTTCCAAATAAATTTCATTATTTTGTGTTCTATGTTTGTGAAGAATATCTTTGGAGTTTTGATGGGAATAGTATTGAATCTGTATATTTCCTTGGACAGTATGCCATTTTGATTTGCTGACTCTTCTGATCCATGAGCATGGACGTTTCCAGGTCTCTGTGTCATCCTCTATTTCTTTTAGCAATGACCTATAGTTCTCATGGTATAGGTCCTTCTCTGGTTAACTTTATTCCAAGGGATTTAATGTTTTGGATTCAATTGTAGATGGTATTGTTTTCTTCAGTTCTCTTTCTGTATTTTCATTGTTGGTATGCAAAAATATGACAGATTTTTAATATTAATTTTGTTGTCTGGCATTTTATTGTATTTGTCTATTATTTCTAATGAATTTTTACTTGAGTCTTTGGGGTTCTCTATGTATATTATCATGTCATCTGTGAAAAGTGATAGTTTTACTTCTTCCTTTCTTATTCGGATACCTTTAATATCTTTTTCTTGCCTAATTGCATTGGCCAGGATCTCCAACACTATACTGAATAGTAATGATGACAGTAAACATCCTTGCCTTGTCCCTGATCTTAGAGGAAAAGCTTTTAGTTTTTCTCCATTGAGTACAATGTTGGGTGTGGGTTTGTCATATATGGCCTTTGTTATGTTGAAGTAAATTCCTTCCATATCCAGTTTTGGAGAGTTTTTAACAAAAAAGGGTGTTGAATCTTGTCAAATGCCTTTTCTGCATCTATTGAGAGGATCATGTGGATTTTGTACTTTTTAAAATTGGTATAGTGTATCACATTTATTGATTTGCATATGTTGAACCATCTTTGCATCCCTGGAATAAATTCCACTTGATCATGGTGTATGATTCATTTTATATGTTGTTGAATTTGGTTTGCTAGTATTTTGTCGAGAATTTTTGCATCAATATTCATTAAGAATATCAATTTGTAGTTTTCTTTTTCAGTGTTGTCTTTATATGGTTTTGGAATTGGAGTAATATTTGTGTCATAAAAAGTGTTTGGAAATTTTCCATCTTCTATTTTTTGGAACACTTTAAGAAGGATTGGTATTAATTCTTCTTTGAATTCTTTACAGAATTCACTGGTCCAGGGCTTGTGTTTTGGGGAAGGTTTTTGATCACTGTTTCAATTTCCTTGCTTGTGATTGATTTGTTCATTATTTCTATTCTTAATTTAGTTTTGGGATAGTGTACATTTCGAGAAATATGCCCATTTCACTAGATTATTCAGTTTGTTGCCATATAATTGTACATAGTATTCTCTTATAGTCCTTTGCATGTCTGTTACATCTGTTGTGATTGTTCCTCTTTCATTTCTGATTCTATTTGTGTTTTCTCTCCTCTTTTTGCGAGTCTGGTTAGTGGTCTATTTTGCTTATTCTTTCAAAAAACCAATTTTTGGTTTTGTGATTTTTTTGAATAGTCTTATTGACGTCTATTTTGTTGATTTCTGCCCTGATCTTTATGATTCCTTCCTTTCGTTTGTTTTAGGCCTCTGTTTTTCTTCTTTTCCTAGTTCCTTTAGGTAATGATGTCGGGTTTTTATTTGTGATTCTTCCTGTTTTCTGAGGTATGATTGTATTGCTATATATTTCTCTCTTATTACTGCTATTTCTGTATCCCATAAATTATGATGTCATGCCTTCATTTTCATTTGATTCCAGATATTTATTTTAATTCCTTCCTTAATTTCCTCCTTTACCCAATGGCTACCCAAGATATGTTATTTATTTTCTATCTTTTTGTGATTTTTCTCTTTCTCCTTTTAATTGATCTCTAGTCTGATGCCATTGTAATCTGAAATTGTGATGATGCTAGATATGATTTCAACCTTTGACAATTTATTGAGATTTGTTTTGTTACCCAACATATGGTCTATCCTTGAGACTTTTCCATGAGCATTTGAAAAGAATGTATAGTCTATAGTTTGGGGGTGAAGTACTCTATAAGTCTTTTAGGTCCAGCTCTTCTATTTTGTCATTTAAAGATATTGTTTCTATGTTGATTCTCTGTCTGGATGATCTCTTTTACTGAAAGAGTAGTACTGAAGTCCCCTCCTATTATTGTGTTGCTGTCTACATCTCTGTTTAGATGTTTTAATATTTGTTTGATATGTTTGGGTGCTCCTTTATTGGGTGCATAAATGTTAATACTTGTCTCTTTGTTATATTGAGCCTTTATTATTTTATAATATTCAACTTTAATATTAATTTAAATATTTTATGATTTGTTATTTTATTATTAATATTTTAATGTTAATTTTCCAAATTAAACTTTCTTTCTAATCTTATTTGGTTGAAAGTCTATTTATCTGATATGAGTATACCCATTCCTGCTCTTTTGGATTCACCATTAGCTTGGAGTACCATTCTCCATTCATTCTAAGCCTTTACTTGCCTGGACCTTAGATGAGTTTTTAGAAGACAGCATACAGGTGAATTTTGTTTTTCGATCCATTTAGCCACTCTGTGCTTTTGATTGGTGAGTTCAGTTCATTTATGTTTATGGCAATTATTATTTAAGAGCTTGTTATTGCCATTTTAGTTTTTGTGTTTTGGTTATGTTTATCTCTCTGTTACTTTGTTTATATTTTTGTAAAGCATTTTTCTCTTTGGTTTAGATAGTAGGACCTATTTTAACATTTCTTGCAGAGGAGGTGTTGTGGTTTCAAACTCTCTCAACTTTTGTTTGTTGAGAAAAACCTTTATTTCTCCCTCAAGTTTGAGAGAGAGTGTTTCAGGATATAGTACTCTTGACTGGCACTTTTTATCTTACAGTATTTAGAAGATATGTTCCATTCTCTTCTAGCCTGTAGAATTTCTGCTGAGAAGCCAGGGTTAGTTTGATAGGTGTACCTTTATACGCTACCTGCTTTTTTCCCTCGGGATACCTTTATAATTCTTTCTTTGCCTTAGATATTTGATACTTTCACAATTATGTGTCTTGGTGTAGTTTTTCAGGATTTATATACTTGGGTGTTCTATTGGCTTCACTGACCTGTATGTTTGCTTCATGCTCTAGGTTTGGGAAGATTTTTCTGCTTTTAATTTCTCTTTCTTCTTCTTCCTGGCTCCTTTCTGTATTGCTATCCTCTATATCACTAATTCTTTTCTCCATTTGTGCTTTTCAATTTTCATAGCTTCCTATATTATTTTTAGTTTCATGAATCATCTCCTTTAATTCCTGTATCTCTTGTTAGTTTTTTTCTGTAGAACTTCAATTTCAGCCTTTTGTTGCTTAAGTATTTAAGATCCTTGTTTTATCTGAATTTTCTTTTAACTTTGAATTTCTTTACAATTGTAAACTTGAATTCCTTATCGGTTAGAAAGAATCATTCTTCTGTATCTTCAAGGTTAACTTCTGGTGAGCTCTCATTCTGATGTGATTCCATTTCTTGAGGTTTTAAGGTGTGTTGTATTTTCTTTTTCCCATGATCTGGGTTCTTGTTGATCAACTGCTAGATTTTTTTTTTCTGCCAGAGGGGGGCACTCTTTTTTTATTTTATATATTTGACCCTTACAGGCTTCCATAGTGTGTTTTGCTGTGTCAAGGAATGAAGATGACTGTTAGGTAAAGGATGGGCATGTGGAGGGGTTGCGGAGTGGTGGTCTGGGAGTGTGTAGCTTTGCAGCCTGATTGGAGGGGTGAGGGGAAGGTAGGCTTGCTTCACTGGTAAAATTCTGCTGGCTGAAGTTATAAGACTTGAACTTAACACCTGTGTTATGATTCCTTATCTTCACCAAACCATCGGGATCAAGTCCTTTCAACTGGTTGCTCCTCCAGGGTCTTAGCCACTGGGTCCTGAGTTCCAAGGGACCCGAGCCCCAGGGTTTATGGTGGGATGCACGGTGCACCTGTATGCTCCTGTTCTTTCTACCCCCAATTTTCTCCTTCTGGACTTTTTCTAGCCAAGAGTTCTCTGGCAGTAACCACAGAAACACCTCCCCTGCTCAGTTTGGCCAAGGCTTGCTGCTCTGGGCTCTTTCTGAATTCGTACCCCTAGAGATTAGCAGGGTTGTTTCCACAGTTTCTGCAGAGAGGAGCAAGGTGGTAATGAAAATCCCACTGCTGCAAGCCTAGGCACTGGAAATCAGTGTGACTGCTCTGCTCTCTCTGAATACACTAGCATGCCCCGCACAGCTCCAGCAGTGAGCAGGCAGTCTGCACCCAAGGGCAAAGATCTTGCTTTTTACCACTGAACTCTTTTTTGCCTCTGAAGTCTCTGCTGAATTCCTGTGCCTTTCTCACCCACCAGTAGAGTCGGCTGTTAGACTCCTTCTGTTCTTCAGGTTGCCCTGGTCAGCACCAAAGCTCCAAGATGCTTCTGTGTTGGCTCAACAAAATCATTTTGTTTTGTTTTTCATGTGCAGAGTCTTATTGCCCACTATCCACAGATATCATCTTTATTCCCTCTCCACCATCATTTATTTTTAATTAATTTATTTCTTCTATGATCTCTAATAATTTATAACATAGTTTTTCAAGGGCTCAGACACATGTACTATTTTAATATGATCAGAAAATTGTCTTTTTTAAAAAAAACCTAAACCATATTCTTTGAATAATGGCTTCATAAAATAAAAGTAGTTGCTTTGTTTTTGGAAGTCAACATTAAAATTTATTATAAAATAAATTATATGATTTATTAATAAATTATAAAATAAACCTACAATTATAATATATATAATTTAATAAATTATTAAAATTTATGACAAAATATTGAAAATTTACATATAATAAAATGATCTATGACTATATCATGCATTCAGATTAACACTAAAATTATTTCATAATGTAATTATGGACAAAGCCTCATAGACTAATGATATACAATTTTGAATATTGTATGAAGTTATTATTTAAATAATTTAATTTGAGTATAAATGTTAGTAAAATGTAATTTTAAATAAGATCGATTTTACTTTATGAGAAAAAAGTTATGGAGAAGCTAGAAAAGTAATTTTTGAGTTTTATATGAAAATTAAAACGTTATTAAAGAACTTAAATACATTTTATAAAAGTCATATACTCTCTCAAAGAGTTAAGGAGGTTATTTTAATCAATTGTTTCCAGGAAAACTAATGAAATATTCTGGATCTAAATCATCTAAATGCCCTGAAAGGCAATATGCTCAAATTTGGATATGGACTATCAATTTACCAGGGATGTCACATAAAAGATATTTTGAAGCTGGACAGCATGAGGAGATTTTATTCTTGATTCATTTTATGTTTGACTTGCTGGTATAAATTATATCTAAAAATCCAAACTTCAGAGAGATTATTATGAGCTTCAGATTTCTGAAAAATGTTTGAGAAGGATTCAGTGTCATATTATCAATTCCAGATTCTCATCAACATGGTAATAAGCTAATAGAGTGACAAAGTTTTATATGGAGCATTCTTGCTTGCCACTGAAGAGAAATCACTATACTAGGTGAAGAAATTACTCTCCCGATGAACATAAGCTCCAAGAATAAAATATTCCTTGTCAAAAATAATCTTATCAATAACCAGTAACAATCATCACTAGCAATAATACTTCAACTTCAAATTTATGTCCTTCTTTCCGAACTTAAAAACAGTTCACACGTGTAACTTCTCTACCGCATTAATTTTTACTATACCCTTATGAGGTATGTATTTATTAATATTAAAATATAATGTTGATATCAGCTAACTGAACAATGTTTATAAATTCTCATCTAAGAGTACCTCAAAATGTAAGACATTTAGACATGGAAGGGGTAGGTTCAAAGGAGATGATAACAAGTGTGGAGCACCTGCTCAGATCCACAGCTGCTCAAATCAATGTAACAAATATAAACGAATGAAGTGAATAGCTTCATGCTTAAATTCTAGTTACATTTAGGAATTGGTATGATTTTAATGTTAACACCAATTGAACTTGTCGATTATTGACACAAAGATGTTAACACATCAATATAAAGGTTCAAATGGGAAATTTCTATGGGGTGTAAATTTAAGTGAATGTTTTCTTCTCCTAAGGAACTCTGGGGTAATACAACTTTAAGTGTTTGTGTTTCTCCTTTTGCTATTATGCTAGGAGTCCAAAAAAATATTTATGTCTTAGTCACAAGAACTCTCAGACTTTATGGCTTGTACCATCTTAACCTTTTGTTATGAGACATATTTTTTTCTTATTACTGTATTTACATTTTTATCGTTTATGATACATGCTTCTATGTGGCAAGTCCAACAAATCACCTTTGGAATGAGATTGGAATAAAATATATTAGTAAACATATTATAGAAATATGTATTTCTAGTTTGTGTTTGTTGATGTTGGATAATGCATAAATGAAAACAAACTTTAAAAGAAGCAAAATTTGATGTACTTGATTTTTCTATATACTTATATACCTTTTATTATTGTTACATTGCAAGTAAAATGGGAACGGTCATTTCCTTATCTACAATCTATTAAAAGTCAAGTTCTATGATATTATCGGCTTTTCATAATTTATGCATTCTTTTTTTCCTGTGTCTTTTCATTTAGAAAATTTGGGTTTTCAGATCCCAACTAAATATCATGCAAAATTTTTTAAAACTGTGTGGCAATATCAACTACCACCAACCAGAACTTATTTAGAACAAGATAATATGTAACTTTAGCACCTAGATTAGTCTCTATAATATGCATCATAATCAGTGACAAGTAGCTGAGTTTATGCTTCACAAGGCTGATGGTGGCAGGAAATTAAGATGCTTTTAGCAGAAAGGTAGAATATTTTAAAATACAATTATGGCTAGCAGGAGGACAAAGACGTTAACATTAAGTTCCAATAGTCCAATAGTTTAATTGTGACAGTTGTTATATATACATATCTATCAGCTGATTCTACAAAAAGCTCATGCGAGTACACCCCAGTGGAATAGCAATTGGGTTCAACATCTTCTGCCAAGAGTAGTCCACATACATTACAGGAATCCGGGACTAAGAGAAATGAAAATGAAAGAGAATAAAACTGCATCTTCATTCTCTCTTTCCTGCCTGCCTACGTACTCACCTTCATTCCTGCCTGCACCTTTCCTTAAAACAATGACAAAAACTCATGTAATGATGAGATTCAAAATCAGAAAGTTTAATTATATTACATTCATACTTTAATATAATCAGATTAAATTATAATATAACAAAATTAAATATAATAAAATATATAATATTTATATTAATAATGTGCATGTAACAGTATATTTTAATAAGTTGAATCTAACAGAGTGTGCTAAAATTTTATTTTTATTACATGTGGGTTTGTTAATATAGAGATAGCTTGATTGTTCAGTTAAATATATATATATTTAAAATACAGATAAATGATGTTTATTAACATAATTAGGGAAAATTCAAAAAATGTTTACTTAGCATTGTCTGAAGACTCAATCATATAATTTCAAATGAAGATTTCATATTCCAAAGGCACAAGACTATGGGAAAGCTATAGATTTCAGTGAATTGATATAATAAAAGTAGTGTTCAGTTTACAAAAGAGGTCAGCTCTGTTAAACAAGTCTCACATTTGAAAGGAGAAGTCAAGTTTCAATTCATTGAAAACTCAGAAACTGAATAATATGATTCCCCCTTCTATGCGATTTTAGAAGAACACCATAACACTGACATAGTCTAAAAAAACATGCCTCATAAATTAGTATTTATGATAAATTAGTGGTTAAAGGGTAAATCAATTTACACAAGATAATTATCATAACTGACACATACATAAAAGTGTACTTCAAGAATAGGTACAAGACAAAGTTTAAAATATTCTTAGAATGTTTTAAAATCATTTCAATCAAGTGCGATTTTGTCTAATTTTGAGACATTTTAAAACATTTAACAGACTCGGGTCTTAGACTTCAATTATTAATTTGATTAAATACATTTTAATTATCTAAATTTACTAAATGTATTAGTTTTGAAATATTCACACTGTAATTAATATTTCAAATTTTTACATAAATAATGACTGATGAATATAAAGGATTCATGATTTCAGTTTTAAAATGTGTAAAGAGTAGTAAGCATTATTCTGTCCACAAAAGCCCTTTGGGCATTGAATACACTATCACCAATAAACGGAGAACTCATTTACTATGTAGCTATTGGGGTAGACATAAAAATTCATGATGTAAAGGAAATTTGTCACCAAGATTTTAATCTCATTTTACTGCTATATCCTTGGCAAATCTTTCTTTTGTTCCTTCCCTATGCACTCACTCCTTTTCTCCCTCTAATCTCAAAACTATCTTGACTCCTGAAATCTTATAGCACCCATGATCCCACCCAGATATACTTGGAAGTGAAGTGATATTGTCCTCACCGTTTCTCTCTACCACCTATGTTTCATGTTTCCCAGAAGATCACCTGGGGAAAAATAAAACTAATTTTTTCATATTATCAATATAAATATAATGTAAGTAGTGAAGGTTTAACTTTGAGGTTTGGAATATCCTTCCCTATGTAAATGCCTGCCAGTCTGCATCAACCAGGCACCAGATGGTCTCATATACACGTCCAAAGGGCGGTCACTCAAATTTAGATTTCAATTTGTTAGGTTGGAGTGTGGAAAGACAGGGTCTTAAGATGTATCAGTGAATGCTTACACATCCATAATTTTTAAGTTAAAAATAAATATCCTCTAAACTAAGTTCAGGACAATTTGATGCTGAATAGGTAAGCTAGATGATAGGTAGATACACAGACAGACAGACACACACACACACATGCAAACAGAGCTTCCCTTTCCTAGTCATTCACCTGTAAATGCTAGTGCCAACTTTGCACTCCAATTGGGCTCGAATATTTAAAAATTTTGACCAGTCTTTGCAGGGATATTAGGAAATCACAGTTAGATGCATGGTATCTAGGCAAATAAAATTTGCTCTGAAATATGCAGAAAACTTTTCATATTTTACCTTTTCTGATGATGTGGGGATGGAGTGGTGGGATTGATATGCAGGTTACTGCTCATTGATGCCCTTATGCCACATAATATATATATATATATCTCACAAAAAAGAAAGGTATATTTGTACATACTGTTCTCTACTGCATCTGTCTTGAAAAGCCTGCTCTATTGAACAAAGGAGCAATTAGGAGGGTTATTTATATCATTTATTAGTTTACTTTTTAATGTGACTACTTAAAAGTTTGCATTTCTGGGCTATATCACGTTTTCTAAAATAAAGGCGGTATATCTAGGTTACTATCTTGGTATATTTTGTTTATGTAAAGTACATATTTGAATTCGTTAGCCAGATCAGCTTTAAATATATATTTACATTTTGTCCAGAACCTAGCTATATTCTTCAGTATGTGCCCATTATCATTCCTTTATTCTTTCCTTTGCTTCACATTCCTATGATAGAGTGTCTAAATTTGTGGTTAATCTGAAATGATATGTGAGGAAGACATTACAGAAAAAAATCAATTATTTCATTCTTCAGAGTATAATTTTAACTTAATTATTTTTGTGATGAATAGGTAGACAATATAGTTATATGTGAATTATTAACACAAGGATTCCTGGCTCTCCTATTGTTTTTTAGAGATTGTAATCCTTAAGAATTTAAATTCATGTGGGATTACTTACTAAGAGATAGTTTTTTCATTGAGTACCTTATCCTCAATTTGTTGTAAGCATTCATGAAAGGTAAAACAATTTCAAGATTTTTACAAAATCAAAACAGTTAATTAACATGTGATCTGTTTTAGAAAATGTATATATTTTAGTATATATGACTTACATGTGGCTCATTTTTACTAATAAAAATGGACAATTGGGGGGGAAGTTATAGTCAGAATCTAAAACAGCATTTCAGGGACATTTTGGCTACTTGATTATAAGCAGAATATTTAGAATATTCTATCTTATGTTTAGAACAATCTGCAGCAAATAGTTACGAGACAGTTCAATATAAACAAACATTTTAAAAACAGAATCAGAATCTATTTTGCCATATTTTCAAAAAAATATTTGAATTCAAAAGATTTATCTGCATTCATAAATAAGATGTTTAACCTCAAGATCAGTATGATTTATTTGAAGAGAGTAAGCATTTCAGGCAATTTCAAATACCTCATGAAGAAATGCATTGTTTAAATAGTTCTAATCCTTACCACAGTTTTGCCATTACCTTATGCTTGGGATTTGAGCTTTTGCCTAATGAAGCTTTAATATTGCATATACGTAATATATACATGAAAAAAAAACACATAGTTTACTCACAGGCAAACTGAAGTATGGCTTCTCTACTAAGAATACTTCCAAAAGCGTTGGCTGCTAAACACTGATAATGACCAGAATCCTTTGCTTCACTCGGACTGCTTATAATGAAGCTTCCGTCTATCAAACTGTAGCGATAATCACTTTCCAAATCTATTTCTGTCCCATTTCGAAGCCATCTTAGGAAAAATCAGAAGACAAATATGTAAAATTATTTGATACATTATAATACTCACTGGGACTGTCAGAACCTCTTTGAAGGAAATTTAAAAGACAAGAAAAATGATTATAGTGAATTTCTACCTGTAATTGGGAGCTGGATTGGCACGAACTTCACAATTCAGTGCTACTTTCTTTTCATCAGAATCAGTTGGGAAAATTATATCATCGGGTTCTTGCACAAACACTGGCCCATAGTCCACACTCTCTGTAAGTTCAAAAAAGCACACACGTTAAAATTTCACAAAATATCCAAACGTATTTCTCCATTATGTTTGAAGTCAAAATTCTTGCTCTTTCCTTGTAATAGACGGATATATTACTAGAAAATTGTTATTATTTTTAAAACTTATTAAGACTACTTTAAAACATGATATATGCAATGAAAAACAAATCTCAAACACTGGTGCTGTAAATTTTAAAACATATACCCTTACATTCATTTAAAGCAGTTAATAAAAATATTAAACAGAACTATCATTTAGCAACACTAAATGTTAGTACAACTTTTAAAATGTTAAAAATAATACACAATTGTCAAACAAGAATTGAAACCTGCTAGAGATGAAACAAAAAGTGGTTTATTTGTGGCTTCAGGATTGCAACAGAGAACCCTAGATTCCAAAAGTCCTTATTATTTTTGTGTTTGCTTGTTTGTTTTTAACTGTTGATCTGCATGAGAGGGGGTTTGCTTATGTATATATATGTATATATATATATAAATTTAGAGATTTATATATATATACTTACATATACATACATATACATATACACAAAGAAAGGGAGTCATAGTTCATATTCTGGTTCACTATACAAATTAGGCTAGAAGTCAGGCAAATTTTTATTAGTGTAATAATATGCAAATTGGATAGAAAATTGAATTGCGATTGGTTGATTTTCAATCCTAGTCTATGATCTGAAGCAAAGGCTTGTTTTAATTTCTTCTCCCTGGAGTCAGGCCTGCTTGGATATGTCTGGGTCTCCACAGTATATTTTGGTTTTACCTAGGCTGGGAGGGGTCTATTTTTTTTTCTTTTTTTTTTTTTGGCTGTATTTTTTGGCACAGTAAGAAAAACTCATAAAATTCATAAATTAACATTTCTATTGCTTAAGTACTACTGATATGTAGACCCCCTCACCCCCACCCCCACCGTGAGTAGTTTTCTGGGAAGACTGACGGGGCCACTCTAGCTGCCACTCTCCCTTTGCAGGCTGTTGGCTTTAGAACCATTCTTGCAAATCCAATATATCTGAGACTATTTCCCATTTGCATCTTTTGTCCTAATAACTAAAATTCTCTTGAGGTTTCTTTTAGTTAGTGAAATAGGTACCAATGTAGGTCTTTTGTAATGGTGAAATGGCCTGTTAAGGTTACTAGAGTGCAAAGGAAATGATGTAATACAAATAGATGTTCTCGTGGAATAAATGAGATATAGTCTCAAAAAAGGCAAATAAGTGAATATAAATGTCAAAACTGTATGCAACTAAGTGTTCACTAGAAAGCAAATAAAGTAATGAGATTAGAAGAGAAAAGGTATAAAAACAGGGCAGGAGGGAAGAGCTCTTTCTGAGTGTCGGTATGTGTACTCTATACTGTATATTGTGTCTGTATGCCAGATACATGATTGTATCTCATTCAATTTGTTAATACTCAGATAAATCCTATGATAAAGCAATTTGAAATGAATGAAAATTTCATAGAAAAAGAAAAACTAAAAATGGATTTCACATGGCATCTGGGACTGCAGGGCAATTCTTCTGGAAAAATGAGTATAAGGCAAGTTAGCCAGAGGTTATATAGGGATTTACAGAATTATGTGCATACTTAGGTTCTGCAACATCCTAATTTGAAAATTATGAAAAAGTAAAAATGTTGCTTTATTTTTACTAACCATGGATTTTATTGCATGATAACCTTAGATCAATGCTTCTCAACAATTGGCAGTTGTGAACAGCTATTCTTCACTGTGAGGGTTGACCTCTGCACTGTACGTGATCTGACCTCTACCCACTAGATTCCTAGAGCCCAGTCCCTCACAGTATGATAACCAAAAATGTCTCCAAACATTGTTATAATATCTTTCATGTAAAACAACTTCCTTGAATAGATGAAGAGGGACGCTTTTAGGAAAGACATATTTCCAGTATTTGTACTGACAGTGGATATTTGCTTTCTCTTTGGATAATCACACATGGTATCAGGGAAGAAATGCAAGAGTGAATATCCCAAAGAGCTTTAGTTAAAAAAGAAAAAAAAAACTGAAAAATATGTATATCACCGTATTCAGAATAATGGGTTTATAATAAATTTATTTGTTTACTTTAAACAGATTTTAACCCCTTCTTTTGTAAAATAAACCCTCCCAAAAACAACAAATGGCATTATTGGCGTTCTTAACACTCATCCAATAAAAACTGAGCACTCATGATAGCTAGACACTGCCATTTATTTTCCTTGCCTCCTAAATAACTGAGGCTCTTTTTCTGAAACTATAAAAAAAGACTTAAAATAAATAATATTTATTTATCTTTACCAGTTATATTGCTGCCACTTAAAATTTTTACTCATAAAAGAAAAATAAGTTATCTGACAAATCAATAGCTAATGTAAAATGCTTTCTAATTTTGTATTTGCTGTATCATAATGAACTGGTAAAAAATTTGGAAAGCACAAGACTTCAAACTTTCAATTAGAATGAAACATTAAACTATAAAGTCAAGTTATGGTAAAATAATCCCATCTTATTTTTACACATTAAAATATGACTAAATTAATGTCAGAAATACCTGTGACATACTAATGCACTATAAATATATTTATTAGGAAACTCTCGAGCTTTAAAATGGAACACACATGGGTTCAAGTTCTGGTGATATCATCTAACCTAGAGCCGACTACTTTTTTATCCTCTTCTCCATTTATGAACTGGATAATGAAGTCTGCCTTACAGTATTACTATGAGGATCGATTGACATTAACATTTATAAATACCTAATACATTGCAGGTACTCATTATAATTAATAATGATACTAATTAACATTTACTTGTGGTATAATTAATATATCCCAGACATTATACTGAATAATTTACATGAAATGTATCATCTAACATTCACAACAACAGTATGGTTAGATAATTCCTCATTTTATGACAAATGAAAAATGACAAAACTGAAGTTGAAAACAATTAACTAAATTTATATAGCAAATAAATGACAAAACTGGGTACATATCCAGGACTACTGGAATCTAGAATCTGATTACTACCACCACTATCACTACTACTACTTATAATAATAAGAATAATGTATATAATAATTTTATAATGTAATTATATAATATTTGCTATAATATCTATAAAGCATTTAAATTTATTATTTAATTCTATGAGTTCAGCATTACAATTATTTCTAATTGAAAGATGAAAATTCTGAGGTTTTGAGAGAAAAATGCAAAATTAGTCACATAAAGAATAGTCAATTTTAATTAAGTTTCTATGGCTCTAAGTTTTATGCTCTGAAAATTATCAGAACAATTTTAAAGGGTTATAAAACTGGGGAAAGCAAGAGGGGTAAGATTTGATGAATTACAGACTAAAAAATAAGAGGCTAGTTTGTATGCCATTCTATTATGACTGTAGATATCTCTGTTGGTCATTGTCACTTCCCCAAACCTCTTAACACTCTTTTTATCCCTTCTCATTCCCTTCTCTCCCTGAGAAGCAAAATTCATTTTAAGGGGTTGGAAAAAAAAAAACTCCACCTTTTGTCTATGTATGATTCTATCTATCTTAGAAAGAAAAGATTTAATTTTAAAACTCCATACCAATAATGTATTATAGGAAAATTCGACAGATTATTAGATTCATTTTCTTGTTATAGTGAACTCCATCTATTGGTAATGATGATTCATTGCTTAAAGCAGTCTTTACATTTTTCACTTTTTAGGTTGATGAAATCCGTAACTTGTGGAGATGTACTTCAAAACCCCTATGACATTAAATCATCCCAAATATCTTAATAACCAATAAATCAAAATCTTTATTCAAGCAGGTATAAACATGTGATATAATTTCTAAACAATTACATGTTATGACGCACTGATAACTTCTCATTGGATGAATGTTTTTAGCTTTTTTGCTTTATCAGACTTTTCTATTAACAAGACTTCCAAGATATCTGTAGTTGACTGAACTTAAAATGCTAGTGTTTATTATCTCTGAAATAATCAGATTCATACCTCAACAGGTTCCTTCCTTCAGAAGATTAATTTATAAATTATTTGTTGATTTTCTATTACAAAGAGTGATAAAGTTAATATACTTTCTCTCACTTCTGCTAAGTTCTCTCCTAAATTTCTCAGCCTTGTTAGTCACAGTACACATAGTTTCTCATTTATAGTTCCTATTATGATATCTCTTCACCATTTTTGTCAATTTCTAAGTTCCCTATGTTTTGGTAATGAAACAATTGTATGTGCTCTATTCTTCTTTTACATGGTTAATAATATCCTTTTATTATGTGTTATCTTTTTATTCTAAGACATGCTTTTTATGCATTATAACTGAAGGACCACTTAGCTATTATTAAATTAAGTATTCACTGTTAATTTCACTGATAACTTTACACATATTCTTCTACTCTCTGATCACATTTAACATCACCATGGTGAACTCTGTGTTCATACTGACTTTCCTTGCTCCTAAATGACTGGATTTTATGCCTGGGTGTTCATAGGACTCTTTTCTCATCCTTGAATTTCAAGAATTTTGTTGGCTATGTCTTGATGCCAGTCATTTTGTAAGACTTATAAGTTCAAAATATTTTTTTTTTAAGGTCTTCTCTATCATCTTTGTTATGGTTTTGTATTTTAATTATTTTTCCTGTTGGTTTCACATTTAAAAATTTGACTCTGTTCTTGTCTTTTTATCTCCCTCTATAACTTTTTAATTGTTTTTTTCTTCCCCTTGGTACTTGAACTCTGGTGTTTGTTTCTCAGCATCTTCTATTATATTGCTATTTACATTCATTTCAAAAGAAATAAAATTTTCTTACCAATGTTGTCAGTCATTCCCTCAAAAGAAGGAAGTTGTAATATTCTCCAGATACTTTTTTTCAGGTTTTAGGAAAATCTGAAATCTCTGAATTTAATCTGAAGAATTGAAGTCTCTAACCTAGACAACAGTCAATAAGAAATGGAGACCTACTAACAACCATACCAGTGTGTTTTAAAGTAGATAATCTCTCAACAAAGTTTTCAAATGAGAATGTAGCTGCAATCAACAGCTTGATTGAAATCTCGAGAGATTTTAAGCCAGAACCACCAGCTAGTGTGCAGATCCATAGATTCTGGAGGAAAGAAGTGGTTGTTTCAGGTAGCTTAATTCTGAGATAACTTTTATACAAGAATACATAATTTTTTTTATTTTATGTTACTTGTAAGAAACTGTGTTTAATAAAAAAAGTAACTATGAAATTTTATGAAGTTCCTAGAAAAAAAGGATAAAAATATCATTAACAAATAATGATATTTGAGAAAATTAAAAAAAAAACTACTTGATTTGAGTTTCACTGTAGGCTATCATAAGAAATCATACACAGTAAGAATTACATGAATAATCTTCCATTCATTTCAATCATCTTTTTAAAAATCTCTGGGATAATAACCCTGCTGAAAATCTTAAATGGATTTTCATCCTATGCCCGTGCTATTATGTAAACATGTGTATTAAATGGATGCTGTGGTACTTCTTTGCATATTCACATGGTTGGCTTTCACTATACAGTCATGTAATCAAGAGTCTGAATCCATTTGTAATCTTTGACCACTGATGGCTTTTATGTTCCACTAGTCAAGTTCCCTCAGGGAAGCTGATAAACCAAGATGAAGAGAGATAAGTACCTTCCCCGGACTCCTACAGGCACCCTCCATAAGCACCACTCCTCCTTGACCACAATAAAGACAAAAGCCGCCCATTCCTCTCCATTCCTTACTCAAGTTATTTACTGACCTGCCTATCCTGCTCTTGTCAGAAAGCCTCATGATGTAAAGAATACATTTTTTTATATCCTTTTGGTATATGTGAAGTATCTTTAGTCTCTGCATTTAAACCAATTGTGGGTTGTGGGGGTATTGATCTTGCCTCTGCAGGGCAACCACATAGAAAGTTAGAGTTCAGTCATCTTAGTAGTGAGAGAATCTTTTCTGAGAGAAATACTTATGCTTCCCAAAGGGTCTTCATCTGTGAAAGCAATAGGCCTTCAAGCAGTTAATGAAAATGTGTAAGGCAGACCCATGATAAATGTAATGACTAGATTTCTCTAGTTAACTTTCTCCTAACTTTAGAGCAGGAAAACTATATATGCTGTGGGATCATTCAAATTGCTTGGATTAGATGGTCTCAGTCATGAAGGCAAACCAGGGGGATAAATTCAGTGGTAATTATATATACATGGCATAACTTGGAGACGTTTAAATTATATTTGTAAATCAAAAAAATCATGCACAAACATATTTTTTTTCTTTATCGTTTTCCCTTTTCATTGTTTGTGAGACTTAGGAACAACCCCATCCATCCTGCACTCAAAAAGCTCAGAAATATAATATAAAAATTGTGGAAAACATCCTGCGTATTCATGTGTAGGCAAGTGGTTTTCAGATTTTTTCAGTAACAAATGGTTTATAACACTCCTTTTGTGATTCTTAATGAATATTTTAACCTATCTTTAAACATTTTTTAATTAATGAGAGGAGAAATAACAAGAAGTTATATTTCACAAAATAGTATTTAATCTAACAGGCAAATTCTTAGGGACAATTATAATAGAAGACAAGAAGAAGTACTCAAAAGTTTACTTTTGTTCATAAAATTACCAAAAATTTAGCAACTACATATGCAAGCTGATCTATGTGTCAGTTCAGTAACTCAAATATCAAGATGGCAACATGTTTGGTTATGGGATTTTCTAAATGGAGAATAACTTTTGCTAGCTCTTAACAGTAATCTTGCAGTGATTTAATAATTTTTGCATTGACATATCCATTATATTTCAAAAATATCTGCATGTATGTAGTTAGATTCTTGTCTCAGAAAATTGTGGAGAATTTTCACTTGAGAATGTTAGGAAGAACACTTACAGCCCTATGTATTACAATTATAGGTCATTTAGAAAACCTAGTTTCATGTTCTAAATTACAGTATAATTCTTGAATCAATAAGACAACCAAAACTACCCACAAATTTCTGGAACTCCTCTGAGGGGAAAGTACCATCCCTTCTTAGAATCATCTGTCTAGAGCAATAAACAAGAAACAAGAAACATGTTAACCTAATGTTGGCAGTAATCTTCCATGCGAATATTCCAGTAGAAAGATAAAGCTGAACAACAATGAAATGGTGACTCTGCCATCTGGCTTTCTCCTAGTGCAGCTTTCCGAAGCACTGGTACAGTATTTTATTTAGACAATCTGATTTTCCTTGTGGAGATCGTTTCTTGGATTAAGCTTATATCTAGGTTTCTCTGTCTTCTTATGAAATTTCTGCCACTTATCAATAGACTATACAGAGAATAGCTTTCTTCCTGCCATGGTGTTTTTAAATATCACTTAATCTAAGACCTCTGTGAGTAGGCTTTCTAGAGAAGCCTTGCTTCACGGTACTGAGTCATTTTTCAGTTGTGGCTTGGATCATGACCAGACATGTTCATGCCTTCTTGGATCCTAAACTTCCCTTTCGGACAGAAGTTCTTTTTTAAATAATTACTTCTCTGTCCATTTTTCTCTAAGACTAAGTCTAATGGTAGATCTCAGATGTCTCTACCCGCTGGTTAACTCTAATATGTAACCTTGTTTAGCTTATGCAATGTGACCTAATCATATCAGTAATATAAGAAGCATCCTCTCATGTGTACTATAATTACAAAATGGCATTTTAATGATCATTAATATATTTTATATAATTCCCAGACATTTTGAAATGTTTAATTAGAAACAGCATTTTATGACGACTTTATGATGACAATTACAAGGTGAGAAAAACTTTTCACATTATATGAGCATCTAAGACAAATTCTAAAAGAAAATACCTAAACCGTCTTTTAACCTCAAGTTGCCTTTCAACACTGATATTAAATTTCTTTGTAAAAGTTAGACAAGTGTAAACTGTCAGTATAAAACTTTCAAGGATTTCTAAGAATTGAGAAGCATTATTTATTAAAAGCAGTGTGATGAATGTTTCATGGGTGGTGGAATTATGCTGTGCACACAATATAAATTGAGAATCTAATAGATTTTTGGAGCTGTTTTCTAATGCAGATATAAAGAAGAGGTGAGATGATTCAGAGATTCTATCACTAATGAGAGTGATCAGTGTACCAACCCCATATAACGTTCACAAAACACCAAGTCACAAAGGCCACCTTCCCAACTGAGGGAGGACACCTACTCAATTAACATTTTTTAGCTCCTAAGAGTCTTACACTGCTCTACATGGTGAAAAAAGAGAAGGAAAAGTGTATGAAATTAAGAATGCAATGTTACAAAATCATAAAATTTAAATGAATTGTATTGAAGTGAGGCTTTTATTAGAATACGGTCTCTATAAATTGAAAGAAAATGGAATGATCTGCTTTGTAAAGGAGTATGTCTTCCATGTGAAAAACCATTTCTTGCTTCAGAGGGAATTCTTACTCTCATAAAAAAAATATCATTTATATTTTGTGCTTGGTCCTCTAAAATAATTTATCAGCAAATGTTATTTTCAGGAAACAATATAAAATTGTCAATACAGAATTTTCTTTGGGTCATAATGCCATTGCCTACATGCCACATTAAGTCTGGAAAGAAGTCATATCAACGGTAAAATCAGCCAAAGATATTAAGGCTATAAAGCAACAAATTTGGTAGGTTGTCAGACTCTTCCATCTGTCAGAAGCCATGGGTAAAAATTTCAAACAGACTGAGTTGAGTCAGAGGGTTATGTCAACTTCTGAATATGTTAATCATAGAGGAAATTACGAAGATCCTAAAGTATACATTTGTACTTAGGAAAAAATTCACTTCCACTGACTCCAAAAACTTTTTTCTTTATCTGAGCATTTTCAGTCCCTGAATCTCAGGGTTCCTTAGTAAACAGTCTTCCTTAAAAAGAGTCGGAAGTTTCTAGTTAGAATTACTCCTAATCCAGACTGCCTCTGTGCAAGAAAGACAAAGTTTCTTAGCCATTTAATCACAAATAGAAGAATGAAATGCACCCTACACTTAATTGCATGTTACTCCCACTAAAACCACCACCACTACAAAAAGAGATGAAGTCATAGACCAATTTATTGGTTGTTCGTTTATATTGGAACAGGTATAGTGTCAGCAGTGGTTAATAACCCTTTTCTACATTGCAAAATTCAAAATAGTACATATTCTGCAGGTGTTCCAGGTGATGACTCACAGACTTTCAATTAACCAATATTACCATGAGAATTTTCAATTTAAACCTTAGTCAGTTTTCTAAATCAATTAAACAACACTCCTTGATGTCAAACAACTACTTTAGAGTAATTATTAAAACTCAGTTTTTTAAAAACTAGATAATCCTCTTGGTCTGTAGATTATTTGAAATGATATAGTTTGAAGTAGTCAGATCATTTCCCAAAATAACAATACTACATTGAAAGCAAATGTTTCTGAGGACTTCTCTCATTGCTGGAATACAATGAGTAGCAATCTCCCTTCGAGGTACTATTTCCATTTCTCTTCTCCCTTTTTGCGTGGAGCTTAAAATACTTGATTCATTCAATATCTCCACATCCTCACCTTAATCAAGTGTCAATGACTATGTAATCTCGAAGCCACCTGGTTTGCCTTCTTTTGCTCTGGGTTGGTCTCTTGATGGAAGTCAGTTAACGTGTTGTGTGCTCGCCTATGGAAAGGTGCACTGAGAAGGGTCTCTGGCCAACAATTTGTGAAATTGAGACACTCAGTCTAAAAATCCCCAGCTACTGAATCCTGCTAACAATCAGCTGAGTGAGCTTATAAATGAATCTGTGGTTGTCACTGCACTGCCACCTTATGGAAGAGTCAGAGGACCCACTGAAGTAAACATCTGGTTTCCTGACCCACAGAGACCCTGAGATAATAAACATATAGCCTTTGCTAATTTTGTTGATGTTCTTGCCATGCTTCTATATTTTCTAGTGAGGTTTCTTTACATAATATCATGATTTTGAAGTTTTCTTCATAAATTTCATACAATTTTCTTTGTTGAGTTGTGATGCAAATAGGTGGTATTCTTTCCTAGATTGTCAATAGCTATTGTTAGTCAATATGTGTTTATTCAGAATTTTCTTATGCATTCTTCTTTGTAAAGGAAGTCAGATATTTTTGTAGCTCAATTTTAGAAGGCATTTCCATTTCTTTTGTCAAAATCTATTCTCTGAAAGTAGTTTACCAGCTCCAGCCCACAATGGAGGGGAAAGATTTAAACTGTGAATACCAGGAGGTAGGAAATCACTGTGAGCCATTTTAAATTCTACTTAATATTGGTATCATTACATTAGCTTCAGATTTTTTTTTTTAAAGAAATCAAGTATCATATCCTTGAGGCTATCTCTCTTCCTTATCCTGGTGCCATGTGTCTTCTCTTATTCTTCCTTTATCCTCAGAGTAACCACTAAGGTCAACCGCTGTCTCAAATTCATGTTTTTTTTTTTTTATTGTGACTCACATATTTATAAAGTACATATTATTTGTACAAAAATAATATCATATTATATGAAATATCCTGCAACTCACTTTTTTCACTGACCATGTTATTTAAAATTCTATTTTGTTTTATTAAAATTATAGTCAATTCACTTTAACATTTTTATTTTTCGATGAATGAAAAACTACCATTTATGTATTAATTCCCCTTCTGATGGACATCTGAGTTGCTTCCAATTTTTTGCTATTAAGCATATATTGTAATGGGCTTTTATATTTCCTGTGCATATGTGGGTTAGTTTCTTCAGGGTGTATTTTGGAGGTGAAACTACTTTCCTAAATTTTTTGATGAACTGGATTTTTACATTTCTGAGAAAAATCTTAGTTTTATCTTGAGTACTTTGGGGCATAAATCAGAGCAGAAGTGGGATGATTTTCTATTCAACCTCTATTAGTTTTCCCATTTTTCACAAAAGCATGTCAACCCTAGCTTTATTCTCTATTAAGGCTAAAGGGAATTACCTGACAAAAGCCATATGTCTGGTTCTTGTCAGAGAGAAGAAACTCAAAGTCACATCTAGCCAAGATCAATCAAATGGTCAAATGAGAAAACAATAGTTATAGATAGAAGATCACTTGAAAAATCCTCAGACTATCTATTCTCTTGAGATTCTAAATATGTCTTAAACAAGATCCACAGAGGGCATAAATTATATAAAATTGGTTCTCTGCTAGCCTTGCTACTCGACAAGTGGTCCACAGATCAGCATCACCTGGGAACATCTTATAAATGCAGATCATCTCCCTACTCCAATTGAAAGAGGTCTATTTTAGCTAGATTTCCAAGTAATTTATAAGTATATTAAAGGTTAAGGAGCACACTTTTTGAGGATTACTTCTCATTGTGTTGTTTACACCTAGGTTTATTCATCTTTATTGAAGCAGATGAAAATTATTATGTACATAATAAGAACAATGGTTAGGTCACAGGCTATCACATCAAATAGTAAATTTCATGAAGATCCTCTAGAAAAACTATTCTAACAAGAGTGTCAGAATGGCTGAGTGTCTACTGAGTAACTGTTTAGTTTTAATCTTGGAAACACTAGGAAATATAAAGATAGCTAGGGTTTCTTTTTCTTTATTTGCTAATTATTCAAACCAATCAACAGCAGGTATATAGGCTTTTAAAACAGACATTTCAAATTAATCTCAAATGTCTTCATATTATGTCCTGATATTTATTGTTTTCATGTGATTTAGCTCAAAATTTCTAACTATATTTTACTTGTCATTGTAAGCTAACAAATCTACAACAAGAAAATGAAGTTGAATACTAGTTAGTACCAACTTATACCAAATGTAAGAGTATCCCATAGTTCTGAGCACTTCATGCAGTCAACCTTTCTGTCATTACATAAACAAATAATACCTAAATAACACAAAATTCACACATCTCAGCCTAACTGAGTATGGCCATCAGAGTTCTTATAATGGGAATTTTTTTTTAAATTATTTTTGAGCTATTTTAGATTTATAACAAAATTGAGAGGAAGGGACAGAGATTTCTCATACATTCCCTGTGGTGCCCATGCACCTCTCTATTATCAACATTATTGACCATTATTATATTTTTTACAAAGGATGAACTTATATCCATGCATCATAATCATCCACAGCCCATAGATTATCTTAGGATTCTCTCTTGGTGTTGTGCATTTTATGGGCTTGGACAAATATATAATGACATATACCCATCATTATATTTCCAAGATTTCACTGTTCTTAAAGGCCTATATGCTCTGCTTATTCAATTTTTTCCCTATCCTCACCCTTGGTGACCATTGATTGTTTTATTGCCTCCATAGTTTTGCATTTTCCAATATGTCACATCCTTGGAATCAAACAGTGTGTAGCCTTTACCTTCTTTCACTTGGTAATATGCCATTAAGATTCCTCTATGCCTTTTTATAACTTCACAGATAATTTCTTTTTAGTAATGAATTATATTCATTGTCTGGATGTACCACAGTTTATCCATTCACCTACTGAAGGGTATTTTGGTTGCTTTCAATATTTGACATTTAATAACAAAGCTAATATAAAGATCCGTGAGTGAGTTTTTGTGTGGACATCATTTTCAGTTTTTTGGTAAATATCAAGGGACACCATTAAAGGATCATATGATAAGAATGCATTTGTTTTTATAAGAAACTACCAAAGTATATTTTTAAAGTATTGAATCATTTTTGTATTACCCTTACCAGTAAATGAGAGTTCCTATTACTCCACAACCCTTTAGCATTTGTTGGTTTTCATGTTATAGCTTTTCGTCATTCTTAGAGGTAAGCGATAGCATCTCATTGTTTTAATTTGCATTTCCGTGATGCAGGGTATTTTTCATGTGATTATTTGTCATCTATATATTTTGGTGATAAGTCTGTTAAGGTCTTTGTCTTTGATCCATTTGAAGAGAATCACTTACTTTCTTAAGCTGAGTTTTAAGAGTTACTTTGTCTATTTTCATAACAGCTATTTATCAGATATATCTTTTGCAAATATTTTCCCATTGTTTTATATTATAATTATCTGGGTATTGTCTTTACAAACATTACTATGACATTTTTTGACTTATACTAAGTACAAATATTTTGCAAAATAAAATGTTTTAGGAAGCTAACATCATGCTTAAATAAATTTAAATGCCAACACTATTAGATGGTGTTCCACGTGGCAACTATTGGCATAATCATGAGAAATGAAGTTGGCTGTGCTTGACATTCCAGCCTAATTTGACATTCCTCCAATCTTTCCAAGCAGTTTAGTTCTTATGAAATGTATCTCTGAATACTCAGCCCTTCATAAATAAAAAATTAAAGTGTAGCCCAAAGTGTTTGTACTTAAAATCAGTGAGTACTTACTGGTAGTGTAACCTTGTAAAAGATACTTATCTGCTGCTAAGTTTTCATTACCACATGAGGCAGTAACAATATTCACCTCACATATTTGTTGAATTATTGAAATTATCTATATAAAAGAGCCTGGCACAGAGCCTGGTAATAATCAAGCGCTTATGCCTCTCTCTGGCTGTTAATGAACCTTATATTGTTTTGTTCATGAATCCAAAAATGAGAGAATTAGAAAACATAGAAAATGTTGTTCAAATCTTAATGTTAACAGCTGCATGGTAGTCCTTTACCTCATTTCTTACTCTTGAGTATTTAGATTACTTTTATTTTCCACTCATAATTTATGCCATGCATGACTTATATCTTTGTGTGCATTATTTATTATTTCTCTATGAATAATTCATTCCTAGAAATGAAGCCATGGGATTGAAGGATATGATTATTATTCAGCTTGTGATAGTCATTATCAAATTATCTTTCAGAAGTTTCATATTTTTTCTCTTGTTTAGTAATTTATTTAGTCATAATCCTGAATCCAGATTACTACCAGGTATAATTAAATAGTAAGTAAATGCATAAAAATTCATAAAAGATATGTGAAACTGATGACGAACTTGTTACCAAAACTCTTAGCGTTTTCTTCATCAGAATAAACTTTAGATATTTTTCTTTCTCACTATACTCTCTAGGCCCTTACTTTATCATTCATTTACATTAGAAAAGCTGCAATAGTAAGTTTCTTGTCCTCTGAGATTTAAATTTTAAAATCTCATGGCAGTTTTACAACCCATGAATGTTCTTTTACAAGAGAGTGGAGCCGCTTCCTGACTGGTACTAGAAGGTATGGTGTGCTTAAGGCATGAAATACACATTGACTGAGGTATGAATCTATCTCCTTCACCTACTTAGTACCACAAACTAATGGAACATTAATACAAAGAAAAAAGAGAGAGAATACATCCCAGAATCTCTAGAGGAAGGTAAGAGTCTAACTTTTGTAAGCACCAAGTAGAAAAAATATATGGCCTAATTACATTGATGAACTTCTTTTTTTAATATCCTCCATTTTTCTAATTCTTCAAACCCTTCCTACTTTGTGTTTTAAGAGAGTTGAGTTTAATCTCTCTCCTCTATTGTGATAGTCCTGACCCCTATGTAATAGTCTTAAAAAAAGTCTTCTTTGCCTGTTTAATGCCAATGAATGAAATTTTCCTTGGACACTTACCATCTTGTTTGAAGGCATCTGAGGAATGATAAAGATTGATGGAGGAATAATAATGCTGAGCGGCCCCTCGCCAGCTTGGTGAAGAAACACTTAGTGTTTCTAAAGAAGGGTTGCTGTATCGTGGTCTAGTCTTTGAACCAAAGAGGGATGAAGATGAGCTCTTCTTAATTCTTAGCAAAGCAGCATAGGAAGTAGGGAGACCGGGAAGAGCTCCAGAATACTCTGCAAATAAAAAATAAATGAATAAATAAAAGATAAATTCTAGGGAAACTTTTATTTTTCCACAATGAAACTATTTTTCTCTGAAGACATTATTGAAAGCTTTTTGGAGATGCAATCTAACGCAAACTTCAGTGAGAGCTGCAAAAAATGTTATTTTTATTTTTTAAAATATTATCTATAATCTTAAATAGTTATAATATTGAGATGTCACAAGAGAAAAAAGAAGCGTGAAAGACTAAAAAACAGAATGAAGAAAGAAAGGAAATGGCAAGGGAAGGGAAAGACAAAAATCAGGAACGGAGAAGGGAAGAGACAGATAACCAAAAATTCACGCCAGTTACTCTCTTTGTCAGGAATATTTGGGAATTAACATTATGGAGTTTATCTTAATGTTAAAACAGCCATTCATGTGTGTTAGATTAGTTCCTTCTTTACTACTAAATGGAAAAAGAAAAAAAAATTCACAATTACATTTTATAAATAAGTGTTGAAATTTCACCACCTAAAATTTATCATGATTACAAAATTCATTGTGTGTGTGTGTGTTAATGTGTGTGTGTTATTTTGGTGATGTTTTGACTAGGCTCTAATTTATTCATCATTTTCTTGAAATGGAATGCAAAAATATTTTATATTGAACATGTTTTGTAGGTTTTGCTATACAAACATCACTTGATATTATCAAGTGTGGTTGCTGTTAAGAAATTCATACTTTTATTGATCATTGAGAACTGTCTTGCCCATATATAAATAATTCACAAGATTTTTCATTAAAATGATATGCACAGTACCTGAAATAGATTATACGAATTCTCTTTTATGTCCAGAGAAGAAACTAAGTTTAGTGTATAGATCATTTTTTCAAATTAGACTAATTATGATTAATTATTTTAAGTTCAATATTTATTGAGGTAACTTTGATTTATAAAACAATACAGCCCATATAGAACAGGTTCACCACTCCTCAAATACATGAAAGCACACCCAGCCTACCACCAAATTTTTAAAAGTCCTCCACCACTGTCCCCACTATCACTTGGTCCTACATTCCACTAGATTCCCCACTGGTGATCTCAGTGTTATTGTTAATGTCCAAGAGTTGCTTTTTGTTTGGTCATATTTTGCTATGTTGCTTTTATATCCCACATGATTGAGACTATCTAGTATTTGTCTTTCTGCTTCTTATTTATTTAGCATAATGCCCTCTAGTTCATCCATATTGTTCCAGATATTAGTGTTTCATTTTTTAGGGCTGTGTAGCATTCCTTTGTGATATATACCACATCTTCTTTTTCATTTATTTGATCAAGGACACTTTAGTAGTTTCCATTAATTGTCTATTGTAAATAACATGGGAGTGCATACATCTCTTATAATTAGTGCTTTTGTGCATTTTAGATAAATACCCAGAAATGAGAGATGGAGTCCTGTGGGACTTTCATTCTCCATTTATTGAGGAATTTGTGGACTGCATTCCATAAGGGTTGCAGCAATTCATGCTCTCACTAACAGTTTAAAACTTGTCCCTTTTCTTTGCAATCTCACCAACATTTTTTGCTTTCCAGACTTATGGATAATAGTCATTGCCACAACAGCTTATATCTCATTATTTTGATTTGCATTTTTCTAATAACAAGTGAGGAAGAATTTCTTTTCATATTCTTGTTGGCCATCTATATGTCTCCTTTTGAGAAATGTCTACAATTCTTCTGCCCATATTTTGATTAGGTTGTTTGTTTTTCTATTACTGAGTCTTATGAGTTCTTTACATATTTGTATATTAAGTGCTTGTAATCATGTTGAATTCTAAAGAACAATTAGGGATTGAAATTTTTTTCTATGCCTACGTCAAATTTGACAATTGGTGATCTGGGAAATACTTCTAAGAATCAGCCACTTTTCTTCAGGGTTTCTGATATTTTAACTTAAAGGATGGTAACTTAATTTTAAATAAAAATTACCTTTATGAATAATAAAAATTATTTTGAATCATTGCACAGTCTCATAAACATATTTTGTACTGCAAGAAGCATTTCTATGATTTGAAAATAACATGTAGGTGTTAAGCATCATATCATTTTTAACATTTTCTGTTCTGTGAAAGTATAATATGATTTGACAGAACTTGAAAAATGCATATTTTTAGGTGTTTTCCAGATATAAAATGAGCATGATATGTGCAGTCCAAGCTCATCAGGAGTTGTTAACAGATTCATGACTTTTCTCTTTACTGTTGAACCACAAGTCTGGTGACGATGGATCAGTTTTTACTGAAAATAGTTAACCTCTCTTGGGCAAACTATATGAGAACTGATTATGAGGAGGCATGAAATCTCCTTTAAAACCTGGAATTAAATGCAAGTTTTGGCAACAAGATGTGTAAGGTAATGAAAAGAGAATGATTTTTCCTTTCAGGTGGTTTGTAATTGCAGTCTCTGAACCCTGTTCCTTTCTTAAAACAGTCTGCTGCTTATGCTTTAGTCACCTACTCTGCTCACATATAAAAAGAATAAAAATAAAAACTATCTCAGGGTAGTTTAAAAATAATAAATGGAGTATGAGAATGTTGTTCATAGTTCTGAAAATTAGATAAGGATAATCGGTAGCAAACTAGAAGGACCATAATGGTGTTGAAAGAAGTCAGGAACATCATTGTGTACATACATAAAATACCCATCATCCAAATGATACAAAGATGGACTACTGCCAATCTGTTTAAATAGAGATGAGTCAAGTGTGAATTTGGTGTTTGAGCCACTCTAGGCTTCATTCATTATATAATCACCTGTATCTGTAACAGTGGTGATTCCTTGTTCATCAATGAGAGCAAACCCAGGGCTGTTACTAGAAATCTGACAATATTTTCTTTCAAGCATTCAGCAAACATGAAACCTCAGAGGGGATATGCTAGTAATACAAAGTTAAAAACTAAGTTGTACTAGCTTTCAGGGAGCTTGTGATCCAGTGAAGATAGAAAAGTATGCATGCAATTTTAATTCACTGTGATATGAAAGCAATTTCAAGGGCTTATGGCTTCCCTCCCATGGATGGGGGAATCCTCTCATTCAGTCTAGGACCATCAGAGAATACTTTCCAAGTGACATTCTACCTGACTCCTGAAAACCATTAGTGATTAGTTCAGCAGTCCTCTGAGTAGGCAAGGTTTGGAGGATGAAAATTGTCAGGAGCTCAGAGTGATAGAGAAAGGCCAGGGCCAGAATAGAGGTGAGGGGGGATAAGTAAGCAAGGGCCCAGAGTAAAACAACTGGTGTGCTATGCTAAAACATGATGACCTTGAATATAAAAAGCAACATAAGTATTTGAAACATAACTGGTTGCAATCCCATATTAGAAAAAGACAAAAGGGGTGGGGAAGACTACTCAAGATCCTAAAGCTGTAAGTAGGCAAGATTAATTAGAAATGCAGAGAGAATCATCTGAATGTGAACAAAACCAATACAGGTGACTGACTGATTAGACTGGAGGAAAGAGCCGGTGATAGTTTAAATGTGGACAAAATAGAAAAGATTGCTAATTGATTATATTAGAAGGAGAAGAAAGAAACTGAAGATTATTAGTGCGGTCAGAAGATGCAGTGAAAGGGATGTGCCTGAGGTAAATGGTCGTGAATTCCGTCTGGTTTGGCGAAGAGTCTAAGGGGCCTTTAGGATAGTGATGTTGATTATATAATTCTGTAAATACAAGGGAAACCCAGGTTTACAAGAGAGATTATCAAATGGTAACCAAACAGATGGCCACTAAAACTATGAGAATTGCTGAGTTTGAAAGGAAATAAGTTAAATGTGACATAGGGTGTTGAAAATGAATCTTGAGGAGCACTGGCATTGAAGAGAAAGACAGGAAAGGGGGTTTTTTGCAGGAAAGTGGGGTGAGACTGAAGGGAATAGAAAACAGTCTTCAACACAAATGAAACAGAAATGGATGCATTGAATATCAGAGTAGAGATAAATATGGGGAGGCCGGTCTGCAGAGAGAGGGCCCAGCAGTACCAAAGTCATCTGCCTGCTCCACACACAGTGCAGAGTGGATATGAAAGTAGAATCAGCGCCAGGGAGTGAAGATGATTTTGTGAATTTGTGAAGCTCTGGAACACGTGCAATACCATTTCCATTGCATTAGATATAGAGACCCGATCTTAGCCAGCAACATCCATCAGTCTCTTGGTGTGAGTGCTGCTATCAATTCACCAACAATTCTCTCATCCTCTCTCTCTCTCTCTCTCTCTCTCTCTCTCTCTCTCTCTCTCCTCTTTCAGTCATCTCTCATGTTTATAACTACTGCCTGATATTCCCTGGATGTCTAGTTTTTCTGTTCTTCAATCCCAGTTCTAAAGATCCTCAGATCTTAAAAAAATGCACTGACATAAACAAAGGAAAATGGTGTTTTAATTATAGGGTATTGCTTAGTCCCCAACTTTGGGGACTGATTTGACATATGCGGGACTCAATTAAGGGGGAAAATGGCTGCATCCTTTCCTCAGTTTAAAGTGTTTATGCTTCTGTTTATTTCTTTTTGTTATTTCATCTTTTTCTCTCTAGGATCTCAACTTCTTCAAGACTTACAATCTACTAACCTTAATACCCTTTCACTTTCCCACACACCTCTCTTTTTCTGAATCCTATCCCTGTTCATTTCAGCATTTGTGACTCAGTACTTTACTCATTCTTTTCAACGTACCTCCAACCACCCAGGCTCTATTGTTTTCAAAGACTAAACTAAATCACTTGTTTAGTTTGAATATAACTATTAACATAATCTCTCTGAATGCAGCTGCAGAACACAAAATCCTACCTAAAGGTCTCAGTTAATGATATAAACCAGGAATTTTGAAGCTTCCCAGTAACACTACTGAATTTCCATATATTATCTGACCTTCTCAAATGAATAATTTGCATTTCATTCTCTATCCTCAAACTCCATCCTTTTTGGCTTTCCTGATAATGGTTCTTCTTATTTAATTGAGAAAATAGAAGCAATCCAAAGAGAGTCCCTCACATGCCTCCACATCCCGTATTGACACCCATATACTCTGCCTTGCTCTCATGGATATGCTATGAATGGTTTGTGCACCTATTAAAAGGCCAGCTCCTCTACCTGTGAACCCCACCCCATCTCAGCTGTTCAAGGACATCTGTGTACGGAGCACTATTCCTCCTTCAGCATCACTTTTTAACTCCCTGTCAGATCGTTTTTATAACTACATAAAACCTTCACTAACCATTATAAAAAGCTATCTTGACCTTATCACCCACTCCTTCTACCTTTTTTCCTTTACCGTAAGATTCCTTTCAGAGAGCTATTTATAGTCACTGAGTTCAGTTTCTCTCCATTTTCCCTTGAGCCTTTTCCAAGCAGTCTTGCTTTACCACTCTACAACAAAGCCTCTCTTCAAGGTTAACAATGGCCAGGTCATTGCTAAATCTAAGGATCAATTTTCACTCTACTAGATCTATTAGTAGTGTATGACACAGTCAACAATTGCTTTATTCATGTGATTCCAGGATACTACAATTCTGTGTTTTTATTCCTGTTTCAATGGGTGCTCCTTATTTCCTTTGCTTCTTCAACTTCTAAATGCTATGCACTCTAGAAAAAAATAACTTCTTCATTTAAGCTACCACTTAAATAATCATATTCATGAACATCAGCTCATTCTCAAATACCAATTTTAGTCTCAGTTCTTTGGAGCCAATTCTAAATCTTTGATACTACAGTATTGTCTTATAACTAAGTTTACTCCTTCTATTAAACAACTCTTTATTCAGTTTCCATTTTTTTCAGCTCTGCTTCAACTCCTAGAAATTTCCTGATTCTGTCACTGAAAGATATCTTCTGATATATATAATTTAGTACATCTTTTCCATAATTTGGACTCTGTTTTTAGTCATCATTTCAAGAACTGTCACTTAAGAAATATGATACTTTGGATCTAAATTCTGGACACAAAATTTCAAAGAGGTTTAATGAAATATGAATGCTAAATGACACTTCCAATAGGATTTAACTGGATTACTTCTACATATAATATCTTGCTTTCTTTCAGCAAATGCAAACATCATTTTCTACCTAATTTACTACTTTTTAATTAAGCACTCATTGATATTCTCAGTAACTCTTTATTGAATTTCTAGTATGTGTTAGGAAGGGACTACAGTTTTGAGTGAGTCGCAAATGGTTCCTTCATGGAATTTCACAATCTGGGAATATTGGTAAGAGGTAGCCAATTGGAAAAGTATCAGTAGAGGAAAATTTAACAAGCAGTTATATCATATCTCAGTACAATAAAGAATCATAACATGTATAATGAAGACACAGGGAAACCAAACAAAACAAAAAGGCAGAGGACCTTAAGAGAAAACTTGTTAATATCTTATATTCTTTTCCTTTCTTGCCATCATGAGCCAGTTTCTGGAAATAAAAACTCTTCTTTTTGCCTTGTTCATAGTATTCCTCTTATACTTGGCCACCAGTTTTATTGATTAAACATTGTGATTGAAAACTGTTCCTTCAGTAAATGTGTTTGTCATGTTGGTCTCAAAGTCAGACAGCATGCATTTAAATTTGGACTCTACCTCACAGCAGCTCTGGACTTTGGACTATATGTGAATAACTCTACGACTCAATTTATTTGCCTTTATAATGAGGACAACAAAACTAGTCCCTTCCCATAGGTTACTGTAGGGATCAAATGAATTAATACATATAAAGCCGCTAGAACGTAGCCTGGCTCATAGTAAGAACTCAATAAATGTTATCTATCTTAATTTTTATTATTATATGCACTTTAGTCATGATGCTACATAACTCTCCAGTGGACATATATAATACTGGGCTGACTCCTTTCATATTTTATTGATCACAAAATAAAAAATAAATATCAAACTTTAATGTCTATTTTACTCTGATGAATTAAAAGCATGAGAAATTGAAGGAGAAATAGCCACATTTTTATTTCTCTGACAGGTATATACCTATAAGTAAATTGTTAAGAAAAACATGTGGACATTGATGGAAACTATGGCTCTTCAGAAAACTAAATTCCAGTATATTTTGTGTTTCTATTGGTTAAAGTAAGCACTACCCATTTTTTCTCCATTTTCCTGTCAAGGGTTTGTAAAGAAAAGTGACTCATAACTCCTTTTCAGAGAAATCTTCATCAGTTGCTCAAACTTTTAATGAATATCTATGCTGAAGATGTCAGCACAACCTCGTTATATGTTAATCATTTTTTCTTCTATTTTTCTCGCTTCTGATAGATCAGACCTTAGGGAACATGCATTACAGTTATTTCTAAAGTGGTCTAGAGATTTTGTGATAAAACTCAATTAACCTGGTGCTCTCATACCATGAAATTCCAGCTGGAGGTTGGGTAGGAGTAAATATTAATGCTTTCATTAAATATTTCCTAATCAAATGACCCTGGGACCACCAAACTTATATTATTTAATAAAATTGTATTCTATTAAGTCAGAATGACATTGCTACCACTTGCAGTTTTGGAACTAACAACATTGCCTTTTCATTACTAAAAAGGTCACTTTATAGATACCATTCCCATTGAATGCAAAAAATATTCATGAAATAATGGATTAGAATTAGTAAAACTAGAATCCTTTATAGCAATATTTAAGTATGTCAGTATGATAAAGGATGCATTTAAAACATTCAATGCCTTAACATTATTTGATATTTCCTTAATTTTCTGTTCACAATAAACTTTATGACTTAAAATATTGATGATAAACTATAACATCATTATTGGATTTTGTATTTGAAATATTTCTGTCTATTCCTCACACATGCTGTTAATTCTTATAACCAAAGAAGTGTATGCAATAACCAAATTGCATGAAATGGCAGTATACATTCAGTCATTCTATTTCATTCTAGTTGGATTTTAAACATTTATATAAAGACTCATGCAAAAATAAATATAAACTATAGCATCAAGTGATATGTGATATTCTGAAAAATACTAATGCTTAATCACTGACACATAATTCAGGGGAGCAAAGAGTGATAATTTATATTGATGACACAGTGTACAGGAAAAGCAGAAGTCATATAATACTCAGGTCTGCAGTGTGACTCAATCTGGCATCACAGACAGCATAGAGAAACTTGATATCTGACCTTTCTCAGGGTAATTGCTAAGGCTGTCTTCTCTTTGATGAGAATTAATGTTAACTGTGCAATTTTAGCCTGCTACTGTTTTATGAAGCTTGCAAGGATGAATGTAACACCTCAGTGGAGTCAGTCGTGTGAAGCATATTTAGAAATGGTTAATAATTTATAAATAATGTGCATCACTTCAATTCAGTGTCTGCATCTATGGCAGAGGAGAGTTTGAAATAGTTCGAGTCAGATGTACTCTGTGTCTCAACTCAGCACTTTCCTCAAGGAATGTATTATGTGTAAACTTTACAGTGTTTTAGCCACAGGAATGAAGGATGTGCAGAAGATGAAATCCACCATTTTTAAATTACCAAAATCATGCATCTAAATTGGAATACTTCTAAGATGTCAAGAAAAATTTTAACAGCACTGCATTTCTAGTATCCTTTGTATAAGATTGAAAAATAGACATACAGGGTAAAAAAGAAATATATATCTTAATTGTCCCTATCACTCCTTCTAGATACACTGGTTACATTTGAAGTCATAATAATTTAAGGCTTGAAAAACTTTACCTTATTTGTATATTTCTTGAGGCAGCTATGATTTACAAAATAAAAACCCACATGTGTAGTTTCCCCATTCCCCAAATAAATCTTTTCTAAATAGCAAATGTTGGTTGTATGCACACATAGATCATGAAAGCTATTATACTTTAATCCTACTGTTATACTGGTTTTATTGTAAAAAATATAGCACTTCTTAAAGTTTTTCTATTTTTTATACTTTCCCTATTGTCAATTTTTTTAAAATCCATGGAATTTAAGTTATATATCTTTAAATTAACAAAATAATGTATAATTGTATTAAATTGATATTTCCTTTATAATATGAATATTGTTTTCTAATCACTGAGGAAATTAGTAAGGAAAGGAGTTAGGTGTGAAATATAACCAAATTAGTTTAATGATTAAAGAAATCCCTCTTGTTTTGGATAATTAAAGTTTCCAGCAAAGTTTTAACTCTCTGGTGATTACATAAGCTTTTACTTTCTAAATATGTGTGTTTAAGAAAGATCATGCAGCATTTGATAATAAGTCAAATAAAACTGACATAGCCTTGAATAAATGTTATAGTTAAAGATGATTAAAATATATTTTCTCCCCAATTTTAGAAACTATCCTATGGGCAAGTTATGTTTTCACTATATGTAGTTATATAAAAAATAAGCTTGTTAGTTTCATATGTCCAGTTGTTTCCTATAATTCCATATAGACCATAAAAATCCATAAATTGTGGATGCACTCAAGTATTTGTGGATTTTGGGGTGGAATTCAAGATGGCTGATTACATTCATAAAATTTTAGGTAGACAGGAATCATCTTGCAATGTGTGGGCTATACTTAGACACATAATGTTATATGAGACATAACATTTATTCAATATACACAAAATAATTAAATACTATGTATCCTAAATTGCAACATAACTATGACAATACAAAAAGCATTAAAACATAACGATCTTTGCCTTCAAAGTGTTCTTTCATAAGCTAAGAGACTAATGTAAACTTCAGTGAAACTAGAGACAAAATTTAAGAAAACTTAGTTTGATATTGTTTACCATTCAGATAAAACAGTTATAGTTTTATAAAAGGGAACTTCACAGGGCTTAATTCTTTTCAACTATGAGTTGTGTGGGAAGTGATTTTTATATCTGCATAGCTAGAAGTCATGTAGCAGTAAGAGTATGCAATTAAGAATAGATTTGTCTCATGCTTGGTGGAATCCTTCCTCAGCCTGGGCACTATTTTGGGAACATGTGTTTCTTCATAAGGATGTTGGTAAAATTCAAGGACATGGTTGGTTGTATTGATACATGTTTGATCAGTTGCTCTGAGAGAAATCAATTGTCTTATATTTTACCATTAAAGATATCCCCATGTTTTGTTTTGTTTTTTTCTTTTTTTAGCTCTTGGTTATCCTCTCTCTGCTTTTCACAGTGTCATTATGATGTTTAAGCCACCATCACAATATTAAAAGGGAGAGTGAAAAAGTTACACAGTAGGATTGCTGTTGAATTGAACCTGTATGGGATCATCGGGAAGAAGCAACTGGTACCAACCCCAAGAGTTTGGCACTAGAGATGAAAGTTGAATTGAGTCTTGGTCATATCTCACAAATGGAAAACAAGTTGGAAATGTGTTTATGACTTTTATTTTACAATGTAGCACATGTAAAAGTTGCTTAGGAATTTTTTCAAAGGACATTCATTATTGAAATCCCACAGATGACTTTGTTAAAACAATGTTTTTTCAAAAGCAACCCCATAGCTCTGACCCTAGTAACTAAATGCTAGTGAAGCATGTACTGAAATAAAGTGGAAACTGTGCCACTAACAACGGTTTTTCAAATACTACATCAAAAGATAATTTATCAGTAACATTTTAGCTGTTAGGTGAATCTTATTTAACAGAAGCAATACTTTCAAATCATTTACATTCACTCATCTGCTGTGGTGGTGGTATTCTAGCTTAAACCAACAGTTCATTTGGTCCAGTTACTTTGTTAAATGACCAGAAGGACATGGAACAGGCTACAATGTTGCAGCCTGATGCAGAATGTCACTCTCACCATTAGTTCCTCCACTTCAGTCTCAATTTCTGTCTCATCTTTGACACTTACTAAATATAACAAACTATTTCCAAGAAGCACTTCCCAAATGTGGAACTATTATTTCTCAGGTACTTAACAGATAAAAAACTCCAACATTTTATAAATTAAAAATCGTATGTATGAATAAAGTTTCAAAGGAATAAGTATCTGATAGCTTCAAATCTCTTAGTGCTTTATTCTACTGCCATTTATCCCTTTTAGTAGTGTCTTTGTGGTCAGAGGCATGCTTCTCTTAATCCTACCCTTGACAGAATAAATTACAGATTCAGATTCAAAAGGAATAATGGTATTTTCTCAAGAATTTGAATTTTAAATCTGATTACAGAAGAAATACATGCTCACTGTAAAATCAGACATCTTTGATCTTATTCAGAAGTAGTATCTTCAAAAAAACACATTCAATCTTTATTTTTTGATTTATAGACAAATATATCAACAAAGCATAGGTATATATTCTTTTATTCGAAGGAAGCTAGAACCAGTTTTTAAATGCAATCTTCTAATTTTTAAGATTATATTATGATTATTTAAACACGTTATAAAAGTTGTTTAATCATTGTAATGATTACTTGATGTCCCAATACTACATTTTGTTATAATTTATTTAATAATGTCCCTGTAATCTTTCTAATTTATCTATCATATGTAATGCAGCAGGAATAAATGTGTCTATAAATCTTTGCATGAATTAGTAATTTTCTTAGAACATTTTGATACTCTCGATAATATGAGATAGAAATATTTCATTATATCTGTATACCCTTTTATTAAATTATTGCTATATTAATTTTCTTTTTAACATATGATAGTGAAAATCCTATTTCATCATTGCTTGGATATACATTTTATTAGTCATATACTTTATATATATGTGTGTGTGTGTGTGTGTGTGTGTGTGTTATACAATTCCCTAATTGAGTCATACAAAAAATAGTTTTCTTTTTGTTCTACTGAGTTATGATAACTTTTGCTTCACTATTAAAAGTACTTAGTATACTTGACAATTAACAATTCTATCCATTATAGTGTTAATTTTAATTTGATAATAGTATACTATAAGATAATTACATTCTCATATGGATTAATATATTCAACATTTTCTTTATGGTTTCCCTACTTTATTTGCTTATTTTACCCTTTGAATTTCTTTTTAAATTTACTTATGATCATGTTGAGAATCTAGATTTATAAATGTGATTCAGAATGACCCTAAAGGAAGTAAATAAATAAATATACATTACATATATGCATATATGTGTATATATGTGCATATATGTGCATATATGTAGATATATGTGTATTTATTCTGTGAAATTTTCAAATAAAATTCATATTAATCTAAGACAATTTATTTAACTTTGGGGGGAGGGGGAAAATTCTATTTTATTAACTAAAAAACCTTGTATTGAAGGATCACTGCATCATAACAGTATATAAGTTTAAGGTGCATATCTTGTAAATCAAAAATATATAAAAAATGCATTAATTTTACCATCAATGGTTCAATTAGTACTGATATAAAGTTATAAATATATTTAGATTATCTAGGAAGTTATGGAAATATATTTTATTCTAGGTACAAAATTGCCTAAGGTTAGAGTATTTGTTATCAGATGGAGAAAGTCAGTGAATATTTAATCTAAATTAATAAAGAATGAATTTAAGTCATCTCCACATGGGAAAAAAATGCTATTTAAGCTAAGCTCTCTAAGAAAAATCTTTCAAATTTAGCAAGGCTCTCTGTTTCTACAGGAAACCCGCTTTACAAAACAATGCTTGAAAATCAGTATTATCAGTGGCATCTTACCTGCTGTCAAAATCTTTCTTCAATTTTATTTGAGATTATCACTAAGTCTACCTAACACCTTATTGCCTAACACAATTTATAGCTACAAGTTTTAATTTGACAATGTAAAAAAAAATCTGACTTTTTAGGTGAGATTTTTCTCTCTCTTTTTTTTAAATGACAGTTGGTCAGTGGCTAAGACTCAATGACATTTATCAGCTACCTAATTAAAATGTAGACACTTTGATAATAATTGCAAATGTGACCTTCATTTGTGTATTTTTGCTAGCTAGCATGTTTAGCTAAATGTCACAAAGTACCCTAATCCTTTCTTTCCCATAATGTTTAATTATATCATATTCAAAGTGTTCATTCCTCTGTTGCCATGGTTTATGAAATCACATTGACTCTCTGGAGAGTGGGAAACTATAGTTCCAATATCCTAATTGCCAGGCTGTGTCTACAAGCTGCCAAAACAACTAGATGAAAAGTCAAAATCCATTCAATTAACAAGTTGGTTTGCCTTCATGATGCCAAACACTAGCTCACATTTGTTTTTCTCTGTATAAATAAGGGATCCATAGACATGGGCTCCATTGTTTTAGCTTTCTTTAAAATTATTCCTGATTTCTCCCACGACCTTCAGATCTTTGTATCCAATAGCCTGGGTGAAATCTCCTACTAGATATTCCACAGATGTTTGCAGCTCTAACCAAAGGTCTACTTTACAAGTTCTGCCTTCTCTGTACCCAGAATCACTACTCTAGGTAATTCTCTCTTCTCCTAACTTCTCCTCAGAATCTTGTGGTCAATGCTGCACAAATCCAAGAAAGCACTATTTCTAATATCACAGTCTGACCATGGTATATACCTTTAAATCAAACCAAACTTGCCTTCTAAAAGACAGGGGCCTTCATTAACTCTCTTCTTCAAATTTTATTTACTCAATAATGAATTACAGTTTCTCAAATGTATCAGGTCATTTTTCCATTCAGCCGTTTCTTTTGCTATTTTTGTAATGTTCTTACCTACTTATTACAAAGCAGTAAATATTTTTTTAAAATAAAATTTTGAAGACGTTCCATTTATACATACTTAATCACTGTTATTTGCAGAACTAAGGATCTATAGTGTTTTATATAAGTTTACAAATTAAAATTTTAATTCCAAGATAGGCTCAAACTGTCAACATACAATTTTATTATATTATTTTTGATTCTTGAAAAATCTTTGTATGTGGTTATAAGATTAAAGGAATAAAATTAAATCTACCATAATGTCAAAGTACATTCTTTGGTAAGTCTTTTGTTGGTAACTTAAGAATAAATATCTTAATATAAAACTCATAAAATTTGGAAAATTGATATTTTAGGCATAAATTTATAGTTTAGATTTTTGAAGAACAGTAAAATTTAGTTAATAATTTTAAACATAAGTTGCACTATTTCCAAATCATGCACTATTGCTATCTAACTGAGCCATGTTTAAGATTTTCATTAGAAATAGTGACATTTTGTAAACTTGAACACACATTTGGTCAATTCATTAAGGCAATTTATGAAATATATTTTTCCAAATGAGTGCACTTGGTATATTGCAAATAAAATTAAATTCTTAATCATATTTAATTTTGTTATTCTCTGGTTCAATTAAGTCTAATTATATAGACTACCAACTTTTCAGTAATAAAAATAAAAGTTTGGTACTTTTTACCCTGATGAATTCTGATGTGTGCTGGCGTGAAATTTTTCTGTTGAATAAAATGAAATTAATCTCAGCTAACATTTTGTTGTTTCTCATCTCAAGCAAGGAAAATGTAACTTTATACCTGGTTACTTGGTAGAAACTGATATATATATATATATATATATATGTATATATATATCATATATATCCTCTCCTCTACTTTTAAACATCAAAAAAACCTTCCAAAATACAGCATGTAGTAAAATTATAACAATATTTTCAAATCTTACACAGTTTTTGGAAGCACAGAAAGACAAGTTATCTCATTATTTCTACAGTAATATATAGTAATATCTACTTTTTTTTTAAGGGAAAGAATGAAGGCAAGTAGGCAGTCAGGCAGAAAGAGGATGAAGAAACATTTATTTATTTTACTTAGTTGTTCATCTTAGTTGTTTCCTCTAGCCCCAGGTCTTGAACCCGGGTCCTTGGGATGCATGTGGACTGCATCTAATGACCCTATTCTCAGGCCACTGGGTCTTGTCAATCCCTACTCTTTTATTGACTATTTCCTTATTCAGTATATTACCTTCTATAATCTACCTGGTAATGGTATAAAACATTTTTAAATACTTAATACCCAAATCCTCTAACCTATTTTTCCTCAAGCTCAAGTCTCAACTTTCATCATTTCCTGCTTAACACTGAGTAAATTATTGAATCTCTTTTATCCTCTGTAAAATCAGCATATTAACATCTTCATAATGGCTATTCTGAGATAATATGTATGAATTTGTCTGGTACAAAATAGGATGTGTGCAAATTATATCATGATCATTATTTTTATTATCGTTATTAAACTTAATAGTACAACAGCTTGAAATTAAAGTCAGTTTGATATACATTACTAATTCTTCAAACTAATGTGGAATTATTGCTTATCATCACTTTTTCTTTCTTAGGACATAGAGATTCTTGGGTTAACTAGCACGATGGAAAAAGAAAGAAAATATTAAGTCACTAGATTATGGAGGGCTTTTAATTGAAATTTTTGATCAGCAATGAATCTAATATCTACTATTCAAAATATCTGCCGATAAAACATGAAATTGTGCTCCCTTGGTAAAAGATTTCTCAAATTTAAAAGGAAAGGTTTTTCATAACTAAAAGATTAAAAAATACACATGACAGAATTAAACTATTTTGTATCTCTACTGAGGAGAAACTTAATCTAGTCAAGAGGTGGTTGAATAAAAATTTTAATGACTACATTTCCTAGTGATAGTTATCATCTGTGTTTTCTCACAGGAGTCCGTAGCAGAATCTGCATAAATGCTTCTGTTGTAATAATGTAAAAAGTTGAATTAACCCCCCACAGAGCCTACCACAGTGCCTTGTATGTGGTCAATACTGAATAAGTATTGTTGAATAGAACAGAAAACTGAAAGCTAAAAGAATGATTGATTTTATATAATTTCTCATTACAGAAGGGAATAATATAGAATGATAATTTGCTCATGAGCTATACAATGAATTAAAGAGATATTTCTATAGTTGCATCAGAATTTATATATACGAATAAGTCCTGTCTTTCAAAACATTCACTTCTATTAGTGCTACTGGCTTGTATTGCCAAAACCCAGTTTTGAATATCTATTTTGAAATATCCTCCATAGTCTTATGAGTTTGTGGTTCTACATTATTAAAAACATGCTCTATTTATAATAACAAAAAGCAGTGAAACTTGAGTGGACAGTATTCCTTAAAGAAGAAATTCAGAGAAGAAGATAGCCAGCTTAGGAAAACTGAAATTAAGTTATATTAGGGAAAGCTGTACAGATTTTCTCTATCAGGGGAATTAAAAAAGAGGGACTATAAGAACTTTCAAGAGACCCAGGAGATAAAATAAGGCAGTTGTGGACAGTCTGTATTATTTTTTTAATCCTGGAAGTGGGATGAAGCAAGAACATAGAAGTTTAACAAAGTTCTATTAAGATTTTGGTAAGGACTGTCTAATTTAGATACCATTCCTAATTACCCCAGCATTATAATCAAAGAAGCCACTTTGAAGTGAATTAAATAGTGATTGGAATCAGATTTACAATGCAGTTGCATTCTGGCAAAGGTCAGGGAGAAATTCTTTTGAGATTTAAGTCTTGCACAATGAGGCCATGAGAGACAATTTAAATGATATACTAAAGACTTAATAATAATAGAAATGACACATACCTGATTTGTTTTTATACTGGCTCTGGTTAAAAATTACTGAAGATTGGCATGCTCTGAGACTTCGTGGTGAAGTCCACCAGGCATAGTCCACATATGTGACAATGACCTGGGCTTGTGTCCCATGGCGGGTGGAACAAACAATATGAACAATTAAATAAAAATAAATAAATGCTTCTTCCTCCTCTCTCTTCCTGCCCGCCTGCCTGCCTGTTTACTGACCTTCATCCCTGCCCACATCCTCCTTAATTAAAAGAAAAATCAGTGAAGACAAATAAGTTACTCCTATGTCTATATTGTCTTGACATCCTTGTTAGCATATCTTTATTCTCTAAAAAAAAATGGAATTGCAAATTGTTAAAGACTTGTCTATTTAATCAATTATTTTTATATTTTGCCTTCAGTTTATTAGCAGTTTCTATAAGTCATCCTTGGTCTTTTTTTAGTTGAGTCATCCTCGGTCATTTTTTCTGGTAAAAACCATTTTCCATTTGGACTCATACCCTGAAGTCATAACCACAAGTATAAATCCATTGCTAAAAATAAATATTCATCATTATCTCTTGTAGGTGACATTAAAAAATAATCTCATATGGCAAAATAAACATTTTAACAAGAAAAATGACTATGCTAACACAGCTTATGAAATCTTAAATGAATCTGAATTTTATGAATATTATCTGTGAGAGAATAAAGTAGTTTTTATTCAATGTGTACATTCTCTCTTCTTTTTAAAGTGTATTTACAATGATTCTTTATGACTCACTCTTTTTCTCTTTATTTCTTCTCTGGTTATGACTATCCTCATGTTAAGCTTGATATTTTTATTGCTGACAATCTATCATCATTTCATAACATTGATATGCATATACGTATAGTTAACAATCATCCGCGAATCTTACATCTGTTTTCTGAGAAGCAAATTATTTAAATAAGGATTTGTCTATCAAATGATACACAGATTGTTTCTAAATTTTCCAGCTTTCTGAAGAAAACTGTATGAAAATTCTTAATCTGGATTTATTGGTAACCTATGAGATCCTGTGAATCCTCTAAAATTATCTGCAAAATATGCATATGTGCATCTGGGGAGAGACAAGACTGCTGGGGTCCATAATTTTTTAATCAGAATTTTAGAAGATATGGGGACACACAAAGACATTTAGGTACTTAGCATTTGCAAACACATATTTATAGATAATTAATGCTCTTGGATGTTGATTCATTTGTAATTTGTAAAAGTTTACTGAGTATCTCTGGGTATGAGAAGCTCTGTTTAATGTTGAAATTCAATGTTGCTTTGGGGCATGTAAACGTGACCAGGATCGGATAATGTGTACATGTATTCACTTTAATACAAGGCAGATAAAAACAAATATGATAAATAAATATGACAGCAAAATGAGTAGGAATTAAAGAAGATATTTATAAAGAGTAATGTAAACTTCAACACAGCAAACTTGATTTGGGAGATTTTCATTTCTTGATTTTAAGAAACTTTTATTAAGGTATATAGAGCTCAATGGTACCTTAAAGTAAAGGGTGCATTGAGTCAAATATGTCAAGAAATCCTTGGAGTTAATAGTTATTTTACAAAATATAAATGTTACCTTAGGTCCTATTATAGTACAATGTATTTTTCTCAAAACAAATATTCATTAAAAAGATAATTTTTAGCAGTAAATGTAGGTGAAATTTGGTGTTTGGGGCAATGAAAAGAAGAAAGCCCATGGTTCCAGCAGTTTACAGTCTGTTTTATTTCTCAATACTATTTGATATTAAGCAACTATATATAAACTAATATTTCCTCTCAAACAGTCATACTTAGGCCAGACCAAGACAAAATTTTGAAATGAAGAATAAATGCAAGGACACTTAAAGTGGTTGATTAGCATCTACTGATACTTTTTCCTAGAAGTTTACGGGCATATGAAATACATATCCCATTTTCCTAAATGATATACACACTTTCAAGGGCTCCCCTTCCTTAACCTGACATTCAAGATTGTCTGTAAATTATATTCACTGTATCCACCAAGATTTATCTCCCACGTTATCTCACTATACCCTTAAAATCTTTTCTTAGAAGTTGTATTTTGTAAACTTAATCATTGACAGTGTGGTACACTGTATGCCTCTACAGCACACAAGTGAACAAACAGCAACAACAAAAACTGACTTCGAGGAGCATCAATTTTACTTAAATTTTAAGCATAAGGGTTAATTAATTTAAAAAAATTGTGTTATAATATAAAAGGATATCTATGGTGAAATGAAAACATAAACATTTCTCCACATTTCGATATTTTAATTAGGTTTCAGAGCTAATCCTGTAGTGAGCTCCTTTAGTCTGTATTCTATGATATCCCATTGGTGTGGGTTAATCTCTTTTCCCTTTTGAGTAATTTGCTAAATTACTTCATAGTCCTAGTATTAACATCAAACTCACCCACTTATGTTCATTCAACTCATCCTTTATTCACACATCTGCAATTTAAAATGTGATCTCACATGTGAAATCTAAAGAAAGCAAACAGACAATAAACAAGCTCATGGGTATTGGTCATTTCTAGATATGAAGCTGGGGAGGATGAAATAGGTTATGGAAGCACACCCTGGTGGGCAGGGGTTAGATCAATCACTTCCAAAGCATGTAGGCTACTTACTCCTGGGCTAGAATCCTGGGGTTGGGGGTGGGGGAAACAACCAGTGTGAACAATTAAAATGGAAATAAAATGCTTCTTCCTCCTCTCTCTTCCTGCAAATCTGCCTACTCACCTTCATTCCCACCTGTACCTTGAAAAAAAAAGTTGAGCTCAAATGGCATAAATTTCCAATAATTAAAATACATAAATCAAGCGGTTACTATATATTTCATGGTGATTATAGTTAATAATACTGTATTGTCTATCTGAAAGTGGTGAAAAGAGTAAATCTTGTAAGTTTTCACAAGGAAAAATAATGTTGGTAACTATTAGGATGACAGATATTAACTGGACATTTGTGGTGACCACTTCATAATACATAAAATATCAAAATATTATGCAGTCTTCCTGAAACTAATGTAATGCTAAATGCCAATTCTACATCAATAAAAAGCCTTTATTTATAATACTTTTCCTTTCCACCAAACTAAAAATCTCTAAACCTTATTCTAAGCATCACTACTAGAAATAGAAATATTTTATTACTAGTCATATTCTTCTGTTACCTCGAACTTCTTCAGTATTAATGAATCATGCATATGATTATATATTTGCTTATATTCTTGCTAGCATATGAACTTCTAATAATATATATCTGTTGAGATCACAGAGGACTGTACTTAAGAAATTAATCTCCTCCAAAAGTAACCAAAATTATAAGAAGAAAAATTGTTGAAGACAACAGTTAGAAAAAAAAGAAAAAAAAAGTATCAGTATTTTTATTGAGAGGTGAAAGAAAAAAAAAGAATGTTGTTAAAACTTTGTGAAGGAGCGCGATAGTCCCTGGAATATCTAAGCCAAACCCATTCAGTTATCTCTTCCCAAGTACATATTTCAAGAAGCTATGGGGAATTTGAATTCAGGGGAGGAAGGATAAATGTGCCCCATTCTAGGATGTAGTAAAGGTCCAGAAACTAGAGGTGTCATCTGGACTGGTTGTTTCATCAAGGTAACAGATCTAAGGGTTGCTGCGTTCTGTAGTTTCTGAGAGGTTATAGTTAAAATATTTGCTTTTTGGCCATGAAGAAGGATTTTGTTCTTGGTCACAAATTGATATAGTAAGAACTTTCTTTGACTAGTAAACTCAGTTTATATGTAGTTATATAATTTTTGATGTTACTTATCTTTTATAAGCCCATATTTGAGATAGGTACGGTAGGAATCTCAATTTTTTTTCTTCACAATTTGTTGTGAGAACTTGAAAAAGAAGGCATGTGAAGCACTTGAACTAGAAATAATATTTGACTTGCCAAAAACAGACCATAAAGCTCATCTATCCTTATTATTCTAAAGCAAACTACAAAATTACCATTCTAAACATAAAGTTAATTTGGTCACCCATTCTCAGTAAATGTGGCTAAAGATTGATGGGTTTTTGGTTTTGATTTTCTGTTTTGGTTCTTCAATGAGAATTTGGTAGTCTTAGTGTTGTCTTTTTGAGCAAGTTTACAACTACTCTAATTGTAATTAATCCAAAAATCTACTTCTCACATCTAAATTCAATCTGAATTATAGAGAAAATGAGCACATACCTTGTTAAGAATGATGCACAATTATTTTACTTCTTCTGTTGGCCTAAAGTCTACACACTAACAATAAAGAGATTATTTACAAAGATGAAATTTTTTCTTCTAAATGTGTGTTTGTAAGATTAAGTATTCACAATGCCATATTAAAATGGCTAGAAAAAAACGAAATGCTTAAGAAGTTGGATTGACTGATTAGTAGGTAATGGGTAATTTCTATTTTCTCATGAGACATGAAAAGTTAGTAGTTCTGTTTTATTGTTTATTTTTATTTTATTTTATTTTTTCACTTTTTAAATATTACATTTTTCCTTTTCCCTAGCTCCAGATCCCAAACCTGAGTCCTTGGACTTTACATGACCTGCACCTTAGATGTTGAATCACAGGGGCGTACCTTGATTTTGTTAAAAACATATAATGTGCTGTTGGGCATTTAGGTTGTTTCCATGTCTTAACTATTGTGAACTGTGTTGCTATGAACACTGAAGTGCAGAGCCAAGATATGGAAATAACCTAAATGCCCAACAGCAGATGACTCAATAAGAAGCTGTGGTATATGTACTCAGTGGAATTCTCTGCAGCTACTAAAATAAATCAAACTGTGCTCTTTGCAACAATCTGGATGCAATTGGAAGGGATCATGTTAAGTGAAATAAGTCAGAAAGAAAGTGAGAAATATAGGATGGCTTCACTCATATGTGGACTATAATGAACTAAAACAAATAAATAGATAAACCCCAGCAGAAACTCTCATAATATAAGAAGATGACTACCAGGGCCTGGGATGAGGGAGGGGTGGACAAGGGAAAAGGTGATGGTAAAGGACACTGGAACTCTGGTGAAGGGTGTAGTGTGAAACATAAGATAAAACGTCAGTCTTAAAAAATGAGTGTAGCATTGTGAAAAAGATTTAATATCAATAGTTAAAAAAAGAGTATAATCCCTAGTCTCAAGTCACCAAAATACTTTAAGCCAGTATATAACCAACTTTGAAAGTTTTAATCTCCAGACCTTGGATATAGCATATAACCAACTAGCAAAGTTTTAATTTCTAATACATTAGCCATTAACTGCAAATGACTAGTGAACACTCGAAATGTGGTTAATGTTAATGGGAATCAAATTTTTAATTTTGCTTCATTATAATTAATGTTGCTAAATTAAAAGATGGAGTAGTGTAAAATGTCTTTCTTTCTAAAGACAATTTTTATTGTTTTGATAGTAATAATAAACAATGAGCTGAATATTATGCTGTGAAAATAAAACCAATGTATAATCTCTCTTGCATAATCTCTGGCTATTGAGAAAAATTACATCTGTAATGATTTGAGACTAAACTAATAAAAGAAGTACAATTAATTTCAGAATCCTTTTAAAAATCTATCAAATAGTGAATATTGATATTAATTTCAATGATGTTTAAAAAGTAAAGCTTTTATTAATTTATTTCCTTTGAACTCACCATTTTTCAACTCATACTAAAATAAAAATTATAATTTTAATTGAGTTCCCTTGAGAAGCTCTGAGTTTGCACAATATACCAACAGATTGCTTTTTCAATTAGACCCTTAGCCTAGAGTGAACATTAGTTTGACTGCTTCCTCCTTACACATAGTTACAGTTAGCTATGTATATGAAGAAGAGATCAGAGTTTTTACATATCATTAACAGAATAGTTATTTGCCTCTACAATTTAATGGGGATAATATGATCAAGTTACTTTCAGAGTGAAAGCATACATGCCTTTTCCTATTGAATTAAATATATTTAAGTATACATATTAAATACACTGGATACATTGGTTAAGAAGAGCCTATTAGACACTCACAAATATGGATTATTTTAAACACATAGAATAATCACAAAATAGTTTAACTACGGTTTTAGAATAAAGCAGTCTTACACCTAATCTTTGATCAAGTGCATCAAGAGAATAACATTTCGCAGTTAATAGACTCAGCTGAACAAATCTGAAAACCAGTGTAATGAGTTTATTCAGGATACATATAGAAGACTGTTCCTGAGAATCCATACTGATAAAGTTTCTCACGTTGGATTGTCAGAGTTTTATGAAAGAGATTGTTCTAATAGAAGACCTCATTGGTCTAAACCACTGTCCAGAATTTGAACACAGCATTTGGCATGATTCTTTATTTTTCAAGAAAGAAATCCAACTTGCGGAGAATCATACAATAAAGCCATATATGATCACATAACCTAAGATACCAGGGATAGAGTTGTTATAAAGTATTATTTATTAGGGCTGTAAACAGTGTCACAGAAAATCTGTTTATTATTTCTTCTCTGTGTTTGATGGGATTTGAATTTAACAAATTGCTTTCACATATAGTATTATATATAATCAGTATGGCAATTGTGTAAGGAGTGACCATTTATACATGTACTATGTGTGAGAAAGCAATCTGTAACTATAAAATGTCATAAGTGTGAGATGGCATAATTAGCACTATGATTATTACTCAATTTGGAATGTTTTGGCAGCACAAATAATTCTCCTTCACCTGAGGCTTCAAAAAAGAGACATTTGAATTTTTCAATTTGGAAGCACACCCTTGGCAACCCACATTTATTACTCTAAATAACATTATCAAGAACTAGATTTTTGTTGTATTTTCTCTTGAGAATGAACTTTTTTATTGAACTTAACAAAAATTGCCATAAAGTATCTAAGTAGTTTCAGTAGTGTAAAAGTTCAGTGCAAACTATAAATTCTAAACATGTCATTTTTGAAATTGAGACCTTGGTGTGCCATCATTTATTTCCTCAATTTTGCATTTATACATCCATAATTTATTATTGTTAGACAAGTTCATTTAGTATTAATTCTCATCGTTAAAGTTAAAAAGAAAGCATAAATGCAAGAGGAGTACTTTTATATGTGAAAAGGCATTGCAGAACATTTCTAACCATGTGCAAAAATTTAATTATCCATGGGAAGTATGTAAATGTGCTATTTAAACAACATGATGAACTTCAAAATATATTCTTGTGTTACCATAAACCTTAGCTTTCTTGAATACAAAATTGTTAAAATTCTAAATATTACAGTGAACATAATATTCACTGTGATTAAAAACTACTCAGTTTCACACCTTGAAAGTTATAGAAACAATTATCAAAATGCGGGTACCTGGGAAGTGAAATGGTAGTCGTTCCTCTGAAGGAGAACATTCTAAAAGCACGTAAAGTGGAAAAGTTGAACATAATATGTTAGTTGAAAAAAGAGGACAGAGTTCCAGAAGAATACGATTTCCCGAAGAAAGCAGATTGCTTATGCTTCCTCTATGTAATGTAGACCAAACTGCTCAATACATGAGCTTTACAAGTCGCTAGAAGGAGATCAAAGTTGTTTGGCTGTAAATATTTTCAGTTGGAACAATACGTACTATTTTTAGCAAACACATTTTTATATTGGCCATTGGATTTCTTTAATAAAATGTATATCCTTTCTCATACCGTCTGAATAATTTTTCCACATGAATTGATGGACTTCTGAGCAGTAGAGGGCATGGCCGTATATTTATCAAAGCCCCACTAGGACACGAAAACTCTTGTGATGATGCTCACTTAAACTTATATGTTATGATGCAAAACTCCTTCAATAAATTAAGGCATAAAATATGAAAATAAATACAAGTTTAAAGGACAAATGCTTTCTGTGACTCATCATGACAACTAGGATCCTAGGGGAAGAGGGAAGAGAAGGAAAAGGACGTTAATGATATTTTACTTTAAAAAGATATTAATATATACTCAATTTATTTTAATACATTTTAATATATTTTAATCTCAATATAAATTGAATAAAAATCATCACTAGCCACTTCTCATGCTTCAAAAAGACCTGGATGAATTAAACATATTTGAGAATTAAACATATTTGACAAATACAGGGAAAGCTGTTTTTAGAGAGAATGTTTTTAAAAAATGGCCTATAAAAATTGGGCATTAATTTTGAAACTGTATTCTTTAAAATTTAAACTAAGTATTCCTACATGCTGGATATTTTTTTTGACATTTCTTCTCAGAATGTGTTAGTTTCCTCTCCCTGTTTCTTCACAGGATGCTATCGATACATGAGCCTCTTTTTTGTCCATGTCATTATTCACATGTTCTGGAGTTCTGTTGAAACATGGCTGTGAGGCAAGAGTCAGCTCATTATTCTACTAATGCTTAGCACAAAATATGCATTAAAACATGTATTGAATAAATAACTATGTACAATTACTTATTAAAATATATTTATTATATATTTAATTATACAAATAATTAACTGATGAATAAAATCATTTTAATAACAGAAAATGTTTCTACCTAGGATACTAAATTAGCAATAAAAATATAAATTCTATGAATATGATTAAGAAAACTATTGAATTTTCTTCATACTACCCGACACATACAGATGTGAATGATTCATCATCAATACATATTATCATTGTTTACTTTTCTTTATTTAGTATTTTAAAGGAGTTTCACTCTTCTTCCTTCCGATGTTTTTTTTTTAAAAAGAAACTCAATAGAAAAGAATAAGAAGCAGTCAAGAACATCTTTATAGTGAAAATTTTATTTGAAACAGATTAGCATTTAGTCTTATTGTCATAATGAAAATGAACATGTCAAGACTGTATTTATAAAATACACACATATATGATGAATACATATATAGATTCAAATTATTTCTCCAATATGTTTAGCTCCATCTATCTATATCTATCCTATCATCTATCTACCTGTCTACAATCTTTGTAATTGTTATACATATGCTCAAAAGAAACTACTCTGAAAATTTAATATGCATCAGAGGTAATAATTAAAATATTCTTAAATCTACTATTGAAATAATGATTTCACAGATTCTTTTGCCCAGATAATTTAGCTATGGTTTTAAATTTGTTTTTTCATTGCTGTTGTTAAAAAAAAAAAAATCTCGAGTAGATGAGACATGAATCACTATACACTTACGTTCCTTTGGCTAAATTAGATATTAACCTTCATTTCCAAAATGGCATGAAGAGTCATTCTGAATAGTCTGACAGATATTTAATCAACTCAACCAGCTATTCCCAGGAAATCTGCATCTCAGAGGATCATATCATTCTGCATGGCTTTGTGTTGTTAAAGGAGAATAAAATAATCATAAATGAAAATGGCCATATTAAAAAAGCAAGATGTTTTACTTCCTCATGTCATTGGAGATAGGAGAATGCACTAGCAGAAAATGCAAAAACGTTATCACTCAAGGGCAAGTCGTTTCACAGCCAAACATCACGCTGGTGGCACTGTAAAACCACTCAGTGTGGCCACAGTAACGATCAGTTTAGATTGATTTAGCTACAGAGCATCTGCAGAGATTTAAAAGATTGGCCACAATTCCCTTCTGATGGCTCTGCCAAAGTATGGACAATTTATTTCAGGTCTGTAGACACGATCCAAGATAAAATGAGGCTTTCAAGTGACTATAAAATAAACACTCAAAGTTCCTTTTAAAGCGGTCAAGTTACCAAGAAATAGTTACTTGGGTTTGGGATATTTTTAAAATAGGTATTTCCCTTATACTATATTTGACTATAATGTGTTTAATGTAGTAGAAGAGCCCATATTTGGAAACCAGAATTACTGGGGGTAGCCAGAATAGACTCCAGTTCCTCATGGAACTGACATCCTGCTAACTGATAGAAAAGAATGCCATTATAAAACATGTGACATTAAAAGAATTAGTGACACAAAGGCATAAATCTAGGCAAGAAAAGCAGAGAAATGATGACAATTAGAGTCTGGATCCCAGACTCCTTCTGGGACAGGGAGAGAAATTAAGCTTCACAGTTCTCATGGAGGGGTCCAACTATTTTTAACTAGTTTCTATACTACAGTACTTTATTTTGTCTTTTTATCAGTTTGCTAAAGATTCCGCCCTGGAATATTAAATCTTTTTTGTTTTTGTTGGTTTTTAAACTGTAAGATCTCATGGTAGATAAAACCTTTAGAAACAAAAGTGTAAAAATCAGAACAAATGTATTTGGGGTCAAATGAAATTTAGCTTTAATATCTCAAGACAGCTTGAAGTTCTTCAAAACTAATTGTTTAAAAATCACTAAGTGCCTTGCTGTTTTTCTGCCTTGTGTGAATGTCATGAAGATATATTCATACATAAGAAAGTATTTGATAAGCACATGCAGTGTGTTAGGCATTGGAAATTAATAAATTTTCTTTGCTTCTTAGAAGTCGTACTTTTATAGAGGCAACTGAGAAAATTAAACTAAAGAAATTAATGGGAAAAATGCTGTCATGGAAAGTATGAGGCAACGAAGTAGAATGTGAGAATAAAATTGGCGTCCTTAGACCATAATGGTTTAGTAAAGGGGGGAAAAAACTCAAAACAAAAATAAAATAGAACAGGGGTTTGAAAGATAAACGAAACTTTACACCATAGAAAGAATAGAAATGTTATTCTTTTCAGTAAAGAAGCACTTACATAAGCATTAAAAAATACAGTATTTACTACAAAATTGCTAGCAGTTTGCATTTTGTTGCTATTGTTGTTAAATAATGTGTTGATTTAGGGTCCAAAGATGGGGCCTTGGTCACAAAGAGCCATGTGCATGATGCTAAGGAAATGAATTCCATCTCATAAGTGTACACAGAGTACTCAACAGAGGGGGGACTACATGGAAAATAATAATTATATATCGACTTTAAATATTAGCAGACACAAGCTTTTATGATGATGAAAAAATTCTGTAATTGTCAGGTTCAAAAAATTTTACCAGTTTTTTAACTTTAGAAAGGCAATAAAACCTAATATAAAAATGACATTTTTTGCTTATGTATGAAGCTAAGTGACCTTAAATGTCCTTTCAATAATACTTCTTCAAAATTAATTTCTATTCTAAGACATTCCAGGATAGCTTTAAAATAAACAAAGTTATACAATGTAAATAACCTTAAAAATGAAAACTTTGCTTATGTCCAGGAAGGGATTTCTAATAACTTCTCTAAGTACAGAGAAAGAAAAATGCAGAATATTTTAGTTGTCAAGTTTTTAAGTTTATAAAATTTGAGCGATGCAGCTAAACTCTAATTGGAAATGCTCTAATTAATAATTTCAAAGTCTCTATAAAAGAGAGATAACTACTTTGGTGATTTGAACTGGTGTTCAGTCATGGATGTCTAGAATTTTCTTTTATGATTAGATCTTTTAACTTTTAAAACTCATGTCATCTTTGATAAATATTACAACTTTTGTGCTCCTTGAATGTAAACAAAAATTGAGATTGATTGACTATAATAGTTTGTCATAGTGAATAGGATCAATGTCTTAGAGGAACACAAAGGTTCTACTTGGATGCTGAAAATAATCCATTTTCAGATTTGTTCATCGATTCCATTCACTCAGTTTGTGACAGTTCTCTGAGCTGTACCTATCATTTGAGCTGTACCCATCATTTATAAACTTTTTAATGTATACTATATCTCTATGGCACTGTTTATTTCTAAATACAGAAGTCCTGACTAAACCTAAGCATCAAACCGTTGGGACAATGACAAAGCTATTTTGTAAACTCAGGTTAAATGATAAACTCCACATTCTCAATAAGCTTTCTATCTCCCTGGTGTGTATCTGTTTATCACAGATGGAGTTGAGAATGATCATACTTTTCTTCCCCACTTTGTCTTGATAAATTGCTATTAAACTTTTATAAGTCAGAGATTAGGGATGAAAACTTCCTATTTGGGTGTATATATAGTTTTCTTTTATTTTTTCATTTTTTTTTTAAAGAAACAGGGTAGTATATATGTAAATAGCAAATATGTGAGAATGAGACTCCTTGGAATGTGTATGTTCTTCATAGTTTTGAACTTTGCAATATGTAAATGTTTTAAATTGCAAAAAGTGTAAAATTAAATTTAAAAAGGATAGCATAAACCCTAACATTAGGCATTAACAAAAACAAATTAAAAAGGACACATTTATACTACGATGATAAAAAAGCAAAGAATGGGATGATTAAATAATAAATATTATTGTTAAATATAACACAATCGTGTATTTTTTGGAAAAAAAGATATCTGCCTACAAACACTTGGCAAAATATTCCAGAAACAAAACAGCTATAAAACAAACATCGCATGTCTCTGAATAAGTTTGTTTTTGGTGGTGACACTGATACAATTCTTAATCTATTTTGTCTTTTCTTGTAAAGTAAATCAAGTAAGTAAACATACTAAAATTTTGAAATCCACAAGTCTCAATACAAGAAAGAATAGCTCAAACTGGGAGAGGTGAGGAAGAATCAGATATCACTGGATTTGAAAGAAAGGTAAGAATTTACAAATGAGTAAAAGTAACTAAGATTGCTCATCACATAGATCTAGTTTTAAATTTCCAGGAGTAATGAACACATCTAACAATCATATTGTGAGGCATAAATATCATTCTCACTGAAAAAAATGAACTCTTGGAGAAACGATAGGTATAAAGTTTGGAGAAAGAAATGAAAAATTAAGCCTAAAATATTTTGATGTTTCAGAATTCATGGAAATAATGAACAAATAAATAAGTGAATGAAGACAAAGAAACAAAGGTGTCATTTGAGAGTTTTCCTATAACCACTTTAGTATAATTATTAGTAAATAAATAAAAATTAATGAGTCCATAACAATTTTTTAATTAAAAAGGAAAAGTGTGGTAGAGAGTACTTCTGTTTTTCTTGCAGGGCAATGAATACCAAGACATAATATTATTGAAGGAACAATACAATTAGTAATTTTCATGTTGTGTTCTCCAATTTGAGCAAAGACCATCATCTGATAATAAAATAAGTGCATAAAATTGTGGTGAAGTATATCTAAACAGTTTCATGATATAAGTCCAAACATTATTAATAATAAAGAAAAATATATATTAGAATGGTTAGGTCTGGCAAATTGCATCTTATCCAAGAAACTCACACTTAGGGTTATCATTAATAGGAACAAATGACATCATGAGCTCTATCAAATCACAAAATTGGAAGCATGCATCATTGCCTGTGTGATATTTTGACCAAAATATTGAATATCTTCAAGGGGAAACCATCATACATATCCAAATTATGAGACACAGACAATTGTTTTAGATTTTGCGAAAATGTAAATGTCATGAAAGATAAATCAAGGAGCATTTTAGATTAAAGGAGTCTCAACATATACAATATCAATTATTTTACATATTTGATTAATTGCTGTAGTGGAATGATTGAAGACACTTAGATATGGATTGCATTTTAGACAAATTTGTTATATTGTTGTTAAACATCTTGAGTATTACACTGTAGTGACCATATAGGAGATAAACTTTGTTAGTAGGAGACATGTCCTATCTTAACATTAGTCACATATTTTAAAGTGCAAAGAATAAAAAGTATGTCTGTATTCATATGTGTTTATATACTTATTAATGTATTTCTTCATATATGATATATGTTTACAGTAACCCCTCACCTATCCCGGGAGTTACGGTTCCAGAGACCCCCGTGATAGGTGAAAATCCATGAAGTAGTGGCATTATAATTTATTTTATTATTTATATAAATTTTAAGGCTTTATAAACCCTTCCTACTCTCCTATAAACCATTCCCACACTCTTATTAACACTTTCTATACTCTTAAACCTATGTAATTTTAACAGCATATAAAATTCTATGTAGGTACTTCACTAGCGAAGTATACGTATACTGCAAAATCCCATGATATAGTGAAAATTCCATGACACAGAATTAGATTTTAAAAAAAAAACTCACAGTGCAGTGAAGCCGCTATAAGTGAAGCGTGATACAGCGAGGCAGGACTGTATATATATATATATATATATATATATATATGATAGATAGATAGATAAACAAAGCAAATGTAGCAAAATGTTAACTACCAGTGAATAAATCAAGGGTTGACAAACTTTTTCTGATAGGTCAGATTGTAGATGTTTGTTGTCATACTCAACTGACCCCTACAAAAGCAATCATAGGCAAACATAAATGTAATTACAGATTGGTTTTAATAAAACTTTATTTACAAAAATAGATGATAAGCTTAAACACTCCATGGAACTATTGTTTAGAGACCCCTGAATAAAGTGAGTATTTATCTGAGTTTTATTTTTACTTTTCTGTAGGTGTGAAGTAAATGAGAAAACAGTACTTTTTTGGAACAAAATTATTTATTTGATGTCATTTGCTATAAAAGTGGAAATGAAAATAATATTTAATAAGAACTTAGGTAGACTTTCTTGTTATGATGTCATTGCCCTTCTCAGTAAGATAAAGAGAAGGTTAGAGGTCATTAGAAGGTTCAGGTCATTAGAAACAAACAAAAAGTACCATTAGCTAGGAAAAAAAGCTCCAAATTGTAAACTGCACATACCTTAATCCTCATTTTTTACTTAAAAACTTCAAATGACTAGTACTGAATAAAAATTGAAAAAGCCTTTCCAGAGAAACACAATTATTTGAATATAAAACTTTGACATGTACTATGTAAGCACTAAATAGTATAAAACATGCAAGTTACATAACTTTTATTATTTGGATGTGTGTCAATTCACTAACCATGTGATACTTAATGCAATACATACTCTATGGACATTAGATTTCTTCTTGAAGACTTGTTTGAAATTAAGTTGCCTCAGCAGATGCAGTTCAAATACATCAAAGCCAATGATACCCTATCACCCATTTATTTTCTTTCACTTTCTGATTTCATGATTATTACTTGTTTTTAGTTTTGAAGGTAATTTTTCTTTTCTTTTCTTTTCTTACCAGTATTTTAAAATACAATTATGCACAATAAATTGTATTATTTACCACACGCATGCGAGTACTTAACAGATAAATAGATAGATAGATAATTGGATGGGTGGTAGGGAAATGATAATAAATGGATGGCAAACATCGGGGTACAGATAGAGTTAGAAATAGAGGCAAACTGTCACTCAGTACATCCTCCTTTTGAAATTTCTCAGAGACAGTCATACTTGACTGACTAGTGGGAGAACGAATCAGAGATTGGAAGACACTGTGAGATTCTAGGGTCACAGGCATGCCCTGGTTGTCTAATGGATAAGTCCACCAAGCATAGTTTACACACATCCCAAGAACATAGCTTTGAAACCCAGGGATATGGGGAACAACCAAGATGAAGAACTAAATAAAATAAATGTTTCCTAGTCCTCTCTGCCTTTTTGCTTATTCATCTTCATTCCTGCCTGCACCTTTTCCTTAAAGAAAAAAACATTCTAGGGCCACTTGAGGACATTAAATGAAAAGCAAGTATTCAGAGAATACTAAGGATGCCCAAAGTACAGTTTGTCATTTAAAAAAAGAAATGGTTGAGATCTGAGACAGATCAGAAATGATCATAGTGGTTTCTTTCAGGAAACTGAAATGCTCTCAAGTACACTTTAGTCATCATTTATATACAGGAAGGATTAATACAGGGTGTAAAAACACCCTCAGAAAAAACAGGTTTCGATTGTACATGAAGACAATCTGTTATAAAATGTTACACTTAACCAGCAGATAAATCTGAGGTGAAACAATGAAGAAAGAAGTTAGATAATAGCAGAATACTAGAAAAAGAAAGCAACATGGAATAATGTTTGGTAGGTATTGTGGTATCAAGCGCACATAAGTAACACAAACTTCATCCTCTTTGACAAATGGGTAGTCTTTTTAAGTTGCAAATTATTTTTAAATGTAAAGCAACATGATTTCTTTTCAGGAAAGTGGAAAATAAAATAGTTCCATACCCACATCACTATTATCATCTAATACAGTTTCACCCTACAGTTATTGTATTAGGAAATCATACAACATATACAATTTTACATCTTCTTTTTGGCATGATGACATTGTAAATATTTTATTCAAACTTCTACTGGAAATGGAACTTTTCATTCACTCAAATTTTTGAAGGTCTTTTCTGTGATAGGATGGATATTGGAAGCCATTTATATTACAGATAACTATATTTGTATTCCAGAGAAACCAATTTTCTTAAGTACCTTGTGGAAGTGCCTCTAGCTTTAATAAAATAATTATTTATAATCTTACATAAAGCTATGAGGTTAAAATTTTCTACAAATATATTTATCTAACAGGTAAATCATAATAGAATAACATGCTGTCAGTGGAAAGTACTATATTATTTGCAATAGAATTTGATTACCAGGGGAAATATTCATGTTCTCTAATCAGATGATATTCAAAATGCTAGTAAAATTATTCAGAATATTAAAAACCTAGGTGCCTAGAGGATTTTTTTTGACAGATATAAATGAACTTTAACTATTTTATCTTAATGTTATATAATATTTGACTCTGGGCTACTCTCATTAAATATAACCAAAAAGAAAACAAGGCATTGACATCTGGTTACCTACAAATAAGTATAAACCAGTCATTTTCAATATCTCTCATTTCTACGTGAATTAAAAAAAAGTATCATTGACAACAAAATTCCAGAATTCTTTAGCTCCTCTCTTTGTCACAGTATCTCAGGCAACTTGAGGAGCTAAAAAACTTAGATAAGCCTAGAAAATCCTCAATAAAATAATGATAATCACTATCACAGAGAAATGGAAAAAGACCACAGAATTAAAAGTGTTCTGAATTTTAAACCCTCTATGTCAAATCAATTTATAGGACTGAAACTGTAGATTAGTTGAAAACACAATGTAGTTTTGACCTATGATTCCCTACTATGGAAAAGACAAATATTCGCTGAGACTAAAACTTAGTATGGTACACAAATAGTGATGGTGTCAACATGATTTCAAATGGTGCAGGAACTTTGGGAAAAAGTCTCTAGTTAGAAGGTTGTTCTATATCTCTTTAATCCAGGTTATTTGAAGGGGAATATTTGAATGTATTTTATGTCCTTTAAACATTTGTTTCTTAGTTTTTTTTTAACACAGAAGCAGAACTCAGGCTCCAAAATGTAATAACTATATGAATTGTAGTTATTTATGATTGCCCTCTATAACTGATAAGGCATTTTATAATAAGTGGAAATAAATTTAAGTACAAATGATAAAATAATTAAAAATAAATATAGTAAATATAGTATAACATAGAATGTGAAATATATAGTAAATATATATATAGATATATAGATATATATATATAGAAAAATATAGTAAATATAGAATGTGAAAATGGCAAAAATCAATACAAAGTTATAATGTGATACAGAGCTATAAAAATTATAACGGCAGTAATGTATGATTACATTTTTTTCTGAAAGGAAAGGTGCAGGTAGGAATGAAGATGGGCAGGCATTAAGAGAGAGAAGGACAAAGCATTTTATTTATTTTTATTTAGTTGCCCATCTTTGTACTTCTGTATGTCTATTGAGCCCTTGAAATACAGCTGGTTAGAATTAAGATGGCCTATCAGTTTCAAATTTTCAAAAATACATTGGTCACATATTATATATGGTGCAATTATTATATACACTATATATTATATATGCCTATTTATTATATTAGTTATATATTATATATTATGCAACCATTACATATGTTATATATGCTTATATATTATATTTATTTCATATTATAAAGATATTTAACATATTGCATTAAACAAATGAATAATTCATTAAAAGTAATTGTGTTTTTAATATGACTGAGAAAACGTAAAATTATTGAGTTACTCATACTGCACTTATATCAATAACACTAGACTAGACTATGTTCTTAGCATCCTAGGTGTTTCATATCTTTTCAATATTTTGCTCTAGTATTTTAACTGCGTCTCAAACAACAGTCTTTTAGATACCTCATAAGTCTTAAAAATGTTTTAGACATCTTCACCTTTATTAAGAATAATTGATCTTCAGGAATTTTTGATTATATCATCTATAAATGAATTTAGAAAATACCATCATGCATTCATAGCTTGATAGCTGAACATTTTCAATGTATATTTAAATAATTGTTCATGATAAAGTTCTAGCAGACTACTATTACATTTCTCTATACAAAAACTGTCCATTTACACCAAATTCTTTTAAAAGTCCAGATCTAAAAAATCTGTATGTAAATATGTTTTACTTTTGGATTGAGTAATAGTAGTAATTATATTTGAATATCTTGATAAAATGAAATAAAGAATTACTCACATTTAAATGAACATAAGATGTTATTAAAAATAAATCTTAAAATTATACTAGAAAATAACATTCACCTATAAAACATTCATATTAATTTATCAAAAGAAACTCAATTTCATCCATCTAATTTTTTTAAAAAACCATAATTAAAATAATAAAGGGGGAATAATATGCAGTGATATTTTAGATACCTGCTGTCACTCTGTGGTTAATATGACGCATCAATTAAAAAAACAAAAAGATAATATTGTTATTTATCTTTAACATCCTACATTTAGTGGGATATTTATCCATACTTTTCATTAGAGTTTGCTTTTGTTGTATTTTCTATGGGTTGTGAAACATACCTAATGATCCATGTCCATTATTATGGTATCATACAGTACAGGTTCGCTGTACTAAACACTCTCTGTGCTCTGCCTATTCATCTCATTCTTTTCCAACTCCTGGCAATCAAATCACTGAACTTTTTACTATCTACAAATTTTTGCCTTTTTAAGAAAATCCTATGTCATGCAGTTGCAATAATACAATACAAAGCTTCTTAAGATTTACTTCTTTCACCTAGTAATGTGCATGTATGTATCCTCAGTGTACTTTTATGGCTTGATAGTCCACTTGCTTTTCTCACTGAATAATAGTCCATCCTCTGGATCTGTTCACCTACAGACAAGTAACCTTTTTGGTTATGTCTAGTTGTGGAATATAAATCAAGCAGCTATAAATGTACATATACTGGTTTTCTATGTGGAGATATTTTCAACTCATTTAAATAAATAGGATTACAGTCAAAATTAAGAAACTTAAAACTGTCTCAAAAATCTAACTGTCTAAGAACACTAATAATTGTTTAATTTCAAAAAACTTTCAAAGTGACTACTCCTTTTGGCATTTCTGTCAGCAGTGAGTGAGTACCTGTTATTCCACATCTTAATCAGCATTTGGTATTTTCAGCATTTGGTATTTTTATCATTCTAACACCTGTATAGTGCATCTCAATGTTTTAATTTTCAATTTATTAGTGACATATGCTGTTGAACATATTTTCATATATTTATTTGCTATTTACATATTTTCTTTGGCTAGGTGTCCATTCATTTCTTTGGTCTCCTTTTAAATTGGGTTGTTAATTTTGGATAGAAGTCCTTTGCTAGATACATACTTGCAAGTAATTTCTCCCATTCTGAATTTTCTTCTCATTCAATTACCAATGTCTGCCATTCTTTTCTGCCTCATTATAGATTTATTATGATTTTTGGTATGGGAATTAGATATCCTATGGCAATTTTGCTTGATTATTTCTAAACTGACTTCTACTCTTAACAATTTAAGAAGTATATTTTTCTAATGATATTTGATATCAAAACTTATCAAAAAGTGTTAATATGACAGTATTAAAAAGTGCTAGTAACTCATGGACATATAAAAACCTTCAATAGCCCAATGAATTTTTAAGATTTTGTTTTAAATTATTAGGAAAATAAATAAACACTTTTCTTCCATGTATTGCCGTATTACAAATAAATCCTAGCATGCAGTTAACTGGAAGGCACAGAACTCAACAGACAAGAACAGTTTGGGCAAAAGAAAGCCTATGGTTTGACAGTTTGTTAATTTTTCAGGTTGTCATTATTATACTGTGAGACACAAGAATACTATGAATAAACTAAGGCTGTCCTGTTTAATTTCTTGAATGATTTTCTCCGAGGAATCTTTTGATCTACTGCAGAATAGGACTTGTAAAGGTAATTTTAAAATACAGGTTAGTACAATGATTATAGTCAATTGTTCATTTTTACCTGAGATCTCTACCTACACTTTAAAAAAAAATATGTACACTCTAAATCATATGATTAAGGGCCACAGGTATAGGCACATCAATTTTGTATTATTTGCATAGATCATCATAGATATTTCACAGGTAATTTTCTATTATTTTCCTGCCAATATAAATACCAAAGACTATTAAAATAAGAAGCTTAAGGAAAGGTAGATTTCATCTTGTCATAAATGGAAGCTCAGTGATATCTTCAGCTATTCTCCGTGATAAGATTAGTTGTCCCATTAAACAAACACAAAAAGAATGGTCTGTTCACCAGATTTGATGTGGTTAAGTCTTTTGAACATTTACACAGCTGCTTAAGTAAATTTCAGCATTGTCAACCATTCTCAAAGTATTTAAACACTACAGTTTTGCCGATCTTCTAGACGTACTTTCGTTAACTCCTTCAAGAATACTCTTTTTTATATAAGCAAGAAATGCTCAGATGACCATTTGCAAACGTATGATTTTTCAAATGAAATGAATATTTGGAATTATTTATGTATTATGTGCAAGAAGAAAGTAATAATTCTAAAATTTCTAAAATGTATTTAGCCAAAAGTAAAATAGAATGTTTTCTCCTGAGGTATATAGGATTATTTGAAATAAAATCTACCGACGCCTTCTAACAATAGCATTTTTATTTTGTTTATCACAATGTATTCGTTTTGTAGAGCTACAATAACATATTATCACAAATTGTAAGGCTTTAAACGTCCCAAATAAAGATATCATTAGGGACATGTTCTCTATGAAAACTCCAGTAGAATCTATTCCACACTTTTCTTAACTTTCAGTGTTGTCACAGTGCTTGATGTTTCTTGACTTACAGACACATCATTCAAATCTCTTCCTCCTTCTTCACATGATCTCCTTCTGTGGCTCAGTGCCTGCATCTCTGTTTTCTCTTTGGGTACACCCTAACTGAGGTCCCATCTCATCTTAACATGATAACATCTACAAAGATCTTATTTCCAAATAGTCATTCTATGATTCCAAGAACATGAATTATTCAATGCAGTAAAGGTATAATATGAATTTTAACTATCTTTCAATCTAAATTTGAGTTCTGGCTCTATTTAGTAACTATATGCTCTAAGACAAGCGATTTAATCTTTTTGTCAGTCTCTTTATATACTAAAGGATAATAATAATATTTGTAAATTGTCAAATAAGTATGTGGCACATAAAAGTTTCTAAAAATTCATTAATTCTATTCATTGCTATTATTTTTACAATATTTATTGTTTTTTTCTATTATTGCATTATTCGTTTCATTAGTTTTTACAATAATCTGTAAGTTTTAGAACAAATTCACATCTCAGTCAATGTGTTTATTACACCACACCCACCAAGAGGGTTCTAGTGCCAGTCACCATCATTATTTTTATTTTTCAATTCCAGGTTCCCTCCTCCCCTTGTAGTAACCCAGCTATGTCTTACTCCTTTAGTTGTTATTGTTATAAAGAATCATAGTTTCTGGGGTCAAATTAGGAGTTATGAGTAAGAGATTAGTTGGTAAGGACACTGAAAGATTTTTTTTAAATAAAGAAACTCAAAAGTGAAAAAAATCTAATTTTAAATTTGGTTGGTGATTGGAGCATGAAGAAATATGAAAATATTTCAAGTTGTATAAGACTAAGAATAGGTACATTAGTGACAGAAATAGGAGATTTGCTAAAGAAATCTGATTAAGTGAGATTGACACAGAGTGCAGGGAGATGATACATTCAGTTTTAGATAGATTGAGTTTGAGATGATAGTGAAATATCCGAATAACATATCCAGCAGTATCTAACTACTATATATGAATCAGAATACATTATTATCATGAACTTTCAGTAGTGAAAGAAAATATTCATTTGTGATTGCATCTCCTTACTTCTCTCAGATCATTTTTTTCCAAGAGCTGGAAATGTGATTGTGTCTCCTTTTATTGTGAGATCACTTTTCCAAGGGTTCTAAATACTAACAAACAAGGTAAGCTCTAAATGAAACTAATGGATTATCTGAAGTGTTAGAAGGAGTCTGATTTATCTTTTTTAAGAATTAGTTAAAGAAACAAATTATTCAAATTAAGCAAATATTTCTTCCTTTGTTCTATTGCAGAAATGTCAAAGTTATATTGATTAAGTCTTTCTTTGGAGATGCATTGGTAATACTTGAGGGTCATGGGCTGTAAGCATATTATCTATTTGATGGATATCTAATTAATAGATATATTTGATATCTTTCAAATGATGATTTCAAAATAACACTAATTATATATGATTACAAATGATCTTAAAGTGATAAGTAACAGTTATGATTATTTTATATTATATAGTTTTTCTTATTGTTATATTCCTAATTATGAACTGTTTGTATCAAAACCCAGGTTATATGTTATAGTGGGGAAGGCTCTGTGTAGGAATGGGGAGGTTCAGAGTAGATAAAAATCCTTTGAATCTTTGAATCAATTTACTGAGAACATAAAACTGCTCTAAGAAACAAATTATAGTACTTATAAGTGATACTACAATTACTTTTACAGAAGCAATTGTCTCTTTCTATGAAAATAAATTTGTGATCTATTTGATAGTAGAAGTTTTGACTAAAGATATGGACTAAGGCAATTCAGGAAATGAAAAATATGGTTAAACTGCTCAACATTATAAATTAACCTAAATTATGGGTGAGGCAGAATCATAAAAAGTGTAAAAAAGAAGGGATTGGGTTGGATGACATAAATGGTGGATCTACCAAATTGCTTTTAAACCCTAGACAAGTATATATTCTTTGTTGAAATTTGTATTCTTGAAGTGTTCGAGAGCCCCATCTTGAATCCCATCCTACCACATGCAGGGATTATATTTTAAACATTTGACAAGTCCTACATCTGGGCAAAGACCTAGGAGGATGACCTCACTGATCAGTCAGAATAGGTAACAGCCTATTAGGTAAACAGCCTAAATAGGTAAAACATGTGACATTACCACTGAATATCATCTGTATAGCAGCCCTTAACTTACTCCCCAAAATGTCTGTATCAGGAGAGATTTTTGCTTCTTGGACTTTGATATCAAGTGAAAATTGACTGAGAATCATATCTGCTTGAAATCACTTGGGGCTGAGATAGCATATGTAACATCACGAGCTAATAAATGAACAGAAGTAGTGAGAGTAGAAGCTAATGAAGATCTGAGAATGTGCATTCTTGTGAATCTGCTGAGTTTTGGAAAGAAAGCAGGCATCTACAAGGCATGGAAAGTGAATTCAAATTTATCTTTTTGAGATTTTAAGAGACAAGGAGAAGTAGCAGATATTTTACTCATACTTTATATCGATACACGAATATTTCAGCACTTTTTCAATGTTTGTAAAAAATCAAATGCATAAAACTACTCTTATTTAAAAATACTGCCTAAAATGTTATAGATCTGTCAGAGGATTTCAGAATCTGCACACTCATTGGTGTTACCTTTTGTTGAATTGCTATACTGGGTAGGGTAATGCATTAAATAATTTACATATCTCTTGGTTTTATCCAGATAACAGTCAAAATAAACAAATTTAAAGATGACTTTACCTAGTCTAGACAATTAGACTCTTTGTCTTAATTACCTGGATGACCATCTTCTATCTATTCTTCTGTCCTTCATCTTGTCTCAACTTCACTGTTTAGATTTTAGTCCCTTGAAGTTCAAAAATATGTTACCTAACCATAACAAAGATCTGATTCCAATGTTCTTAATTTAGTTTAAGTATGAAAATTAGTTTTATTTTCCCCAAGATCACTAGTAGCTGTTTTATAATAACATGAGACATGTTTTTGAAGAGCTAGTTCATTAAGTAAAAAAAGTCCTCTTTATTCATATGTGGGAATATAATAGTGAATCAAAAAATAAATATTCATGGATTTTAAATTAAAGAGAATATTGACACATTTAATGTGTTGACTCAAGGTAGAAATTAAAAATTAAATTGTGACATTTATCTCATTTACTGTTTCTTTAGAGCATTCATTTTAATCTCTAACATCCAAGAAACTGACATCACGAGAATATCTGATGTTATGTGTTTATCTATTCCTAGCTGACCTCTGATTATCGGTTTTAAAAAATTTATTCAGTTATTTATCCAAATAACCAGAAATGTAGCTGGTGATAATTAATACCATGTTTAAACTCTCTAGAAAATGAAGAGAAAAGATCAGTTCAATGGTGTCTTAGATGGGCCTTAAGTAATTACATAGAGGAGTGGGTAAGAAATTTCAAATGAGCCAGTCTAATTCAATTCCCTTACAGACAAATTTCAAACAGTTCTTCAAGAAATATTGTTATCAAGACCACCTGTAAATATGAGAAATTAGAAATTTTAATTTATTCCTATAGGTAGGGAAAATCAGATTCTATCTATATGAAAACTGCACTTGACTTATGGAAATATTCAAAATATTTATGCCAATAGAATATATCCTGCACTATTATATATGGCAGAAAATGTTTAGATAGTAATGACTTATATATGATTATAAAGATGTGAGTATAGAGATATTAAATAGCTTTGTTCAAGAAATGTTTTGCCACCTGATTTACAAAGGGAGATGGATAAATTTCACTTTTAGTGAAAGTAGAAAAATTTTTAGAAGTTCAAGAGAAGTTATTATATTAAATTTTATATAATCCATATTTTCCATTTAAATGCACGTTTTGGGAATAGGGCATTAAATTGGTGTGGAAAATTATCATCATGTCCCATGTAACCTTTAAGTTATAATTATAAGAGACAAACATCTTACTTCTTTAATACTGTAAGAGGTGAGGTTAATCGTTAAGTTGGTTAATTAATTGAAAGGCCACAGTGAATTTTGTCTAGACCAATTTTAATGGAAACTTTGATAGCACAAATAGTTCAATTTTGCTTTCTAACTGCATTTCCAGAAGCAGAAGCAGATGCTCCAGGCTAAAGATTGCTCACAAAAGATTCTAATGAGATGAAAAGTATGAATATAAATTGTACCTTATCTCTTATGCTTTAAGAGGGAATTTTCTCAGAGATTATTTAGAAAGATATTGTTCCTATGATGAGCATAAATGCTCACATTTAATTTCACTTATTGAAAGTGATTTTTCCATTTCTTCTGTCTCTTAAGGAACAGCTATAGAGTATATTTAGCTAAATTTTAGCAATAAGCAGTCTTTCTTTGAGGAAAACATAATTTAATAAATTATCATTTTTCACTAACAGAAAACATAAAGAGTGTCTTAGCTTCAGGGTAGACTAGAACACATTCAATTATCTCATTCTTCTGTCATATGATTTCTAGATTCTATATAAGATTGTGTAGAGATATAACAATTTGATGGAATTATGTTACTGGTACAATGACTGCTTATAGGCTTGTGCTATACAAATAAAATTTAGTAATAAAGCTATAAAGACAATGTCCACGTAAAACCTTTTTCTAAAACATTCTCAAATAAATGTTTCTTGTTTAGTTAAAAGTGGGATAGATGTTAAATATTATGTTAACATCTCCAAATGTTTAATAATTAAGACTCAATATATTAATACAGAAGAAAATATCTCAAAGTATATCAATTTAACATAGTTTACACTTACTATGAGATTGGATTATTTATTCATGAATTTAAAGTGATTTGCATTTATTCAGTGACAGGGTAAGTTGGTATAATTGAATTACCAGAATTCAATTTCCTCCACCTCAGGTAGCAATCAAAAGGAGGATGGCTTTCTTAGGTTGACGGGGTGTGCTATGCTTTAAATTTACTCATGTATCAATGGCTGACTGTCCAGTTTCCACCATTTCCCATGTAATAGGAAGGAGAAAGGGAGAGGGAAGTCAATATCCATGGTGTTAAAGTCAGTAAGCAGTAGTGATATTCTTGTCCCATTGGCTAGAGTATAGTTAGATGACAACAATGAATTATGAAGAAGGCTGGGTCTGGTGGCAGTCTGCAAACTGGCTTCTAATCACTCTCACTAGGAACCATCATAAAACAGTATATAACTAAAAAATATTTGCTTAGGATGAAAAAAGAAACATGCTAAATAAAAAGACAGTTGGAAAGGTAAGTTGACTGTTCTTTTTACTCACTCTTGGGAAAGTTCTGCTGAATTTAGCAGAGTAGCATCTGATCCAAACAGTCTTATACAATTCTTTCAAAATGTTTACTGATTTTGAAAGAACTATTCTCAAACTGGGATTATTATATGGGGATAAATAGGATATGTATCTGAAAGGGTAAAATTGGGCTAATGGGGTGTCAGGTGTTACTGAATATTTTTAAATCAGCAGTATTATCAGATTAGAGATGAGAAAATGGAAACCTAGAGAGCTGAAATTCTTCATGTGAAATCAAAATACTTAATAAGTGAAGCAGATTAAACAAATAGGGATAACATCTGCTAATTCTGAGGCAGCATTAAAGAAAAAAGGGATAGGAAGGGTCAATTAGACAAAAGATTTCAGTTTGCTACAGGAGTTGACAGAAATACAGACAAAATGCAGTGAATAGCAGAGCTGGTTGTGAAGCTGAGCAGAGAATCTATCCAGAGCTAAAAAACAAAGAAAGAAACAAGACCTCTCTATTTTTCTGTATTCACCTTCTGCTGCCTTTTCTGACAGTCTTCCTCTGGCCAGCTTTCTCACCTCCACCAAATAATTATTTCACCTTTTCCTCTACATCCGTCACTTCAAATAGTCCTATCCATTTACTATTACATTTCATTTTATTTGCTTATGTGATTGTCTTCCTTAAGCAGTCACCTAAACTCTTTTCCATGAAATTCTTAAAAGTAGAGTTAACGTACTTTTAAGTCGTGCTCTCTGTACCTACGAAGCACTGAATTAGTATGTATTGAACTTAATTAAAGGCCTTCAAATCAAGTCTGGCTGTGGTTGGCACCAAAAAGGATAACATATATTTGTAATATGTGGTCTTGTTCCCTTTTGTTACCCACAGTGGGAGCCACAAAATACAATTTGTTGTATCTGTTTTGAGTTAAGCCTAGAGAATCTTTTTAGCACAGGTAGATGCTATCTGTCAATAGAAGTTGTCATAAAATGAAAGTTATTTCAAAGGGCAGCCATGTAGGTTAACCGAGAAACAACTCGCTGAACTAGGCAGTGCAATTTTCCATCCTTAGCCAAAGAGTCTCAATTCAAGTTAAGAACAGCAATATAACCTTGAAGGAAAGTCTGCAGACAACAGAATAGTGAGGTCTGAGAAAAAAAGAAAAAAGAAATTTGGGATAAGAATGATAGCTGATGAATGTCGGAGGGCTATATTAATTTAGTCAGCTTACATTGATCCTAGTGAAGAATTATTTTTGTTTCTTCCTCTAGCATTTAGAAAGTTTGCATCTTCTTTCCTTTGACTCTTTCGCCACTACCCCAATTAAAATTTTTACAAGGGTGAACAGAGGGATGATCTGCAGTCTATGACTATCAGAAAAGCATTTCCAAGCTAAAAACATGCATTTTAAGTCTGTCAATATAAACACTTAATGAAGGAAATTTTCTGAAATGCCGAGCAAGACTTATGCACATTTTTTTTCCACCTTCTGTGTCTCAGCTCAATAATGGTAATCAATCAACTACCTGGGTTAATTGATCTTTGTAATTGTGAAATTGAATAGTAAGGGAAATGAAGGAAGAGAAGGCTAAAAGCAAGGCCTTCTTTAAAGTTTTGGAATTTAGGTTTTAAAACATAGCTTTTGCATTGTCAGTTAAGCAACTGTTCTTCAATTTCCCCATATTGAGGGTCAGTGTTTGCTTTATTTATTTTGTGTTTAAAGAGACTCAGTCTTTCTGAGTGCAGTGTTAGCATCTCCTTACCAAAATTACAACTGTCAGGATCATCCTAAGCATTGTTTATGGGGAATGCTAATCACTCTATGTTGTGCCTCCATAAAGACTTTGTTGCTTCCTTAATCTTGTTTTTCACATTTTTATAATTTTTGTACATTAGCATCTTTGGTTTGAGAAGTAGTTAATGCTGGTGGTCCTTCTTCCATGAAAAAGAGGCTAGTTGGATATAGGAATCAGAACTGATAACTGGTCACTTCAGTACCAAATAGTAATTAAGGAGCCTAAATGTTCTGGTCTGAGGTGATATCCTGGCCATTAGTTACTGTTTTTGCTTGCTTGTTTCCTTGTTTATTTGCTTTTGTCTTACGATCTTCTGGTCTCTGGCAGTATTGTGCTCCCCACCCCCATATAGCAACATATGATTTTCTCTTTTGGAGGTGAATTCTTTCATATTACCTGTTAGATCTGATCAAAGTAGAAAAGGTAGTATTAAAAAAAAATTCTTGTTTGCATCTTTCGATTTAAACTCTATTTAAAAGTCACTATTTCTGCATCACTAAGCTTTCTGTGTTAGAATACTATCATGAGACAAATTGTAAGAAATTGTTGAAGTGGAAGGTTTTAATGCTTACCTGGATTTGGGCAAGAATCTCTTAAGCTTTCACTGAGTTATTAAAATGACTTGCCCCTATCATCTTCAAGTCATTTAAATCTTAATTTATCATTTTACAAATAAACTTTGATATGCTCTTCATATAATTTTGCTTCATAGCAAGGAAGCTGAAATTTCAGGAAGTTAAGCAACCTGCTCAGATACACACACATTTCTGGGGACTGAGAATTCAAGATGAGAAAGTTGTCTCCAATATTACATGCTCTCTCCCAAGAATTTAAAATTTAATGAGGAAGGCAAATAACAAAATTATACATCATAATACCTGAACATTAGATTCATCATTTGTAATACTTGGGTAAATCTATCCTACAGTTTGTCAATGATGATTAAATTAAAAGTGTGTCTGAAGAAGACTTATATTTGTATTATATGCAAATAATCAAGCACAGGATTTTAAATGCCACATCTAATGTGAAATTTCTAACATAATTGGGATTCCTCATTTTTCTTTCCAAATGATTTATTTCTTTTTATACCATACTGTTAATAAGCAAAACAATGTGCTTTTCCTATCCTTTCCTTTGAAGTATCTCATGGCAAATATTGAAGGTAGCTGTCTAATTCTAACTTTCCAAAGCACGCTGACTGTGTGTAGCTACACACCTAGTATAAAATGGTAGTATGCAAGGTCCTCTGTTAGACTGAGTTTCCTGAGGATGTTTTTACCTTATGCTTCTAGTTACAATCCATAACACAGGGTTTTAAATAATGAATAGGAATGTGCTTAACATATTATCTTCCCATAATGAATAGCATGAAAAAACTCAATTCGATTAGAGTATCTAGAAGTATTATTGCCAAGGTAGTGAATTTCAGTAGAAGAAAACTGTTAGGAGTGATCTGTTCTGGGCTCTGCTCTAAATTTCTTATCTCAACACAGCTGCTAACTTGCAATGGAATCTTGCACAAGTCATTAATATTTTCTTCAAATTCTAGCTTATTTATCTATAAAATAATTAGAAAAACAGCTGCCTTGCTATTCAAAACAAAGACATAAATAATAGTATTAATGTTTTAAAGTTACTAAAGACCCAAGAGATTCCTTCCTTTCTACCACAACTCATTTAAAGCTGACATTAATCTTCTCGAGTTGACAAGAAGAACACATTATTAGTTATTGAATAAATATTTCTGGCTTCTCATCCTTAACCTACATTTACTGTATCATTCTATTAGAAAAAAATGCAATATTAAGTAAGTTTAATCAGATATTTTTCATACAGGGAATATTTTCTAGATTTATAAAACATGTGCATAATTTCCAATAACTTTACAAGATAAGCCATTGTCATTTTGATATTTTAAAAGAGAGAACATAATCTCAGTAAATTTAGAATGACTTAACCAATGTTACACAGCTTAAGAGAGACCAAGCTTGGACTTAGATTTAACACCCACCTTTATGCTTTGGTTTACATTGAATTGTAATAAAAGTACTTGTGGAAAACTATGTTTGCTTATGTTCTAATAAATTGAATGAATCTTTACATTGTTTCACACAACATTTAGAAGTTACATTACTTTGTTTCTCTTCTTTGAAAGCATCATTTCTTGTGCTTGTAAAATATGAAATTAAGCTTTTTTTCTCTTGGTTAGTAAAATGCTGCACCCTTACTGGAGGCAACCATAGAGGATTCAAAAACAAATGAAATGTCTCAGTCTTATTAGGCATAATTTTTGCAAAATTAATTCAATAGAATATATGTTTCTACTACCAGATACAGCAGCAAGATATACTATCTGACTACAATATAAAGAAGATATTTAATCTGCCTTACAGTAGATAAAACCATGTAATTCTCATTTAATGAAAATGTCTAAATTGAGTAAGACAAGAATTTAGAAAGCTTTTTTTTTTTTTTTTTTGCAGGGGGGAGGCTTATTTTTAAGCTAGAATTAAACCTAAAAGTGAAATGTCCTGGTAGGTTATGTTTAGGGCAAATTTGTCTCCTCAGTGGCCAATTTCATTTAATAAGGTAAGTGGCTTTTCAGATACTTGGTAAAAGTGTAAGAATATTTAGTTTCATTTGTCAGTGAGGTGGCAGCCTGAACAGTAGGGAAACTACATGTGAATTTGATTTTTCTAAAATGAATTTTGGTATGCAGAAATATTCTCTGTAAGATCCAAGCACATTTATGTAAGCCTGTTTTACCTTAAGGCACACTAATCTGGTAAGGAAACAAGGTTTTCATAATATAAAACCCTGGTATTTAGTAATAAAAAAGAAAAAAATAGCAGTTGATTTGGACAAAATATAGCACTATATTTACTCAGAAAAAGAAACAGTTTACTCTGACATTTAATGTTAACTTACAACATACTATTAGTGATATGCATTAGGTTTTCTGATAGAGATAAAGCTATTATAATAGCTGAAGCTATTACAATAGCTGCTGCCCTAAATAGATTTCAATGGCAATCAAAACTAATTTACACAACATTATTATTTCTATTATTAGCATTTTTAAAAAAATCTCAGTGAGCATTACTCTCCAGGATATGGGTAGGCCTTGTCCAATCAGTTGAAAGTCCAAAAAAGAAAAGACAGAATTTCTGAAGAAGGGACTCTCCTCAAGATTGCAACATGGAAACTCAGGTCTGAGTTCCCAATTTGCTTGCTCTCTTATAGAAAGCAGACTCAAGAACTTAATGTTAATTCTTGCTTATATTTCTAGCTTCCCCACCAAATAGAGAGACAGATATGTAGCTAGCAAGTTGCATGTTTTACATATATAATACAAACGTGTTCATAACAGTTATAAAACACATAAATATAAAACTATTAGCTATGTTTCTATTTTTTTTTTTTTCTTTTAAAGGAAAGGTGCAGGCAGAAATGAAAGTGAGCAGAGACAGGCAGGGAGGAAGAGAGGAGAAAGAAGCATTTTATTCATGTTTTTGTCTTGGTTGTTACCCCGCCCCAGGGCACAAACCCCTGGTCCTTGGATTGTATATGGATAGCTTCTGGAAAATTTAACAGCTAAATAATAGGATGTGACCTGCTTCAAATTCTTATGGAAAAAGGTAGATAATACATTCATAAGTAATACAAACAGAAATCTAATATACACACGTATTCTAGGAAATTATATTCTATCAGAATTGCAAAAAGAAAGATAATACCCCGGGTTAAAAATTTTTAGCAGATGTGGAATTCAAGCTGGAAACAACAATGTAGGTAGATTTTGAATAGTTAAAAAATAAGATACTATGAAATAAAGATAATTTCAGGTGAGCAGAAAACAACATAGAATCAAGTTGGACAGCATCCTTATCACAGTCAGCAAGACAGGAGCAGGTCATTCCATATGGGCAGGTATTTTCTCTGATGGGGGCAATGGGGAGATTAAGTATTTTTAATGCTGGACATTTATACTGCTTCAACTAAAATTTTTCAAATTCTCCACAGTATTTGGTACATATCCAGCAAATATTTGCTACTAAATGAGTAGTTTTCACTAATGATATGCAGGCTGTAACACACCAGAGATATTAGCCAAGGCTGTGGCCCAGTGCTGAAATCCAGCCTGTGTCTGCTCATGGATATAGAAATACAAGCATCAGCAGGGAAGAGGAATTTCTAATTTATAAGCATCTCAATGAGTCAGAGGCAGCTCTGACACAAATATGAGACTAGCAGATATGTGTCAGGACCCCCGCAAAAGCAAGCCTTAGGCCAGGGATCAAAGTTCGGATATCAGGGCAGTGAATTGTCCCTGGTGCCACCCAGCCAAGCAAAGGAATGCAATCATCTGGATTCATAAGGAAAGCCCACGGATGAGTCTGACATGCGGGATGTGTCCCATGTGTAGTACGTGACCAGGACAGACCCTCTGCACAAAGAAACAAAGAAACAGTGGTAGTTGAAGAAGCCCAACAATAACTTCAAAGGACAATTTCACCTTGTCCAACAAGGAACTGAAACCTGGCTGACACCCCTCTCTCCATCCTCTTTCCTCAACATGTGGGTGTTTCATTTAAAACCCAGGCCCCAGCAAGGGAGATGGGATCTGGACCTCCCTTGGTCGGCTCCATTCATTTACCCTCTAATTAAATCTCTGCTGGCTCACTCACCTAACTGTCGTGAATTTTTTTGAGCCACCCAAACCCCACATACGGGATAAAGAAAAAAAGAAAAAAAGAAATCACAGAACAAAAGAAAAATATTTTGTGTTCTGTTCTTGACCAGATATGTAGGACATGCCCTCCAATGTTTTCCTTCTCTTTTATTTAAAAAGCAAATAGTCCCAATCCTCTTCTATTTATTAGCTTTTTTAAAATATGAAATAAAATCTTATTTATCTGATATACTGTCAATAATTTGTGAGCCTTAACAAGAAAATTCACCTTTTATTGAACATGCACCCATGGTGATAAATACGATGAGCATCCCAGTCTGTTTCAAGATGCTATAACAAAATGCCACAGACAGTGATTTATTAACATACGTTTATTTCTCACAGTTCTGAAGCAGGAATTTCAAGATCATGGGGCCAGCATGGTCAGGTGAGAACCCTTTTCAGGCTTGCAAACTTCTGCTTGTATTCTCCTGTTGTACTAAGGGGCAAGCTAGCTCTCTGAAGGCTCTTTCATATGGAGACAAGTACCATTCATGAAGCTTCAGACTTCATGTTTAAGAATTTCAGTGGAACATAAGTATTCAAAGTGAGTTCTTTCTAAGTATTTGAAGTATACTAACTTAAAAGAAAATATTTACCCTTTATCTCTCATTCTTATTTCCCTTTACAAAAGGAAGTGTTTTTAGCTCTTGTAATTCATTTCTATAAGCCTAAATAAGAACAGAATACAAAACTTTATTTTTGTTTTTCTGTGGCTTCTTTTTGTTTTTTATTTTAGTTATTCCCTTTCAAGGTCATTAAATATGACCAAATTATATTATCTTCAAACTCTTGAAATAATCTTATAATATTTGGGGACTGAGGATGCATTTATCACCAAATGTGGGTAAATTAGTAAGGGAAATAGCATATGCCTGATGCCTAAAATACAAAATCAATATATTTTAACCTACAGCCAACATACCAAGGTTATGATCACACATAAAAAACACCCAGTTGTTTATACCTGCTGAAGTTTTTAAAAACTCTCTTCCTAAACATAATGCCTACATTCAGTTTACCTATGCATTCAGAGAGCTTACTATGTGCTTTGTTAAGCTGCTATTTCTTCAAAAATTTCTTTGAACAGAATCAAAAGTAAAGACAAGTCACACATTCTTGACCTGGTAAGCAGATGCAGGCTGGAGTTCAACGCTATTCTCTGCCAGAGGGTGCTGTTAGCCAACCCACCACACATTTCCATTCTTCCTAGTAATAAGATACAGATTTAGGTTGAACCATAATTCCAACATCCTTTAGGGAGATAAGGTGTTTTATTTATTCACTCAAAAATAATGTTTTAATATTTATGTCTTCCAAGCTATATTGGCCTGATGTTTATTTAAGATGATGTAAATGTAAATCTGAGGTGTAGAAGATTACAGAAAAATGCAATCTGTTTTGAAGTGAAATTCTAACTTGATATCCACACTTTCTTTTATATACTTCTTCACAGTATAAACTAGATTCTATGTGGTATAAGTAAACATATATATATATATGTAACAGGTATATATATGAATATTAAATATGTGGTATATAATAAATATGTTAAATATATGGATTTTTAAGTAGCAATTGCATCAGTCTTTTCACTACTTAGTGAGAGGAAATGTTTGATAAAGGCACTGCTCGTGATTTCCAAGAGAGGAAGTTTTTAAGTTTTTGGTTATCGTGTGAGCTTACAAGGTTATAATCTTATAAATGAATCTTTAAAATCAACAAGGAATGAAATTATGCAATATTTTAGAAGAGTGGTAAGAAAATATATGGGGGGATAACTGGAATGATAGCAAAGTCTACACAGGAAGGGGCAATGCAAGGGAGGTAAAGTTAAAAGGCAAAAGTTTAATAGGTGCTAGGAGACTAACAATGTTTGAATTCTTAACTTTAAAATTTATACATAAACCTTGTAAAAAACACTATTTTTATACATATAGACACAAACAGAGCCATTTTTTGTTGTTGTTATTCTCTTGCACGTGTCAAATGAAGGATAGAGAAGGGTAATAATGCGTTACATGGTAATGACATGTTTTAAATGAATCTGCATATATCTTGTTATTTAAATTTACTCCACTGGCCTAAAATTTTCTCCATTGCCCATGAGATAGAGTCTTCTCCTACCTGAATCTCATGTCCTACGTCTTGAATTTGTTTTGCCATGTAGCATTTGTTTACCACTCCAGCTTTATTTCTTCACTCACTATTTGTTCCTTGGTTAAGCATAATTTCCACATTCCACATTCTCTAGATATCTATCACTCTATCTATCTACCCCTTGAGAGACTATTTTTCTGTTATGAATGCTTTCCTTCAATGATATCTTCATTCATTTAATTCCTATCCACACTTTAGGTCTCAACAGAGACATCAACTTGTCTACCAGCTCTCTTAGATCACCTGAATTAGTCTGCAGTGCTGCCATTATAAAATTCCACTATATAATGTAAATTTATTTTCTCATAGTTCTGGAAGGTAAAGCCCAAGCTCAAGGTTTGTGTTCTTATGAGATTTCCACCCTTGTTTTGTAGATAATTGTCTTCTTGCTACATAATCAAATCATCTTCCTTCTTTGTATCTGGATCACTGGTGTCTCTCTATATGTCCATATCTCCTCTTAGTACAAGGAAACATGTCAGACTGGATTAGGTCACCATAGTGATCTCATCTGAACTTATTAACTCTTTAAAGGTCCCAATTCCAAATACAGTCATAATGAAATATTGATGGTAAGAACTTCAGCATATGAATTTTAGGGTACACAGGTCAACCCATAATCAATAATAATCAACCCAAGTTGATTCTGATGTCCCTTTTTCTTTGATGCTGTATTATGTTCTATATTTTATTACAAGATATCAAGGGCATTTTCTAGTAAATTTCTTTGTTACCTCAATTAAACGTTAAGGCAAGAGCTACACATTCATATATTACGCTGTGCATCATGATTTTGGAGATTTTAAATGGTAAATATATAGCTCATGGGAATCATAATGCATCGCTGATAGTAAGATATTTGATTTTAGGGATGTTCAAATGTGAAAAATATGCATATTGTAAGTAATAAAATATATCTTTGCTCTATCCTTAGAGCCTAGTTGAGTCGCTAATCTATACTAAGATTTGGGAAATAGGTTTTGCATGCATAGATTGCTCTTTATAACACTGACATAAAGTGGAAAATTTTGCATAACACCAATTTTAAACAGTAAAAATTCATGTTTCATAGGAGACATATATCCAAATTACTTAATTACTTGGAGAAGATCAGAAGTAAGGCACTTGGATGATTTTTTTAATTTGCTTTCTGCTAGGGTCTGAAAGTTTGTGTGTCCCCTAAATTCATAAGCTAAAATCCTAACCCAAAATGGTGATGCTAATAGTATGTAAGGTGCTTTGGGAGGTGATTTGGTTATGGGAGTACATCTCTCATGAATAGGATTAGTGTCCTTGTAAAAAAGGCCCTACAGAGCCCCTTGCCACTTCCAGCATGTAAAGATAGACATTAAGTCTGTGACCCAGAAAAAGTCCTCGCTTTTTCATTCTGACACTCTGATATTGAAATCTCAGCTTCCAGAATTGCAAGAAAAACATTTCTGCTGCTTATAAATTAACAAGTCTCTGGCACATTCCTATAGAAGCCCCAACGGACTAAGACACTTTTTTCCTGATATTTCAGAGCTATTGAATAGTAAAAACAGAGACCAAAAATAAAGACTTCTATTCTAATTTTAAGTCCAGATATATTTCCACTTTATTCAACTACTTAAAATACGAAATTCATGCTCTACCTTCTTTCACTGTTATCCAGGTAATATTACTGTAATTCTTACATTCCACATGGGATTATAATTATTCCTCAAATAGAAAATAACTAAAAGAGATCCAGAAGAGCACAAAGTAGGAATATTTCAACCATTTCAATGAGTTTATTAAACAGATGGTAATAGACTTTATGATTAGAGCAGAATTTGAGTTAAACTTTGAACGATTCACTGGAGGAATGTGTGTGTGTGTGTGTGTGTGTATTCATGGGTGCATGTGTGTGTATACGGTAGTTGAACTCACTTTTCACTTTTTTGGCAAAGAAAATGGGAGGGTGTGAAGTGTGAAGGCTATTCTGAAATTTGGGGACAAGAGGCATTATTCCTCAAAATATGAGACAGTGTTTTTGCTGTTGAGCTCCTTTATTTCACAAGAGTATGATTTTCTCTTACACTTTGGCATTAGTGTTGATAAAGTTAATTCTCCACAGATGATGCATTGTTTATTGATAATGGTGCTGGGAAGACTTAGAATATTGCATATTGGTTTGGATTTCTGCTATTTCAGGAAGGCTTGGTAGTAGCAGTTATCTAAAAACTACATAGCATAACACAGTGGACACTATAGCTATATGCAGCTATTGAGAACCTGAAATAAGAATAGTGTGAATTAAGATGCACTTTAAGTATTACATCTTCACCTGATTTGATGGTTTAGAGAGAAAAAAATAATCAAAATATCCCATTGATATTTATCCATTGATTGCATATTGGAATAATACTTGGGGAGTTTAGGATTAAATGAATAATTGAAATAATCTCATGTATGTAGTTTTTATTTAATGTGACTACCAGAACATTTAATATTACATATGATACTTAGCTTCCTTATTTATACAACATTGAGCTAGAAGACTTCAGTGGATGAGACAATGGTGGAAAAATATACATCAAATATCTCTCAAAAATCTGTATTTAATTAGATTGGTTGCCTACAATGAATTCACTTAGAAAGTAATATCCTTAAAGGCAGGGACCTGCCATTGTTACCAGTAAATTCCTAATTCCTACAACTGTGCACGCAAAGTATTTTTGGAATAAATGAAAAAAAACCCTATCTTCATATGCAGTAAATAAGAACATGTATTGTAGCATCGGGATACCTCATTTGTGCCATTCACTCTATTCACTTGAGCAGGTTATAAAGTACTTCAAATAGTCTTGTAAGCTGGAGATAATATCTACTTAAATTATTTTAAGCATTAAATAAGACCATGCACATACACACACATACTAGTGCAGTATAGACATGACAACATATTCCTTTAATATTGTTTCATCCATGGTTAACAGGTATGGTTCCCTAAGCTTAAAACAAGTAATAATTTATCCCTGCTACGTCTCAGGTGAAATAGAACTGATTCTTACCTAAACCTGATCAAATATGAGATGCATCCATTTAATGTATTTAATTTAATTTATTTATTTTGCTGTAGTGGCCTGGTTTTCAGATTCTGCCTAAAGGATAATCAGTACTTTTTCTTGAGTAGTGATTAAATCCGCACTTGCAACCCTTTCCTTTATAAGAATTTTACTCACCAGGATGCTATGCACCAGCCCTTAATTACAAGACCTGGTACTAAAGAAGTAGAAATGGCTTCTATATCACAGAACCTTCCAAAATTAGTCAATCCCTGAGAAACTTTGCCAATTCAACTCGCCCTGCCATCTACAAGCCACTCTCTATAGCCTCAGCTTGCTGCATGGATTTACTTGGGTGTAACAGTGAGTGGTTCTACCTAGTACATTTTTTTTTCTCTCTGAGTTGTAAGTTAGAATTTTCCTTTCATCTGTCCACAATGCACTGTGTTCATCATCAAAATAAAATCTTTAAATTATAAAATGAGCACGTTTAGTATTTTCAGAAGTTGAAAAAAGCGACTTGAAAAAAGAATGATGAAAAAGTAAATGAGAATGATAAACTAAGATTCAAGTAGACTTCCCATTTCTACAAGAATTTTTATATTTCTTATGTAATATTTATATAACTTTTATTTTATATAAATACTCAATTAGGTTTACTGAGAATCAACGATGATATTTGAACACAAATCTTAACAAGTAAATTTGTGAACTGATGAATTCAAATTTCATGGCTATGTCTTCTTATGGTCCATAAATTAATAAGGAAATTAAAACAAAATTTGAAATAGTAGCCTAAGAGCAGCTGAACAAAATAAATTTTAATTCCTGCTTTGAGAGGAAGGATTTACTGATTATCCCAATTTTCACTACTGAAAAGTTCTACCAGGTAGTATGCAAGTAGAGAAGTTACCAAAGACAGCTGAAGACATGATGCCAGTATTTACTGTCTATGCTTTTGAAGAATACTTTTTTTTTAAAATTAACATATGGGCAGGGATAAAGGCAAGCAGAGAATGGCAGGCAGGAAAAAAAGAAAGAAGACAATTTTATTTATTTTATTTAGTTGTTCATCATTATTTTATTTAGTTGCTCCCCCGAATCCAGGTCCTGAACCCAGGTCCTTGCAATGTATGTGGACTGTGTCTGGTGGACTTAGCCATTAAGGAGAATTTTGATACAAACACTCATTAGAATAATGTTTTCAGGGTATAATTTTTTAATCTGGCACATCTCAGAATGTAAATTCTTCTATAGTGCAAACTTCATAAAGACAAGAACAATGGTGCAGAGAAAAAGCCAGTGAACACATGTTAAGTGAATGAATTCCACATGTTGGCAGCTTAATTCTCTTATATAATAATGATTCAGAAAGTTTTTACATAGACTATGATATAATTTTTAACTTGATGTAGAAATTAGGGATCATTGATTCTCAGTAGGAAGTAGGCCAAAAAATCAGTATAGTACAAGACTATGTACACAGGGACACATCCTTCTTGTCTGGGAACTATCGGAAGCCACTAGGTAGAGGAAAAAAAATCAATGCTTTTTAGAAGTCTCTTTTCAAAACAACTTTAGAATATGGTGATGTAAATTGTGAAGTGAGTACAATGGTGACTCTTTATATTTTTATAAATAGACATTTTGGACACAGTACCATTGTTGTTCTGGTTTAGGGAAGAAATCACTGAGACAGCTGTTGGTTGAAATGGTCTATTTATTGCTGCAGCTATCTTATTTATACTGTTTCTATAGACTGTTAAGTTATCTTCTGACTTTTTACTTTACTTGGCTTCCAGCCCATGGACAAGACAGCCTTCTAGGACTTTAGGGAGAAATATCAGGACAAACAAGACACAGTTAAATGAGCAGGTGGTTCTTCAGCAAAGGGCCAATTCTGACTTTTCACTGTTCTAAAACTACACACAGACCACATGTTGAAACCATTCAGAGAGCTCTTTCCTTCCCTTTCTTATTCTTGCATTCCCCAAACAAATATGTCAAGAAAATGGCAAACTTTTAATTCCACGTATCTAATAAACACATGTCAAGTAATTGCTTCATCAAATGGGTTATTCCACTAGCCTCTTAACTGGTTTCATGGTTCTCATTCTTACTAAAGTCAATCTTGTATAATTTACCTTAAGTCAGATAAATATCCCTAAAATATTATTTTCAAAATGTCCTTTTCTTTGTAAATAATTTTTCAGTAACTTCCACTTCACTAAAATAAAATTCTAAACTCTATCTGACAGAGTGAATTGCTCAGTACACCCATAACTCCCTAAGCACCCATGTAAATAGTGTACCAAGTCTTAATGCCATTTCTTGCACCTCTTTGCAGCTGATTCCTGTCCATCTCTAAGATTCAACTCAGTTTTCACCTTGTCCATTAAAGCTTTAATTTCAATTCAGGTTACAATGATTAATTTCTTTGATCTGAAATTAACAAATAAGGGTTTTTTTTGTTTGTTTTGTTTTGTTTTTGTTTTTTAGAATTAGGTCACATACTTTTTTTTATCATATTATCTTGTTTTCTTATTTAATATATTTCTGATTATGCTTTGTTTCCTTAATTTCATCACCAATAACTGTCAACTCTTTATGTCTGTCTGTCCTCTGATCACCCTTGATATCATTCCAGCTCTCTAACTCCATCACTTCCATTACAATAGTTCTTTTACCTTAAAAAAGTCCTTAAATGCAAGTTTTCATTATCCACTATCCCATGCTTTATATGCTCTAACAATTTCCTTGTATCTTTAAATTCTTTCCTATACGTTTTTCATTGCCCGATAAAACTCAAATGATGATTGAATTCAGCTATTTGTCTGTTAATGCTTATATTCTAATAAATAAAAAAAAGAGAAAAGAAACTATTAAAACTACTACACAAGTATCTCAAATATGAAATAGGCATTTATATAGAATATATGTAATGGAAGTTACCAGCAATTTATCTTACCTTTCTGGTATATATTTCTGTGTTTCCCTTTCAAAGGTAGAGTTTATTTCTCTTATTGAATCTCGACTGGCTGTGTGCTTAATTTAACCAATGGAGTGCAACAGAACTGATTTGTTGCCAATTTGTGGTCTATCCTCTAAGAAGCTCCCAAAGTGTTACAAGGGCACAGTGACCTATGATGTACTTCCCCTAGCCCAGAGGGCTAGAGAAGGTTGGAAAAGGAGGAACTCAGCTAATGTCAGAATACCATATGAATAAAATTGGGTGAGTTAGTAAGGATGGTAGCACAAGTAGGAATGAATAGGTCTAATTTAAAAAATGATAACAACAACTTGAATCAACTCTATATTAAAAAAAATGTGATGTAGCAATACTGTTCACCTACCTCCATGGAACTTTGAGAATCCTGAGAACTTACAAATCAGGATGAAGTATTTACATTTTGAGGACTATGCTTATATTGGAAAAATCCTAAACAAGGATAGAAGGAATACAAAACTGATTTCCAAGTACATGAAAATGAGAGTGTTAACCAATGAAAAATAAAATTTCACTTCTATTTTAAAAAGTTCAGGTTTCTAGTTTTCTACATTTGTTTTTTCCCCTTCATTTGCTTAGATATTATAAATTTTAAGAGCATGACTCAATATTCATCTGGCAAAGAAGTATAAATTATGATCAGCAATAATAAGAACCAATATGTAATCATGATATCATCAACGAAAATCATCAACAATAATCATAATAAAATCATTTATTTATCACTACAAGAGAGGAGACATATTCCTACCGAAGACCCTGATATCACAAACTTAAATATATTTTTATCTCTACATGTATTGTAAAAACAGATTGAATAAGTACCACTCATCTGTGGAATATAATGGAAGTGAAATAAATGAACAAACAAATCCCAACAAAAATAACAGGACATGGGATTGTGGTTACCAGGGAAGTTGCGGGAGGGTAGGAAAGAAAGAGGTGATGGTAAAGGACACTTGAACTCTGATATTGGGTATGGGGTAAAATACAGACTGAGAAGCATTTTCAATATACTGAAATGAATGTAGAATTATGAACAGAAGAAATAATAAATGTAACTATTGAAAACTATTTAAGACAGACTTTGAGAGCTTTATAAATATCAAGGAGATTATATATTCTAACAAATAACTACTAAAAAATGTTCTTGTCTTCATGATCTCAGAATATACTACATTTGGTTAATTAACTTAAATTTTCACTAGAGTTGCAGTATTTTCTGATATATATACAGCATATATGAATTTATTTTTATATATTACATGGGGTATGTATGCATACATAAAAATATGATATTCATGTTCAGAAATTAAATAATCTTTTCCCTTAGGAACCATTAGAAATTGTATCAAAATACTAGCTCACTGATTCTTCTTATTGATACTCATCTTTGTTTACAGATAAGATTATCAAGTCTACTAAAATTACCTTAGTTAATATTTCTATATAGCCTTTAATTAATTATTCCATTTTGGAGAACAGGTAAGAACATCTGACCAATTGCAAAAGTGTTGGTTTCTTTATCAATGGTGGGAAAATTTTAAAAAAAATTCTCTTTCCTTCCCTCCCTCTTGTTTGTAAGCAAACTTTACTGTTTGTTTCTATATACATACACACATTAAAAAAAGATACATATTTCAATTTATTTTAAAAGGTACTCCTTTTTAAAAAATCCCTCTTTTCCATGATTCTAACTCATGGAAGACAGGGTGCTTAAATGTCTTAACTTCTGAATTTATTGATCTAGAATGAATAAAATTATTGACTAAGTTGATTGCCAGAGGTAGATTAGTATAGTGGTTAAATCACTCAATAGGTTTGAAAACTTGGACAAGCAAGACAACTCTCTGAAACTCATTTACTCATACGTAAAATAGAGGTGATAGTTAATTATGGAGAGTAAATGTACTATAAATACAAAACTCATAGAATTATGCTTGAAAAGTAATAACTACAATATAATTATCAACAAATTCTATTTAAATGAACTAAACATGGTTTAAATCTGACATTATTCTTAAATGACTTTATGGTATTATATTTTATATTAACTAATATATGGCTTGTATCACTTAGCATTCTTCATTAATATCAATTAATCCATGTATCTTTTCACTTTTTCCAAAATACATTTTTTTTTACTAGATGGACTGAAGAATGTGACATGTTCCTTAGTAAATTTCTTTCATTGAAAAAAGTGATTATTAAGTTCAACATGGGAACAGGAAAATTTGTTTTCCAGGAACATCTGGCGTACACAGCACTGAAACAATTTTCAAGAATGAGACAACTGTGTATATTACATCCAATGACAGAGTTTGAGGTTTTGACATGTTCTGTTATCTTGTCATATCTGAAGCAAAAGAATGTTTAGAAGCTATAATCTGATTCACTGTTGTTTATTTATGACACTATTCTGATAACATTCAGTTAAGAGTAACATGCTTTGAAATTTTATATAAACTAAAAACAAATGTCGAGTTTGTAAAACAAAGAACAGAATATGTTAGTGCCTATTTTATAATGTTAGTTGTTTTTCAGTTGGTTTTGAATAGAAATTTTTATTGCTCTGGTCTTTAAAGCTATAATATAACTCAAAATCTTTTGTCACAAATAATGTTTTCATTAAGTGGAACAACTATTTTCTTAGCGTGAGGAGGGGGTGACATTGTATTACATGCATTGCCCACAATGTTTAACACTCTCCTAAAAGTCTAAAATAAAAGTCTCTGTGAAAATACTGATGACTCTAATTATATGATCTTAAACAATTAACTTATTAATTTATCTGTATCTTAGCATCTGCAAGATGGAGACACTGTCTCCCATCTTTTAGGAATTGCTCCATTAAATACGGTTAAATATTAAAATTCTTAGACTGTTCTTAATAAACTAAGCAGTATCAGTGATTATGATAACACAAATAAGTTAGTTCTAATTATTTCAGTGTAATACTCTATTAAGGCTGAAGAAAATAGGTGGTATTCTCTGAAAGTTACTATACTCTGCTTGTTTCAGGCATTAAATCAGACTCTAGAAATAAAATGCCAAACAACATTGAGGTAAACATAACACAGTTCATACATTATAAAATAATATCTTAATAAATAAAATATTCTGCTATTGTCAATTAATTTTGTCACAGAATGAGAGAATAGATAGAGGAGACATCAGAGCCCCCAAACAGCTCATTTTCTGTTTTGACTTTTATGAGTTAGGATTCTTAGGGGAGTAGATGGGAATCCTTTTCAATTTACCTCAGAGTATAGTGATGTGATTAAATAAATGATTGTAGCAGTGAAATGAAAGGATAGGCTTAAAGTACCACAGACATCATGTCCAAGATGAAATAATGTTGAAAACGAGCCTCATATTTCCTGCAAACTCTGAGTGTGCCTTAGATTTATTTATTTGGCTTTTCTGCAACGGTTCGTATCTTTAAAAAAAAATGAATGAGACAATTTGGAAAGAGGCTTCCACTTGTCAGACTTGAAAGGTCACATCATTAGAGAAGCCTGGTCATCAAAATCTGTGGTATCTGTTGCTCATGTTTAACAAAGTTTGTACAGGTTTGTATTGTACCTTGTTTCAAAATGGCTTAAAGCAGGGAACTAGTGAGTTGAAAGGAAACTGTTAAACAGTGGACACTGAAGAACATGTAGAAAGAAAATAGACATAGACTGTAGACAAGGAGAACTTGTCTACATAATGCATGTATTTCCAAAACAGAATAAAATGTATAATTCAATATTATTGAATTAAGATTTAGTGATATATCTTTCTCATTTTTTATTAAAGAGAGGAAAGGAAGGTAGGAAGGTAGGAAGGAAAGAAGGAAGGAAGAGAAAAAGCAATTTTATTTATTTTGCTTTGGTTGCTTTCCTGAGCAGTCCAACCTGTGCTCTTGGGTGTTTACATGATCTGCGACCCTGCTGCATGCTTATATATATATTCCTTTTTCCTTTATTTTCTGGAGAAAAATATCATAAAAAGGGATTACAATGGTAAATATTTATTTTTCTTATTTTCTATAGAATATTTTTGTTTTGGGTCAAAACATGCCACAGTACATAATTATCATCCAAAGTTATTTTTCAGAAACTAAAGTTGATTTAGTTAAGTAAGAATATTTACTTTTAGTGATATACTTAAAAACAGTATCTTTGTAGGGGCACTTTGAAAATGGCTGTGTAGCATAGTTTCTTTGAAAAGAGCTATCTAGGAGAGTTTACAAATGATATCCAATATCTTCTTTTTAAAAGATACGATACCTGTACATATTTCATCTTATGTTTGCTTTTTATTCTCTTCTATTCAAACTGTGTCTCTCATACGAATCTCAGTGCTTCTCATGGCAGGTGTGAAGGGAGTATGCCATACCTTCACTGATGGCAGTCAGAGGAAAAGGCAAGATTGTGAAAGCATGTTTCATATCAATTTACACTGGTAATTATGCAACTAGAAAACTCAGATGTTTCCTGTTCCCATTCCACCCTGCATTTTTTCAGGACTACTTTGAGACTTTAAAATAGATTTCCAGTTTATTTCTACACTATTCAGTTTTCTACTTAATCTTGAAAGCCTACTTTAAAAAATTAGCATTGCCTGGTGCATGCAATCTTTTATTACTTGATATACAATGAAAATTCTATCTTAATTCAATACAATTAGCCTTAATGAGCCCTTTATGATCTCTTCTAATAGGTGACATATATAAAGCTTGTAATTACAATGGCCTACTTTATTCATCAAATAGCCAGATAAGATACCACAAGGTGACATCTATATTTCTAGTCTCCCTTGTGTTTTCATTTTTTTTAATATATACATATATTTATATATGTGTGTGTTTGCCATATATATGTACATATACATATATATGACTCATTATACCTTCTATTGGAGAATAGTATTTAGAAACCAAGATTAGAGTGTTAAAAATACTCACTGCTGCCAGAATATCACTGTCATCTAAGCAATTTCCAGCATATATAGCTAGGGAGCATATACTATTACATGCATACACATATCTATATTTATGTTGACATATATGATTATATATTAAAAACCATGAAATGAGAAATCTGGCTCTCATTAACCAGGTACAATATTTGCACAGCACTCCACTTTTTCTAACTTTATAGTACACAGTCAAATATTATTTTCCAAACTTACTTTGTTCCATCACTCTTTTCCTGTCTTTTTTACTGTGGTCATACCATTCATCTGAAATAGTTATCATTTTTCACTTTTTATATTCCATATGGGGCTATCCCCACATCCTACCTTACTTTAATTGTTTATTTTTCAGGGTGTATGTGAAAGATTGTCATGCTTATAAGACTCAGAGCTTACAAAATCAATACTAGAAAACTATAATTCTTCAACCCTCTTACTACTTATAAGTAATAATTTCAGTAGCATCTAGTTTATTTTTCCCAAGTTTCTTTTTTGACAAATATGAAGATAAATATTTTTCTTTTACCCCTGATTTCTGACGTAAAGGGTACCATGATACAGTCTTTGGTACTTTGTTTCTTTACCTTTTACAGTTATTAGTACTCTAATATCACAGTTGACTCAGTAATTTTATTTTTAAGATGCTATTATTCAACTTATTGGATACAAGCAATATTTATGGTGTATTTACTAATCACTAGTTTAAAGATAGGGACATTTATTTATCACTAGTTCAAAGATAGCACCTCCTCATGATAAAGTACACATTCTCAGGTGTGAGATTTCCTGTGTTCAAATTCCAGCTCAAATAATCTTTGGCTAAGATATTTTGACAAGTTCTACATACCTTCATTTTCATTTAAAAATTAGATATAAATTTAGTTAACATCTGTTGTCTATAAAATTGTGAGAATTGAATTGACTAGCATATGTAATGGTTTTAAAAGTGTCAATAAGGGCTATAAGAGAGTTAGTTATTATTGTCAAGTAAAAACCATGCAGTGATATTGCATATATAGAAATATAAAATGAATATGTACTGAAAGGCAATGACGATCTACTAGAAAATCTGGAGGAACTTCAGACCCAGCTATGATACATGATGGGTAGCTTTCTCTGCTCTGTATTGTAAATAGTTTCTCTAAAATAGATTATGACATTGCTAAGAGTTAAAAGAAAGGAAAAAAATCAGCTAAGTGAAATTGAAAGAGAAAAGAGTCATTGAGGGTGGGAAGGGAGAGAGAGAATATGATGTGAATATTTGAATATCTGACATTTGTCCTGAAGAGATAACAGGCAGAAGGCATAATGCACCCTTCTGGGCACTGGAAGAGACAACTATGACCAGAATGGCTGGACTGGCCCAGTTTAAGACATACTAAAGAACAGGGTATTTTTCAGGTGACTGAAAAGTAATGAACATTTAAGAAGGCAGAGCAACATAAATCTGGAAATATGTTCTGGGGAGCAAACCTCCATATACAGATAATCAGAATTAATATTTTGGACTTAATTTGATACTTAAGTTTTGGCATTAGAATAAAATGGGCATTAATTATGACTCCATCAATTGATTGATCTGTGGGATTTTAGAAAGCTACTTACACTGTTTGAATCTCAATTTCATCATTTGTAAAATCAAGATATAATCTATTTCATAAAATTTTTAAAAAGAATATACATGTATACATACACACAGACACACATATACATATATGTGTATATGTGTATATATTTATATATACATACAGACACACATATACAACATATTTATTATATGTGTCATTTGCCAGACTTTGATGTAAATACTAGAGGCACAAATATAAATAACAAATACAAAACCTTGCATACTTAAATTTACGATGGCAACAGTGGGGAATAAACTTTAAACAAAAATACATAAAGAAATATGTAGCATAAAAGATGATGCTAGGTAATACAAAAGATAAACCACACAAATGCAGGGCAAGTATGGTGATGGACCTGTGGAAATTTTCATATATATATTTCTATTTTATCAGAGAAATTGGAAGCAACATCATTAGCTGTGAGTGGGAAATGGGATAGAAAAATGGTAATTGGATTAAAGTTGAGAAGGTATAAAGTGAGTCTAAGAGAATGTAAGCTGGACATACTAAGGGGTGTAGTGTGGCTACCCGGAAGTGCTAAAATGCCACTGCAGACTGAGGTCTTACATTTAAAGTGAGATCAGACAACATGCTATAACTCTTTCCTCAAGGCATGCCTATCTATTTAAAAGGAAGTGTGGAGTAAAGATTGAGAGGAGTTTGATAAATGTGGAATAATTTTTCCAGTGTAAGATTTATAGTAAAATGAGACAGGGGCAAAGTTGTCGAGGGATATGTAAATTTATGGGTCATGGCATTCATAGGTAAGAAAGGCAAGTAAGGGCATGAAAGTAACGATAAAATGTGGAAAACTGGTAGGGTAAATGGATTGTAGTGATCAATGGAGCAAAAACACTGGGGAAAGAAACATTAGAGTTAGGCTGACCATCTTTACTTGAGACTAAAATGGACTGGAACTTTTGGGCCCCCTTAACGGATGGGGCCCGGGGCAATTCAGCTGATCACTTTGCCCTGGTTTATAAAAAACAGGACAAAACTGATGTTTGAGAAATAGGAAAACAAGTGGCACTGTCCCATTTAAAATGTTACACATGGTCAGTTAGAGTGCATGGCTTAGAAAATAAAAAAAGTTTCTGTTAAAACCAATGTTTAGGATATAGTGACAGGAATGGACATCTAAGGAAATTTGGAGGACAAGATGATTGAAAGAGGTAAAAAGGAATTAACAGGTTGGATATCAGAAAGATGAATATGTGGATACTGAAATCACTGAGAATTTGACAGGACAATTGTTGAAAAAAATAGTGAACAGGGTAATTAAATCTTTAAGGTATTGGGGAGTTGAAATTTGACTGCAGTGAGTAATGGACATTGTTGTCTGATACCATAACATTCAAAATTTACATTATTATATTTATGATATTTATATATTTATATTCTATTAGATTTATATTATTATATTATATAGGCAAATATATGTGTATATATATAATTGAATTTTCAAAGAGAGAGGGAGAACATATCTGAAAGTAGCAAAGAAAACTAAAGATGACACTTCTCCCACTTCCAAGACAGACTGTTGGAGGCTGCCTCAAAGAGTAAGACAAGAATGTTAATAAGTATAATGATGATGGTGGTGGTAAAAATAAAGGATTCAGGGCTAGAGGGAAAGATGCCCCTAAGAGATGACTAGCTTTCAACTACAGCAGGAAGTTTGATTACTCTGCAGTCAGTGTGTGCCATTTCTTAGGTTTGAGTTACAAATTCCCAAAGTTGATACCACTTCATGTATATTTTAGTACAGTGGCCATGGAAGCAACAGCTAAGGCCAAGAAAGATAAGTACGCTCAGCTGTGAGGTTAATCTATTTCCCTGAAACTTGGACCCTTGCTGTTGATCACTTTAATGACAATCCCAACCCTGGTCTTTTTTTTTGGAAAACAAATATACCTTCCAATGACAAACAAAAAGGAATCCATTAACATCTTGGGAACTGGTAAACTGCAAATGTCAGATTGCAGGATGTAATTCTGGCTCTGCCACTTGCTAGCTGTGTGATCATTAGCCTCAGTTTGCTTGTCTCCAAATGGGTACAGTAATGGAATCCACCTGACTGTAGTATAGAATAAATGAGATAATGTAAGTGCTTAGCACATAGCAAAGCATGTCCTTCCATGTTGGCTTTAGTTATTCTCATTTGTAATCCTGGCTGAGGGAAGAGAAAGACAACAGATGCATTTTTATGGTTGTGATCCATTAGCTCCAGAACATTGGAGCAGAAAGGAATCATAAATTAGCTAGGTCAGTGTTTCTGAAACTCCATGGTGAAGGACCACCTTTTGTTGCCTTCATCCCTAATCCAACCACACTGCAGTCCTCTGGTGCATTTAGGAAAAAAGTAATCTTAAATAAAACACTCTCTTGTGATCTTAATCCCATTCCTACTCTCCTCCTTGGAACTTCATTCCATAAATCATTTATCTTTTTCTCTTGAGTTAAAGTTATTTATCTCTATTATGAGTGAAAATCCTTGAGGAGAAGGGTATTTAAACAACCAATATACTGAAGTGTAGCAAACAGAGGTCTGTTTACTTGTCTTACTACTATAAGAATTTGTACAAATTACTTAATTCATGTGTCTGAATTTCTACAGTTATTGTAGAATTAAGCATGTTCATGTTTGTTATATAGCAAAATCTCAGTGATGACAATTAAAGTTATTTTAGTTGCTGTGTTAACTCTCTATATCATATGATACAACAGAGTACCATCCTTGTATTTTGTTTCTCTCAAGAATCTGATTAGTTCAGAGACCTGCTTCGAGCTTCTGTCTTCATATCTTTTCACATTCCACTTTCTTTTTTCTCAGTTTTATAAATACTCATACAGTGACAAGAATTACCTCCAATTGCTATTTCCTAAATTCTTCTGATTTTCAAACACCTTCTATTCATCTAAACTTGATTCCAAAATAGACTGCATGTCAGAATCACTAAGGAAATCTAAACATCATGATGCTTTCTCTGATCAGAATCGTTGGGAACAGGACCTGTTGTATTAATGTTGAGATGAATTTAGAAATGAACATATTTTATGAACAAGTTAGTTTACCAAGAAGTGCATTTTCAGTTTGTTTTTTCTCTTTCTCATTGTACCTATAACAGTGCCTGCCATGAATGGATGATTAATAAATATTTATCGATTATATGCTATTATTAATGAATACACCTTAAAGCAAAGTAAAAAGAAAGAAAATAGAAGAGTGAGATTATTCATAGGCAATAAGTTAAATGATTCCTAAAGATGTATGATGAATCCCAAAGATGATATTCGAATGACAAGTGGACACTTACGAGACAAATCCTTTACTGAAGTTTAAGAAAGAAAATTAATAGCATGCTGAAATGAAAGTATGAGGATGTAAATTAGCAATGAGGAACTGAAGAATAATTCAGTAAAAGTTCTAGGTTGAGACTTAGTGTTGATTTGCAAATTAAGTACTTGTAGCTCAGAACACTTTCCCCAACTACTGCTCTTTGAATAATAATGTGTTCAACTTCCAGGATCATTTTAAAAACATTCCATTCAGAATATTTAAAGTATGTTTGTTCTATGTAAATCATGACACTTCCTTCATATGCATTTGAAGAGCACCTGGATTTTGGTATTACACATTTTTCTATCCTCTTTCTAGCATTCATTTTTGGAATCAAACTGTGGCTACAACCATATGTTACTTCTGATTTATCTGCATTTAATTGAACAAATGTTGCTTCAAAAGTGTGGATTAAAAATAGCTTGATTCAGAACACGTTTAATTAAAAAACAAAAATCTCAACAATCATAAAAAAATGCACGTACCTCTTTTCCTCCTCTGTAAAATACAATGGAAAAACTGTTCTCTTATTTTTTCTACATAATTTTTTATATTTCTAAGAGCATTATACTGGTGGTGCATACCCAGAATCCATACCTTTCTTACATTATTTATTTATAAGCAAGTATAGCTCTTCTGCAACTTTATGATGACATTTAAATATTTAGAAATATAAATGGCATGTAAATATTGCTAATCTATGAAATCTACAAGCCTTTTCCTATATCATTTGTATTCAAAAGAATACTGACAACCTTGAATTTACGCTTTCTCTAGAAAGTACAACAGATATAGCAAGGTTGAAAAATACAAATCCACGTTTGCAAGTATTATTAAAAAAGAGCAGAAAAATAATTAGCAAACCATCTGAAAGAGCAAATATACATGTACAATATGGGTTCCAAATCTACAGGGTAATAAGCAAAGGGAAAAAAAATAACAAATGAAAGAAGGAATGCTCAATTTTAAATTCACTAATGTCACTAAGCAAAAAAAAAAAGTACAAAAATGAAAGTATAGTTAATTAATTTAGCTATTCCCCTGGCATGCTCCTTCAGTGTGGAACTACGTTTAAATTTTTTTCTATTGTCTCCAATACTCTGCATTTAGAACAATGCTTGAGCACAAAATATTTTTATTTAAAAATATTGAGTGAATAAATATTCAAAATACAATTTTAGTCATTCTATCAACATATTCTTAGAACATATCTTCCTTTAAAGTTAGGAGACATAAAATGTTTAAAATAAAACACCTAAATATTGAAAGTTCTATCCATATGCCTATTCAAGAGATGTTTGCAACATTATTTATATGAACACTTTGGGTGGGCAGTTTATGATAACCTGTTTGGGCTGCATGAGACAAAACATATCGAGGGGCAGTGAGGACATGGAAGCTGATGAGTTCAGCTGGGCAACTTGATATTAAGTGGTCTACGGGACTTGTAGAGGAGCAATCTGAAGGCAGCCTCCTGATAAGAATCTGCATGAAGATAGAAGATGAGCTGATTTTGGATGCTAAGAAGAAATGGAAGAGGAGCAGGAGACAAAGAAAACGACAAAATATCATTGAAGCCACAGGAGATTTCCACAGAGGATAAAATTTTCAGAAGAAATCATCAATTCAATATGCCACAGCAAAATAAAAGAAAGGGAAAGAAAATTGGATAGTGTCTCAATCATTTAATAATATTTTCAAAAGACTTTACATGGCATATAGCTCCACTGGAGATTGTTAGGGGTTTGCAAGGAACTGACAAAATAGTTCATCACCTCAGAGAGTTCATAACTGATAGGACAAAAAATATGAAATTTTAAAGGTTGCAATATAATGTTAAATTCTAAGCTACAGAGTATAAATGTTCTCATGTTTCATCAGGCCATTTTGCTATGAAAAGTTCCAAAACAATGTCTCTTTGAAACTGAATATTAAAGTCACATATGGAAATCAATAATATTATAACTATCTGGTAATTAATTTCTATACTTTGTTAAGGACTTATAGTTTTTCTTTTTATTTCTCACAACAAAAGATAATTTGTGGACGTCAATGGTTCTGTCATCAAATAAATTTTTGCTTAACAAAATCTACTTTCCAACACATTCAATATTAATTTTAATTTTGCTTTTTGAGATGAGGTTAATTCATGAATATACAGAATAAGGAGTTTATGAGTCAAGTGTGTGTGTGTGTATATATATATATATATATATATATATACTTATATGTATTTAAAATACATAATAAAGATATATTTAAGTAAATTTTTAATTCTGTCAGTTTTAGATATTCCCAGTGTAAAGGGAAAGTTTTATGCTATGTTACAACTGATAATCTCAAATTCCTGCTCTTGCATTTTCATCATGTGCTCTTCCTTATGAAGTCACCCTCAGATATTTTGGAGAGTATTTAGTGAAGATTTTACACAGACATGACTGGACCTTGGGGTCCACCCTGTTCTTCTGTTCTTGTTCTGGCTGCCCTGGACAAAATTTATGGACTAATAAAATGTTGAAGTAGCCTAACCATTGTCACACTGAAAGCCATTGATTATTCCACCGCTGCCAGAATAGTCTACCTCCTTAAACTGCCAATCTTTAGAGTGTTGGAAAGTTCTAGAATCTTATAGATGTGGGGAGGACCTTATGTTTGCCTCTGTCAACTAATGGCAGAAAGGTTCTGTTGATCTTTGAACAAAACCCAGTTCTCAAAGCAACAATGGTCACAGTCTTTCCAAATGCTGACCTTCACCAATTAATCACTAAATCCTAAAGATCAATTCAATTTTGTTTTATTCAGGATCCTGTCTCCTCAGTTATTTCTTTGTCTCTGCTGTTAGAAAATAAAATCTCCGGGGCAAATCAAATAGTTAACATTTATTGTATATTTATTATATGATAGCAATTATTCTAAGAGCTTTATATTATCTTATTTATTCATATTAACAAAGTCAGGTACTATTATTAACTCCATTTGCCAGTGAGAAAATTCAGACATGAGAAGATCGATCAATAAGAGAGCTCATAGTCAAACCCAAGCTTGCAGATTCTACAACTCTTGCTCTTAACCATTCTCAATAGTGCTTCGCATTGCCAAAAATAATCTCTACAAAAGAGGCAGCTAGCAGGTGACTCTCTAAATGAGCTACAGCTCAATCAGATTAAATAGTTCCATACATTAATAAAATAGAAAACTATATTTTCATCAAAAATGATAATCTCTTCCAAACTAGATAAAATACAGTGAACATAGCATGGAGTTTTTGAATTCAATGGTACTTGGCTTTAAGTTGTCATTTTTTCCTTTGCTATTATTGAACTATTTACTGTAACTTCCCCTGAGCCTCCATTATTTTATCTATAAAAAGGGAACAAAAGTGACAATATTTCAAGTCGGAAAATTATTCTTCAAGTAAGTAAGATATTTTCTGTAAAGAAGGACACATAGAATGCTTGGAAGGCAGCTATGTAGTATTAATTTCTTATTATTATCTAGAAAATAATCATTTAATTTAAATTTGATTATTAAATATTAAATATGAATTTCCTTATTATCTTATTTCTTATGCAGAAAATAAGAAAAATATCCATCAGAATCTAAATTTCCTAGATTCCTCTTATAATACAGAGTCTAAGATGATGAAAGTGGTCATACTCAAGATTCTACATGTTGTACATAATAAATAATTTTGTGCTATAAGTTACCAGTAACAATTAAAACACCATTCCACATAATGGCAATTGTAATACCAATTATTTTTCTGCTGGAATGAGTGTATAGGTGATCCGTGGAGCACCAGCATAATCTACAATGACGTGATATTTGTCTTTGGTAAAATACTAGTTACTTCTACCAAAACTATAAATTTTGCAATAATATATGTAGTTATATTAAATATATTTTATTTGCTTAATAATATTATTACTAGATTATATCTGATGATCAGAAGTACAATTATAATTTTTACAGGGGTATGATATAATGCCTAATTTTTAAACTTGAAGGTTAAAAGGAACTATGTCACTAAAGAGTTTTGGGTCAGCTTTAATATAAGTTATTCTGTGTCCAGAGGAAATTTCAATGTCATGCATGTTCCTAATTCTGCTCACAAAATGCAAGCATTCTATTAAAATATTTGACTCACATCAAGCACAGAATAGATATTTTTTGCTCATTTATGCAGATAATTTGGTTCTTTAGTTTTTGTTCTTTTATGATGCACACAGACAGCGAGAATCTTTTTTCACTAATGCATTCTCCAAATAAGGGGAGAAAACAGATTGTTTACTTTCTGTAATACAATTCTCTGGGTTTGGCTGCATTCAAACTCAAAAGTACAAGTATTCAAAATGTTTTCCTAGTTTTGAAAATGTGTCATTTATGCCCTTGAATGAAAGAGCTGAAATCTTAATAGTTAACAGTACATTGGGTTCCATATTCCTATCTGTGGAAATATATGTATACACATTTATGATACAGAAAGCAATTTTCACTCCAACAATTTGTTCCACAGTTCACCCGAGCCCAGTGATTACATGGAAGATGACTTCAAGAAGTAACTTTTGAAGAGATTAATAAGAGAATATAGAATATTCACTCTAAAGAATATCTTCTGTGAAAAGAAAATTGTTTTATTATGCTTTTGCAGAATTCTAAGAAAAAGTACACACAACTAGGAGACATAGCTGAGGTTGAACCATGAAATAAAAATAAAAAGTCACTAAAATCATCTTTATCTCATGAATGTGTCACTTAAAAAGAAAAAAAAATATTTATATATATATACATATATGTGTATATATACACTATAAGAATGATAAAAAGCTAAATGAGATTTGTCAATATTATCTCCACAGAGTTTATTTGATCAAAATTAGCTTTAAAAAACCCAAGTCTATAAAAGAATAAAGGTTTATTTATAAAATGGAAGAACAATAGTAAAATAGTTTTCTTATATCCTCTTAGAAACTGTATGAATACTATATAGGATATATAGAATAAGCTTGTCAGATTTAATAAATGAAGGACTCCTTCATTTAGGTATGTCACAGGCAATATACAGGGTGTATTAACACTAAACCATTATCTGAAATTCAAATTTATCTGGTCATCTTATATTTTCTGTAAAAACTCTAAATTCCAGCTTTTTAGTTGTGTTACAACTATATTTCAGTAAATCATTTTTTAAAATGTACTTTTAAACTATTTTTTACTTACTCCAAATCATTAGTCCCTGATCATTCCTTTATTATCCTTTGTTGAATATACCTATTACTCCATTAAATATTCAGAATGTTTTGCTTATTAGGAGGCATGTTCTTCAACTTATGTTGGCCTCATTTTATTCCCTAGAGTGTTTGAAGGCACCTCTAGAAAAAAGTGAGTGAATAGAGACAAGTTTGTAGGAAGTCTGGGTTTTCTTGCACCCTTGAGTGTTGAAGAAGGGACCCAGTGAATAAATGAATCAAGGCTGAGTGAAAGAGTTCACGTGGGATTCTTGTCATATAGTAGGAATACTGGACAATAATGCTGACAAAACAGAAATAGTGGAGGCCCTAGAAAGAGCTACATAAAGTACATTGACTGTATATGGAAAAGTGTTAGGCAGGGAAGTGCTTGTATCTTTTATGAATGAGCTCAGGGATTAAAATCGGCAAACTGACTAGAAAGTACATTCTTTCTTTTTTGAACAGAAAAATAATACTAATAACTTAATAAAAGTAGAATATGAGAAAACATCTATAAAAGAGGAATACTGTACCTTGTGTAAAGATGAATCAAATGCAAAATTCCACTGCACTTTTGTCATTGATACAAATGTAAAATAAACATCAAGAAAACTTCTTAGCAATCAAATTTTACTAGATCTTTTTCTAATATATAGCACTGAACCTAAGGACTCTTCTCTAATCCCTTTCCTCAACAAAAATCCCCAAAGGATATGAATTAATTTCATTATTCTTTCCTTAATAAAAATCCAATGCAACAAAACTCAGTAATGTATCATAAACCTTAATAGGTAATTTTCAGTTGTCCATTAAGATTTCTCCTCAAACATAAAAGCATTATTTGCTTGTTTAAAAACCCTTTATTTGCAATTTGCTTTAACTGAAATATTTATTCCCTGAATTGGGAATATTCATCTTAGAAAGTACTTTTCAGAAATGAAAACTATTGTTCTAGAGAGGCTTATTTACACAATTATGCAAGTGGATACACGTGTGCGTGCCATTATTTTATGAGGTTAATTATATGGATGTGCATCGAGTACTTAAGTAATTCTGAACAAATGCTTCAAATTTAGGCATAAGAAATGAGTTAAAACTTTCAGCATGAATATCCTCTGAACAACGTAGGGCAAACTCTTGGCATTATTTAGTATTTGGTTATATTGTTTATTTAAACAAGCTTATTGGCAATGGTTGAATATTTTTGAAATGTGTAAGATCTGAATCTTATGTGTATTCAAAGAAAGATATTTGAGAAAAATATTTTCATGATAGTCCCATGAGAGAAGTTTGAAGATTTTGTTTTTATTTTATTTTGTTTTGTTTTCAAATAAAGTAGTCCAGTACATGATCTTCTTTGATTAATTTATATATCAGAGAGACAATCATTCAAAATTTGTCATACCTTTGGATCACTGAGGTGAGAAGGCTTTTTTGCTAAAAGAGGGGTCTCTAGGAAATATTTCATCATCGTAGGCCCAGACAGAAGATTGTTACAGTCTATCAAAGAGCTGCTGATTATTAGTCATGAGCAAGGTTCTTAATTTCTTCAATTTCCTAGTCAATAAAATTCTGATGCAATTTTACTTTTTTTTCCATAGAGTTGCTATAGATTTTAAATGATTTTATATTAGTACAATACTTAAATACTGCCATATACACAGAGTGATATATGTTTGTAGACTTTATTGTTTGACCAAAATAATGGAAGAAATAAGGCATGGTTTCTTGAGAACAAATCAGATATTAAGTGTAATAAAATTAGAAAAAATGCATTACTATTAAAATTATGATATAGTCATATATTTATGTATTTGTTATATTACATCCTACTGTGCTAAACCCTTTCACATAAATTGTCATATTCAACCCTTTCAACAACTCTATGAGAATATATTTTCATTAATTTACAGATGGACAAAAATACCTAAGCTTAGAGAGATAAAGGGTATTTCTTTTAGCAAATAACAGATGAAAAACAGTAGGTTTGAACTCAATCCCTAACTTTAATTGACTTTAAACTGACTTTATTTCTAGTACTCTTTGCAATATGCAAGGGGTACCATGTTATTAAGGGAAGGGTTTAGATTTGTTCTTCCAGATGTTCCTGGGAGTTTAATACATTTAAATCATTGAGACTTGGAAGAACACAGCTTAAGCTTTATTTTTTGTCATGTAAATAGTAATAACTATATAAAGTCCTACTATTGTGCAACGTGCTTTACATACATTCCTCAACTCAAAGGAGGTATAATTTGCTTTCAAAGATGAAAATATTTGACTGAGAGCTATTAAGCAGTTTACCTAATTAAACTCTGATAGTAATTGCCTGGCGAGATGGGAGTCAAACCCAGGAGCACTGAGGTCATTACAACAAATATTAATAGCCATTTATTTAAATACCTCTGGTAAGTTAGCCTGATTTATTGATCAAAATTATCAACTGACATCTCTATGATATTAAAGTTACCTCTACATCATTCCCACAACATTTTGAGGGCATCTATACTTAAAATGAATTCCGTACTTTTTCAAAAAATTTTAAGAAGTGGAATGAAAGAAAACCATTGACAAAGCAAATTTACAAACCAAATTCACTTTTATGAATCTGATTTTGAAAATAGGGCAAAGTCAAAGGAAAATTATATAGTGTGAAAATGGACAGATAATAAGAAACGGTCAGTACTCTTCACAAATCATATATTCTTGGAGGAAGTTGCAAAACTTGGGACACCAGAGAAGATGGAAATTCCAGAACACCTTGAGGGCTATATTTCTTTTATTGTTTCTCAGTCAAAATACTATTCGAGTTGAAACCCAATTTCTCAACACAGGTCAGAAACTTATAATCACAAAAAGGCTATGAATTCTGAAGTCAGGCAGGTTATTTTCAATCTCAGATCTGCCAATTCTTAATGATGTAAATAGTTTTTTTTGACTCATTCTGGAACTGTATGAAACCAGGAAGGGCTTTCTTGAAGAGGAAATATTTGTGCTACATTAGAAAGAATAGATGTTTCTTTTTAAAAGACAAACAGCATAAAGACCTATGATAAATGAGTGCTATTGTAGCTTTATATGCATTACTTCAGATAATTATTCAAACCAGTTTAAATGCTTTTATATTCCATGTTTAATAAGCATCTTAAGGGACTGTGATGAACAGTCAATTTATGTATATGACACTAGGAACAATGGTTGCCCAAGACAGAAAAAAACAATATAGATGTGCAAAAATAATTTTGTTTGAGCAAAATGTTACAGATAGAACACCAAGCTTATTATGGGAAGAAAATAATGTGCCTGATAGATGGGCTAGATAAATAATTTGTGTAATATTTTTAGAAAAATTTAGAAACAACTGAAAGATTTTAAGTCCGGTGAGGATGATAGGAAAAGTGTTTTTGTTTGAAAAATGTTACCTGTAGTGTCTTAGTATCTTGAGGAGAGAGGAGGTGAATAGAAGAGGAGTGGAAACAGAGAGATTAGTGAAAGTCTCTTGACCTAATCTATAAAATTAAATAAAAAACCGTCTGAAATAAAAGATAGTGGAAAGAAAAAAAAAAAGAAGTGGGAAATTTAGGAGAGTACTTAGAATCAGCAAAGCTTGACTCTTTGAATGACAGAGAGAGAGAGAGAGAGAGAGAGAGAGAGAGAGAGAGAGAGAGAGAGAGAGAGGGAGAGAGAAAGAGAGAGAATGTCCTCAGAGTTTCTAGGTCCATTGATTTCATGTTGGTATCAGTGGCAGAAGGAATGTTGTGACACTTCTTTTTTTTTAACAAAAGGGCAGATGTATTCAGCAAAGAGTGAGAAAGGAAAGCATTTTTAGAAGATAAATGAAGATAAATAACTTGTGGGGATGCCTAGTCTGTTTCTCTTCTCAGGTTTTGAGGTGTAATGGAGAAGTTTGACAATGGAATGCACTTAGATACATGTTTTCAAAGAGAAACAGAGGCTGGCATGCATGGATATACATCATCTTGAAGTGACTTTTGCTATTCAGATTATTTAAATTATCTAATTATAAGTTATATGTACTGAAGGGCAAGTTAATGCATCTGTCAACTTTTATATTTCTAGTCACCTTGGTCTTTTAGTCTTGCAGTTTATTGTTGATTGATTGTGTCATTACTAAATGGTACAATGGGTTTGTATATCATGCAAATGTCAAATGTGTGTATTTAAATGATTTAAATGATTAAACAAGTAAATTTATGACATCTCTGTGTACATGTAAATGAAAACTATAGTAACTCAATAGCATCTATTTTCTTAAAAGTTCTGAAAACCTAAATTATGCAGCAGAATTCATTTTTCATAGCTGTAGTGTTTCCCTATTTTTCACATGGTAGGAAAATGTGAATTTTATACAAATCCAGGGATTATCTCTCTAGAGATAATCAAGGACAGAGATCTAGGTCATAATTTATTCTCTAGCTTTTAAAATTTGCCCTCTGTAGGTGTTCAGCTCCATTTTAAAAATTCTTTCTGTAAAAGTAGCTCATGGAAGTAGCTTGTCTTCCTTATCCCTTAAAGTATATAAATATATTGTGTTAATAATGACAAAAATAGTAGGTTTCCCATTTTGGTCAAATGGGGGCATTTCTAAAATGTTATTTAACATTTATTAAATAAAATTTACGGTAAAGACTATATTAGACAAGACTCCTGAGAAGTCACAGGGAAATACTCTTAAGTTTTAACAAGGAACGCAGGCATTTCCTGGTATCTCTCACATAATCATATTTTACACTAGGGTTAGTAAAAATTAGCTGGATTCATCATTTTCTTCTATGTGATTAGCATTCAGATTAAAATAAATCAGAGTAAAATGTAAATTTTACTCCATTTCTATGAAAAGCAAAAATATTTTGTATCTGATTCTAAAGTATTCACTAAATTAGTTAAGTCATTATTATCTTCACTCAGGTGTATTCCATTTTCATTTCAAATTTATCCCCAACTAAATGTGTAGGTGTTAGGGAGTTTTTAGTTTTAAATAATATTGGAAGTCAAATTAACTTAGAAACTCAAACTGGCCATAGGTTATTGAATTTGCTATTCTTAATTATTATTTTAATTTAGGTTCCATTTGTACAGTAAGTTAAAGTGAAAATACTTATTCTTTACAAGGGCATGTGATCACTTTGTCCGCTATTATGTTTCATGCAGAAAAGTTAGATATTGTTTGTGTTTTCAGTGTACTTAAAATAAGCAAAGGTTGAAGATAAATTTTTCTTGACCAAAAAATAAAAAAGTGTAAACTGGCTCTGAATGTACATTATCTAGTTTTCATCTTCGGACAGAGCAATATTTCAGAAGATAACAGAAAGGAGGAATTTATGTCAGGTGCATTACTACTTAGGAATTAATCTCATCCACATGGCTGTTAATGTGAAATATGGATTTTAATAATCTTGGCCCTGTGACTTGTGTGATCTTGTCTGGTGGGAATGTGATTAGTTACAGACTGCAAGATTAATTGAGATATATGGCACATAATTGCATCTAGTGAATTTCAAGCCACTCAGATTATGCTAAAGTTTGCATAGTTAATGCTGTATACTGTTTGTTTTTAGAGTTATAAATAAACAAATAAATCAATATGACAAGAAGGATAACTTCTTTCCTTTGGTCATTAAACAGATTAGAATATAAAAGTCTTCAGAGACAGAGGTTTTTTTTAATGCTCAAATAAAGATGGGTAGACGATAGGATAATGGGCAGACAAGGAGACAGAACTCATTATATCACTATGCATATTATTTTAAATATAATCTTATTCAGAAAAAAACAGTTTGTGACATCAAAATATTTTATCCTTTATTTGGCAGATTTTATATATATGTATGTATACATATGTATTATATATGTATATAAAATTCATCAAATAAAGGATCAAAATACTAAATCACTATTCATTTTTAGTCATCATTATGCAATGATAATTAAATATTTATTTTGAACAAATTAAAATAAATGCACAGATACAGATTATTCCATGTGTAATTTAGTAGGGAAAATACTTTGTCAAAACTAATTGCACGTATATCAGACCAGCTTCCAACATGTTTTTCATAAAGTTCTGCATACCATATGCAAATGCAAACCCTTACTATTATTTTACTAATTCACTAAATATTGCTCATATTTTTTTCTCTCTTGTCTTCTTCCTTTTTTATTCTTCATTATACACAGGCCTGGATGATCAAATTCACTATCATGCTTTTCTGCCTTTAAATTTCAACCAAATCTAAATATCCAGACCTAATCTTTAAGCTCATTATCAACATTTCCCAATGTGTAGGATGAATTTATACCTATATACCTTTTGGAAATCAGCCTATTGTCTCCCACTAAATTTGCTGCTCCTTCTATATCTAATTCAACTTTCAATAATGTTTTAAGATTTTTTATTGAGGTAATTTTGATGAACAAAATAATATAAGTTTAGAGGTACAAGTTCAATATTCATTTAGTATATGGTAACACACCACACACAACAACAAATTACCAAAGTTTTACACCACTGCCCATTGAGTGCCCCCAACTACCCTTTGCTCTCATCATCTACTACCTTCTCTCTGGTAACCTCAGTTCTTTGTCAGAGTTTAGGAGTTGGTTTTTCTTTGTTTCTTTATATTCTACATATGTGTGAGGTCATCTAGCGGTTATCTTTTTTCTTATTTCACTTACCGTAATTTTTTCTCATTAATTCTTGTTCTATATTTGTAATCCATAATAGTTCTGACTGCCCTAGTAATAGAAGAAACTTTGCTATTGTCTTTATTTAATGAATTTATTGATGGAACATTGCATTATAATGTAAGTTTAAGGTATGCATCATTATACAACAACATCCGTATATAATACATTAAGTTTACTACCAACTATTTCTTTATGTTAATACCTATATCTACCAGGGTCAATAACTAAATATTTAATGAATAACATTTCTCCCTCAAAAGTCTTCTTGTTGAAAAGCTTTATTGACATCCCTTTACACCTTCACTGATGTGGCATTTGATCCATTTTCAAAGTAATCTGCTCTAGTTTAAGTTTTATTATTCTTTTCTATTTAATGTTTTTATTGAAGTAACATCACATTATAGCATTAGTTTAAAGTGTGAATCATTATAAATTGACATTTGTATATACCACATTTAACTCTCCAATAACTATCATTCTAATTACATAGCTAATTTTTCAAACTCATCACATTTTGCTGATCTTTTGCATTCAATTTCCATCCAAACTACACTCTTCCTGATGCCCAAATAAGGCATTTCCCTTTCTAATATGCAAATATACTAATTTGTGACTTTATGGATAACTGAATTCCCTTTTTTTTATCAGTGTCTATTTATGAAGAAAAATGAGATAATCTAGAACAAGCAAATAGTCTAAAGTCAAGAAATGGCACCACAAGCTTCTTTATGTTACTTAAAATTGTTATACTCCACCAAGTATAGCATACATGTATTCAAGACTAAAGGAGTTTTAGTAAACATACTAAACAACTACCTTGTAGTTATATCTCTATTTTGACCAGAAGCAGAGTTGCTTCTAAAGGAAGAAGGAATGAAAAATTCTGGAATCTTTAATTTTAATGAAAAACTTTAAGACCTGGCTGTTAACAGAACTTAAAAAAATTTAACAAGGCCTCTTAAAGTACATCTGAACTCACCGGCATCATTCTAGAACACCAGATCTGAAGGGAATTCCTATACATCTGAGGAATAAATAAAGGGAGTAGGGGAGGATTTTTAGAAATTTGGTGGTTGGTATGGTGTTATATATATTTGAATAGTGAACCTTCACATCTAAACATATAGCGCTGTAAAATTTTGTTACCTCAATAAAATATATAAAAAGTAATAAAAAGTAATATTTTACATATATGATAATGAATGGTAGAATTCTATAAACGAGGACAGAATAAGAATATAAATGTGTTCAAGAGAGATTTGTACACATTGCTTGATGATAGCTCTCAAGTGAGCAATTAATGGAACCTACAATGTTTGAGACTACACCCACTTTCTGTGGTTTACTCACTGGCTTGTCACCAAATAAGGCATAGGTACTGTCAAAGGCAGAATCATTACCTGAACTGAACTGTTATTAAATGAATTATGTCACTTGGAAATGATTACTGGAATAAGTTCGAGAATTTCTATACAAATTTAAAGAGAATAATGATATCTTCTGACACAGACTATTGCCAAAGAGAGGGAGTCTTCTCCTGGGAATGACTTTTGCATTTTACTCCTTGCTTCCTCCTTGAAACCAGATGCATTTAATTTTCAAAAGTATCATGGATTGTAAGAATTGCATATCCTTACAGTGATAGTGTACATAGATAAAATTTAGTGATAGTATTTAATAATTTAATAATTTAACTATAATTGGTATGTGTTAAACATTTCTTTTGTTTTAGAGGATTCTTAGTATGTTGAAATCTTTATTGGTAAACATATAATAGTAAAAATAAGAACAAAAACTTTTAACATATTATTACCCTGATCCAATGTTTCAATTAGTTTCATTTGTCACCATCTAGACACTATGTTGTAATGAATTATATGATTCTAAAACTTTGACTTAGTTCTACTTTTAAAAAGTCACTTATTAACATATTAGGAAGAAATCAAAAGTCATCCTGGCTTCTAATTTTCATCTCCCAATTCATATCAATTTCATAATTACATGATTTAATCTTACTTAAGTTCTTACATGTGAAATGACTGTTCTCTCTGCCTAGGACTGCACAGGGACTCTTGTGGATCTGATAGGTCAACAGGATAGAACTGAGATTTATGAGGTAGAATTGTCAGTGCGAACCAGAAAAGCATATAGATATGTCACCATCTGACTTTATTTTTTACTTTGCTTCAGCAGCTCACACAGTACCCTATAGGTCTCTTAGTATTTGTTCAGAATTGATTCCTATTTTCACTCCACTTAAGATTTTACATAGGAATAATGTCATAGTGATCATTTCTAGCAAAAAAATCACAAGGTTGCCTCGATCTAATAGCAGTTTTTAGTAGAATTACTCAAGTGTCTGATAATAGTGCAAAATGAATAATAAAATCAATGACAAATATGTTGAGGTCGTGTCAATGAGGTATTTCAAATAACAGATTATTTGATTAGTTTTGGGTGTGACTTTTGGTATCAAATAGATCTGAATTTGAATGATGACGAGCATTTTGTAGTTAAATAATTCTAGGTATGTTTTTCAAACTCGGAGACTCAGATTTCTCCCTCTAAAATGTAGAAATAATAATGTATCATAAATAATTATTGTGAAAATTAAACATAAATAACTTGTTCAGTACTTAGCAGAATCTGAGCACTTGATAATTTATAAGTATACTATATACTACACTCTTCACAGAAAATTTTGGTTAATGAAAATGTTATCATGTTTATTTTAAAAAAATATTTGAAAGGAAGATATGTTATAAATTACATAATATATATCATTATATAAGCTATAGATATTTCTAAACCTTAATCTATATTTCTCAATATATAGTCTTTCTTTATACAACTGTATTCCATAAAAACACTGAAGAAACACCAAAAATTACCTTCTAATTGAGTGTCATTTGTTACATTCTTAGTTAGAAAATACAAGTAAACTGGTTTCTAAAATAGAATCATGCATATGGTTTTATATTAACCTAGATAGTAAATTGAAATTTAAAAATAAAATAAAGATTAGAAAAAAATTGACATTTTGCATGGTATTAAAGAAGAGTTATAGACCTTGAACTTGACTTTTTCATTTGTTATAGAAAAGAAAAATTATCTTCTCATGTTCTTTTAAAGAATCATGTACATTTTATGTTTTATGTATCATTTTAGTGCATTAAAGTTATTTTTTCATTTTAAAAGGGAAAGAAAGCTACAGCATATTTCATTCATATATGCTTAATTGATTCAATCTTATTTCCAGAGGTCAACACACAGAAAACTGCGCAAAAGGAATTCTTTCATTTACCTATGGCTTCTACTATTTCACCTTGGCAAATAACTTTTCAAATTAATGTTTCAAGACTCACATAGTAAACAGCTGGATCTTATGGAGAATCTATGAATTAACCTGAATGTTAACAGATCAAAGAGCTTGGATATAAAGACATCAGGACAGATTCTGAATAAATATCCTAAAAAATATTGATAACTAGTGCTTATAGTGCTGTTGTTCTGAATATAATTTAGACACTTGGGAATATTTATTTTTGAAGAGAGCAAAAATTAAAAGAACGAGTATGTCATAATTTTTAAGTAGAAAAACACAATCAGATATTAAAATAAAAATATTGATTATGAGAATCATATCACAATGCCATGATAATTTATGATATTAATAAGACATAAAATATATGGAATATTTCAATTGATGTTAATTCATTACATTTTGTTCATTTCAACATTCGCTATTTTGTAAGTAAGTAAGTTGAGAATGGGAAACTTAGACACAAGGCAGTGTGTTTTGTTGGTTTTAAATCTTGAAACAGAAAATTATACTTTATAATCCTGAATTTTTCATCATTCTTAGTTTTTGCTGCCCATCTGAAATATGTACCCTAAAAATATGGTTCAGTAACTGTAGCAGTATTTAATAATTAATTGAGACTGCAAGTAACTTTTGCATGACAAAAATGGCTAACTAGAAATATTGCACTTGCATTCCTATATCTTTTCTTGAAAAGATCACAGTTTTCTGAACTTTCATAAAATGAGGGGCTAATAGAAACATGCTGGGTTTTTGGGTATTACTAGCTGTAACTCTACTATTGGAAAAGAACAAATCTCAAAGAAATACAGTAAATAAATGCAAAAAATAACTTGGCTTTCTGACTCCTTGTTCATATCAGAAATTAATTGCTACCAAGTAACTTTGGAATGTTTTTAACATTAAAATTAGACATAGCTACATAAAGAAATTAAGAGTAGAGCAGGAGAATAAGAATAAAGAAATTTCAAAGGCCAAATCAAAGAGAAAGAACCAAAGGTAACAGAATCTATTAATTGTATTCGTAGTTACTTTATGTTTATCAAATTCTTTTTGTGATATTCAGAGAATAATTTTAAACAGTGAAGGAGACTCTACAAAAATTATTTTTCTTAGTTAAAAGTAATACATGCTTATTGCCAAAATGATAAAAACACAAATGAAAATGTAAATGAAATCTATCTTTTTATTTTTAGTCAAGTGATCGTGTTGTTTTTGAAGATATCCAGAATAAATTCATGCATATGAGAAGTATAATAGAGTAATATATTACATAAATATTTATAGTATGAATTAAAGTATGTAAAGCTTCATTCTTCATGTATGAAATCATTTTTACTTTGTTTCATTAAAATTTTCTAGTATGTGTAGTACTTTTTAAATGTTAGACTATTTGGGAATGAGTGAGAATTACAAATTTAGGTCTCCTCTTCCTTCTCTACAAGAACTGCATTTGAAAAGTATCTATTGAAAAACAGATTGCTGTATCAATTATCTCTACCTATAGGATTCAACAATAAACTTTGTAACATATTGGATTGCTGGAAATGCTACCCTAGTCCAGTGATAAAGTTTAGTAGAATCATTTTGGGCAGGAAAATGAACTCCCCTATGTACTTATTTATTCAATCATTTAATGATATAAGTTTGGACTCAAGGATTAATATTTGGGTATTAGTCCAATATCACTTCATTTTATTGTTCAAATAGTTCCAGCTCTGGTCACTGGAAACTCTTTCAGTTGGATCCTATTTCCTTTGACATATTACAATCTCTGTGAATTTCTCCCTTTTTCACCTGTCCATTCTAATATTAAACAATGTTCCAAGGTCATGGCTGATTTTATTTCTTTTAGGAAGGTATTTTTTTCCTTTAAAAATAGAGATGCAAATAGATGCAATATGTGCAGATATAACATGCTGGATACAAGCCAGCCTCTTTTTCTAGTTCATAATCATTTCGTAGTTTAAAACAAACTTCAATGTATGAGATAGTAATTAAATTATATAAAAAGCATATAGTAATCATGAAAATTGTTAAAGAAAATAATACTAAATAAATATAGTTGATGCTAATATCTATCTGGTATTTGCTAGATGCAAGCATTATTTTAAAACCCTTACATACATTAACTCACTTAATCCTACAACACATTATAGATGATGAAACCGAAGCGCAAGGAAATGAAATAATTTGCATAAGGTTATAGAAATTGGTAGAGTTAAAATTTGAACTCAATCTGCTGCTATTATGCTCTCAAACGTCACAATATAGCATGCTTCTCTAAATTAAGTGGGTTTTTAAAGTTGTGTAGAACACACATTTCATAACAGTTCAACAAATTCTATAAAAGGAAACATACTTAACTACTCTTTTCTAAAATGGAAACAAGTATCTAATATGTTCCCTTTGTCTCTTGCAAGTTTTAGCCTCTTATAGCCAATAGCATGGTGTACTTCTTAACTTAGATCACTTTCAGGTCTTCTGGGTACATGGACAGTACAAAACATCACTTATGCTTTCTGTCCTGAATTCCTCTTATTAAGAAATGAGTCCATCTTTCTTCCAACTACCCAAACTAAAAATTCTAGATTATTTCTTATGTCTTTTCTCTAACTCTTTCTACATAATCACTCAATAATCAATAATTCAGTCTAAAAGATCTGCTCTATTTTCATATTTAAAAACTTGGGTTTATCTCTGTTATCTTTTCTACCCAATGCAGATTCAGTTCATGGGCTTGTGAGATTCCTATAACACATTCCTCATAACTAAACTTCAACTAATTCTAGTCTGATTTTCCAATCTACTGCCAGACTCTGGAAAAGTACAGGTCTTTAGTCAGATAGAATAGGGTTAAATCTGACTATAAAATGTCAAAATTATTGGAACTTTTTTCAACTTCTTAAATCTCAATATTCACATCAGTAAAATGGGAGAATTTAATATCTACCTAGGAGGGTAGTTTTTATATGTGATTAATATTTGAAAATCATATATATATTAGATACTAATATATGTTAGATACTTAAAAAATTCTACCTACATATTTTAATTAAAAATCTAAAAGTGATGCTCTTGCTTATAATTTTATACAGCTCATTAGCTAATGGTCAGAAAAACTTTACTTTAAAATTTAGATAATTTCCACCTTCCTATTCCATATGACATATGTCACAACTACTCTGTCATTGAAATGTGAAAACAGCCATTGATAACACTAAACAAATGAATTTGGCTGTGTTCTAAAATAACTTTATTTACCAAATAAATGGCAATCACCCAAATTTAGTCCACTGGCATAGTCTGCCACTTCCTGATCTATAAAATCCAAAACCCTTAGAATAGCTTTTATAGAGCTTTGTTGTGATACAATATGTGCCCTCCAACCCCTGACATCCTCTCTTTTTTCCCTTCTCACATTTTATATTTCACTTCACATTAAGCTACTGCCTATTCTGCGACATCATTTTCTCATGCCTCACATGTCTGCTTATACACTTCCTTCTGTCTCAATCACTCTTCCTAGTCCAGATTTAAGTTCTGTGGGTTTATTCATTCTGTCTCAGCTCAGGGTACAACTCACTCAGCATTTCAGAAATCTTAGGCATATACAGATATTTATGTATGTTTCCTACAGCAGCAGGGATCTTATGATATTCATTTTCCTACCTTTAGAACCCAATTCAATATGATTATGCTAAACTGAACTTTCATGTTATCAAATATGGTCCAATCCAAAAAGCATAAATGTCATAGTTTTAATCAAAGCAAAAATCTAGATTTTCAAAACTTTATTAAAACATATGGGTTTTTTAAGAAATAAAATATCTTCTCTTGTCAGATACTAAATTTGGAAATAATATATAGTTTTCTGCTTCTCTGTTGTCTCAGTTCCACTGAACTTTATTCCATTCTTGTTGGTAACTTGTATAAACACACATACACACAGAAACACCAATAATTTTTATGACTTCATTGCTATTGAAAAAATATCTCTAAGTATTTATCCCTTACTTCAGAAATCTTTCCTCAAATGCTTGCAAATGTGAATATTAAATCTTCAGGCATTTATCTTTTTCACTTTTTATATATAGTTTATATACTTTCTTTTAGAAATATTCCTCTTGTTCGATCCTGCCAAATCCACTTTGTGATGTGGTCTTCACAATCTGGATTCATTAAATTTCTTCTCTTAGGTATAATAATTGTCCATTTAAATGTTCCACGAAAGTATAGCTTTCTAAGAGATATTAGTAGGCATTTTGGAGTAAAAAAAATGATGTGGTGAAGAGTTTATTGCCAAGTCTGATATTAAATAAGGTATGCTCATTTTTCCTTACTCTCAGAGACTTTAATATTCTAATGCATTTCTTTTGAATTTTCATAAAAATTATTTCCCAAACTTATAGAATCATTTTCTAGATCAACCCTGTATTTAAACTTTTATCCTTTCTTTCCATTTGGTATAGTTGTTTACACGCCTTAGCACTTAAATAGCTTTAAAGCAGGGTGTCACTATGTTATTTATCCCTAGCTCCTCTGTTACAGAACTTTGTAAATAATTCATATTCAAAATGTTTTTCATTTTTTAATTGAAATGAAATGGTCCTAGATTGTTTTCTTCAAAATGAATTTAAGCTAGATAACTTAGTTATTTTCTCTTACTATATGTTATAACTATTTTATTTCCCTTTACATATACACATAGATATAGATTCTTTGATAAGGAACGAATTATCATGGTGAATATGTTATAACCTGAATCTATGACTGATTTATAAAACAAATAAGCAGTTTAACTACCAAAATATCATAATACCACTTAAATCCATTTTAAATCGCCCAGAAATCTTGAAGAGAAGCCAAAGAGCCAGAGTATTACTCAAAACCATATTATAGACTGCTCTAGACCAAAGGTGTACTCTAAATATTAAATATTGGCAAGGAATTGATACAAATAACACTAGGAATATAACTTGAGTTCATAACGTGCCATATAGTAGAACCAGTATCTAATTCTACCTTCGTTTTTGTTGAAACATAATATGCTACATCAAGACATGTTGTTTGGACTTTTGAAAGTAAATTCATATATTTTATGATAAAAATACATATACATAAAGGTAGCAGAGTTTTATATTCTCTATAATTTCTGTCTCTTGTATCAACTCTGAGTCACTAAATATGTTGAGTTACCTAGATATAGTTTTTACTTTTACAATGCCCGAGGAAAATTACTATGGAGTAATTACTATGCAACTTGAATGACTAGAATGAATTTAAAGCCATTTGAGCATGGTAAGTGAGCATTATTAAAATTCCATGTATTCCTTCTGATCTTGACCTTTAAGATGCACCATCAGATAGAACTATGACACAGTTGGATAAGTAACAACTTAACTACTTAGGAAATTACTTGATTTTTTTTTAATTTTTAAAAAGACTAAAAAAATTGAATGACTTCACATGTGGGCTATAAAGAATAATGCAAATGAACAAACAAAACAAAACAAAATGATCTTAGATATAGATTTGGTGGTTACCAGAGAGAAAAGGAATTTGGGGATTTGTGAAATGGGTAAAGGAGTCAGAATGTGGAGATGGATGGAAACTAGACTGTAGTTTAGAGTTATATAATTTAAATACTATATATATCAAATTGATAGAAATAGTATCAAGCAATATTAACTCAATTAAAAAAGTATTTTCATAAAATAAATGTGTTGAAAAAAGAAGACTACATGGAATGGGGCAAATTCCATAAGTGATTTTATGTTTACAAAGAATTTTCAGGTATCAAGTAGCTAAGGAATTATAATTTCAATACAGAATGGTATTATGTTGACCTTGTTAATGCAATACAAAGTATCTCTGTGAGTTGATGAGTCTTTAGGTACAATTCACCACAGCAGAAGGCGAGTTATAGTTTCCAACAGTGTACAAAAAATGTACAGTTTGAATTGTAGGTATGAGTGTAGCAACCTACAAGCTTTTGTGTAGACCACTGTGTCTCTAGAAAGTGACCTGAACATCATTCTTTACATAGATCAACATACCGGTCATTCTACATATGCCTTAAATGTTTTCTGAGGTTTTGGGTTTAGTGAGACTCTGGGCAGAAATAATTGGAATGAGAATTGCTCACCTTTGGCTGAGTGAAGGCTGGTCAATGACTGAGCTATGGAGTCGGTATCCTGGGAAGAATTTGATTTGATATAGATTAATGTCTCTCAGGCTACCTACAAGGGTCTGAAGAAATGAACTGAGTCCCCAGTTTCCTGAGGTGGGAGAGAATATATGATTTCTAGGTAGGAAAGTATCAGCCCACGTGTTCTCCATTAGTGTATATAGGAAGAGTGACCCCAAACATCCTGTTCAACTGGGTATCTTCTGGCATGTGAAGTTCTCAAGTTTACACACTAAAACCATAGTCAAGAAAATAACAATAACTTCTCTGAATTAGGAACAAGGAAGTTAGTCATATTCTATGGTTCAGTAAATAAAAGAGACAGTTTGAAAGAAATGCAAAAACAAAATCATTTCCAAAGGATTTTTGGACAATGGAGACATTAATTTCTAACTGGAAAATTCTGTAGCTGCTTTAAAAAGAGAGCTATTAGAATAGTATTGGCTTAGAATGGCAAATTCAAAAGTTATCAAAGCTTCAGGATAGAAAATTAAAGGAGACAATAAGAAACTCAGAAATTCACACTCAGAAAATAATTAAAACTATATTTTATAGGATGTAAGTAAATCTAAAATATAGTTATAAATATGTTAAACATGTATACTATTAAAATTAATCAAAATATAAATGTTTTAGACAAACAGCAAAGGATAGAATTTACCCTCATCAGGTCTACTAAAAGAAATGTTACTTAATTTTTTCAGATGGAGTAAAAATGATCTTAAATTGAAATTGGATGTAGGGAAAAATAAAGTTATGGATAGGTAGGTGGGAAAATCTATATAAATGATCCCTGTATAAAACATTAATAACAATGTCACTTGGAGATTAAAAGACTCATATAGCATAAAATATATAAAAATAATGGCATATTTGTGTTAATAAAGGAAGTGAAAATGTTCTAAAGTACTCATATTATTTGGGATATGGTAATAGTGCAATTCTTAACTGGCTTTAACAAGTCAAGGATACATGTTTTAAGCTCTAGGTTATCCTTAAAAGAACAGTAATTGAATACATAATAAGCTAAAAAATGAAAAAATATAAAACAATAAAAATAGCTAAACCAAAAAGAATTTAAGTGAAGAAAAGGAATAAAAATATACTGAATACACAGTGGGATGTAGAAATAATAAAACAAATACAGTTGATTTACATCTGAATCTTTTAGGTCCTATATAAAATTGAACAGGAAAGACAAATGACAAAGATTGTCATCTTGGAAAAACAAATGAAGCATAATATATACTGTTTACCTGAAAGACACCTATATAGTAATATAGAAAGCTTGAAAATTAAATCACAAAATGATTAAAGAATGAAGTTTAATGTATACCATGCCAACATAACCAATGAAAACTACTTTAACTATTAACATTAGAAAGCTGATTTCAAGTAATAAATATCGTCAAAGATAGAGAACTTTCATTAGATGATCATTAACCAAGATGTAATAAACTTAAATTAGTGTGTATCTGATAATATATTCTCAAGCATGAAAAACCAAAAACTGTGAAAAATAGAATAAATATATGATTAAAGAACAATGGAATGTTTTAACACCTCTGTTATCTGAAATAGTAAGAAAACAGATACTAATCAATAAACAAAATCAGAAGAGATATAGAAGATTAAACAGCACTTTAACAACATGACCTAATGACAATATGTGAAAAACTGTATCAATGATACAAAAATACATATATGTACATATATATATGAAATTCTTACTAAAATCTACATATTCAATGACAAAATATTACAATAAAATATTTATATTAATAAGTGAATTAAAATCCTAAAACAATAAAAAATAGTTTTAAAAACTGCTTGTAAATGAGGCTATATGCCTTTAAATAATCCCAGGGTCAAAGAAAAAGATCATAATGGAAATGAAAAAAATACTGAGGTGGGTCATAATAAAATATCATTTAAAAATTTGCTAGAAACAATTAACTATACTTCAAGAAAAAATTTCAGCATTTCTATGATAATAACAGGAAGCTAGGAACAGAAAATAATTTTGTGATGATCAATCACGTAATCTGGAAAAGATAACATTAGCTAAGAAAAACAAAAAGACAAAGATGTCTCCTATCAGCATTCGTGTACTATATTGTACTGGAGATTCTAGCACATGTAATAAAGGATAAGTAAATAAATAAATGAGCATTGGGGGAGAGAAGGAATAAACATTTATGCAATCACAGACAGCATGATTGTAATTTATAAAATGAATTCATGAAAAGGTTTGACTATATTCAGTAAACAAAATGAAATGTTATCTACATCAAAGCAATAATCTATAACAAAAATACAAAATCACATATAAGATTATAAAAACACCAATTAACTAGGAAAAGATCCAGCAGGTGATGTATCAGACTTCACAGAAAACTATAAGGCATTACTGACTAAAAACAAAGGCAAAAATCACTAAAAGAGAAATAAACTTTGCTTATGGATGGATATATTTGCCAGTTTAACTATTAAAACTCTTCAAATTGATGTATGGATTCAACAACATACCAGTCAAAAATCCCATTCCTTTTTTTTTTTTTTTTTTTTTTTGTGAAAACTGGAAAACTTCTAAAATTTATATAGACATGTAAATTGCCTATATTAACTAAGCAAAAAGAAAAGAATGGAACACAATTAGGACAGTTTATCCTCAAAAAGATGCCTTTATGAGAGTCAGATATAAATCTATAAATATATGTAAAGATATATGAATAGTCATATGAATATTTGTAATGCATGAAATTGACAAAAGACTCATATTCTAAATATATAACAAAGACTAATCAATAAGCAAAGAACAATTTAACAGGAAGTCTTTATTATTGTTATTACTAATTTCTATTTCTATATCACCTGAAGTTTCTATGCTATGTGTATGGTTATTTTATTATTTGGTGCACAGATACTCACAATACTCTTAATCTGCTCACACCCTCACCCTTGTTTGGCTTATTTCTAGAATTAAATATATTAATGCTCACCAGTAGTTATCTTGCTGGTATTTTCTGTTACATTTTGGATAGATGACATGTCATGTAATGGTTTCTTGAGAAACAGATTGCATTTACAGTTTTCTGTATTTGTATTTTGCATGTAATTTTCTTTCCCTGTAAAGATTCCCAGCTTTAACAAATTTCTTAGTACTAGCTGTTTCGGCTCAGATCATTTGGATTATTTGTAATCCACAAAATTGACATTATATACCTGAGCTGAAACAATTAGAAAAAAATGAAAGCATCAAAAACAGATAACGACAAAAAGCATCAGGGAGAAAACACTTCAGTTGAAGGACAGTAGTTGAAAATACAACTATGAGAGAGTAACAAGAACATTCTATGCTTCAAAATCAGAAGGACGCAAACAGAAATGGTAAAGTATCTAGCAGTATTAAAAATGAATATTACCCAGATGTGAACTTCACTGGAAGTTTATTATGATGATAAACTTTATTATTTTTGTTATTTATTTGATGATAAATGTCTTTACCAAGTAAAACAACAAACAAAAATTTATACAGGTTACACCTATGCACAAACACACAACACATGCATTGAAACCTTAATCATAAACTCATCTCATTTATGAGAAATAAAAATGTGCAATGAAAGTAACACATTTTTAATAAGGGAACTTATTTTTTAAGAATCATATCTAGATTTTAACATGGTCTTTGACATCCCTTTAGGTATTAGATGTTCAGGTGATTTGATGAAAAATAAATTCAGAACCAGAAACATAATTAAGATATCTTTATTGTAGAAGAAACTAAAGCAGTATGACATTGCCTGCTAACAAGTGTCCTCCGAAATATCACAGTTGTATATTAAATAACAATAAATGTTGCAAATCTGACTAGGTGCTTCAGAAAGTCAATATCCTCCAAATTGGACAGAAGATGTTTAACCTTACGTCATATTCTTACCCTTTGGATAAGGATATTTCATCTCACTGTGGCTCCAAGCAGCACAAAGGATCTCAGATGCGCATTCTAAAAAACATCTCCCATAAATATGTAAAGGCTCTCACTTCACTACACTTACTAGTGTATCTTTAGGGCTGAGTTAAGCCTGAACAGAAATAATTAAAGAACTGAGGACAAATTAATAAGACAGAAATGATTTTGGACTTGAATAAGTATGTCTTTGCCTACCACTTTAGGTCACTTAGGATAAATTTATTATTAGCAACATTATAAAATATACTTATATTTCACAAAAACTTGTTCCAGATTAAAAAAATTAATACATTAAAATATGAAAAAAAATAACCAGGAGAAATTTAAACACAGTTTCAAACTGATAGTGAGTTTGAATTTCTATAAGTGTAGTCAAACATGTCATATACATATACTAAAGACCACTGCTCTTGCATATAGTGAAGAAATTTAAGTAGTGTGATTAGCATACAACAAAATCTCAGGATGATAAGACTATATATATTGCAGATTCCTTAATTTACAGCACTTTCATTTAAGTAAATTTTTTCGTTGTGATGATTTGTATTTAAGACTTTGCTTTATAGACTCATTTTTCACAGTGGCAAGCTCAAGAACGTACTAATTTTTTTAAAGTTTTTTTTTTCTTAACAGACATCAAATTATGAGAAAAATACAATGCTTCTGAAAGTAATGCAGAATCAATGTCTGCAGTATATAAAATTTTACAGGCAGAAGTCCTAGAAATTTTATTCCAGCAGGCTCTTCACACATGTCACACAGTAAGTACTGACTGCGTTGGTCTTATGAAGGGCCTATGAGACAGAAATGTATTTCTTGAAAATTCTATGACTTGACAAAAGCATAAAATATATTTTTAGGATTCTGTTTTAGCACCAGAGTGCTTCTGAATTTTATCTTCTCTATCGTTTCATGTGATACTTGATATTTTAGTATCATGTCAAATTGTATTAATTTGAAATTTGATTACCAATGGTGATCAACTCAGTAATGATGCATTTAGTCTTTATCATATTTGGGCACATGCAGTACAAAGCTGTGAAAGTGGTTGTTGTGTAAGAACTCACTCATGGTCTAGCATAGGAACTGGTCACTAAAAAAGCAACTATGAATCACAATATTACTAATGATAAATAATCATGGTATTTATTACATACTGGACACTTTGTTGAGAGTTCTACATCATTTTCCATTACTTTTAAAGCATCACGATATCCATGGGAGGCAGAAATGAGATGAGTAATCTCTCTAATGCTGTAAGAGCTCTAATTGCTGAAGATGATTATTAATAATAATATCTACAGTAAACTTTACTTTTTTCAGAACATTTTCTCATGTATCATTTTATTTTAGACAGTCTTGTGTGGTAATAAATCTGACAAAATTACTATTTCACAAGGAGCTGGAATGATGTACTTATAGTTCCAGAGCTAGTGTTTGGTAGAATTGCAACTCAGTGCCCAAATGATGTGGTAACTTCACTTTTCCTTCCAGTAGTTTGTACAACTTTAATTTTAAAGAATTTCCATTTGGCTTAATTTGTTTTTATTTTTATCAGTTGTTGCTTGTTTTTTAACTCTTCTGATGAAACTGATTTATGATTTTAGATGACCTGGATTTAGTTTTGTTTCTTACAGATTACATCTGTTTTATGTATAATTTTAAATCCTCAGAAATCTACAAAAAGATATCCCTACTGACCTAGTACTGGTAAATTCCAACTTGGCTTTAAAGATTTTTTTCCTCTATTAAAATAACTCTCCTGAAAGGTCACAATTATTAAGCACTTGTTAATAATATTCTATACTATTTTAGGACATAAAGCAATTTTAACTCCACCAATTAATTGCTTAGATGGACATAAGCTCTAACCATCCAGATCAAAGGACATTGAAGAGGAATTCAATGTAATCACATGTCAGCTGGAAATAATTGTGTATTTGGAGAGACAGGCAAATCAAGGAGAATGACAAAGTCAGTAGAAGAATAATAAACAGAAGAAAACCCCATATAGGATCAGAGACTTACAGTGTTTTTCCTTGTTGGATGGGGCTGTCTCTGGAAAGCTTGTCAATTGTGATCATCTATCTGGGATATATAGTTTTAGTTATAGCTAGACACTTAATCTATTGAGTGACCGCCTTCCTGTTACATTTGAACTGCAGCTACAACTATCAGCTGAGATAAAGGATTCTAAGTGTCTCATTTGCTCTAATCAGGGAACTAATCCCAGCTGAGATCGACTACCATTGTGCAGGTTTCCAGATCAACTTAACTTCAAAATGGGCCCCAACATAAAACAACAGCTTTTCGAGTCCATACACAAGGTCAAAATAAAAGGACTTAGAAGAGGAAACCCAAATAATACAGAGTGAAACATTTTGTCGAATGAATTTATTGTTTCCCCTTTCTAGACACGAGGTTGTTTTGTTTCTTCTTTCCAAAGCTCAGGAACAGGGAGCAAAAAAATGGGAGATACTACAGTGTCATGTTTTTAATAAAGGTTGCCTGGTCAAATGACTTCATGTATATTCCCTGTAGTAATAGTGGCCCAGGAAAGAAGACCTGGGGAGAGATGCCTTGTCGGGGTGAGTCAAGCTGCTATGTTTGGGGACTATTCTAATGGAATTCATTGTTTCTCATAAAGGATAAATCTAGGGCATATTTTTCCTTATGAAGAGTAGATAAAATTGTGATTGAGGCTTTAGTTGGACTATTTATGCCTGGGGTGTGTATCTGAGAAGGAAGCTTTCAGTTCCCCTCTGGAGAACAAATGTCTCAGGTAAATTGCTAAAATCCATGGGAAAAGTCTGGCAGTGGGCTTCATCAACAAGTTAAGCTTAACAGGGAGAGAAGGACAATTAAGGATGGAGACACTTGTCTGTTCCTTTTCCCTCCTGCTCTAATGTAGAAGGAATACCCACAGAGAATGACAGAAATAATTAAATTCAAATGAATGTGCAGACCACAGAATGGTCTTCAGAAGGTTCAAAACAGAGCTTTGAAATAGATATGAGACTAAATTTCCAAAAGACACAGCACAGAATTATTGGACTCAGAAAGAGTTTGTTAGAACAAAAAACAAGAAAGTTGTGGAATCTGGTTACATTGTCATTTAGGGTACTGCTGATCAGCAAGAAAGGGGATGGTGATAGTACATTTGGAGAAGAGTTATAGGATATCAACATCATTCATATGCATACTTCCAAATATTGAGAGTTTTCAGTAAACCACATGTGTGCATCTGTGTGAATGTATCTTATTGTATATACATATAATATTTAACTCAGAGAAGCAGCATTATGTTTCCAACTGAAAATTTCTTCTCCATCTTTAATATATTACTATTATCAATAAGTCTCCATTTCTCAGACGTAATTTCTATTTTTAGTCCAAAAATTTAACAGATTAATTCTGATTTGTTTTATAGAACACAAGAGATATAACAAAAGCTAGGTAGTAAATATTTTTAGCAAGTTACTTTCCTAGCAGCATTTAAAAAATATTTTCAATAAAGTTTGATTAAAGAGTACATATAATTAATTAATAGAATAATTTTCTTCACTTCTGTATATTTTGGCATTACTTTAAAAGGCTTTGCTAATTCCTTTTTTCACATGTCAGATGACCTTGAATAAATGTTATATGAAGCTGGTCCATTAGCAAATTCACACTCATATGTACTCACATAAATGTGGGTACACACTTGAATACATAGACATAACCCATACACACTTATTCACCAATGTTTCACTAATGGTGCTACTGTACATAATAGTATCTCTATGAACACTCACATCATTTCTGAATAAATTTGACACTTGATATTAATAAAATAATTATTCATTACTCAATCACAAATACATATTATCTATAATGCATTCTAGGACTATGCTGAATAGTGGAATTACCACAATGAATAAGAAAAAATTATCTTCACACATTTCAATTTTTGGAGAAAAGCAGTAATAAAATATGTTCTGCTATACCACATTATAAGCAAACTTAAATACAGAGTTATAAAACTAATTAATCTAAACAGGAAGATATTCACCACCACCACACTCACCATAAAGTAAAGAAAGAGAGAGGCATTTATGATGAGAGCTAAAAAATGTACTAAGTATTTAAAGTTAGCCAGTGGATGGTGGAAGAGTGTTCCAGAATAAGGAGATGTTGTAACAATAATTCCATAGTGGCACTATATACTTTACAGGATTCTAAGCATTTTACAGGCATGAACTAACCAGGACATGCTGTTCAATTACTATATTAGTGAGAAAGAAGCGGAAGCACAAAGATATCAAAAATTCCCTAAGTTGCACAGTTAGAAGATGGAACAGGGAGGATTCAGTCTCTGGCTGAGATTCAGGGACTGTTCTCTGAAGTGCACCTTGTTCTCAGATCTTTAGAAATTTGAAAGCTTGTGGTGAGCTTGTGGGATTTTTCTGACTCTGTCTGGTAGGTAGAGCAAAAGAGTGAATGCAGAGCTAGGCAGAGCCTCGATGAGAAGGGCTATTAGACACTAGTGAGATAAGCTTTTTTCTACAGTCATTCAAGCCTCTTATGGTGGACAAGTTCATATATCTGCAGTCTGATCCTCATCTGAAGATGTCAGATTGGTGAGTGGTCAGGCTGGTGTAGAGACAACAGTTAAGCTGAAAAACGTCAGTGGCTGAACTAGCCTTCAAGATAAAATGAATGACACCTAATTTTTCAAGAAGACCAAACGGTCATAATTTTTTTCTACAGAGACTACTGTAAAGAGCATACTAGAAATGAAACACTTGATTTTGGTAATGACTTTGCTGTAGCAGATTCATTACTCGGTTAGGTTACACTTGAATTCTCAATAGGCAGAATCCAGAAACTTAAAATAATTCATATTAACTCACAATATAAATAGGGGACAGTGGAATGGAAAATAGTATTTCACAATGCCTCCCTTAGGCAATTATTTTAAAACTGACAAGTAGAATAACAGAATAAGAGCCAGAGAGTTTTAAAAAATACTATTTAAGTCTAATTTTCAGAAATTTGGCACATGAAATATATATTTATGCTCACAAAAGTTAATTTAAAGAATTAAAAAGCATTAAAATTAAGAATGTCTCCTTAAATTGTCAAAGCAGAGTATAGACTTTAGTATTAGAATTCCAAAAATTCCCCTTGACAGTAAGCTACTAAATATTTCATTATTGCTTATGTCACATGCATTAAATACATGATTAAGGTGCTGAAGAATATAACATTATCTATGCCATCAATTTGAGGGACAAATTTAAAGAAATAGTTTTTGCTCACATCTTCTGGTGAAGATGTATATAAGAAACAATTTAGAATATTCTGTGGCCTAGTGGTTATTCAACTGCAAGGGCACAGTCTGCATAAACCTCAAGGACCCTAATTCAAAACCCAAGTCAGGGGACACAATCAAGATGTAACACTAAATAAAATAAATAAATAGGTTCTTCTTCCTCTGTCTGCCTGCTAACCTGAATTCCTGCCTGCAGCTTTCCATTAAAAAAAATGAAAAGAAAGGAAACAAAGAAATCTAGAACTGGATGAGATTTCCAGAACAAATATTCCAGCAGGGATAAATCAAAAAAGTGAGGTGGGATTAGTGTATTTTAATAGCAATGTATTATTATTAAATTTTTCAAAGTTTTCTCTTCAAATTATAAATTCAATAAGGTTATCCTATCTTTTTCATTCCCCCATTTGTACATACATAACTTTCTTGCTCTATGAAAGTCTATTATGCTTATGAATGACATTTGGCATATGTATGTCTTAGTCAGGAAAATAAAGTCAAGAGCTTCTGACCTTGGCCAACTTCTACTCAGTTAGAAATGAGAAATAGCAGGGTTGTGAAACATCAACTATGATAATTTAAGTAGCAGTTATGACACTAGAATTAATTTTCTCATCTCTATTTCAGGACTCAGTCTCACAATTTTCCTCACCTAAGTTTTGTTCTAGTCTGATTTTTCCTTGATTGCAGCATAAGTAAATGTCTTCATATGTCTCTTTTTATCAACTCTAAAAGCATTTTTCAAGTCATGCTATGAAAGTAATGAAATTAGAAATCTAAAAATTAACAGAGCTGAAGATGCTCAGCAAAACTAGACAAAATAACTATAATTTTAAAAGAAAAATATATTAATATATGCATCAAATTCCATAATGAGTAAGAAATGTGTGGTGATAAGAAATTAGGTTTCCCGCTCCCCCAACATGGAACATTTATAAGTTGACAGTGAGTTGAGAACATTTACTTTGATCTTATGTTTTTATCTTTATGCCATCTGTAAGACATTAGTTATATTACAGTCAAAGAGTACAAAAAAAAGACAATTGTCCTTAATACAGTATAGTGTTCTTCTGGTTCAAACCTTATAATGCAACATGACAAGAAATCACCTTTCTTCCAAAATTCCCTAGTTTAGCACCACTCTTAAGTGCCTGAAGATCTGTCCCTGCTCTAACAGTCCTTAACAAATGACACTGTTTATTCATTTTAATGAACTGTGTTTTAAAATCTTTTGTACATAACTCCTTTTTAAAATATATTGGATTTGTTTTCTTCAATTTGAGTCTTGAGAAAACTTTATATATCCTGAACACAAGTCATTTATCAGATATATACACTGAAATATTTTATCTCAGTCTATCAAAATATTTTTTTCACTCCTAAAGGATTTTGAGAGAGGAAACTGAACTTTGAAAATTACAATTTACTATTTTGTTTCTTTTTGAATTATGCCTTTGGAGTAGTTAAGAAATCTGCAACTAATCCAAGGTCACAAGATTTTCTTTTTTTTTCCCAGAAGTTTTGTTGTTTTAGGTTTGAAATATGTCTATGATATAACTTGAATGGATTTTTATATATGGAATGAGGTATGAATCAAGACTATATTTTACATTTGGTTATCTAATTATTTAAATGCAATTTGTTAAATGGACTGTTTTTCCTCTGGTAAACTCTTTGAAATGTTGTGAAAAGTTATTTGTCTGTATATGTGTGATTCATAATACCTTTGTTTAACACAATAACAGCACAGTTTCATGGTAAGATTTGGAGATTGTGATGGCTAATTTCATGTGTCAATTTAAAGTCAAAATTGACCAGATATTTGGTCAAAGTCATGTCTATAAATAATCAAGATGAGATATTAATCTCATTTAATATCTTTATAAAATATTCATAAAATTCGACTAAAGCTAATTACCTTTCATAATGCGGATGGGGTCAATCCTTAAGAGAAAACAGATTTAGATTCCCTGAGGAAGAGGAATCTTCCTACTGTTTTCACATTCCAGATGCAATATTAGCTCTTCACTGAGTCTCCACCTGCCAACCTACACTGCAGATTTTTCAGTTACCAACCACCACAATCATTTAAGCCAATTTCTTAACATAAATATTTTCTATCTTCTCTTCTCCCCTACTTCCTCCTCTAACCCTCTCTCTTCTCTCTTCTATTCTCTTACCTCTCTCTCTCTCTCTCTCTCTCTCTCTCTCTCTCTCTCTCTCTCTCTCAAAAATTAGTTTCAGGGATCCAAATATCATTGGCACTCCTCTATTTCCTTTCATTACTTTCTGTTTTCTTCTCTTTACTCAGAGAGATTAACTTTCTCTGCTCCTCAGAAATACACAAATGGCTCGAGTGTGGTTTCTGATAGTCCCTGATATTTAAATTTTTTATTCCAAAGAATGACTGATCAAATATCTTCCATCAGTGGGTCAAGTGCCCATTCCTGAGTCAATAGAGACTAGGAGAGAGGACAAAATATAAAATGGTCATTAATACTGGAACCATGTTGATTATATGAAGAATGAGACGAACCTAAAGGAGGATAGTTCTAGACAGGCAAAAAAATTAATAGTTTTTTTTTCCGTTGTAGTTACTATGAGAAAATGATGTACTATATATTATTTAGTTTTGACAGTTTGATGAATATATCAACTCAGAGACATTAGGATCAAATTAGAATATGCATCTCTTATTCAGAGAGTTCATACTAATATTCCTCCATTAAATCACACTTTTTGTTCTGACTTCATTCAGTTGTTCTCTAAGAGAGTGAATTAGATTTCATTTTGAATTATCAAAAGGTTTACAGAAACAAATACAGAGCTCATATTCTCTGAATGTTCTGTACAATTCAGTACACTCTCATTCTTTATCTCTTATTTGACTTTGCTCTTCCACAGATTATTTATCAAAACTTGTTGCTTTCTGTGTTTTGTATTGTGTTTGTACACTGTAGTTTAGAAGATAAACCCATAAGATCTGAAACTTAAAAAAAACTGGCATGAATGATTCAAATATATACATTTTAACAAATATAAATTATGATGTATTACTGTAAAAGCATATAAACTCATTAACAAAAATAGAATTCACTATCGAAAGGGTTGGATTGCTGAAATAAGGCTAAATTGAGGGGCTGTGTTTTTATAATACAGTCTGAAAGGGTCTAGTCAACTTAACTCATCTCATCTTTCAAAATCAGTGATCTAGCACTCACATTTACAAATTTTCCTTGAATTTTTCATGTACTCCTGTTAAATGTGTCAAGTGTGACAGAACAGATGTAGGCAGTGAGTGATCAAACAGATGTTTCATTTGTATTACCATTCATTATAATATGTCATAATTGACAGTACAACCATGCAACTTATCAAGTGCCTAGACACTACTCTAGGTATCTTTGTAAGGGAACTCATGGTTTAAAAAAAATCTATGAAACATACGGGGTATATTTTCAAGATAAATTGTTATTACTGAGTAGTAATAAGCAGTGGGATGAAGCTCCTTTTCAGATTGCAGTGACCTGGAAAGGATTTGCATTATTCTCTTGTAGAGCTCTGGAGACTGACCAGAGTCCAGTTCAATGGAATCATCATGCAAACTCTGCCAAATGCTTACTTCAGTCCCTAGATCATCTATGATGTAGATATGGAAAGCCCCCAAACCTAAAAATCAGCCAAATAGCTAAAGTGTATATATTTTAATATATGATGCACTACTCATTATATGTATATTCTGATTGCTTTTGAGATATTAATCAGTTTTTCAACATATCTGGAAAAATGGTCCCTTTACAATATTCTCACCTTCAGTAATTTCATAATGGTATTAGAGATTTGTTTTTCTAAGTTACGAATAAAGATCTGGTGGGGCTTTTTGTATGGGTTTTGTTTGTGGGAGTCTGTGGCTTTTCATCAAGCTAACTGCATTTAATATATTTATTTAGGGATGTTCTCCAGGTTTTTTTATCATTGAATTTTTTGGAGGGAATCTATTTTTCAGTGCACAAATTTAAATGAAAGAAACATCTATTTTGAAAAAAAAAGTCTTTCAATCAAATTAAATTAGGTATCGAGTCCCTATCTTTCTGAGAGATCAGAAACTTGGTATATGGACATTTTGAAAGCCCTTACAGAATCAGCGAGACTTTCAATGTGCCTGAAAAACTTAAGAAAGGGTCTGTGCTCTCCAGTTCACTGTGGTCACTGCTGACCTGTTTTTGTGGTCCTTTGTTTTGTGGACCTTTAAGTCCAGTCTTCCATGTCCTGAGTGTTTTGCAGGCATTTTTGCTGAGGCTAACATAATATGGACAGAGCATCTAGTTTACTTGGATATCTTGCCAGATGCACGTTTTGAAATTTAACCAGCTTCCTCTTACAGTTCTCAAAGTAAGACATGGGTCCCAGCCAAATTAGCCACTTGATTAACTTTGTCTCTTCCCAATCCACAGAAATCTCTTCTACTCAAGGATATTTTTAAAGGCTACACATTCAGTTTTCCTCTGTCTCTAATTATACACTGTTTTTTATCCCTTTGATCTGCAATCTGTTGGTATGAGGAGCTTTTGTCTTTCAGCATCGTGGTCTGTAAAATTTCCCAACGTATGGAAATATGAAAGGTCTAGCTATGAGTTTGGAAATGGGAGGAGCAAGAGAGCATGAAATGCAAATGAAAATTCTAAAGTATAAACCACACACTGTTTCTATCTGTCTCCTATTCATATCTTACTTTTCAATAGTTTAGAGCAGGAGCAGAGGCAGGATGGAAGACAGGAATAAGTTCATTATTCTAAATAAATGCGTAGTTTTCACTTCATTAGACTACGCAGAAGTCCCACAACAGACTTATTTTTTAAATTATTTTTTTGATAAATGGATAAAGCAAGACAAATAATTCAGTATAATTCTTGGCCAAAATTAATTCCATAGTGCCCACCACAAGTTTGAGGGAGACTGACTGCTTGGCAGTGCATCTGGTTGCTTACGAAGAGGTTCAGACTTCTGTGTAGTCCGTGAACCTAGGACCCTGAGGGATGAACAATGAGCTGTAAAGAAATATGAAGGATAATTCTTCCAGTGAGGAAGGACCCACAGAGTCTATAGTTTTAATTTTATGTTATAGAAACTCTGTTTAAGTTCTATAAGTAAATGCTTGTGATTTCCTTTTAGTCAATCCACTTTCAAGATTTATTTGATAAAATAAAATGTTCTAGTCTATATAGGCATTACAGAAAATGCTGTTAATATTCAGACCTCTTCATCCCTTAAAGCACATCATCTTAGGCAGAATATTTGCTTGTAGATATGAGGCTTAATTTATAAACCTGAGGTCTTTATTTTTACTTACCCAACCTAGTAAATTCATCCATAAATCACTAATAAAAAATGGGATCCAACTGAATCTTAAAACATTTTAATGCCATTTCTGTATCTTCACATAAGACATCATTTAGTTTCCCTCATCACTTCTACCTTATCTGTTGTCACACTCTTAAGTGAAATTCCACTTTTACTAAATGTTACCCATTTCATCCTACAGAGAATATGACCAGCTAATGTAAAAATCTCTTCCCCAAATTCTACCACTACTCAGATTTGGTTACTATATATGCCAACTCCATAAAGTAAACAGTGAAAATATATTACTATCAGTGAACATATGCAATCTTAACTTGAAAAAAAAAATTAAATATTTTTTTCACCAGACTGCTTTTTGAATCACTTGGTCATGACTCAGAATTCACATTTTACAGAGGTGGGATGTTTATTAGAAAAGCAATGTCCCTGCTCTAATAACTTTTCTTTTGAGTTTTCACCTGATTTGTTACATGACAATAAGTATTTATATGACTATTGAAGATTGAAAAATCTATTAACAACTTTTGTCTTGCTTTGTACTTACATTGATGGATTTGTTTATTTTTCATGGAAATAATGATAGTTTGATTTCACTGATTTGATTGACTGCTTTGGCACTGTTTAGACAAAGAGGGATAGATATATCATTTAAACTAGCATTTTAGAGGCTGCATAACAATCCACTGTAGAAATGGCATTTTTAAAAAAAGCTTCTGTAAGATCCCCCTGCTTATTATAAGGAATCAAATATCCTGAATTAATTCTCAAAGTCTAACCTGAATATAGCGATGATCTAATGAGATCTGTGTTCTCCTAGGAGTTCATTTAATTAACTCAAGCATTGCTTTCAAGTGTGCATTATAGTGTTGCTTGTAAATTCATATATTACATGTAAATTATAAGATATTTCAGAGGAGAGAGAATTTTTGGTGACAGTGCAATTTACATTTCTTTCTTGAATATAAGCATTTTTGTCCCTTCTCATATTTTATAGTAAGCATTGATAAACACAGATTAAGGATGTTTGTTTTCCGAACTATTGTCACCAAGATACACATTTGTTGTTTTAAAAATATGATAATTCCTTCAGCAAATAAAACTGCTTACTGACTTAAGGTTAAAATATGAAAAAAGGAGAAGCTTTAAGCATATACAACTTTCATTAGCTGACTGAAACTTTGAATGGATTAATTGGACTCAAGTAAAACAGGTTTAGCCCGGAGAGCCAGATATTTTGCCTAAGGGTGAAAATGAGATAAATAGCTTATCGAAAAACAAATCTTGCTTTTAAAATACAGTATTTTGAGAAAATGAGATAATTCTTCATTTTATAGTTTAGTACTACAAATGTAATCTATCTTTTTATGAAGTCATTCATCTAATAATTTGAAAGAAATAGTAAAAGAAATCATTTCTCTCATCTTTTGTGTAATATATTTATCCATTGATATGGCTCTGTTTTTCAAAGTTGTCAGCAATAAAATTGAACCAGTGAATTCAGAACTGAAATATAAACAAACAATATTGCTTTCTTCTTTGTCTTTCTTGTTCTTATTCTCATGAAGTTCATTTAACTCAGCAAATGTTGAGTATACACCAATGTTTATATCTTGGAAATAACCCCTTTCCCAATGAGCTTCTTTTTAAGAAAAAAATAATGTATTTGATTCAAACCTAAAAGATTCTTTTCTGAAATTCTTTGGGATAAATGTGTTTCTGGATTTAGGATGATTTAGATTTTAGAAAGGTAGTACTATACATATTCAGTATATTAATGAATGCCTCTAGTGAGTTGTTTCTTAATACACATAGTAGAATAGACTTATATAACTATATTCCTAATAAACTTTGCATTCAGGTATGTTAATATTTTGCCAACACCTGTACATATGTGCACTTATTGTATTAAATAAATTCTATAAATTACTTGTAAATTCTTGTCAGATTTTGTTACCAAATGAATTAGGTAAAATTTCAATTTTCAGAGCTTTTGAACTTCAAAACTTGGAATACATTACTGTAGATTTTTAATATTCAAATAGATTACTGTCACTAGCAGAATTCTCAGGTGGATCCATAAACTCCTTGATGTATCTACCTCTTCTTGAATGTGGTGGGTGTTATTAATAAAATGGAATGTCACTCTCTTGATCAGATCATGTTATTACAAAGATGATGAAGGTAGGTAGTCACTCATGTGATTTTTTTTTTATTTTAGATAAAATTCTCTAATAGTTGTCTTGAGAGAGATTGTGTGGCTGTCCTGTTTGAAGAGAGCTTAACTATGTCCTGAGGCAGATTCTAGAAGGTAAGAGGCACCCTGCTTGACAACTATTAAGAAAATAAAGACTGCAGTCCTCTAACCACAGGGAACTGAATTCTACCAACAGTGGAAATAACCTTGGAAGAGAACTGGGGGCTTAGAATGAGACAAAAGATTACCTGCCCTGCTAACATGCTAATCCCAGCTGGTGAGACTGAGCAGAGGAACCAGCTAATATGTGCCTGGATTTCTGTTCCAGTAAACTGGAAGATAATACTTTTGTATTGCCTTGAGTTCCAAAATTTGTAGTAATTTGTTATATATCAAAAGAAAATAATACAATCAATTTTATTCATTTCTAATTCAGAGCTTATTTTATACTGTTATCCACAATCTAACCCACGTTCTATAATTCTTATTAAGTCATTTCTATATCCCATGAAAAAGTGAAAAAAATCACAATTTGAGATGGGTATTTTTAAGTTAATTTTAAAGTTGACATTAATATTAAAGAAAATTTATATGTAAAATAGAGTGTGTGAGGTTAAAATAAACTCATAAGAGCATATTAGGGAAGTAACTTGTTTTTAATTTATACAACACTTTATTTTATTTTAACTAGACAGGGCTTTGTTCTCAAAGATGAAGCACAAATTTGATAAAATAAAACACACTGTATTTTACAATATGGAATATCACTCATGAAAGTCCAATAGCTAAATCACTTTATATCTGTCACTTCAATTCTTACTAAGGGCATGAAAAGAGCTTGTTCTATGATATTAAATTTAAATGTGCTTTGGATTAAATTGCCTACCTGCAGCTTAGAATTTCTATCCAAGTTTCCAGGGTAAACTGGTTTTAGAGGAAATAATAGTTCTTTTAAAATCACTTTACCTTATCACTCTCCATATTTTAGCTCCTCTCCTCCTTTCCTCTTTCTAAGTTGTGCCATTACTAATAGTAATCAATACTGATTACAAAAATTACTAAACTTGTGATAATTGTTATCACATTTCTATTTCCCTTTTTAAATTTCAGGCATCCTCAGTTGAGATTTATCTGCTCAATTTATTCACCTATTTAATCTCAACACTTTATGTTAAAAAGCTATTATTTTTTAAGAAGGGAGGTTCTTATCTTGATTGTTCATTTGAATAATAAATGACTTCTTTAAAGTTTATTTCTTGAGTTGAAGAATATTTTGAAATTTAAATCAAAGAAAATAACAAGGTGTCTCTTATTCTTCCCATTTAGCATTTTTTTCTCAAGTTAGAAACTCGAATCCTTCAAAACCTTAGGTAGGGAGGTGCAGATACAAGAGCTGTAGTTTGAGTCTTCCTTTTACAGGTAAGAACTTCCCTACATCTTAGAGCAGAGCATGAGAGACTGCTCTCCTAGACACACTGCATTTTGGGGATTCTTTAAGTATCCAGCATTATCCAGGATACGACATAAAGGATTTCTATAGAGGTGAAGTCAGAACCTTATCTCTAAACAGATTATAGTAATATTTCTTTAAAGAACATCAACTAATGCAGGGAGGTTACCCCTCAAGGAATCTAAGAGACAAGCAAATTAATTACCATTGTATTTCTTTGCCCCAAATGTATTTTGAAGAAAATATTTATTCTTCTTACCTATTAACAACATTATTCTTTGAACTGACTTCTAGAGTAAAAATATTGTGAAAATATTATTTATGAAGATGGATTATTATAGGTGTTCTCTAAACAACTGAAGACAATTTGAACTTAATTGACCAAAAATATTAAAGCAAAGTTTTCAGAGAAGAAAAAAGCTGGGTGAAGGAACAGGACTCACACTTTGGGCTGAAAGGCCATTTCGTGGGATCATGGGTGGCCTTTCCCAGGACACAGGTGCTCCCACTTCAAATGCTAATATTTCAAGCAATCATTCTTTATTGGTCCACATCATGGCTAAATAATGCAGACCTGTTTCTTTCCCCTGTTGTTATTTTCCCTCATGTAGTTTGTGTGTGTTGGGGGAGGTGGAGAAAGGCAAAAATGAATCTAATTATTATAACTTTTTATACTTCTAGGATAAATTATCTGCTATTGGGGAAACAGAGCCTTTATGAAATATTATTCAAATTTCATTGGTTTTGTCCACCACAATTCCTCAAATGGCACATGAAGGCTCTCATATACATATTAAGTTGATGACATACTGATTCCAAAACATGTGTTCTCTTTATATTCATGGTTGTGAAAAAAGAGAGACTGAATACATAGGACTTCTGAGAATTTTCTATGCAGTGACATATTCTCCTTAACTGGATTGTTTCATTAACCTAATTTTTCTAAGATTTCACAGCTTTAAACCTAGATAACATTATTTCAAAGACAGAATTTTAAAACTCTACCAGGTATTGAGTCATTTGTAGTAGAAGGATCACCACCAAAAAATTGCTGCCCAAAATCCAGGAAAAAAAGAGATGGCATAAAGTTAGAGAAGAAAACAAATAAATGTGATTTCTTTTCACTAGGGACATTTGTGTCCCATTATACTATCTTGTTTTTTAAGGAAAACATGAAATAAATTATAATGACTAGTCTATATAAAATTTACAATGTGGACAAAGAACTGTGGCATTCTTATAGTTTTATGTGGCTGAGAGTAGTCTTGCCCATTAAAGCCTGATCCTCATGCAGCATAATAGAGATAGAGTTGTTTTAACATAGCTTGATGTAGTTAGCTATTCAGATGAATGAACTAGATCCACTTAGAGTTTGTGCTTACCATTATCCAGCTGAATAATATTTGACTTCCCACTAAATGTGCTGAGAAGAACGGAAAACATTGACCCTGGACATGAATAGGGTCATGATAGTTATATTTCTCACTGTAAATTAATTCCTAGATATCATGGTTTTTACATATCTTCTGTGACTCTGTAATATTCTAAGTTTCAACTTGAATAAAAATGCTCCATACCAAAAACTTTATTACAGAAAATGCTTTCATTTTTCAGAAAGTCATATAACTCACTAATTAATCATTTTTAAAATATATTTTTGCATGCTCCAAAAGCAAGAAAAAATGCATGTCAGGTAGATTGCAACTCCGCTTGGTAAAGACGAGTCTCCTGATATACACATATGTATTCCAGAAATCACTCTTGTGAAAATGACAAATAGCATAGATTTGCTATGAGGAATACTCATTTGTAAAAAAGGTTAAAAGAAAGTCTTTTTATTACCTAGTGATAACCTACCTAAAGTATAGCAATACCTTAGATAATTTTTTAGTAAAAATCACCAACTGACTCAAATTTCCAGGCTGTTCCCTGAAAAATTCATTTGCTTCTACTGAAAAAAATTATTATAAATTGTCTTTTTGAATGAGCAACTGATTAAAGAAACTAAATTATTTTCCTGATGAATGTAAAATATTTGACACATAACTTTTTCCCCATTTTTTCTCTTTTCAGCAATAAATATAGCATTCTTTCCATACAAAACTAATGTATACATGATATATACTGCAGTTCTGGTAGTTGCGTGGTTCACAAAAAATATTTTCCTTTCAGTATTTCAGTATTTTTCTTTCATTATTTATATACTTCTGTGTTCATTCTGGTTTAAATATTTGATGCTTATTATGAGGAAAATAAAGCTGAAATTCTGATATATTTATATTTTAATGATCAATCAATATAGTCATAATCATTAATTTTCTAATAAAAAATCCATCATATTCCTTCCTCTATTTCAGATTCTGGAGGGATGCTCATTTATTTGATCGAGAACAAACAAAATGATTGAATAAATATATCCAGAATATTTTGTTAAGGTTAAACTAACAGAATTTCAAAAATATTTTTTAAATGAAATAAATTGCTGTATGAGAAAGATATTTTTGATAAGAGAATTAACATTTATACAAAAGTTTTAAGAGTTTAAATATTTTTTGTTCAGTCTTTGTCAAATATTGCCAATTATCTATTAACTTAATTAAAAAATGTTTTTCATTGGTTCTTCATTTATTCAACAAGTGTATATGCAGTGTCTATAAATTGATGGAAAATATACCTCATGGAGAACTATAGAGCTAATTAAGATAAGCTATTCCTATTCAAAGATATTTAGAATAATGAGAAGGCAGACTTAAAAGCAAATAGATATACAAAAACTTAATGTTCTACATAGCAATCATACTGAGAAGTCAAATTGGTATTTGTGTGAATAGATCCATGTATGGTCTTCACAAATGTGGAACATACAACCTTGATTTTTTTGCATGCTACCATTTGGTTGATTCTTTCATTCAATATCTGATAGAGTACACACATCACTATGAAGACAGGCTCTACAGCTTAAGACACATGAAGTGTCAGTGTGGACAGAATGAGTTTCCCACATCCAACTGATAGTAAAAATGGGATACCAAGTGTATTGCATACACATATTGAGATAGATTTTAGCTCTTCAGATAGAAAATAGGCATTATTCCACTTTGCTATCAAGTTCCTTCAGTTTTGACATGATTTTCCAATTCTTTTTTCAGTTACTGATTGTACATAGACATGAGCTGGCCAAAGAAATAAACAAAACAGAGCAAATTCTTTCAACTGCAAATAACTCCAGCTCCTGGCAAAGTATTGCCCAGATCAAAAATCAATACTGAGAAATAGACTCTGAAAAAACAAATTAACTACACTACTGACTTGGACTTCTGCAAACTTTTGTTCTGCTGGTTGTTTAACCCTTATTGTGATAGCAATCCAAACAGGAATAGATTAAATATTTAACAGATTTTTTCATTAGCAAACTGCATAACATGTAAAATCACAGCATAGTATAAGTCTCAGAAATTCATATACTTTCATCTCAAAATCCTTTTCTTTTCTTTTTGACATATTTTGTATGTAACGTCAAATTTTCTGAGAAAAACTTTTTGGAGTGTACTTAACTGCAAAAGAAAATATTACATTTAAGAATTTGAGGATTTTTAGTTTACTAACAGCATGTCTTGTTAAGTAGAGAAAATAAGTGTTTTAAAGAGAACGCTGCTCAATAATTTATTTTAGTATCACACAAATACGAACATAGCAGAATAATAAGCTTATTAAACTAGGGAAATATTCTAATATGTCTAACATTTATATAATAAAATGCACATAACTCATAGTGTTTTGCTTGTGGTTTTATTAGTGAATGTTTAATGACGATTTATTGAAATAAATTTACTTTCATTAATCAACAAGCAAAATTGTTATAAGAAATGTTGATTGCCTTAATGTTCCAATATTTATAACATATCTTTGAAGAATTTTCACAGTATTGATAAGAATTTATGATTGAAAAAAATTCATATTAGAATTCTAATGCCAATAATGCAAAATTTTGTCCACCTGAAATATGAACTATAGGAAGATTAGTTATTGATAACACATAATTATATTACTTGAAATTCTTTTCTAAATTATGTTACAAATAGATAAAAAGGAGAATATGGCTCTGTTTTTTCTTCCTCAATTATTTCCTAGAGTTCAAGTATAGTGTAATGTAAGTACAATATAAGAAAGAAACTAGTATCTTGCAAATTATGGGACAGCTTTAAAAAAAGAGAAAGAAGGAAAGAAACAGTAAGAGAAAGAAAGAAATAAACAATTTTAGTTTCCTTTCTTTCAATGGGTTCAGAAATTCTCAACACAAACTCATGGCATGAGCAATGTTTCATGTTTCAGCTGGGACTATTTAGAAAGAACACTGCATACTACCCAGAAGCAACTTCTAATCTGATGTTGCTGGAAGAAATAAGGTCAAACTTCCTTCTTTACATGTTGGGAAAAGTATTCAGGGGTGAAACTGGGGTATGTCATGTGTTTGGCTATGAACACATTAATTTACATACAGCTTAACATGTGAAGTTATTTATTCTATATATGCAAATGTTCATACCTTTAATTCAAAAACTTTTTTAAGAACAAAATTGTTCTCTTATATAGGTCTTGCATGAGAAAAAATTCTCTGAAATATTGAGATAATTATTTTGTATTTTAAAATTAGTAAAAAGAATTAAAGATATATATATAGTGCTTCAAAAGACAATATTGTGCTATTTAATGTTATTCTAGCTAAATTGTTTTAAATTACATATTAAATGTAAATATATAATGTTATTTATATTTCAAAACTATTTTATTGAAGAAACTCAGTTCCATTTAAAGGGCCATACTTTGTGTGACTCACAGTCACAGATAACACTAGTCTGCTTGGCATATAAATGACATATACTAATATCACAGTTGGTGATAGTTACCATTATGATCATGACTATGATAAACTTCTTGATAATCTATATCTATTTCTTGTGTCTTATGCATTTCAATTTGTAATATATGTTACCTCACTTAATAATCAGCTTCTCTAGGAAGTACTGCTATCATCCTTATGTATGAATGTGAAAATGTATATCAAGGTAGTCCACAGGAAGAATACATTGCTGAAGTAACAAATTCTGGAAATAGAATTCTATCCCAGGTAATAAAGGTGCAGATTCATACACTTAATCATCACAAGGTATCAATCCATTTATCTACAGGTCATCTATCATTTGTCATATGTCTATCACCGATCTAATATCTGTATGTACACACATTGTATACAGGTATAGGGACACATACATACACACATATGTATATGTACATACACATATGCTCATCCCTTTCCAGTTCATTATTATTATTTCCCATCTCTTTGCTTCAGCTTCCTAAAATGAAGAACTAAGGATAATAAATTATTTTGTTCCTGGAGAATTATTAGAGATTTACATGACCTATTGCATTTCAAAAAGTTAATACAGATTTTGGCACATATGCAGTGCCTATCATAAGAAAATTCCTACTGTTAATGACATCAATACAATTTGAACTAGCTTAAAGATATAAAAATAAGAAGCAAAAATAAACAAAAAAAAAACTCAAGGGGTTTTATGAGCTCATATAACCAAGTTACAGAATATCAGTGTAGACTCTACCCCTGAGGTCAATAGAATCAAGGAACCCGGATGATCTCTTGTCCTACATTATGCCTCTCTGTGCCAGTGCCATCTTTCACAATTACATAATGGCACAAATTGAGATTGTTCAGCACAAAGACAAACATGACCAGAGCACCCTTCCATTCACTTGAGCAGAATTAAACATTCCCCATGAGCTTAAAAATATATATCTAGAGTAGGGCTATGAATAATCTTACTTTGGTTTCATGCCATCATTGAGCCAATTATTATGTCTAAATGATTGAGGAAATATGCTCATCTCTGTGATTAGAGGAGGTTGGACAGACTGGAAACCCTCAACTGAACCAAAAAGTTGGAATGAGGGAGGAATAATTATCTAAAAAATCAAAATTATGACAAAATAATACATTTTAGCTGTTGTTAGTGTGATTTAATGAAGTTTCAGCGGTGGGGGCAGGGGGTGAAAGGGTTAGGAAAGTTAATCCAAGGAACTGAATGTGATATTACATCTATTCTGGTTTTAGCTGAAGTTTGGGGACCCTTAGGGGCATTACCTCTTTGGCTTAAATGTGTACATCGTGAACCCTGTGACTGGCCAGAATTTTGAGCCTAGTGATACTGACTCTAGAAATCTCTCTGTAGGCAGGCAATCCTTGCTTAGGGAAGATTTTAGGCAATGGCCCAGAAATTACAGTTTCACAGTCTGTGTGACTGTGTCCATGATGGGGTGCTGGTCAACTCATCCATGAACCTCCAGGACATACTTTCAATGTCCTGTCCTTTAAATCACCCCTTTCCATAAAGAGATCAGAACTTTTGCCTGTTACCCTTTTGAGAATGAGATACAGAAGGACTGGAAACAATTTTCAATTTAGTAACTGGGATTCAGTTGTTATGTACTTACACAGGCTGCTTTTCTTATAGCATGTTAACGAATTTGACTCTTGTATGAGCATTTCTTCACCTTTATGTTCCACTCACTACTTTGGTACAGTTGCTCAGTGAATAGTCTTTTCTTTGCATCTTTCAAGAAATCTTGACAGATGATTATTAAAAATTTAAGTTACCTCGTGAGAGTTCGCACACCTCATTTGTTGTAAAGATTTCAGGTTATCAGAAATCAAGTTCTTTCATACCCATCTAATTTTCCCCTAGTTTTCAGGACTTTTGTTCACTTCCTAGTTCTCTACTCCTTGTCTGGGGCTTGTTCTCTGCTGAACAAATGAATGCAAATTAGTACACTTCCAATGACTGCTATATTCAGAACTTCAAAGATATAGCCAGCCCCTTCCCTCAATTTGAGGCAACTCTAATGAGACATTCCAGCACTAAAACTTTCCATGAGATCAGTTGAGGACTCTGTTGTAACAGAGCATTGGAACCTCTTTTCTATTCCCAATCCTCCCTCCTTCACCTTTTGAGAGGAAAGGTGTTTTCACGCAAATTTCCATCTTACTGATTCTGTCTAGTACACATAGACTAAAACATTTATATAAGTATTAATCTTTTTAAATGTCAAAACCATTTAAATCCTTTTGTAATTCACTTAATTTTATTTATTTGTCAATATATATTTAGTTTCCATCCTGTTTTAGACACAATACTAGATTCTTGGGACAAGGTGCAATGCTCTTGATTTTCAATCAAATTTTAGTATCATGATATATTTAACTGAGTATATGAATCATAAGAGAAAAACCTGACAGATTCTAGACTTCATTAAATTTAAACATGCTGTCAATTAACTTTCTATCAAGGTTCACAAGATGAGAGAGTTGAGAAGAACAAAAAATAAAGCTAGTTTGAACTTATATGTTATTTGTTTTGCAAAATCTGTGTAATCCTGGTCTGATTAAGAATCACAGTTACAGCGACATCAAAGAAGACAGGGAAAAGGGGTCAAGTCTTTCAGAACAAGGTATTTGTTTTCTTGCAGACGTGCCCAATATTGAAATTTTTAAATAAATTAAAATTAAAAACAATCTATAATACATTTAACTCAACAGAAAAAATAGGCCAAGGAGAGGAGAGACAAAGAGGATGTGCCAGGGATTTTGGATGGTATATTGTAATAATAAATATATAAAGAATAATATACGTGTGTAAGTAATATAACTATATAATCAATAAGAAGAGTGCAGAAGTTAAGAAATATACAGAAAATAATGATATTATAGTTCACTTTAGTTATAATATAAATAATAGTTACAACTTATTGAGCAACTTCTATTGTCTTGCTACTATAATGTGATTTTTTTCAAAACTTATTATTTTTGAAATATTTAACAAGAGAAAGTTACAAAGAATAATATTAAGAAACACCCCTTTTCTGACTACCAGAAAGAACAATTGCTATTTTTTAATTTTTCTATTTCACTGTACATAAAATTTTTCTTTAACAATTCTATAAGCCAAATGAGCACATATTCTCATTAGCCACCTGTAATTCTCTTTTGAGATAGATAATGTTATACATTGATGTGTGTCCTTCCAATTTACCTTTTTTGTATTCATGTATATAAATACCATGTAGTATCAATCTGCTTATCTTTATTCAATTCATATAACTAGTATCATGTTCTATACAACAATCTGCAATTTACTTTTTCATCATTATGAAATTGTGATTAATCCATGTTATATATATAGAACCACCTTATTCACTTTTTTAATTCTACAGAGTATTCCAAAATAGCAATTCTTTATGTGATTATATATTTTATCCATTCATATGCAATTGATTTTGCTTTACGTTGTTTCTAAAATTTTGCTGTTAAAATGCATCAGATTTGAATAGGATCAGATAAGCCATTAACAGTAACATTTGAATAGATTGTTATTTTTCAAAAATAATATGACAATTTGTCAAAGATTTGGCAGAATTTAGGACAGTATAAAAGTGGTAATACCATATTCTACAAGCCAGGAGAGTGGGGAGTCATTCTTCTAACTCACCAGGCAGGTTACTATGCTGCAAGATGCAGCTGCAGGAAGAGGGTTGCCTGACAGAGTGATGGCCTCTAGTAGAAAAATACAGAAAACAGTGAGGACTTGACCATGAGGAACCAAGGACAAATACTCTAAATTCACTCCTTTTTATATTCTGATTTTCTTCTGTGTTTTTGATATTCTTGCCACAAATAAAATCTGATTAAAAAAAGCCATTGAAAACTCCAAAGGACCAGCTTCTTAGAAAACAGAACTGGCAGAGAATAGTGGAGAGGAGATATGGAAGCGCAAACAGAGTATAAAACAACACACCAAAAACAAAATAAAAAACAGAAGCAAAAACACTGCTCTAATTAATCGACTTCTTATGTCCTTGTGGTGAAATGTCTAGATATCTTGTTAGATGGTAAGAGAAGTGCCTTTTCAATTTTTTTGGTACACCTATCTTCCTCATCTAACTACAATAATAAAAATATGCGGTGCTAAGAATGAAAAATAAAACTAATTCTTTTATGTTCTTAGATGAATTATGAAGTATGCCACTGGTGTATGCATATGTGTCTGTTTTCCTAACGCAGGAATTTATGAATATAAAAATAAATACTTCCCTATTTATAAAGCTTCTAGTTTTGTTCTTGTTTAAGAATGAAATATAGTCAAGAAAGTAAAAATAAATTTCATTGAATTTTCCCCATTTTAAAGGGCTTCCAATTTTTAAGTCTATTTTTTTCCAATGAAACACAGTCAAAGAAAACGGACAAAAGCTTTTTCTTGTTTCAAAACACTGCTTTAGTACACCACTTGGGACATTCTTTGTTTTCCTGAATTTTATATGTTTATATTTAAAGTGACTGTAATAAAATGAAAGCTGTGAACCCCCAAGTGCCAGCTTGAAAATAGTAACAAAACTGACATGAACATAAAATATATAAACATAATTTATTTACCAACCATGAGTTTGCCATTTTCCCTAGGGATGCTGTCATTTAAGGACATTTCCAACTCTCCTCTTTACTTTGTTTCCAGTTATACAAATAACTAATATATAAATTTGTAAAAATAAAAATTCTACCACATCCTTGGGACCTGGATTCCCTGCAGAATTTGCATGTCAGAAAATAAAACTGTCCTCAACTCAGATGTTGGCAAGTAGAAAGGGAGGTAGTACAGTGATGACAGGTAGTGAGCAAAGTTTTTATATTACTTTTACTGCTAAGATTCTAGTTGTATCATCTTCTATTTCTAAATCCCTACTATCTACTCTCTAGGTATGAATAATATATAATCCTGAATCTTAAAAATAACTGTGAAATTTGGTAAGATTATCTGCCTATTAAACTAGGCCTCTAAGAATTTAATTGACTCAAAAACAAAATAGCTAAATTTATTATTTAATGAAGTCATATTGATCATTGTGATAGTTGAACTTACTGCATATGATTTGTAAAAAAAATATGATTTTCACATTACATATTATGCACTGATATACACAAATCACATTTAAAATAATTTCTTATTATAAAAAATGAAAGTGAAAAAGAAAAATCTGTGAAACTCCAACACTAAAATGACAAAAAAAGTATAAATAAAACACTTTTTTGTAGCCAAACTTCATGACTCTCTCCACTTCCATCTGGGGGATATTATTTATAGAACGGAAAATATACCTTCTCACTTTCTCCATAACTGTAAAGGTGATATATATATATATATATATATATATATATATTTGTGTGTGTGCATGTGTGTGCATGTTTATGCATGTATGTATGTATATATGTGCATATATATACATACATGCAATATAAATTCATGTATATATGAGTATATGTGTGTGCATGTACATGTATATATGAGTATATATATGAATATATTTTCTGACTTCTAATTATGTCCTAATACACTTTGAATGCTAAATCCAAAATCCTACTTGTATTACATTAGTAAGAGATGAAGATTTAATATTGCACAATTTCCTGCTTCTTGATAGTAGTGTGGGACAGGTAAGTGTTTAAAGGAAGTAGAGATGACTAGGGTGGGGAGCATGGGGAGCTTCACAAAACAAGAGCTATTTTCTTGCCTAATTCTTTTCCTACTTCTCTTGCAAGGAAGTCACCACTGTTCCTGACTATTACAGACTATGGAAAAAATGTCAGGCGGCGTAATAAGTAGCAAGTGCTTTCAAGATGTTCTTACTTATAGAAACTACTTGATAAATATGTATTGAAAGACTGAACTACACTGGGTAAATTTCAATTTCTGATTAAATATGTAGTAAAATCCTACTTTTCATTTTCTATAAAGAAATGACTCCTTTTTTAAGCTCTAAAAATTAGAGGAAATATTTCTACTTTACAATATTTCTAAGCATGCTATTATTATAGAATGCAAATACAGTAGTAGAAAAGTCTATATGTGTGAGTTTTAAATAGAACACTTTGTGTTCATGAAATGTGCCAAATTGACAATTCTAGGGTTAGTAGTCTATTCTTTTCATGTTCTTTATACACTAAAAAAGGTCACTGAGAAATTGAAGGAGTTCCCATCCCCCACCCCTTTACTTAAAGTAATTTTACTTAAAATAAAGTCATTTACTTGGGGAGAATAGTTTTTAGAGAATTCAGATTGAAGATGATTTCCCATCACATCATGATTTGTCTCACACCTTTTTCATAGTTCTCAGTATATACAAATTCTTAACTACCTGGGGAGAGGTGCATTTTCCTAGTATGCAATCAGTTACATTTTCATTTAGGTCAAGTTTATAAGAATTGTGTTTTGCAATATGCCCTTGCTTAAGTAAAGAAAGTAGACATATTTGTGTTCCTTACAAGCATGCAATCTTTCTGAATATAGGTATATTTAATCATATAAAGACACAATAATGATTTGAACTTGAAAATCTAGCACCAAGAAAAACAGAGTAGTATGCCTGACACTTTTCCTTTTATTCAGAGCAAACTTTAGGATAACTAAATACTGAGTTCTTTAAACCCATAGCATCCTAATTCAGTTAATAATAATACTGATGAATATCTGTATAAAATTAATATTTAAAAGTTCTCTACATTTGGTGAAGTTAGAAGTGACATGTTCATATGTCTGGGGTTCTAGGTTACAAATCAATTTTTGGAATTAGTAGAGAATGACAGATGTCAAAAACAGAGGAACAGAGTGGGCAGAAACTGTATTTGAAGAAATAATAGACGAGAAATTCCTAAACCTGAAGACCGAAGCAAGACTTCAGATCCAGAAAGCTCGAAAGAGTTCCTAATAAAAGAAATGCAAACAGAGCTAGACCTAGACGCACTGTGATCAAAATGTCAAAATTACAAGATAAAGAATCTGAAAAGCAGCCAGAGAAAAACATGTCACATACAAAGGAATCCCCATAGATCATCATCAGATTTCTCAAATGAAACTGTACAGGCCAGAGGGGAATAGAATGATGTATTCAAGATGCTGGAAAAAAAAAAAAAGGATTTTCATACCTAGGATGCTATAGCCTGTGATATCATCATTCCAAATAGGAAGAATCATAAAAAGCTTCTCAGATAAGCAATAGTTAAAATAATTCACTCAACAAAACCAACCTTGTAAAAAATATTAAACTATGCTCTATAAAGGATAAAGAAACCCCACATAAAAAGGGCAAGAGAGCAAATACAAAAAGTAGGAAGAGAACAAAAATGTGAATAGCTAGAATGAGTGGAAGACTAATACACCTTCAAATACAATTAGAAAATTAGCATAGAATTGTTAATGCTAACTTTAAGGTGACATCAAATACATCCTCAGGGAAAAAGCAAAGAAGAAAACAAGAGGGAAGACAATCAAAACATAACTGCACCCATCTGACCTAAGAAAAGAAAGAGAATAAAGGCATAGTCTGCATCAACATGCAGAAGACAACTTGCAAAATAACAATAAGTAGCTACATATCATTAATCACCCTAAATGTCAATGGAGTGAACTCACCAAATGACTCAGAGTGACTGGATGGTTTAAAAAGCACAATCCAATCTTCTGCTGTATTTAGGAAGCTCACCTTCTTTCAAAAGATAAACAAAGGTTCAAAGTCAATGGTTGGAAGACAATCCTACAGTCAAATGGCAACTATAAAAGAGCAGGTACAGGTATAATCATATCAAATAAAACAGGCTTCCATCTGAAGAGAATAACAAAAGATAGAGGTGGTCATTGCATATAATGATAAAGAGTCAATCCAGCAAGAAGACATAATGCTTATTAACTGTATGCACCAAATGAAAGCACATCAAAATATATTAAGCAAGTATTATTAGATCTAACAAGAAACACTGATAGCAACACAATATTAAGTGGGAGACTTCAACACCCCACATACAACACTGGACAGATCAGATTAATTGGTCAGAAAATTAATGAAAGCAGCAGCTTCAAATGACTATCTAGTATAGATTGGACTAATACTGAACACTTTACCCAGCAACTACAGATTTCACTTTCTTTCCAATTGTGCATGGAACATTCTCAAGGATAGATGAATGTTGGGACACAAAACATCTCTCAACAAATTTACAAAGATTGAAGTCACATCAAGTATCTTTTCTGATCACAACGGCTTAAAAATAGAAATCAACCACAGAAAGAAAGGTGGAGACCCCAAATTAATTGGAAACTGAACAATATGCTTCTGAATGACTCTTGGGTAAAAGAGGAAATCAAAGAGGAACTTAAATACTTAGAGACAAGTGAGAATTCATACACAGGCTTCCAGAATCTGTGGGATGAAGCAAAAGCAGTACTGAGGAAAGTTCATCGCAATTCACACCTACCTCAAGGAACAAGAAAATTTGCAAATAACTAGCCTAACTTTACATTCAAAACAATTAGAGAAAGAAGCACAATTAAAGCCAAAACAGCGGAAGAAAGGAAATAATCAAAATTTGTACAGAAATAAATGAAATAGAAAACAAAAAGACAATCCAGAAGATGAATGAAACAAAAAGTTGGTTCTTCCAAAAAATCTAAAAAATTGATAAACCATCAACTAGTTTCACAAAGAAAAAAAGATACAACTCTCATAACTAGAATCATAAACGAAAGGGGACATGTTACAAAAGATACCACAGAAATTGAAAACATTGTAAAGGACTACTTTTGACAGCTCTATGCCAGAAGAGTGAACAATGTTGAGGACATGGACAGATTTTTAGAAAAAATATAGTCTTCTATGACTGAAACTGGAAGACCTGAAAATATCTGAACAGAATTATCATAAGCAAAGAAGTTGAAAATGTAATCCAAAGCCTCTGCAGAAAGAAAAAGTCCAGGGTCAGATAGCTTCTCTAGTCTTCTCCAGCTCTTCCAAAATTTTGAAGAACAGGAAACTCTTACAAATACTTTTTATAAGGCTAACATTACGCTTATCCAAAAGTCAACAGAGATATCACCAAAAAAGAAAATTACAGATCAATATCTCTAATGAGCATAGATGTAAAAATTCTCAACAAAATATTAGCAAACTGAATGCAACAATACATTGAAAAGATCATCCATCATGACCAAGAGAGATTTATCCCAGGGATGCAAGGATCATTCATCATAAGAAAATTTATTAATGTTATACACCATATCAAAAGAGCAAAGAAAAAGGCCACATGATCATATCAACAGATGAAGATAAATCTTTTGACACGATGCAATACCCATTTATGATAAAATACCCATAAAATGAGAATAGAAGGTACATATTTCAACATTATAAAGGCCATATATGAAAAAAACACAGCCATTACACAGTCAATGGTAAAAAATTAAATGCATTTCCTCTAAGATCAGGAGCAAGGCAGGGCTGTCCATTATCATCACTACTATTTAACATACTACTGTAAGTCCTAGCCAGAGCAATTAGGCAAGAAAAGGAAATGAATCCACACTGGGAAGGAGGAAATAAAACTATCATTATTTGAAGATGACATGATTGCATATATTAAAAATCCTAAAACTGCTTGCAAAAAAACTTCTCTAACTCATCAATAAATATAGTAGTAAAATGGCAGGCTACAAATCAATGCACAAAAGTCTGATGCAGTTTTATATGCAAATAGTATGCTAGAAGAAAATGAAATAATGAAAAACAAATAATTTAAAATAGAAGTTAAAAGAATAAAGTACCTGGGCATATACCTAAGAAAGGAAGTAAAAGACCTATACAATGAAAATTGCAAGTCTTTAAAAGAAAATACAGAAGGCCACAAAGACATGGTAAAACATCCCCTGCTCATGACTGCAAAGAATCGACATCGCAAAAAACGATTGTCTTACCCAAAGCAGTATACAGATTTAATGAAATCCCCATTAAAATCTCACGGTTTTATTTTGAGGAAATAGAACAAAAAATCCTCAAAATTTGTATGGAATAATACATGATACCTAATAACCATAACAATTATTAGAAATATTAGAAAAAAAAATGAATCTGGAGGGATTACATGCCAGACATTGTACTGTATTATAAAGCAATAATGATCAAAACATTATGGTACTGGAATAATACAGAGGCATAGAACAGTGAAATAGAATTGAATCACCAGAAACCGGCCCACTCAAATACAGTTATTTATTCTGTGACAAAGGAGCCAAAAGTGTACAATAAATGGTGTTAGAAAATGAGATGACCACATGAAAAGAATGAAGCTCTCTAACACCATTCACAAAAATTAACTCAAATGGACTAGAGACTTGGAAATAGACCAGAAACCACAAAGTTCTTAGAAGACAACATAGAAAGACTTTCCATGACATTAGTCATAGAGAGGTCTTTGGAGACTCACCTCCACCATCAAGGGAAACAAAATAAAAAATAAACAACTGGGATTACAACAAAGTAAAGAGCTTCTTCACAATAAAATAAAACATCACCACAACCAAAAGGAAACCTAAGATATTTGCATTTTATTTTTCTGTAAAAAGATTAATATCTAAAATATGTAAATAACTCATAAATCTGAATAACAGATAAACAAGGAATCCAGTGAAAAATGAGAAGAGGAACTGGAGAGATACTTTCCTGAAGAGGATATACAGATGGCCAACAAGCACATGAAAAGATGTTCCTACTTGCTGGCTATCATGCAAATGCAAATCAAAAAAACAGAGATATCACCTAACACCTGAAAGACTGGCTATTATCCAAAAGTCTGGAAACAACAAATGCTTGCGAGGATGTGGGAAAACAGGAATGCTTTTACCTTGTTGGTGAGAGTGCAAATTGGTGCAACTGCTATGGAAAACAGTTAGGAGATCCCTCAAAAAGTTGAAGGTGGAAATCCCATGTGATCCCACCATTCCATTTCTGGGTATTTACCCCCAAAATACAAAAAGACTCAGCCATAGCTCTATTCATAACAGATAATAAATGGAAACTACCTAAGTATCCGATGTCAAATGAATGGATAAAGAAGATATGGTACATATGGAATACTACACAGCCCTTAGAAGAGATGAAATCCTGTTATTTGAATGAACAATGGATCTAGAGGGGTTTATTCTAAGTGAAATAAGTCAAAAGAAGAAATATAGATAACAGATAACCTCACTTATGTGTAGAATGTGAATTAGACAAAACAAAGTTACAGACTTTATAAAAAGGGGAACCTCTAAACCAATGCAATACACAGATGCATGTGCAATTCTGAACCCTTGGAGTCAGTCTAAATTATCACTCCAGGGACAGCAAAATGTTCCAAATCTGTGTCATAGCTGTGATGTAGGAAGATGATACGTTTATCAATGAATAATCACAAAGTTCTACTTGTAGTTCAGGATAGAGCTAAAAAGTTTCCATTATTACACATTTAATGAGCAAAATGACTATGGATGCTTTTACAGTCTATAATTGTATCCTAGCATTTAATATAGACATGTATTTAGTCATATTAGATTGAATGTACATATCTATATTTCATGTCATTACATTAAGTGGTAAATCATAAAATTAGACATGTGAAGACCATAATATGAATATTTGTGCAATCAAACTTTAGTTTTTATTTTCAGAGAAACCAGTTATTACTACCTAGAATTGCCACATTACTCATTATAAAAAAGTACATATAACTTAATTAAGAGAAATGAATAGAGATAGGCCATGCATTTTGCTAAATGCACTAAAAATAGATGGACTCCCCCTTACAACATTGTAAATATATAATTATTAAAATACTTTCATTGAAAAAATATTTACCACTTACATTTGATTTAATAACTCCTTTGCTAACTCAAGCACTTTTTTAAGTACCCTGAAAACTTTTATAAAATCCATTCTGTACATTACCAGTGCTATTACTAAACATGCTGATATTATCCTAACAACAAGTAAGAAGCTCATTTTATTATTCTAAATCATGTCTAAATTATTTACAGTAAGAAGAATATTCATTCAGTAATTTCTGTATTTTCTTTTTATTGCTATCAAGTGTTTTAATGATTCCATGTGCCATTTTCTCTCTGGATGTTTAGTACAGTGTTGAACTTCAAAGTCTTATCTTCCAAATACATACAATAATAAGCTAAAACTTTATTTCAGTATTATTAAAAGCACTCACTCTGCTTCCTCCCATGATGTTTTTGTATGATTAATTTTACGAGATTAAAATCTGTGATTCTGCAGTATAAATTAGTGAAAATATTTTGTGCTTTTAATCAGAAGAAACAACCCAACTCTCCCTTTTTATAATGTGAAAAATAAAGCCTTTTAGATTTAATAGGTGCATTGATGCTGAGGGTGGGAGATGGGTAGAGAAAATAATAGTCCTCAGTGATTTTCAATGTACATGAATAGGAAGTAATAAAGCTAATTTATCTCCAAAATAGCAAATTGCTTTTTAGTAAATGGTCCACAAGGGTGCAATAAAGACAACAACATTAAAGAATCTTGACATGGTAAATAATTAACAGATTGGTCAAGGACTTGATATAAAGTTCTACTCTATAATTTACAAAATATCCAAACTCAGGAGAATATATTCAGATATGTGAATTTGCAACTGTGTTATTTCACTAAAATAAAGTGTCAATTTCCACACAGAGAATTCACAATCATTAAATGCATATCTGAACTGTGACTAATAGGGAGATTTTGTCCTGAGAAAATTCATGATCTCATGATCTCTATCATCTGTGACTAAAATATTTTTTAATTGTACAGAAAGGTGAGTGAGGCACAATGATGTGTGTGTGTGTGTGTGTGTGTGCGTGTGTGTAGGGAAAGACAGATAGTATAATTATTTGAATCGCTAATAAATCCAGAGAAAGCACATTAATGTAAACTTGTTCACATGGTTTAAACAAATCAAACAGGAGTGAAACAAAAGGTATACAGCTGGAAGTGTTTGTCATACTCCTGATACCCTAAGGACCGATTTCTCCTTCCCTAGAAGTCATCACTGTTCACAGATTTTAAAAGTATTTTCCCAATATTTTAGACATACATATATATTTCTATATATCTATATCTATTTATATAAAAAATATATATCCCCAAAGCAAATAACAGTGATTTGAAACTTATCTTTAATATAAGCAAATATTTTGCAGATTACTTCAGCAATTTTAAATTTGTCAATTTTAAATGAATTATTTGAATTTAATACAATTTATTCAGTGTCATATATTTCAAAACTTGTATGGTAGATATCATGCTTATTAAGAACAAATATTTTTAGCAAAGATTAAAGTGTATATAAATCTTTTACAAAGTAGATTTTTAAGTTTCAAAGTCATTAATAACAGAAACTTTTAATTTGAAAGAAATCTTGAAGTTCTACTTTGAATCTTTTTCTACAAAAATCCTGAGATTAGTGACGTATATTTGACTAAAGCAGATATGTTAATGAGGAGCAAGTATTACAAATTCCAAATTCTTGAATATATTAATTTAGTATTGTAGTAACCTTGTATTTTTCTATTTTCTATATTTAAATATTTTTATAATTTTCTTTTGTCATTTTGTGAGTTATGTATGCTTTACTCCTTAGTTTTAATGAGTTTATAGTCTACAAATTTTTGTCAAAATATGGAAAAATTTTTTCCTTACACATTTATTTTTCTGTAGACTACAATACCCCATAATTTGAATCATAATATATATGCCTGAAATACATATATATGTACATATATACACACAAGTTTATTTCTATCACATTTATCTGTGTGTATAGTGTGTAACATCACTCATTTCAATTATATGAAAGCCCATTACAAATGTCTTATTTTTTGACTAGCTCTTTTCCACCCATATGACTTGACATATTACCTTCTTTTTCCATACTTTTCATACTTTATATGTTCAAACAAATTCCAAACATTTTAAATTTTAAAATATGAACACAAGTACTTATAAGATATGAAAATATGCATTTCAAATATCTTGTTTTAACAAGATTTAGATGTCTAAAATGCCCACTTTACTATCTTCCAAGCACTGCTTTAAGGAGAAATATACCATACTAAATGGCTGTATTAATTTTAAAGATTACAACTCTTTATTTGTTAAAGTCTAATTTAGCATAATAACAATCATCTAATATTCATTACCTACCCCTCTACATGTCATATGGAGTACAAAAAAATGTAGAGATGTCATTACACTGTAGTCAACCAACATCAATCTCATAGAAGTTTAAGGGTCTAAACTAAAATGCAGTATAATTTTCATTAAAAAGTCCCACATGGTCCAGTCTCATCATACACAGTCAAATAAATGCCATATAATTGACCCCTTTTTACTAAAGGACCCACCCCTACCCCTACTCGCTTCTCTTTGGTAACCATTAATTTGGTCTTAGAGTTAAGAGTTTATTTCTGTTTCATTTTCTTCATTATTCTTTGTTTATGTACCACAATGAGTGAAATCATATTGTGTTTTTCTTTATCTGACTTATTTCACTAAACATACTAGAATCATAAAAAATAAAAAAAAATAATTTTCCCAAAGAGGAAAACTATATGGTACTTTTGCTTCATCTGCAGACCAATTAGTGTTTCAGAGCATGAAAGAAATTCAAAGAAAGACTGCTGAGGCCCCATATATTCTGTGTTAGCTCCAAAGGAGCTATCACAGTCTTTATTGGAAATCTAACTGGTATAAATTGTAGCACTGCTACTTAATACCTGTGTAACCGAGAGAGTTGATTAACCTATGTCTCCCTTTTTTATGAAAAAAAGAGTGTAATATATACCTATCACTAAAAGTTATTGTAAGGAAGCTATCTCATAGGTAAAGCTAGTGTAGATACAATACTCAGAACAAGGCAGGGCAAGTAAAAACCTATTATCAACTGTTAGAAGAAGAAAGACTGGAAAAGTTATATCAAATGAGAAGACTTTATGATTATAGGCACCATGAGCATCTTAAATTGATAGAGATATGCCTTGGGTCTCATAAATAAGTGAAACATCTGAGGAAGAGACTGTCATAGACCTGTAAAGGCAGTGATTTGTAATGGTAGAACGGAAAGAGGTCATTATTCAGATAACACAGGCTGCTTGATGATTTCAGAAATAGTAGAGGATGCACATCCATAGTTTAGAAGAGGATAGTCATGGCTATTGAAGTGAGCCTGAGCAATAGCTCAGTGGAACTTAGGATGGAAAAATGTGGGATGTTTTTCTTAAACCAGTGATGTAGAACATTATTAGACATATCTTTATTTTAATGTTCTGAAAATGATAATAGTAGTAGTTTCCTAACATATTGAAGTTTTCTTCTTGACTACAATATTCTAAGCTTACTAGAGTAAAAAAAAAATGGACAATTATGGTCATTCTTTTATCAATTTATTCTAATTATTGACTTAATGCCTCTCTCACACACATATCCTTTAACATAATGGGATTTCTGAATTTTTGAAATACAAAAAAGTCTGGTTGATTTAAATTCATTGTCCCCATTTCCAATGTTAATTCATTTTCTAATTGCCAGATATACTTAAGTCTTGGTCTGAGACTGTAGAATGGGAAGTGTCTTATCTTTAATTCAAATGCTGTCCACATCTTTAGATTTCAGATTCTCTGGAAGGATGCAGGAAAGCTGTATAATAAAAATTATATCTTTCATTGAACTGATTGGTGCTGATATAATGATTTCTAGCTGTTAATGCCTTCTAAGAAGTAAACACAAAATTCCTGGATGTCTTATAACATCCATGTAAAGTTTCTTCAGAGAGGTTTACGGGGACATTCTCAATGTATGGTTCCCAACTTTGCCTTGACTCCTTCTGACTATTCTCCTTTCATTTACTTCTCTTGGAGGTTTAGGTTGAATCTTTCTGCTAGATTGTTCAACATGATACTGTCTTGTTGGATAGTGATTTACACAGTGGCTCAAGTGTCTCCCTTCTGTATGTTCAACTGCCTCACCTAATGGTAAGAAGCACAGGATGCTTCATCATGGACCCTTCTCTCTGCTTATTAACTTTCTATTTCTCTGACAGTCCTACTCAAATAAATATAGAGACAATAAGCACAGTGGCTATAAAATTACAGACACAATAAGGTGAATGAGATCCCTCTAGCAGTATGACTAAAAAATATGAATGTCAATTTTAGTCAGACTACCCTCAGATGACATTTGAATATATATTTCCTATAATTTATCTCTAGTGACTCTTATTGAATTCCTTTCATATGCCTCTATTTTACAGTATTGGTTGAGTAGAAAATGTTGATATACCTTGAGTTAATAGGGCCATTTGGATCACTCGAACGATTATAGGGAAATGTCTTCAAAGAGTGAATTATTTGAACTTTTTTTTAATTTAGAGGAATATTCTTAATCAAAATTTTCAGCTTTGGTACTCTAGTCTAAGTAAAGACAAAAGGAAAAAAAATCATTTAACATGCTAGCAAAATATCATAGTTTTAAATTATTTCTTAAAATTCCCTAAGCAAATTAATAATCAAAATGTCTGCATAAATTCAATATCTTGTACAGAGCTCTTTAACTACAATTTTTTATAATTATGTGGTCAAAATTTTTGTTTTCAGTGATTAATATTTGAACCAATAACTTTCCTAAAATTTCTAGACTGTTTTGCTTCCATTACTACACCTGTACTTTTCTAGCATATATCAAACATTTTTATTATTCAATTTATGATTATTTAATAGATTATAATAGGCAGATTTCAGGAGCAACTAGTAGTTTTTAGGAAGTTGAATTGTTGTTTGTTTCAGTATTCCATTTGTGCTTGTGAATAGGTGCTGAGTCCATTCGATTTTTTCCCAATAATGCTGTCACAAGCAAGCAACACTATCTCAATTATCTTAACAGTAAATTGTCTACAAATTAACTGGTCACAGTGTTTACTTGATTGAGCTTTTGTAAACGGTTCAATTCTAAAATAAAAGGGTAGATCATTATTCAGCTATAATTTCATTACAGTGACAAAATATAAAAAAAAAGTAATTGATGGCCACATATTTAATCTTTCTCTGTACTTGTTATTAGCTCACTAAATATTTTCTTACCTATAAGAATTATTTCTGAACACTTATTTATAATAGATATAAATGTGATATCTTCCTATTTTTCTCTCTCTACATATACACCATAGTTAGTTCTTCTGTTTCTGGGTATGGAAATGTGTGTAAATATAATTTGAATTTTTATGAAAATCTATTTCCATTTTGCTTATATAGAAGCATTCATTTTTGATATACAGTGTATTGTATTTAATTAGACACCAGCTTAATATTATTTCAAACTATTAATGCTGATTGAATTGTGAGCTGATTGCCTGAGAAACAAACTGGTTTACTTTAAAATTGCGATACAACTGTCTATGTACCAAAAATAACGACATAACAGAAATAATTATGTTATAGATGCAGTGTTTCAATCTAGAGTTGCTTTTCATTCAAATCATTGTCATCTTTTCAAAATAGTTAAAAGAAATAAAATACAATGCAGAGGCAATGAAACTCCTAGATGTGTCAAATGTTACTCTAAATATATTAAGTTTCAAGTGAAATTGTGATTGATAATAATGCTAATAATTTATAGAAAAATAAAATGGGTCTTAATTTGCCTGCAATTTGAACCAAATCTACACTGAAAGAAACACTCTGCTTACTACTTCTAAGACTTCATAACCATAAGCAAATGAAAGAATCATGACTTTTTGCCAGATCAAATCCAAGTTCATTCCACCAAACACGTTCAGTTCACTCAAGCCATCCAATTCAAATAAGAATGAAATATATAACAATTCATAGCCGAATGTGCTTCTCTGATCTTAGACCAAGATGATCATTTGTTAGAGATCTTAATTTAAATGAATGGCCACCAAACCTGGAAACGGTGGTATAGTCAGGGAAATATGAGGAATCTAGAGATTTGTCAGTGGCCTTTTCATACCCTACTAGGCTTTATCATTTCAGTTCTTGATTGGCTCTGCTGGCAAAGAGCACCCAGTGCATGGGGTCTTGTGTCGGTCTTCAACTGTCTTCAAAGGGATGTGCTTTATAATGAAGGCCATTTGTGGTGACATTAATGACAGACAGGAATTGGTGTGTAACACCTCATGCTCCTTCCGCCAATTAACCCGTAGGAAATTGTTATTTCCCCAGTGGGATTATTGTTATGTTCACACAGTACTAACTTTCTTTAAAGACTTTCTTCCCACATACTTTTTGACTACCTTCTCATACTGCCCTACTGTCCTGCATTTACTTTCTCCTATTGGGACCATGGAATCACTTCCAAAATAAACTATCTAATTCACTTGAATTGAAATTCTTTCTCAGTCTTTTTTTGGGAAGAAATCAAACTAAAACATTATTATTAAGGAGCTAACATAAAAGAGCAAGGATATATATATGTATATATATATATGTGTGTGTGTATATATATATCCTACTTTAAATAAAAACAGCAAAATCAATCATTTAATATTTAAAATACAAAAATGCAAAAGTGCTTTAAAAACAAAAAGGAAACTATAATATAAATTTATGGAAATGTGCTTAACATATTACTTTTCTAAGATGCTAATATAAAATTAATAAACAATTACAAAACAGTTAAAGTGTTAAATTAAACAACAAGAATAAATAAATAACAATAATCTTTAAAATGATAAAAGTTCACTCTCAAAAAAATAAAAACTGTCAGTGGTGTCATCTTCTAGCTCCATACATCTTCCATAATATTTTTGTGAAAAAAAAAAACCAGCTGCTCTAACTCTGTATCTTTTTATGACTCTATTTTAATTATACCATCTCTTGATCGATAATTGTTAAGTGCCTTTTTAATAATTTCCATTTTTAGCAGGGATTGAAATTTATAATTTAAATTCAATGCTCCTCGTTTTCTTTCCCTCACTAACAAAGCACAGTTTTTCTGTTCATAATCTTAAATTTATTCCTGAATTCTATCTGCTAAGTAAATATTTAACTAGAATGGAATAATCCTTGGAATAGAAGTTACATCAGTTTTCACTGAGAAAATAAAAGCTAATCTAGATAGTCAAAATTAGAAATATCAGTACAGGAAAAGACAAGTTTCTTTATTTATTTTTATGATGGACGTGTTGGGAAAGCAATATTAGAGGCATGAGCTGCTAGATTCTGGTGATTTGTAAGAGCTTTGTCAAATTTCAATCATGTCAAGGAGAATGAGTGCTACCGATTTTTGCTGCCTGCAACACAGAAGTAAGAGACTGAGGATGCATGTCGCTTTCTACCTAAGACTCTGCCTAAAACTGACCTCTCCTCTTTTGTCTTTAAATTTTGCACAGTGAATATTCTTTGGCACATTCTGTTCTATAATTATGTGAGAAGAAGGGATTTTAGCAAATGCTCTTCAAGTATTTTTTGCTAAGGAGGTAGTGAAAGAGTAAGATGATGCTGAATTGATCATTTTCTTTACACTCTAATATTGTGCAATTATTGAAGATTTGCAAAATAAATGTACATTTTCTTGGCTTGGCATTATAGGGCAGTGCTTTCTTGGTGTCTCTTAAGATATAAATGTTTTCGATGTTATTTATTTTTTTAATTAGATGGCACAAATTGGTTTGCAAAAAATTAACTCAGTAAATGGTACTGGATCAATTCCTCCATGAATATGAAGAGAAAAAGTTGGAACCGCATCTCATACCACTGCTAAAAAATCAAAACTCTGTGAATTAAGACATGTACAAGGAAAAACTATGTTAAATGGAAGCAGTAAATTTCTATTATGTTTTTACCTGAAAAATTACAAAATCAGATTTTTATGTTATGTGTACATGATCATATATACATATATACATATACTTATACATGGATATGATTTACCATGATTAAAATATATATACATATGCATATATATGTTTTTGTTTTATAAAATAGCATGGTATATTTAAATGTTTACAAAATTGAATGCAAAAATCCAACAGTGCAGTTGATAGGTGTGACTACTTCATTCTGGAAGGACGAACAGAGATTTTTTCAAAGAGATGACATTTGCAAGGAACTTGAAAGATGGCCAGGATTTGGAGTCACAAAGATGAAAGAAGAGGCATTTAAGTTGTATTAAACAGGATGAACTAGGCAAATGTCTAGTTATCCAAAAGTTATCTTACTGTCAACCCGAATTAATCTCTGAATATGGAGCAAAACTAAGTCTGCCCTGTGACCATGTTTTGGTTACAGGTTTCTCTAAGACTTCAATTTCTACATTTCTTTCCCCAAGTCGTCATTCCACATTACAAAATCCTGTATTTCCATCTCAGCCTACATCAACATTCTATGAAGTGTCTGTATATTCTTTACTTATGACTCTGCCTAAAACTAACGTCTCCTCTTTTTGCATTTAAATCTTGCATAGTGGATTTTTGGGGGGAACATTCTATCCTGCAATTATGTGGGGAAAAGGAATTTTAGTAAATGCCCTTGTTAAGGAGGTGATGAAACAGTAAGATACTGAACTGATAATTTCGATTCTATATTTTTATTTGTTTCAACTCTTCTTTTGTGTTTTGAGTGTGCTTATTAATTTGGAATTTGACTAGATATTTTGTATCTATACATTATCCCTATCTCAAGTTCATATGATACCTGATGAAAAGATTATATTTTTACTCTCTGTTAAGAATCTCCTTGTATGTAACAGTTTCTCAGTAAATATCTTTTAAACAGAATATATGTTATTATAAAGAAAGTCAATGATTTATTATTCCTGAAGGAAAGTATGGGATGCCAGTAGAGTAGAAGGTCTTTATATGATTTAGCTTTTTTATAGTTTTATTATTTCATCTGTTTCGATTGCTATATGAATTTAAGGATATTGAAATGTTACCTCAGTCTGTGTATATATCATTAAATATTTAAACAACTTAATGTTGTACCTCTATATTAGTATTATGTGTGTGTGTGTATATATAGTATATAGTACTATATTATAGCATGGATTATTAAAAGCTATTAAATCTCTTAGGGCTATGAAAATTATTTACAATCAAAATATAAAACACATACATGCATTTAATGCATTTTGGACCTCAGTTAAGAATAAATTTCATGCAGTCTTTACATTAGTGCAAATTGACACCACCTTCTCTATATTAAATCACACAGAGTGCATAACAAATTAAAGGGCGATACAAATATATTAGACAAAATAAATGATTATTAGAATTAATGTATCAAGTGTACTCTACTGGGGAAGAGGGAATTAAGCTCTGGTGATGGTTCTGTTTAGTCACAAAACTCTCCAAAGTATGCTCTTTCCCTGACACAGAACACAAGAATTTTTGTCTTAGTTACTTTAAGAGAAATAAAAGTACCATTGTACTTAATTCACTCATGGCATTCACCTGTTCTCTTCCATTAAGTAAATTGTAATCTTTTGGAACAGATGTTAAATAAGAAATGGATTTTGAATAAAAATCAGATCACTGGGGAATCCTATAATAGATGAGTATAAAAGAAAAACAAGACATTTAGAAGTCACTTTCTTTTGTATAAGGATAAAGTTAACAGATATGGAATGAAGTATCACTATCGGTATCACATTTGCCTAAGAAACCTGCTACCCATAACAAAGCACTTCTCATAAATGTCCTGTACTGTTTTATAAAGATTTCTATATGTAAAAAAAGTTAGAGCTATTTGCTTAAAACAGAAAAAAAGATAATACATTATTTTTATTATAACTCCATGTTACTATTTAATGTCTTTTAGACTGCGACAAAAGAAAAAGTTTGTCAGTGAATAGCCAATGGTTATTTGTTATTTTTCCTTTGAATCCTATGTTCTCAACTTCACCACTTTAGTACTTCATCTACCAACTTTACTTGAGATAATTATGTAAATGTTAATATACTATATTATAATCATTTTTTGCAGAAGGGTTACATGAAGGTCAAATATGTGACTTAATGAGAAATATAAACCAATTCTTACTGAATATCATCAAGTGAAAACAGTAAAGTATCATCTAGAAAGCAGAGTTAATCTTAACCTAGAAACTAATGGATTATTTAAAGTGAACTCAAAATGCAAATTAATTTGAAGGTTATAGGTCGACATGAAATGACTATTCAGGAGAAAACTTTGCAAAAAAAGTACTACTCAAATGTAAGCAGTGAGACTTATTTAAGGCAGAAGTAAACACAATGATTTTTTAAGGGATGATATCTTAATTTTTATAAGACTTATTTATGTAATGATCGAATCAATTATCTTAAAGAAACTACTTTATGTAATCTAATAGACTGGACAATGAATATAGATGGTTGATGAAACAGTGTCCATTCTGTCAAATATGCAGGATACAAGATGCTCATTACACTACTGTGAGGGAAAAAAGTTCGCTTATTTGTTAGCTTACATTGCTAATAGATGTATTTATAAATAATCATGTATTTATCATGAAATGAGGGTTGAGAAGATTATAATAATATTTCCTTTTTGATTTCTTAAATTATTAATTTAATATATTGAGAAACAATTTTATCTTTTGATCATCAGATTAACAAATGAAGACAGAATATCAGCATTTCACCCTTACTTGATAAGTTTGAATTGACATTATCTCATTAGTTCTTGGTTTATTAACTTTCCTTCAAACCTATTTTTAGATCGAACTCTAGTTATTTAAATGGATATTTATTTAAAAACGTTTTGATGATTGTACAGATTAGTGCAACAGGCATCTCAACCTCAGCTCCTAAGTCAGATACTACATACATGCAAATATAGATATCATAGTGCACAGTTTTCATCTTTATTCTCTCTTACTTAAACATTCCATTTCTTCACCGTTCCTTTCTGATAAAAATAGTTTATATTTATTATATATTATTACCCTTCCCCTTTTTCAATCCACATGATATTTCCTTGACTGTATGGATAAGGATAGGGATCTCCCATTTTCTTATTCACAGTGATGGATCTGAGTGAGCGAGATACATGATTTATCATAGGCTAATGTGATCATGAATTTTATTTGAGTCATTGGTGAAATAAATGAAAAATAGGATGCTACCTTCTAAACAGAATCTAATCTTGGAGAGACTGGTATTATCTCATTGGAGATAGAGTGACTGAGTCAAGTTTACTAAAAGTAAAGCAAAAGGAAGTCAAAGCTAAAGAGAGAGTAACTTGGCTATGTAACTTGAAGCTTTCAATTCAGTTGAGACTAAATCATTGTCACTCTGAACTCCTTACTTATTAGGGTCAATAATTCTCTCATTGTTTGCTGTAGAAAATATTCTGAGAATTTTTCACTTGTAGCTGAAAGAATTCTTAAACAATTTTAATTATATTAACTTTCAATTGGCAAATAAATTCCAAAAAGCACTTGTAACTCAGATGAAGAGAAGATATTCTTGTAGAGAGAAATTCTTAGACAAGGCTAATCTACTGGAGGTTACATTTGAACTGAATTTTAAAAAATGAATAGGTTTTACTGTCATTTGTAGTGATGGAGGCAATTTTAATCTGTAGGAATGAATCGGTAAGCTTGAGGAATGTTTATCAGACTGTCAGGTGGTTCTGATTGGACTACATAGAGATAATATAAAGAACGGAGTTAAATATAGAGTGCTGGGTTGGACCTCAATCTTCCTGAAGGTTTATATGTGGAGAGTTATCAATTATTCTAAAAAAGGTGATTCAGTTGTATACATATGCATTCATTTGACATTTGGTTTTCTTAGTCTTTCAATAAAAAGGTGAAACAGAACACCAAGGGGAAAAAATCAATCAGCAAGTTAGCAAAAGTCATGTGTAAAACCTTTCACAGGAACTGGCCTTTTCATTGAATAATCAATGCTATCACACCTGTTTCCAAATCTAAGAACACAATGAAATTTAGATTACCATCTTCCTAATTAGCATTCTACTATAAACAAAAATAATTTGGGTCAGTATCTATTCTTGAAGCATTCTGTCATTGAAGGAGTGATTGATATTATTCTACAGCTCAATTAAACATACAGGAAACATTACAAAGTACCTAAAAAACATCAGTTGAAAATGCATCCTCTAAATCTTCCCCAGATAGGATAATTAGAATTTTCTACTTTGTTGACGAATACAGAATAAATCTTTTTTTAATGTTTGGAACAGCCATGTTTCTCATGATCTATTTATATCAGAACAGTTGCTTCCATTATGAATTCAGCAGAGAACCAAAGGTCTTCTTCTCTCTAGTCATACTGTATGGCTTTAATTTCATTAAACTGAATTGATTGCAAGCTCGTTTACATTTAAGACAGCAGGGTGCTGTAAATTTTATTTTAACTGGTTGGAATATATGAGCCAATGAAATTAGGAGGAAAAAGTCTCCTGCTGTTGCAAATATATATTTATTAACTTAACTTGCTGAATCCCACATGTCAATGAAAAGTTATGTAAATGAACAGGATTTCCACATATCTAGGAATTAGGCAAATGAAATAAGATTTGTTCAATGAATGTCTCAGTAGGGGAGAAAAATACAATAGAACACTCTTAAAAAAGATTCATTGTGTAGATGCCTGTATTGAAATAGGTATAAACCATCTAACTATGTGTACTTCCAAACTGCTCCAGATGAAATGAATCAGGTTTTATTCATGAGGCTAAAGAGCAGAAGACAATAATCTCCGAATACTAAGTAGATAGTAATGCGTCAAGAGAATATGTCATTAATATTTCCACTTAAACCAAAGCATTCATGCTATAGAGCTATGATATACAACATATTTACTGATAAATTTCTTATAATATTTATACATATGTGGGTGATTGTAAGCATGTTGAAATGATGATTTGGCATATCTAATAAATTTTTCCAACTTTCTGGATAACTTTACTATTGCAAGAAGTATAACATGAAAAAATGGCACATAGGCAATCATAAAACCATAGTTTTATGTAATCACTGTAACAAAGAAGTATAGGTTTTTACCTGCCTGAATCAAGTCCTCTAAATAGAATATTGAGCCATATAAAAAGCATTATCCCTCAAATTATAAGTAAATATCAATTAATAAATATTCATATATCACACAATTATTTTAGTGTTATGAATATGTTATTATTTCTGGAATGAAAAAAATAATCATAATTTCTTGGAGTCATTTTGAGATTTTTGCTATCACTTTTTCTATACATATACAGTCACTTTATAATGTTATTCTGTTCATAGATAGCTTAAACTTTATAACTGACTTATTTTAAATAATCAAGGACACCCATTTTGCTTTATTTGTTTGCCTCTTAACATTTAAGACATCTCTTGATTTCAGGCTTGCTGTACGTAACGTTCCCTCTGACTGGTCTGCTCTTTTCTGCTCTGCCTATTTAATTTGAACTTTAAGAACACACCTCAAATGCAATTATTTTGGGTAGACTATACTCCTTACAGGTGGAGAATATATCCCATCTGGCATATGTTTCTCTTTTGCCTAGCATAGTGGCTAACACCAATTAAGCCTCCAAATTTTTATTGACTGAATTCACTAAAAGAAACTAAATGAAACAATTCAAAAAATTCTAGTTGATTATAAATCTGTAATCCTTAAAATTGTTTTTTATCACTTTCCTCTCTGGATAAGTATCAACTTACTTGGTATTCTTTGATAAATAAACAATTTTTTTAAACTTAATAACTCATAGGTTCAAGGATGAGCTCTTTGATTATTTAACATTCCCTCTAACTGTTTGCAGAATGAAAACTGCCTAAAGAATGTATGCTGCCTGACTTTGCAATAACCACAATTTGATATACATATATCTATCTTTGAATTTTTGCTTATATTAATGGTTGGATCACATGATTCTAAAAAACAGGCATGTTGTTAAGTATTTTAAGTATAACTTCATTTCTTCATGTTTTATGTGGCAAAAGCTCAAAGAAAATAAAGGAACTTTAAATCCTATAAATTCATTAACTCCTCACTCACTCAGAATGCAAAATATTTCTAAAATTTCAAAAGAAGAAATATAATTTTTGCAATATTACAATGAAACATAACACAAAATATAATAATCCAATATTTTGTATATTGACAAACAATGCATATATTTACTTCTGATTTAATTATAAACTACTAAGATATTTTAAAAGGCATATTGTGGGATAATGTTAAAGACAAAATTAAGAAATACAATAAAAGATATTATGAACAAGTTAAACAATGTGAATAAGGTGTAGGAATGATTATATTTAGTCTTAGTTGGTATAGTGCTAAAGCAAAATAATTTTTAACTGTTAAACAACAGTACCCTCCAGATATACTTTCAGCATTTTAAAAAAGAGTAATATTGCTTCTGTAGCATGCAAGGTGAATTTAGATTAAAAGTTCAGGTCCTGAACTGATCAAATTTTTATTTTTGGTATTTTACCTATTCTAGCCTTTTGACACAGAAGAAAAAATTTTTGACACTACAAAATCCATTCTAATAAAAGACAAATCACTTATTGGGCATTTTAGGCTAACTTCACAGTACAGAAGGAATCAAATAAAATTCAATATTCAAATTTAAGTATCTTATTTTTAATCTAATTAAATTTTATTTTGATGCAAGTAAACAATAATAAAGAAAATTATTTTTATTTTGTTAAAAATAAGAAACAGGTTTCAGTTTACAAAAACGATAAACATTCTAGAGATCAATTATGGTGACAGCTTCATGGCACTATGGGTATATTTAATGCCACTGAATTTCACACATAAAATGGCACAATGGTGAATTTTTTGTTATTATCCAGAAGTAAATAAAAACTTAAGAAAACATCAAACAACATTTTAGTTACTTACGAAATTCAATCTATTGTTTATTCATCCTTATTCCAGATATACAAGTATTTTTCACAAAATCTAAATTAAAGATTTACATTTTTGACAAATTTAGAGTTTATTATAGGTTATACTAATCCCCCTTTAGGGATATTTTTAGGGTCTATAAGAATCATTGCTAAAATATAAAATAGTCCTGTGTTGTGCTTGTTTTGTTTCTTCAAGGAAAAGACACTATTTTTAAGAATTTTGACTCAGTTTCTGTCATTTTAAAGAGACAAAAGATAAAATTACTATAAACACTCAGTTCTGCACACTCTTTGTTTCACCAAGTGATAATATTTATAGACTATTAAATGACTTCATAAGCCTTAATTAAAATGTCATTTAGTTTTCTAAGACATTTTAATTGAATAATCTGGATAACAGAATTTATATGGAATTCTAAGTCAGTTAGGATTATTTCAGATTCTGACATCATGTAGAATCAATCAAGTAATTTATTATCTAATCCAAGGCATTTGGAGAGTGAAAGGAGTGACTAACAATTACCTTGTATAACAAGCACAAATAGAAATAGTCTCAGTAAACCAGAATATATGGTCACTTTATTTGTGGGTCATATTTTAGAAGAGCAGTTGACAGGCTCAGTCATTCTGGTAAGTCACTTCGATTGAAAAATAATAGTAACAACATTTATCAGTAAAACCTTGTGTTGAAGATAAGAGATTTTAAAGATATCATTCATTTCCTCTTCTGTTAGCTGCCAAAGAATTGTTACAGTGTCTGCTTTAGAGAGTTTACAGAGATGAAGATTAGACACATGAAAAAGCAAGTGAAGAATCAAAAGGTCCAGTATATTTCCAAAATGATTGGCACATGAAACCATTGCTCAGAAGTTCAAATAAATGAAACCACTGCCATCTATCATGTTCCTACATTCAATTAGTTCACAATGTAATGATTTCATGCAGACTATTCAATTTTCAACACTTGTTCTTATTATTCTAAATTGACCTCTGTCGAGTTTAGACTATTGTAAAATATCATATTAGATACTATCATTGTAGATAAATATGATTTGAACTCCATTATTGAGTAATACATTTCTAGGGCTAGACACAGAAATAAGGCAAAACGAACAAAACAAGAGACAGATTCTGTAATAAAACCATGCATACATAGGGTACTGTGAAAGAACTGTTAGATTTGACATATCTTTAAACATTCATTTGGCCAGACTGATTTGTCCCAGTGGCTTCCTTTTACAAATTTATTTATTCATGCTTTCTTTTAGTTTGACTTCAGTGCTGTCTGTTTCTATTCCCAATGGCTAAAATACAAGATTAGGGGAATGATGAATTGATTTCAATATGGTTCATCTTATCAGGAAGATGCCTTTTAAAGCTATAGGCATCCTTGGTCTATTTCTTTGGTTCTTGTAGTTGGATATATGAAACTCAGAATACTGCTTTCAAACGATAACTTAATATTAGTCTTTACTGAAATTTATCTTCCAATTTTCTATTAACTTACATAGTTTATTTAACTTTTGGAATTTTTTTAAGTATTCAGGAAGACACTGAATCTTTTTATATGTTTTGTATGTCAAAATCATTAAGGAACATTTGTGCCAAATATTCACTGAAAATGTACTATTCTCTGTAGTACTATATTTCATTTAAAAAGAAATATGCTCACCAACCCCCTTCCCAAAATAATAATTTTCATTGCAGTTAGGCTGATTTTTCTTTAATACAAATCTGTTGTAATTATGTTATCTGAATTCACTTTGTAGTTTTCAGGATGAAATTTAGAGTTTAGCATATCTTATAAGGTCCTTCCTCCTCATATGTTGAGTTAATGTCATATAAAACTGCAGCCTTCCACAGGGCCATGCTGTGCTCAATTCCAGTCTACCCTATTCTTAAAAGTCCTTAAGCCACTTTATCTGTTGCCATCCATCCATCTTTTCAACTTCAATATTATATCACTTTCTCCAGTAATGTTTTCCTAAAATTCTTTTCTCCAAATCTAGGTTAGACTTAGATTCATCTTCCTTTTGTGCTACAGGTTTTCTGTCTCTATCTCCCTCTTCTCTCTCTCCCTGTCTCTGTTCAGATTCTTTAATAGATTTTCCTATAGCAATTGACTAGCTATTAAACTGCCAAATATCTTGTTGTCTGTATTTTCTACTAGATTGTAAACTACACAGTAATAAAATGTTGTTAATAATAAAAAAATATTTTGTCACCATAATGTATTACTAGGCTTAATGACTATAGTATCATGTGCTACATGCTATTAAATACTCACATTATGACTGAGGAAACTGAGGCTTTTTCAAAAAGGTTAAGTTTAAAATCATAGGCCACCCGAGTATAGAATCAAATGGTCTCAACTCAGAGTCTAGATTAATTTTTAATTATCTGTTTAATTTCATTTTATCTCTAACGTCTGGCATATTAGTGATTTGAAAGCATTAGAGGAGGTAAGATTGGAAATAGGGTATAAATATAAACGGGTAGCAAGAGGATTTTTAAAGTTATAGAATAATTCCATATCTTAACTGTAGTGGGGGCTATATAATCTGTACACATAAAATAATCTCATAGAATAAACTGACACAACATACACAAGCACACATACACATAAATACATGTGAAACATAAAATACGAATGTGTTGTATATTTTACTAATGCTAGTTGCCTAGTTTGTCGTACAATTATGTACCACTAGGGGGAAACAGGGCACACAGACCCTCTCCATATTACTTTTCTGAAATTTCCTGTGAGCCTACAAATATTTCAAAATAAAAATTTCAAAAACAAAACAAAAGTAAATGAGTAAAGCAAGTTATATTCAACAATCGGACTTTATTATTCAGAAGCATGAATATCACTATTCATCCTAAAAAGGCAGGAAATAAGTGATTTATCTTCCATAATTGTGATAATAAATGAACGATTTTTAGTAAAACCTTACTCTAAAAAGAGGTGGGTAACACTAACTGAACCTGAGGTTTAATTCTAAATTTGTAAAAAATCTATTCACAACAATAAAAACTATTATTTCAGTAGTAAAAAGTGACTAGTGAAGTCAAAAGTCAAAAAAAAAAACGAGATCAAACTGACACTTTAATGAACCATATCCTTCTATTTGCATAACAGAAGAACAAATATAACTATATTTCATGTATTTACGACATTTTGATTATTGGGCAGTCTTAGTAAGTTGTGCATTCCTTATTAACTTCTCAGCATTATTATCTCTATTTCACCTTTTTTTCCCCTAAGAACTACCACTTTTAGAAAAGCAAAAGCCTCAAAAGTTTAAAAATAAATTTGTCTTTAGGAAATTATGTAATGACTGTAAGCTTAGAGACAAAGAGCATAATTCTTTAAAGGGTAGTGCTTTGTGCCAATATTCAAAGCCATATTATTTATCACATATACAGTGAAGCATAAAGAAAATTTAAGGAAGGAAACAGATTGGGGGAAACAGCACAGCTTCCCATCATTTCCACAGTTCCATTCTCACAAAGTATGTATTTCTAGTTTACTATTTAAGGTCCTGGACTAAAGAGAAAAGACTTATACCAGGAGTCATGGAAACAGCCAGCAAAGTCCAGGAAAGTGGGAGACATGCAGTAGGTACTCAAATGCTTCCTACCCTTCAGACACAGCACTTCTCATCTCAAAATAGTAAGAATCACTAATCCTATTTGGTGCTCTTTTCTTCTCTTAAATATTCAGGAATTTAGACAGTCCTTTTCCAAGTAACTGAGACAGTCCTTGCTAAAAGTTAGAACATTTAAGCCATCTATTGCTGGTCCTTCCACTCATACTGCATCAACAAACAAACAAACAAACAAAAACCGCAAGTATGAGGAATAAAAGCAAATATGTACATTTCCTTGTACTCTGTAACGTTTTCCCCACTATTGTGGATTGTTTTGAAAAACTGAGATGATAATGTTTACATGGCAAAAAGAAATTTCAGTGAATGAAAATACTTCACAAACATATTTAGCATTGCTGTATAAAAACAATCACATAAGGAACATAATGTCTATATGAAAACAAGGAATGATATCTTGTGAATATATTTGGATAAAAGATCATTATCAGAAAACCGCTTTACCTAAATTCTTCAACTTGCAATAAATTTGTTTCAACCAAATCAAAATAAAATAACAGCTCAAACACATGGCATTTTTATTTGTTTTCTGACAATCTAATCCACATACTGGGTAGTAATAACAGGTTTAATTACTTTATAACTAAATAACAATAATTATATAAAAATGCAGAACATAAAAATGAAGAAAACAATTTAGACATTTTTTACTATTATTCCAACAATCAATTAAATCTAGAGATTTAAATGAAAAGTACAGATCTTTATTTAATCAAACATAATCTAAACTAACAATTAACAATTTAGTGTAAGTTCTCCAAATTTGCTGTATTCAGTCAGTATTATATTGGTTATTCTAGGTGATTTTAAATTATGTAATGCTAAAATAAAAGTATAAATTCAAATTCCCTTGCTCCCTTTCCTTTATAATATATATTTTTTTTTTATGATTTATCCTTATTGCCTGTTCCTCCCTTGCCAGACTTTTTTCATTGCTTTTTTGTAATCTCCTCTTTAGATTTCTAATTTGATGACATATATGAACACTGTCGCTCTGGACTAAGGATCTTGGGCTAAAGCTCTAGCTCTATTTTCCTCTCTCGGCTCCAAATTTCCTAGAGTCTAGCTGTCTCTGAAACCCGCCATTTCCTTGAACTCCAACCTATACTGACTTATTAACGACAGTCTTTACCTTGGCCTTGGGTCTAATGCTTGCAGGTCTCTGTCCACTACTTTTTTATAGTGCTCTTGTGTGTCTGCTTATATGACAACAGCATGAGGATGTTAATGTCTCAAAGGCAGGAATTCTGTCTGAGGCATTTTTAGTTTTCTCTATCTGGCAAAGTGCCTACAAAGAACACTGGTTTATTAAATGTGTGTGTTTGCGTGTTGACAAAATCATAATCAATTCAATGAAAACCTGGTTAAATTATAATGCCTGTGTTTAAAAAGCAAACAACTACAACAACAAAACAATAGGTTTCATTTTGCAATGGTTGCATTTGGAAACCTAGGCTACTATATTGTTATTTAAAAACACTCAGGATCCTCTAGATCAAAGTATTCAAAAAGACCAAAGACATCATTATTTAATGACTGTATACTAAAAAGAATTTTCAATATGTTATGAAAGAAATTCAATAAAGTTTTTACATAGAGAGTAGAGAGATTTTTAAGATTTCATAAAATACTTACCTTTTACTTTCTCCAGAGTATCTAACTGTCAATACTGTTTTAGGAACCTTGCATTTGTTGTCTGTTAACCTTATAGCAGTCTGCAAGGGATGCATTTCTACATTTTACTAGATAAGTGAGGAGGACAATGGGATCGCAGGAATTAAGTTAACAGACTTGAGTCCACAGCTATTGATCAGGAGGGTCTTTCCAACAGAGCTTCATCTAACCCCAAATTTCCTAAGCCCATGTTCTTTTTATCACACCTTATTTAAAATAGAAAGCCAATTTGTCTAGAGGTCAGGAAAACTGAGTTCTAATTATGCAATTTAGGAGATTTCTGACTTCAAACATTTTGTTTCATGATAAGAACCTCAGTTTCCTCAAATAAGTCTGAGTAATATGATCAACTTGAAAGGCTTTCCATAATGACTTAAAATATTAATCGAATTACTTATTTTACATTAGGTTGAGGTACAGATCTTTGAAGATTGTGGCTCTGGTCTGTTCTTGAAACTGCAAAATATAATTTTAAACCCTTTTATTCTCCCAAAAAATATAAATTCTAGAGAGCCACACTTATATTTTAAGTTCACAGAAGTGGATTATCCATATCTGTAAAGAGTCTGAGTCTTTTTCTCAGTGTTTGCTTGAAGTTATAGCAACATAAGGTACGAACTGCTAACCTGAGCAATTAGCTGCAAACAATTTTCTTGTCTATATTTTTGCTTTATGATCACATAGAGCTGTTAGAATAATGATGGAGAAAGGAAGTAGGTAGTTTCTTTGTAGAGAACACTGCAAAAATTCTACTTTTTTCAACTGTTTAAGTTGATTATATTATCTATGAATCGTAAAAGAATTGAAATTGACAGAGTCACAGCTATTGAAGAGGACTAGTGACTTAAATACAGTTTTGTCTTAAAGGAAACTGAACTGAAGTCTATTTACAACTGCTTATTTACTCTCTCAACTACAAACTATTAATAGCATATGTAGAGAATCTGAACCAACTTTCATGATTAACTTTTCTAAACTGTCAAATGCAAGAAGCACTGTGACTAATGCTGTCTTTTCTCTTAGTCAATCTGATAAAAAACAACAACAACAACAACAACAACAACAAAAATCAAACAAAAACCAAAAGACACCTGTGTCTATTTTACTCAATTGAATTTTATCAGTATATAAGAGCTCTAAATACTGCTGAGTGTAAACAGCATTTCAGAACGTATTTGTTACTTGGTTGACTATGCTACTGGAATGTAATATACCACAGCTCAGTGTTCTTTTGATATAGTTAGGCTGACCATACATCACATTTCAAATGGGACAGTATCATTTGTTTTCATATTTTCCAACCACCAAATCTTCCCACTTTTAATAAACTAGAGCTGCCTAGAATGCAGGACAATGGGGGTGGTTGAGCTGCCCTGGGTCCAATCTGTTGAGGGTGCCAAAAACTCCATTCCATTTTGTCCCATTTTGAAATATGGTCATCCTATTTATAGGTTAGAGAATTCCTGTGATAATAGATACTATGGGTATAAAGAAGCAGATGTGGTTTTCACTCTGTCCATGAAGGGATATATATTCAAATGGAATTTCTGATGTATGAAGATACAGTAGCATCTATAGGAAAATGACCCTCTGTGTTGTATTTGCTGGCACTATGAAAAACAAAAGTTCAAAATAGTTTGCATCACCTTAAAAATATCAATGAAGAACTCTATGTTTTTGATTATTTACCAGAGAACCAGGGAGATTTAACTACAGTAATAAATAGTTTCAATCACGTGCTTATACATGCAGGAATACTTCTGTTTTTCAAATATCATGCTATTGATTTGCGTACATGAGAAAGTAAAGTGTTTGGATATTGAATAAGAGTGCTTAAGCTCTTCACTTAGTATTTTTGTAGCACTGAATGAGCAACCTAATCTCAATTTCCTCATTTGTATTTAAAAAAGATAAGGGTACAATTTATCTTAAAAGTATGTTATGAGAATTAAATAAAGGATAGCAAATGTTAGTCACTGCACATAGAGCCTGACACATAGTTCATGACGCAAAAATCTTAAAGTAGATTTTTGATCAATGCATAATATGCAATTGTTAACTGTTACTTCACTTCAATAATCCCAAGAAGAGAAAAATAACACAGTAAAATTAAGAAATTTGAGCAAAGAATAATAACAAGTAAGCAGTGAAGCAAAAACATTAATATTGGGTTTCTGATTTCTAAGTTTGTGATCTTTACACTATAATCTTCTACCAAATATGGATATCACAATAACTCAGAAAGATGGTGACACACATCTTGTCACAACAATTCATTTAAGAAATGGACAGCTTTGAAAACCTATCCTAAACATTAACTGTGGCATCACTGTGAGCAAGGATAGAAGTATCGACCAATTCCTATTTCCTCCCCTTTTCGCCAACAACTGATTCCTAGTTTTCTACATGGATCCTAAACTTCCATATGTTCAACAGTTCAAAAAATACAATAATGAAGCATCATCTGTAATTGTATGAAAGGAAAGAAACCTAGACGGGCAGGGGCTTTCTGATATGTATAGATATTAGCTGTATTCACTGGTATTGTAAGAATCCCTTAGGTGCTCAGTCTAATAGCTTACCTCATTTTTGAGATGATGCATTGTTTCTCTGTATTATGTTTATCTTCTTTTCTCACATACAAAGATACTTGTTTCTTCCCCAGATACCATTTGAGTAAACCGGTTACATTATGTCCTATGCACAAAGGTCACTGGACCTACATCCTTACTGCCTTACTAATTTTTCCTTTCTCTAGTGCAGCCATATTCAACACTGCCTAAGCAAGTGTTGACCTATGATTCCATCATCTCTAATCCTGGAATAAGTATTATGGGATATAATTTGTTGCTAATAATACACAAATCATTGATTTTATTTTAATAATTCTCCACAGATAGATACATAGTGCCCAATGAGCAACCAGAGGCAATCTTGGAACTGCAGGTTTAACAGGCATACATTTAATAGAGGTGATAGACTGCCGATCAGAAATAAATATATCCAAAATATGCAATATTTTAATATTTAATTCGATAAATAGTTGTGTATTCAAGAACTTTCTTTCCATAAGTGTTACAGAATTCCAACTAAAACACTTTAATTTCATTGCTTAAAATTTCTTCACTATGTAGCCAGTATATTCTTAACATTTCCAAGTGGATACTTAATTTTTTAACCTCTGATCTCAACAAATATGCTTGTACTGAAACAAAAATAGCTATTACTTATTCCCATTATGCATTGCTGTGTGCTTTTATGTTTCTTGCTTTTCTAGAAGCCCTCTACATATCACTTTTTTGAGAACTCAGCCAAAAACTTCAAAATCACAAAACAGATAACTTAAAGATAGAATTGTTTTGTAGCATGGTAATTTACTTAACTATAAGTAGGAATAAGCAAAGACCAAAAGAAGAAAATTTGAATTCTACCTGAATTATAACACATAGATAGCTTAAAAAAAATCCACTTTAAGATATTTGCATCATCTGTTATATCACCATCAATTGCAGGGAGAAAGGTAGACATCTGAGAATACTAATGTGAAACTGGCATAGTAAAGTATAGGGCAGGCTTACGACATGAAACTGCATGTTTATCAGCAAGAGAGGAGAAAAGGATTAAAACTATTTTTAACAGGCATATTGCGATGTTTATTCCCATTGTAAGATTACAGTACTACTATAGTACTATGATCTCCACTTAATGAATATTCATAGTTATTACCTTGAAACTCAAAACTCACATAGAAACACACCATCTGTGTCATAATAATATGTATACATAAAAGTGGAAAGCTTAGTTGGAAAAATGTATTACCCCCATTAATTTGCTCTCCGTATACAGTAATAAAGACCAAACACTGGGTGAACTAAACAAGAGACATGCAGTTTCTCACAGTTCAAGAGGTTAGAAGTCTCAGATCAAAGAACTGATTGGGTTGGTTCTAAGGACCGTAAAAGAAATAGTTATTCCAGAAAACTAACCTAGATTTGTAGTTGGGTTTCTACTATCTTTTTCTCTTCATATCTTCCCTCTCTGTGAGTCTGTTTCTATTTTCAAATGACCCCTTTTGATACAAACAACAGCCATGTGGGTTTAAGACTCGTACACATGAACTCTCACACTCTTTTTTTAACACCTTTATAAAACACTATTTCCAAATAAGATCATGTTCTGAGATACTGGGATTATGATACATATTTTCTCAGGTGACACAATTCATCCCATGCCACCATGCTTACTCTCTTTTTTTAACTCTGTTGTTTTTGTTGACTCTATTGTTTTTGATCCTACTTGCTGAGATAAAATTGCTGGGGAAATAAACAAGACAACAGCCTTAATGATTGCCAGTAAGCTAAAAATCTTCTAACTCCTAGCAAGCAATTTTTCAATTGACATGAACTGCTCAAACATTGTGAAGCTAAAAATACTTAAGTATAAAATATACTGGGTTTGTAGTGCAGAGGAAGTTTTGTATTTAAAAACACTGTGATTATTGAAAATGGTTGTTTTATTTTTTCCCATTGCATAAACTCTTCCCCCAAATTTCTCATAGCATGATGGTAAATGGATGACATCTTGCTCTACTTACTCAGCAACGGTTCATTTTGGATTATTTTTTCCCCTAAAATATTCCCATTTGAAGGGACTCTCAGCTGTGGTACTGGAACTAGTGTTCAACATTCAGTCTACGCTGTGCCTTCAGCTCCTTTTGCTGGGACATTATCTCTTGACTCAGATCAATCTTGAGTTCTTAAGTGTAATTACTAAACACCTTTTGAATTCGGTAACGAGTTCTATATACACTAACAATATTTTTATACATTCTAACAAAATATATTTCTTTTGTATTTGATAAATTCAAAAAACTAAACAATAATATACATGAGAGATAATTATACAAAATGAGACCCTCAATCTCTTGGCAATTCTCTTATTTATAACCTTTTATTTAGCTACATTGTTTGCATGCATAACTACAGAATTTGTACTTCCTTTAATGAATTTTAAATCTCAATAACAGAGTATACAAATTGCATATAGGTGAGGGTCAATCCAATTATTAGTATCTAAGCTAAATGGCTATGCATTCTATAGATATAAGCTATTCTTATAATGTGATATGACTAAAAAGATATACAATATGTTCTCTACTCTTGAGTAAAGTAACTTTAAGTGCAAAAGTGTGATATTGACATGTAAGTGAAAATATTATATGCGTTCTTGCATGATAAATGTCAAATAACTGACCCAGAAAGAGGAAGCTAGCACTGCAGTGGAAGAGAAAAAAGAATACCAGTGAGAAAGTGGGGCTGATTTCTCTGAGTAGGATTAGGCAAAAGGAAACACAGCTGCTAGGGTACAGTGGTAGCGAAGAAGGAGAAATAAGGATATGTTGTTTAACAAAGTTTGCTTTTACAAAAAGATTATATAAGATATCTCAGAAGATTATTGTGGAAACTGGTATGTGGACCACTTTGAATTTAAATTCTTTTCTTATTAGCAAGGCATATATCCAAGAAAAATTCAGAAGAAGGCGTTTTGTGAACCTTTTCTATTACTTACCTATAGGAGGTCCTTGAGGGGCAATGAACTATTGGAAGGAGGTAACATCAGTCACAACTGATACCCTAGACTACCTACAGGAAAACCAGCAGATAGAAAGAAAAGAATGTTAATAAAAGAGAACCAGAAGGCAAGAAAACATTATAAAAGTTCAACTTAGGGAAGAAAGGAAAGTAAGAAATTTGCACTGAGGTTGTACAGTTAGAAATATAAGAATTAGTATTTGTCACTTTTATTATGTGGAATAAAGACGCAGATTTGGAAATTAATCAAAGGTAGATGTCAGATGAAGTCGGAAGTTTATTAAACACAAATTTATTACACATCCACCAAATGTCAAACACTGAAGCTAAGATGAGAAACGAGATATATGATCTCTGATGTTTTCTTTAGTTGGGAAGACAGACACACAAAAAGTAAACAAATAAGTATTTGAGAAAATACAGAAAGAGCAAGGCACTCAGCCAATTACCCTGTTAGTAAACACAAATGATGCTAAGATACAGCAGTTCTGTGTCAAGATAATGGTGATTTTTTTGGTGATCAACATTGAGCAACTAGGTCAAAAACACCTTTGAAATTTTTACATATACATATGTCGTTGTGGTTTTTTAAAAAATTATATGCTAAAGAGTTGTTTTTCTTTAATATGCTAGTTTGAAAAAGAAGCTAGAATTTCTCATTAGCAAGCATAACTTAGTTCCAAATACAAGTTTAAATCTTTCTCTTTGAGCTCAGCTTAACAATATTTTGTCCTACATTTTATGAGGCAGCAAAGTGGAATGTGTCAGAGCATAAATGCTCTATCTTGATTTTCTGTAACTTTGTACCATTTCCCTCCATTTTTCTGATGAGACTGAAAAACTTCAAATCAGCTAGGTATTTAAATATGGTGGAGAACTCTATGAAACTGTTTGAAAAGTTTGGTTTTTGCTTATCTCTCTCTAGATTTGGCCTTTTAGTTGTAGAAGACTGAGAATTCCAGAGTAAGATAACTAGTTCTCCTGAGGTGAACACTCATCCTGGGGTGAGGAGGGACAATTTGCCCCGGTTACGTGGGTACACTCTGCGTGACTGTATTCTTAGCTCACCTGCAATCAGGCAATGAAGGGACATTATATATTACGGTTTATACCTAATTAATATGAAATCTGAGCATATTTATGCAAATCATTTAATTAACCATATTAAATTGTGATGAGTTGCAGAAGCTCACAATGTTCTTTTTCAGAAGGGCCAGGAAACTTATATCCTGGCCTTATTTCTCTTGCACAGAGTGTAATTTGTTAATACTTCTAAAATTTAGAAAATTAATCTTCTTATCAGTTCTTAAAAGTAAATCTTAAGTCCTATCATCATCAGGAAGATTTTTTTATCCTCCCCAATTTTAAGTTAGTATAGTCCTTACTGAGTTTCCTTTCTCCACATTTCTACTGCTTTTATGTATAATACATTAAATATCAATTAGCTGTTTGCATTGATTTCTAAATGCTTTGTAAATGTCATTTTCTTACATAGATTTTAAACTTTTGACAAAGTGTCAGAGCTTAACAAAACAAATGTTACACCATTAAATATATTGCAAACATTCAATAAATTCTTGTCTGATTGAGGTTTAGAAAGAGAAGACTTGTTCATTCTTTATGAAATTATTTAAACTTGAAGTGGTTAAACAATTACTGGAGCAGACTGAATTTAACTGATTTGGTTAGAATCAGTCATTTGCTACATTCAAAGACTGAGAGACTTCAGAACCTAGAGCCATGGAACTCAAGTTTTATATTTGCATGTACTCAAGAGCAGATAATGATTTATACTTGGTACTCAAATGAATTGTACTATTTGTGTTTTTAACATATCTTATTATAACAGAATATTCTGGAGCATTTCTTAACTGTTACATCATGGAGTTGATGTATTTGAGATATACAAACTTTACTATGCAATTTATTTAAATATTGAGATATGTAAAAAAAGTCTCTGAAGAACTAAATGTTACTTTTTATTCCTGCTAATTATTCATTTAAAAATAACTTGTAGATCAGTGATAATTAGAATATGAAATTACTTTTCATTTATATTAGTTTTATATACTATCAGAACCAAATATAACTGTGATTATTGTGATTTTTTCAAAACTTTATGAAACTTTATGAAATTTTGAAACTTATTTGTTGCCTTGACTGATGGACCTCTTAACTATTAGAGTTATTTTTACTAATACAGTTTGGCAAACTGTAGTCTCATTATATAGACAATGGTGCTTCTCCAATATAAAACAATTTATGTTTTGTAAATTAGTCGAGATAATCAGCCCGCTTCTAGCATTCTAGAAGGGAAGTTCTGAAGAATGAACTGACTATTCACCTATAAAAAAATCCAGTTGAGGTGATTGTTCTCCTTCCCATGGAAGTTCATTTAATGCATATCTCCATGGTTCTTAAATATGCCAATAAATGTGCTATGGTCATTTTAATTCTAAATCGAAGACTTGCAAGACAACCTTTCTTTGCTTAAATATAATTTAGCCTCAGAGTTCTTTAGAATCATGTCTATTAAAGTTCATGAGCTTTTTCAAAAAATCATAATTTTGATTGGTGCTTATGAGATGTTAAAAAAACATTGGTTGAGTGAGTGCATAGCAAATGAAAGATTTACAGAATGGATGGACTTTGGAAGTTTAGTATGATCTTTTATTTATGTTAGTTGTATGGGAATATAAATATATATTGCCTCCTGAGTTTCCAGGTGAATTTCCTTGATTTTACTGTTCTAACTATAGGCTAATAACTGAATTCAGTTTCTTCCATAGGATTTCAACTTACACTATCTTTTGGTAAAGGTAGCATTTTCTCAGTTAGGAAGTGGGTAATAATCTCTAGAAATTTTAGAAAAAATACAAAATGACTCCAAAAAAAAAAGTTAACAAAAGACTCTTCATAATTCATGAATGGCTTCTGGACCTATCCTGTAGTGGCTCCAGTTTTGATTGTGACACCCGGACCCTGGACTGAATCTTCACTAAGACCCTTGAAATTTTTTAGGTCATTTAGATAAGTTTTCTCAAACTTTAATGTTTATTTGAATCAGGTGGGATCTTGTTAAAATGCAGATTCTGAGTCAGACTGGGGATAAGATTCTGCATTTCTAACAAGCTCCCAAGATATACTGATGGTACTGCTCTAGGACCCATGCTGATCAGTAAGGTTTTAAAAGGCCTAAGATACTTTCTAGGGATAAAATTCACCACAGTAAAGTTCAATATTCATTGATTTTACTGATAAAAACCACAACTAACAGTATTTCTAAGGTGTGGTATATTTGGAAGGAAAAGGAAGAATTCAGTGAAACTTTAGAAACTGACATTCATGGGCACAACTTCTGTGCTATTAGCTGATTTTTATTTAAAGGAAGATTTTGGAGGAAAAACACTGGTAATTCATGAATCTATTGGTTATTCTATCATGTGCTCCTATTCCTATTGAATGCTGAATTTTACACATTTGTACAACTGTTTTCAAAATCACACCCTATTATTTTACTGTTTTAAATTTATACTTTAAAAGAGACATATTTAAAATATTTATATTATTTTCATCTTGAATTCACTAATTTTAAAACAAAGGATGACTCTTATATGTGAGGAAATCAATTTATGCTGAGAAAATGCCTGCAAATATGTTTACTTCATACCTATTTAGTGTCAGGTGACTTGATGAGAATAATAATGGAAATAAGCTATAATATTACCTATGTGTTTTATCAAAAATCAACTGGAAATGAGGATAGCCATGCTAGAGTCTTTTTGCATTAGATGAAAGTGTCACCTGTTACATTGTACTGAGTTTAAATGTTACCACTTACAGGGTTGTACTGATCTAAAGTGCTACCATTAACAGCGGTGTGGCAAGCCATCGTTAACCACATACAGCTTTGTGCTGGGCAAAATTGATGCTACCTATAGCGTTGTAACTAAAGCACTTCTTTTCACAGTGGCATTCCAAGTTAAGAGCTCATATTGATAGAACAGGCAAAGGGAAACACAATACTCCACTATATTCTATTATATGGTGGGCGGATTGCAAGAGTTAACCTTTATCTGCTCCTAGAGTATAGTGCTCTTCTTAACAGTGTACAAGTAGAAAACAACTGCACATATGAATTCAGCTTACCAAACTCTGAACACAAAGAAACAAACCAAGGCTACCTTCTGAGTTCAAGTTTTGTCCAGACATCAGCATCATCCCCTAGACAGCCAGAGTGTTAAAGCTTCACTTGTCTGCATTAGCTAGAGCTTTTCACACTACTGCACTTAATGAAAAAAGCTACCAACCAAAGCACTCCATTCAGGAAAGCTGTTCTCAGTCAAAGGCTTGAAGCAAATAAAATAAACAATATCTTCCCCAATGCTAGAAGAATAAATAAGGCTAGGTCATGTAAGTTTGAGACAAAAATGCTTCTTCACAATAAAGTAAAATTGTATGCTAAGCTCAACAAATGGATACCATGAACTGGATGTACTATACGTAAAAAAATTAGAGACTGTTCTAGGTAGTTTCATAATCAGGCCTCTGTAGTAACTGCAATCATCAAGCATCTTTAGGAAATTCTGGTTAAGATGCACCAACTAGAGAGAAATTTATTCCTAGTATGCAAATTTTACATATAAGAGAGCATTCACCCTGTGTATATCTGGAAAATATATGTATTAACTGATAGGCTACAAGGGTTGGCCTCACCTTGTCACTGTGCTGGGAATAGGAAATTCTGCACATCACTCAAAAGAAGAAATGAACAAAATACAAACAATGGTCATCTGTTTAAAGTTGCATATTTTGGTCCAGACCCTCTGTAAGGATAGACCAGTGAGAAGAATACATGAAGTCAAAAGAATAATACATGGACAGCTTTTAGATGGTGAGATTTTGCTGATGGAAAAAACAAAGCAATCTAATATTTAAATATATTCTTATCTTTTCTATATCTAAAAAATTGCAATTATTAAATCAGCTTCATTTAGAATTAATGAAGTTCTGCAACCACAGAAATACAATTCTTCTATGATGAAGATAGTGGGTAAGATAAAAAAATAGTATTCTGTTATCTCAGGTTTTTTGTGGCTACATGATGATATATTCTCTTAATAAAGACAGTTAAAAGTTGAGCTGCGCTGATGGGGGTCCCATGTGTGTGACAGAATCACTTAAAGAATCAGTAAACAACAGTCCCTTTCATACTAGTGACAAGTACTTGCATTCAATTTTTATCTCTTGTGTGCCTAGTTGGCCTATAACATAAAGCTAGTTTTTGATTATGTATCCTTTGGGTTTTCTAGCAATCAACGAGATATTACAAGACATCAAAAGTCCTTATGCTGTTAACCCAAAATACTAAAATTATACATTTGGGTTTCAGGGTTATATTTCTGAATTAGTTACAAAAGCTAGTCCCTGTAGGGGAAAAGAAAAACAAAACTCACTATTTTTAACTTATTTGTTGAATGCTTAAATTGTCATGATCTAGGCATTATAATTTCTTCCACCCTTGACTCCTTTTTTATCTCTCTTACCACACATGCCAACCATTTGGAGATATTGGCTGTTGCAACAAAATATATCCAGAAGCTATCAACACCTACTCTGCTACCATCCTGGTATCAAACCACCATCATTTTTCACATGGATCACTGCATTAGCTGCCTTCATATTCCTTGCTCATGTTGTAACGTTACTTTTAAAACATAAATTCACTCCTGTCTTTTCTTTGACAAAATTCTGCAATGGCTTCATATTTCAGTCGGAGTAAAAGCTGAAGTATTTACAGGGACTTAAATGTTCTACGCAATCAGGTTTGGTAAAATCTTCTTTGCTTTCTCCTCTCAAGTTTTAGCTGATTGTGACAGATTGCCAAGAATCTCTGGTGGATTCCCAAATCCCAAGAATCTACAAAGCCACAAGCCAGTAAGTAAAAAGGAACCTATGCTCCTAAAGATCACCCTCACCCTCTTTTAACACCATCAGAAATGATGGGCTATAACCTAAGTCAGAAATGAAATTGGCATGATTAATTCATTGCCATATTTTGTAGCTGTTTCAGTAGTTAGCTGACCATGATATTTTGAAAGATTATAGATTTGTGACAAATGAATCATGCATGCTCTACATTCAGTGAGTTTGAAAAGATGGCAGTATCATTCCAGGTTGAATTGATCAGAAACCTCACCTGAATGATTAAGGATCTTGAAGAAAATTAAAGATTGAATAGTAGAACCAAATAGGAGGAGTACATGTCAGAGAGGAGGCTGACATATTGCAAGCAGTAGAGTTAAGCAAGTATCTCCCATGTTTTTTTTGACAATCAAAAGACTCTTCTGGCTGATGGTAACTACTAGAGAAGTTAAGAGAAGACTCAGGAGTAGGCACAAAATCCTGCTAGGAACAGATGAAAACAGCAGACATGTCCAGGAAATACATTTTATCTAGTTTTCTAAACTTGAAAATCAGCAGTGTGCTTTTACAGTCCTATCTTAGAAACCTGTTATCATTTATAACTGTATTCGCACCAAATAATCTAATTTAAGCAACATCCTTTTAAGTCACCTGGTCCAAGATCTCGGTTCAAGATTTTTTAGTTTTATACTTTATCAAAGACATCCATTTTCTACTATGTCTGACTTCCCTCTCTCTTTCCTCTTTTCCCAACATAAATTCCACAGCCTTAAGGACCTCATTGCCTGCACTCCTGCCTCATTGTGCTTGTCAGTCAGCTTTCCAGCTCCAGTTAATTCAAATAATTACTTTTGACACATATGTCAGCAGTTACATTAATTAGCTGAACAATAGTAAAGAAAACCATACAAATGATTCCCTTTTAAATTCCAGAACTTAAACTTTACATTTATTCTCAAAAATGTTTGTTTTTCCAGTTCTCCAAAGTGACTATTACCGATAGTTTTTCAGTCTCCTCAAATTGCCCATGTTCTCTTTCTCCACCTTAAGTTCCTGCTTTGTTGAAAGTCTACTTACAATTAATTAGCAGTAATTATGTCTCCACATTATCTTCAAATCCATGTAATTAACTAGCATTTTGTTTTCATTCATTTCATGGAGAAGAAATGCTCTTCTTACCTTGGTCAATTCTTCTGTTCTCTCTCTCGCTCTCCTCTCTCTCTCTCTCTCTCTCTCTCTCTCTCTCTCTGTGTGTTTGATTCCATATTGCTTGTTTTATCAGAATTTTACTCCTGTACATTTGCACTTTCTTTTTTGCATTTTATCAGTTTCCCCCTTTCTACTGGATTATACCTAGTACACAAAAAATATTAGCTTGCTCAACTGTGATTTTTTTTCAAAGCAAAGCAAAACAAATACACACACAAACAAAAAACAACTTTCAATTCAAATTCCCCTATGGTTGTTCTTATGTCCTTACACTTAGAAAGAGCCCTTTAGTTCCCTCCCCTCTCAAATTTAAGGAGAATTACTTTCACACATAAGCTCTGGTTCTTGACCTCCTCTTACTCTCTCAGCAACTGTAGCCTGGCTTCTCTCCATGTTACCATGTTATCAAATGCAAAGGGGCACATTTTTCTCTCCATATTTGTTGTCATAGCAGCATTTAGAATATGGGCTTCCTCCTCATTTTTAGGTCATGTTCTTTTCTTTGTGCCTTTGACATATTCTCCTGGCTTCCTTCCTATTTCACTAGCTATTTCTCCTTGAGTTTCCTTCTTTCTTATTTTTTAAATTTTATTATCATTTTATTTGTTTACAATACTATGTGATTTTCAGGAGACCAGATGAACATCTCAGTCAGTGTGTACACTGCACCACACCAACCATCAGAGTTCTAGTACCACCCACAACTACAATTTTTGCTCTTTCAAAACCAGGTTACTTCCTCTCTCTCCAATTAACACCTCTCTTTTGGTAGTCACAGTCTCACATCAGAGTTCTGAGAGTTTTATTCGCTCATTCATTTTGTTTCCTTTATTCAATATATGAGTGAAATCATAACATTATAGTTTGTTTTCTTTCTGGATTACCTCTTCACATTCCATTCAGCTTTTGCAAAAGGCACAATTTCATTTTTTTTAACAGTGAAGTAGAAATCCATTAAGTTTAAATACTATGTATTCTTTATCCAGCCATCTGTCAATAGAATTTATGTTGTTTCCATATCTTAGCTATTGCAAATTGTGCTCTTACGGACATAAGGGTAGAGATAGCTTTTCTCATTGGAGCTTTGGTATTTTTTGGATATATATCTAGAAGTGGGATTGCTAGATTACATGGTAATTCCACTTTAACTTTTTGAGGAACTGCCATACTGTTTTCAACAGAGGTTGCACCAGTAGTGTAACAGAGGTCCTTTATTTCTTTAAACCCTAGCTAATCCTTGTTTCCAAGTTTTTGGTCATTAAGTACAGGTCATTATCATAATTCAAATGTGAAATCTCATTGCAATTTTGATTTATATTTTCACGATAATAAGTGATTTAAGATATTGTTTTCATGTGTGGATAGGCTACCAATATGCTTCTTCAAGGAAGTAGCTATTCAGATCTTCTGCCCATTTTTGAGTGGGTATTTTGACTTTTTGTGGTTGAGGTATATGAGTTAACTGTGTACTTTGGAGATTAATGCCTTGCTTTATTATGATGTAAGAATATGTTTTCCTAATCAATAGGTTGCCTTTTAATTTTGGTGGTAATTTACTTTGCTATATAGAACCTTTTGATTTTTATGTAGTCTTATTTAATGTTGCTTTTGTTTCCTTTGCCATTGATGTCACTTCCCCAGAGACGTCTCTGAGGCTGATTTCACAGTGCACACTGTGTTTTCTGCTTGGCATTTTATTGTTTCAGGTTTTATATCCCAGTCTTATGTATGGCATTAACAAGTCATCTAATTTCCTTTTTTTTTTTTTTTTTTTTTCGGATGTGACTGTATAATTTTGCAAAGAGACTTCCCTTCTCGTTGTATTTTCTTGGCTCCTCTGTCATAGATTACTGTCCATATATGTGTAGTTTTATTTATAGACTCAATTTTATTCCATTTATCATGAGTCTGTTTTCATTCCAAAACTAGATTGTTTTGATGGCAATTCCTCAGTAGCATCATTTGGTACATGAGTCCTCCATTGGTCTTTTTTCTGAGCATAGTTTTGACTATTTGAGATCTTTTGTGGTTTCACAGAAATTTTTGTATTGTTCAGTTTATTTCCTTGAAAAATATCACTGGAATTTTTATAGATAACATTGAATCTATCGCTTTAGGTAAGATATCCATTTATGTTAGTTTTTCCAACTCATGAGAATAAGATCTTCCCATCTCTTTGCATCTGGTATTTCTGTTAACAATGTCTTATAGTTTTCTGTGTACATTTCCTGAATTTCTTTCTCTGCCAATTCTCACCATAACTTTTAACCTTACTTCCAGGTTTAATCAATACTTCTACTAGTCCTCATTTACTTACTCCTCTCTAGATTATTCTCATGTATTTCCATGTCTTTAAAGGTAGGTGTCCAGATGACTCTCGATTTCATATCTCCAGTCCTAAATTCCCTGAGACTCTAGAATCATATATCAACCACCTAATAACCTTGTAGGAAGGCATCAAAAATTTAAGATATTCCAAATAGAAAATTTAGCTTGTCTTTCAAGTTTCATACTTTCCCAATACTCAAAATTTTAGTAAATACTTTGAATAAATAATTTTAGTATATTCAGAAAATCAAGGCAAATCTTGGGTCATCTGCCTTTTCTTTTTTACCCCACAAATTGGTATTCATCTGAAAAATTTAAACTAGAGTTCTACCTTTCTTCAACCATACTGGTGGTTTTAATATTGATTTTTTATTCCATTATATTAAGCAATATTTAAGTATTAACCAGTGGTACTTCTGTTTATATAATTATTTATTATAGGCTTTAATCAAAAAGCTTTTGGGCCTCTTTACAAGTTTTTAGTCCTTCTCTTTCTCTGTCTTCTTTCATCCTCATCTCTGACATCTTCATCTCCAAGGCCCCTAATCTCATACTCACATCTCTTAACAATTTCCATATCGCTTGTCATCCTTTTTATGTTTCTTACCCCTACAAGTCAACTACTAAAGTTTTCTTGAGTAATGTAGAAAAACATTCTGAAATAAGCAGTGGTCTGTTAGGGAGACAAAAGGATAAGAAAGATCATAGGGAGGGCTCACTCCTTTATGGGATTAACAGCTGGTCACATCAAATTTGTTTGTCAATAAGGAGCTCCTTAGAAAAGGAGCTCCACTAAGCTACTCTTGAGGATTTCAAATACTTCAGGAAGGTCAGAGACAAACTGAAGAAGTGACATCAGATGCAGCAACTCGGACTTATCCTTAGGGTAGAAGCTCAGATCTTTGGTGGCTTCAAATCTACTTTAGAATTATAATTTATTTTTTGTTCAGAGTTTTATCATTTCTAGTTTACTTGATCTTTTTTAATATGCCTATAAAAGTTCATGTATTTTATATTAAATATTTAAAATATATATTATAAAATAAACTTTGAACAGTTTTTTCTTAACATTAGTATTCCTGACGCTATGGTATTTTGCAGAGTAAACAGTGAATAAGATCATTTTCATTTTCTCACTTCTACAATCATCTGGAATCACTCTTCTCCTAGTTCAGCATACTCTTTTCAAATTTGCCTTGTTTTTGTTTCCTACTCTTAACTGTTTCCTGCCTCAGCTTTTGCAGTTTCTATCCCTCTGTCATGAATTTCTTAACATAAATCTGGCATTGATGATGACCACATTAAATATGTATGAATAAAATAATGAAAACATGTAGGCATTTATTCATCAACATTATTCATTAGACGTCAACATCCCAGCAATTCTCTTGATATGAGGAATATATCAGTGAAGAAAAGAAACAAAATCTAAGTTTCTGTAGATTTTACAAGTTAGTAGGAGTAGGAAGCTGAAATTCAGAATAAGTAAATATGTCAGCTGGAAATAAATACTATGGAGACATTTTAAACCATAAGCCATAGAATGTAGTAGGGGAAGCAGTATTATTTTAAATAGAATGGCTGAGGAGTGCTTCATGAATATTATAGGACACATGGTTCCTATCAATATTGTATGCTTAGATTACTAAATGAAACCTAAATTTTGTGGGACAATCTTGCATCTATTATAAAGTGTGTTTGCCATTGTTCAATAGGCCTACTGATGAGGAAAAGAAAACTAGTTAGTGGCAATTTGTATATCTCTATTTCACCTCAGTTATCTTGATTGACTAGGTAACTCAAGGACATTGATATCTAAAACATTTGAGTTAAAAAAGAAAATAGAACTTTATCTGTATTTTGTCTCATTTCCTTATGTTTTTCATTAATTTTCACTTTAAAAAGAATTATATTCCTTACTACACAGTACTTACTACTGCCCTCACTCTCATTCCTTTATGGTTTTTGAAGAACATTCAACTTCTTATTCTAATTTTCTCCATCTGTGTTTCCTCTCTTTTTTCTGTTGATCTTCTCTTTCTCAAAGGGCACTATAGAATGTTGGATACATAAATACTGAACATTAGGCTGAAGTGCATTAAATTTTAAGTTAAAGTTAATGAAAGGACTTAAAATATGCACATTAATACCCATCCAAATGATTGCATTTCTGCATCATATTCATGGTAATTTCCTCTGAAATTGCAAAATCCAGATATGACTATGTTTATCTGATTTATTCTATCCTGATCTCTGGCAGACAGTGTGTATAAGCATTTCCCTATCAAAAAGAATATTCACTTTAATGCTGTCCCTTCAAAGTAATTATCTTAGAATAAGACACTGTTTATGTTAACATTGTGCTCTTAAGCTGGTTTAGTTTGACCAACATGTTCTACATTTTTCAACACCATTTTCTACCCTGTAATTCTGGATCTAAATATCATACTACCTAATAAGACACAAACAATATTGCCTTTTTAATTCCTAGGGAAAAAAGTAAAACCAAAGTATACTTGAGGGAAAAATATAATTATTTCATGTAATTAATTACTTTTACACAACAGCAACTGTGACAATTACTCATTCTCAGAAACTCTAATCACATTACAGAAATTTGTTCCAGTTATTTAGCTCCCAACAGCAGGCGGGGATACTGCTGCAGTGTTGGCATGTATTGAGACTTATTTCATAGTATCACATTAGTATGCTTTATACAAACCTTGTTTTCCCTAATTTTTGATGATAAACAGTGATCATCCATTATCACATACATCAACTACTGTCTATACGCTCTCAGCTTGAGAAAATTTCTTTTCTCTTTTATGTCAAATAACACGACATGAAGATCGACCCACAAAGAGTAGAAAGTTCAAATTTTCCATCTTCCATAACACAACCTGCTGTCTGCAGTGTTTCTCTGCTCACTGAGGGTTTAATTTCTCTTTATTATATATTGACCTGAAGTTCTAATTCCCTCAGATTCATAATTTCCCCCTGAATATTACCTTTTTTATTTTCTTCCTCCTAAAAATGATATAAAACATTTAGAACACTTATGTTTTATCATTTATGTAAATACCATGAAACAATAAAAACATGGAATGCAGTCCTGACTCAAATAATGTTTACATAAAGTGGTTGTACATGTTACAGATTTTAGATGAACAGTAGGGAAGGGATAGCAGTCTTAGGTCTTTTCATTGGTTAAGTAGCTTCCTCAGATATTATCTTCTTGTTCTGTTCTCCTCTCAGCTTCTTCCTCCTCTAATTCTTTTAAATGTCTCACACTTCAGTAGAATCATTCAGCTCTCTTTGTCAATTAGCTTATTATCTTGACCATGTAAGACAACTTTAAGCATATATTTTCAAAAAGAAAAATAATTCATCAAAGTGTTTTGCTAACCTGTTCAGAAGTTTTGTTTTCTTTTTCATTAATGGTATGCTACTTTTTTTTTTAAGGAAAGGAATAGGCAAGTATGAAGACAAGTAGGCGAGCAGGCAGAAAGAAAGAGAGAAGAAAAAAATCATTTATTTTATTTAGTGTTCATCTTGGTTGTTCCCCCTGACCTGGGTTTCCCCATCTGCAGTTTTCCTTAAGTAAAATCTTTAAATTACCTGAAAATGCCGCCCATATTGAAAATATACAACTTCTCCCAAACAAAAAAATTTAAATAGTCTGTTTCAAAAGAGAAGAAATACGCCATCTAATGGGACAGCACATATGGTAACCCAGACTGATTACTAGAACATCTCCTCATGGTGTCAAATGGCATCAAATAGTAGGTTTTGCTCCCATATGCTTTGTAACTGAATCTGCTAGCTCTTCTCAGGGTAAGAGCTCCCGGTGTCCCGTTCAGGTGTCCCGGCCAGTCTGCTACAGAATTTGTATCTCATTTATGGGAGACATTGTTTCTTTCAGCCAGTTGCTCTGCTACAATACTGTGTAGGTCCTCAAAAAAGTTCACCTTGCCTATAATGATAGCAAATGGAAGTGTGTTCCCAAGATTTGTTCTGTGAGGAGATTCTGTATGATATAGAGTAGGCTCATTCTGTGGTACCTCTTTCTCTATTGCCAGAGGCACAATATCAGAATTATCCATACTTCAAAACCCCTCCTTTGCTGAGCTATTTTTTCTTCATAATCATGTAACTTTCTAGTTTGTGACACTACTTAATCCTTAAATACATGGCTTGAACGCTAAAAATTGTTAACTCGAATTGAACTTCAGTCACCTAGAAAAGTTAATAAAAGTTTTGCCAACTATTAGACTATAATGATTCTTTTCATAGGCCATGAAGACAAAGTATTCTTGGACAGAGTTAAATTTTCACCTTTCTTGGGGTTTTAAATTTAAATATTGTATTTTATTTTAATGTCTTTGTTAAAATACTATGACTTTTGGAGTAGATTTCTTAAATGAGTGTTATTTTCCCCCACAAAATTTTTTTTTGAAGTCAATTGACATCTGAGTAATAATTACTATCAGAGATCTCTATTACACAATGGAGAGGCAAATAAGATATAGGACTTACTCTCCACTCTCCCGGAGCTTATATTATAATATACTTAAGAAATATAACTGAAATTTGAGGAATTATTTGAATTGTTTTACAAGGATCATCTTACTATAGATGTACAATATGATAAAAAGGATTATGGACATTTCAGGCTAGGGAACCTGATAAAAAGAAAGGAATCAATGTTGAAATAGAATTGTCACACATAAAGATCAAGTAAATACACTCCTTTTATTGAAGAAATTTTATTGAGAGAAAATAAATATATACTCAGAATTAAGATGGACCTTTGGTCATTATGTTGATGAGTTTATAATGGTAAATGTTAATTTTATATATGATTGAGTTTAAGGGTTCATGGTGACATTACCAAATCTGGTTTTAAGTGAGCTAATCAGAAGATTTCAAGATGGGTTGCCAGATATAAGAAGTGACTGCACAGAAACCAGATTAAAATTAGCAGAGTAGAAATGAGATTATTTGGAACTGTATTTAATTGAACAAGTGAAAGTAGAAAATATGGGATAAGTGATGTGGGATATTATAATGGGAATATTAACTAACTTGATAACTGAATTCAGAGGAAAGAAGATGGGAGGGAAGGAAATGAAGAACAATTTATTTTACAACTACATCTTGTCTTTGTCATGATCATTTAGCTGCTTCAGTTTAGAAATCACTTTATCTACCACTAGTTTATATGGGATGAAATCTAAATTCCTTGTCATAGATTATGAAGTCCTTTAGATTACCTTCATAAATTTACATGTGATTTTTCTATCCTGGCTTTATTCCTCCTACTTTCATGAATAGAGGCATTTGTCTACAGTAATTAAGCTTTGTAGTAGAATAGTTATTTTCAAACTTTTTGTTTTTAGGATGCATTTAGTATTTGAAAACATATTTAAGTCCATAAAGAACAATTCCTTAGACTGTTCATATCAATTTACATTTTATTGTAATCAGAATTTAGAAATAAAAATGTGTTAATTTATTTTAATATAGTTATTATAAACACACAATAAGTTTTCTTATTTGTGATACAGTCAGTTTCTCTTGAAGTGGCAAATTTATTTAATTTTGATGAAATAAATTTGACCCCATGGATCCCTGAAGTCTCTCCAAGATCCAGAACACTGTGACAATCACTATGAAAAGCCCATGCTAGAAATAATATGGTAATCAAAGTCAGTGTGACTGAAACATGGCAAAATAGGACAGGAGTATGATTATTTTCAAGTAGGAAAATATTAAGGCAATTTTAGGGTTGAGAGTAAATGACCTGATCATATACTGTATATTTTTTCCCCAATGAGAGAACAATGCTGAATAATTTCAATATTGACACTTATAAACAATTTTGTGACCTATTTCACAAGATTAATGTTATGATTATGACTATTATTCATAGTCAATAATACAGCAGCACAACAGAAACCACTGGAAACTAATACATCACATCACTATAAAAGTCTTCAAGAATGCCAGATTACAATGTCCATGACATGCTCAATTATCTTCTACCTAAACAGTGTTCATATACACCTTCTGCATTTTTTCCTTCATGCCATTGACTCATACGAAGATTTCAGGCTTAGTGACTGTCCTTCAATCTAGACTTGCCTACTTGTTTAGCTTAAGGTTAAATATTTTTGCCTGACTATTACTAGCAATGTGGTATTCTCCATCATTCCACTAGGGGACAAGCGTGACAGTTGGATCACTTTATTTAGTGGTTACACTGAATGTCTTCTGATGATTGCCACCTTCCCCTTAAAGACTAAAAGCAGTTTAGTTAGGGAATATCCTATTCTCTAACACCATTTCCCTGAATTAGGTAAAAGGGATTTATTTTATAGTTAAGGATGAAATATACTTTCTTGACAAAATAACATTCTACATACTGATAGAGATTTATAATGTTCATATATGCAACCTATGTTACAAAGTAATGTTAATTTAAAAAATTTCCCATAGCCTTTAAAAAAGATGCCAAATCATCTTTAGATATTTCAGAAGCAACAATTAAAGGATGTTCAAGCCCTTTTTGCATGTATATATGCATATATATATAGTGTATCTATATATATATATATGCATATATGTGTTTACGTATATATACTTTCATGTGATATTCCCATGGATCCGTTAAACATTCTATTTTGTCTATTATATCATCCTAAGAATATATTTTCTATTTCCTGTCTCAAAAGTATCTGTCATTTGTTTTTAATTAAAAGGAAAATCCTATGTTCTTTGACAAATTACAATGTATTGACACAACTTACAGCAAAATACCTAGTAGAAACATAAATGTCATAATTTCTGCACATTAATTTAGTAAAATCATCTATTTATTCTAGATTTCATGCTTTCTCCAAACATTAATGATTTGTCAATCTGTAAGTCATATGCTTGCAAAATATTTTTATGAATGTAAAGAGTACATTTAAAGCATATGTTTATGGAATATGAATGCTTAAAGAAAGGGAGAACTGGGAAAGGATCACTGTAATGTACAAAGGAAATAGGAGGTAAAACTAGAGATTTCTGTATAAGAGGAGTCCATTTTTCTTTGTTTTAATTTTTTTCTCCACCATTCAAGTACCCTCAATACCTCATCAACTACTTTAGCCCTGTTTTCTCATGTCTTTTAATGTATAAATAGTTTAAGTGTGACAGAAGGTCTAAGAATAGCCTTTTAAGAAACTAGCATAAGAAGTTAGCATAATTATGTTTTATACCTTAGAAACTTCTGGGCAGTTTTCCTACCTTAGCATGGTACAAGATGGTATAAAATTCCATCATTAGTGTAGAAATCCATAACCTCTGTGAATTAACACTATGTAGAATGATATTTTTCTCTGATTTATCCACAGTATCTATGGAATTTCCTGACTCAGGGTAGCACTGGATATATATTTTTGAAATCACAATGCCAGTGATAGATTTCCAAGGGGTTTATACATCAATAAGAAGAGAATATCCAATTATATGTAATGAGTTTATAATAGGACCTAAGAATTTACTTTTGTTCATTATTACCTTTAAACATCCTCTGCCAGATTTCCCTTCTTCTGCCCTGGAAGACATTCCAAGGGGCCTCAGCTTTCTATACAATTTAAGGTTTCAAGCAAAGTATGTTTTAGCAATTGTGACTTATTTTTACAATAAGTGACAAACGTTCTTGCCTAAACCAAAATTTCAGTCTCTCATCTCTCCTCCCCCAAATTCAGGATTTCCTTTGACTAGGAGAACTGTGATCAGAATAAAAAAGGTGGGATGGGCTCCTCCCTCCACTTTTACTGATGAATCTTATAAATTACTATTAGGAAGAAAAAGTCTTTGTTGACTTATTTGGCTAACACTGTTGTGATATGGCAAACATGGCAGGGTAGATCCTTAAATGCTAATTCTCCAGTGAGTTGCACACCTCGGTTCTTTGCAGGCCCCTTCTAATTCATCATACTGCCCAGTTCTAAGAGAAGTCAATGTATGGTTTACCTGATGTTTTATGCTGATGGCTCCCTCCCACTTTTAGCCCTTAGAAATCTACCCTCTTTTTTTGTTTTGTTTTTTTTTTCTCCTGAGGTCATCTCCTGTCAGGTGGCATTGGCTAAAATTCATCAAATTGGCTAAAGCTAACCTATGTCTACAGAATTAATTTCTGTTAGACAGAAATTTTATGAACCTTTGCTTTTCTGGGTGATATGATATAGTCAATTCCCTATGAATTTTGATCCCAATCTGTTTTTAAGGAAAACTCAGCAACATCAAGTATTTAAAAAACAAGGGTTAATTTCTATGAACTTTTATAACCATGTCAGCTACTCTCAAAATCTATGTACGTCAGGTTTTCCCATGAACGTTCTAGCACATTTTGCCTCATTTCTCTCTGTAATGAACATCTGAGTTTCTTCAGTTTAGAAATTTCAGTTGTGAAGGGAGAGTGTCTCTTCGTTCTGCAGACATCTTAGTTGCCACAAGAGTTTTTTTGTATTTTATCTGGAAGGGAGTATTCCTTTTCTTTCCCTTTAGAAATGGGGAAAGAAAACCCAGGCCACCTCCATCAGTTTCATTTGTTTTAACTTTTCTTAACTTTCTTTAAATTTATAATTGTCTATTCAAGATGGATGACATTTAACATCTTTTAGGAGACAGCACATGACTAAGTCTAGTGCCATACTTCTGAATATTGAGACAATTAATGTTGATTATTCTCAAATATGAGGCTTTAGTAAAAGTTCTGATATGATTGGGAAATAGTATTAAATATGAAAAAGGATTTAAAGAAAAGTAGCTCAAACCATGTGTAGGAGAGAAAAAAATGATGACTTGCCCAAAGTCCTGTAATCTGCAGCACATTTGACATTAGTATACAGCCCTCCTAATTATACTATATTTCCCTCAAATGTAGTATTTCTGAATTCTGAAAGGAATATTTTTTTCTGGGAAGTTATTAGGAAACTATATTTAAAAATTTTTTCTGACCAAACGGAATAAACTTACAAAATTAAACCATCGAGTTCATAACAAGATAATTTTATAATCAGGTCCATTGCTTTAACAAATAAATCTTCTTGGATGAACTCCAAAGTAGAATAGGTTCATGCTAATATATCTAAAAGAAAAAAATAACAATGTCTAATACATTAATTTTCTCTCAAATGCATTGACAGCAGCACACTTATTTCTCAAAATCAATAGCCCATCTTATTTTGTCATACTTAACTTAAAACTATTATCATTTTTGATCTTTATTTCTGTTGCTGCCTCTACTTACTCTTCTCCCACATTCTGGCTCAAAACAGTATACAAAAGATTTCCTTTTACTGTCCCTCATATCCTTAAGTGTCAAGTCCATTGGACATATTTCTATACTATTTCTAACTTCCAACACGCTTTTTACATTTCCAGTTTGTTTTCCTATTCAATATTTTCTCTTTTGGTAATCCTATATTATTAAATATCTTGTTATGAAAAATAGAATAAAAATAAAACATAAATATCCAACTTATAAAATCATAAATATAAAAATAAGAGAACACATATCATCTGATTGAGCAAACCCTTTTGATGCTAAAATTAATTTTACATAGTGTTCATTTAGCTCATTTTAGAACTTTCTTTACAGAGAACCAACAGATTCTCTTGGTATAGAGTAAATTCTACCACTGAGCAAATCTGGTTGCTTAGAATGATCTTTATTGAAAAAAAATCTAACTTTCACTTCTCTATATTTTGACTGATTTGTCCCTTTGGACTTGTTAGAATAAGACTAAGCTGCTTATATATGACATACTTCTAATTATTTAAAAACAGCTGTTGAACGTAGTTTTAACCTTTGAAATTTCTGTCTTTTAAGTCAACATTCCTGCCTATTTGCCACATGAGAACTCTTACTTGCTCTGGGAAATAATAGGCTGATGTTTCCTACTAAAAGAGGACACTGAAAATACAGGATATGTGAATAAAAATGTTATTTTCATCAAAGTTTTAAAATCCTGTTTTATTCTATGAAAAATTATAATTTGTTATTATAGAATATACAGAGAACAACTCTCAACTCCCCAAATAGCATAATCTGCAATGGAAAATCATTACTGTTAGTCTGAATATACAGAGACAGGTGAAATGACTGTATGAAATATGACCAGAGTATAAAATATACCCAGAGTTCAACTTCAAAAAATGTTTTTGCCTCCCCACAAGATATCTTTTTCTTGAAGCATATTTTTTTTTTTTTTTTGCTCATTGGTTTATAAAAAGCAACAATTAATTCAGGGGAAAACAGAAGAAAAAGGAAGTCTCCCATAAGCCTTTGTTCAAAAATATCTTTAAATATTTACTGAAACTTTAATTATCATTTTTCTTAAGTTCCTTTTGTCATTTCTATCATAATATATTTTCCAGTTTTTCCCTATCACTTTGTTTTCCTTCTGTGATACAGTCTTCTTTATCTAGGCTTCAACAATATGACAAAGCTGAACTTAGATCATAGTCATAGTTAGCATGACAGATGCCAAACAGATCCAACCTCTCTCTTATTCTAGACATTGTTACTCAACTGAAGATGCTAGTGACTATTTTTTTGGTAGGCACATCTTATTACTGAATCAAAATGAAGTCAATAGTCACTGAATACCTACACATTAATATTGCTACTGTTCTCAATCCAAAACTATTGCAATAGCATCCTGCTTATATTCTCTCTACCCATATTCTTGCAAAGGTCTACATCCAATTCCATAGGCATCTAGCATGATCTTTCAGTATGTTATCAAGTTATCTCTCTTCTGCTTAAAATATGATCTTGTCTTTGCCCATCCATTTATGCTATCCTTTATTCATTTTTGTTGTCATATACTCTTTATAAAGTTTTTTATTGTCTTTTCTTTATGGATTTTTCTTCAAATATAGTAAGTCAGTTCCCCTTTGAAGACTTTTGATATTGTCTTCTTCTGTCAACTAAATCACATTCTCCCAGATAGTTATATAACTTGCTTTTCCAAATTCAGCATGTCTTTCCTTAAATGCCTATTTTGAATGACCTTTCTTGACCATCCTATGTAAAATCACACCATGCCATCACATGCACCATGTACCATGATAATAATAAATTATTATCCCCTTACTCTAAATTTCTTTGTGGGATTTATTTCTATCAGATCTTATTTTATAGCCAATTTTTATAGCAAAGTTACCTGTATTGTCTCAGAGAATGTGAGTTTCTTAAACAGAGAGATTTTGTCAGTCATGTATTTTACTGCTTCCTTAGTCACTAGAACTATATATATATATGTATGTATATATATATGTATATATATATATGTATGTATATATGATCTGAATTAATATTTGTTAAATTAACAGACACATTTATTGGGCTAAAAGATGCTTGGAATTTACGAGGCCATTTGGACTGGTGATGAGACTTTTTTTCAAAATTCATTTTATCTCTAATCTCTATCCTCAATACACAATACTGTTGACAAAATATGTATGCTACACCTACATGGAACTTGTTATTCATAAGTATACTGTTTTTAAAGAGGACGAACTAAATGATAAATGAAACAAATGTTACATCTTAAATTCTACTGAGCCAATTTTCAAAAACTTTCAATTCCTTCCAGGTTATGATGGAACAAATATGGATTCAGGGATCAAGTTGAAATAGTTATTCCTCATATTAGACATTAAACAAAAATAGCTCTAGCAAAAGCATTATCAGCTAATGTATTTCTCTAAGTTTCCAATGAGGAGAAAGTAAAGAAGCCTATAAGTCAAGTGTCCTCTTGAAGGTCTTTAGAAACTCTTGAACCAAAATTTGCCAGGCCTCCCTCCGTGCTGAAAGAAAATGGGGATATGAGACTTAAGTAGACTTATTAAAAGCACTAATTGTTCAAAAGTCTTTATCATTTTTCCCCCTTGCTTTTGTTCATGCCTTTTCAATTTTTAAATTGATATATCATTCATTTGTAATACCATATAAGTTGCAAGAGAACAGATTTACACCTCTGTCAATGTGCATATCACACAACCTCCACCAGCAGAGTCCCAGTGCCATTCCCAATACCTATTTGACACCTCTAAAACTGTATATCTCACCCTTTCCCTCTATGCCTTGGTAACGAGTATTGATTTCAGATACTGAGTATTTTTACTGGATTATGTTAGTTTATGTTCTTTCTTTATATTCCACATAGGAGTGAAAACTTTCAGTATTTTTCTTTCTCTTTCTAACTTATTTTGCTTAGTATAATCGCCTCAAATACCATCTAAATTATTGCAAAAAGCAGTATTTCATCTTTTTTAATAGGTGAGTAGTAGTACACTGAGATATATGTATATATACATATATGTGTGTGTGTCGATACATATTTATGTAAATATTCATCATTGGACTGTATTTTTTTTTGAGTTAATATTTTCTTATTTGGATATGTACCTATAAGTGAAATTGCCAGATCATATGGTGATTCTACTTTTAATTCTTTGAGGAATCTCCATTGTTTCTCAGAGGTCTATATTCCCACCAAAGTGTTGGGGAATCTTTCTCCATATCTTTGCCAACATGGTTTGCTACCAGTATCTCTGTTAAAGGTCACACTCATAAGTGTTGGGTGATAGTTCACTATGGTTTTTATTTGCATTTCTTTGCTTATAAATGATGTAGAATTTTTTTTAATGTGCCTGTTGGTCATTGTATTTCTCCCTCCCTTTCTCTCCTGTCCCACCCTCTATAACTCCATACCTCTCTGCCTCCTTCCCTCCCTCTTGCCTCTAAATGTTTACCTGTTTTCATAATCTCTTAAATTAACCTGAGATAATTGCTACTTATTTAACCTAGGAATTCAGGATGCATAAAGAAGACAGCCTATTTCTTGTATTGAGAAACATCAGGTGCTAGGTTAGACAATCCAAACTTATTCAACAGAAATATACCTTATGCTTCTCTTAATAGAAGAAATAACCAGAGTATTACTTCATTTATTAAAAAATAGGTACTTTCACTTTACAGAAAGTGTTATGCTAGATATTGTTTGAAACATCAAATTAAACTGCCATTTTCTGTTTTTATAGAGCAGATGTTCTTATGTTTTTATTTAAGCATATAAAAATGAAAACTACAAATTATGCAAGTACTAAAAAGGAAAAGATAATAACTTATAATTATTTTTATCTTTGATTTGGACCACTTGGATGATTCTACTATACTATAAATCCATGACATTAAGCTCTGTTAAAGGCACAGTCACAAAAATAGCATATCATTCAGAATAACTAAGTTCTTTGAGATATTTCAGTGTTAAAACAACAGTGAGAATATCTATATCTATCTATCTATCTATCTATCTATCTACTATTTATCTATGAGTCTTCATTAAGGTAAGGAAGGTAAGTAAGAAATTAAGAGAAACGTGCTTTTAGGGGATTAGGGAAAGTATAAATTGAAAGAAACAGAAAATGAGTCATGGGTTTGGGGAAACTAGGAAAGAGTGGTAATAGAAAAATCTCCAGAAAGGGAATGGTCAGCAGTAGCAATATTGGAAAATGTTTTCATGAAATTTGTATGAAAAACTTGTGTTTAATCACAATGACAGTTATGACAGTTATTTAATGAAGTAGTGGTGACACCAGTCTATGGAAGTCTATTTGTGTTTTGAGATAGTTAATAGAGGAGTAAATTTAGATTAGATGGTTAGTAGAGGAATAAATTTAGACAAGCAATGTAAACAGTGTTTTCTGAGAAGTTGAATCAAGGAAACAAATGAAAAAGAACAGCAGATAACTTGGTAAAGATAGAAACCAGGGAACTAATGTATTGCCACATTTATGTATTTGTGTTTTAAGACTGGAGAAGCGAAGATTATAGAAATTCAACCTACATAAAATATACAGTGCACATTGATTATATATTGATGCAAAACAAGCCATCTTCAAATGTATTAGCTTAAAACAGGTGAAAAACAAAGTTTTTTCTCACAATTTTGAACTTCAACTTGGTGATTCTTCTGGTATGGGAAGGTTCAGCTAGTCTCTGAAATTCCCATGAGATTCGAGTGGTAGGACTGGATAGTGTAAGCTGACCTCACTCACATAATTGGTGATTGGCTTCTATTATGCAATACTTTTTCATCTGATTGTAGTTTCAGGGTTCTCAGGTACAGCAAGAAAAAGGGAAAACACCAATTTACAAGCACTTCTCACACCTGTAACAGTTGTGAATGTCTCATGGAATAAGGCAAATCATATGACAAAACAAATCACAGGGGTTGAAAAGTAGATTCAATATCTTAAAGAGAGTAGCTACAAAAGCACCTTGTAAGGAACATGCAATGCATTAGTATTAGTTATAGGAACTAAGTCATACAGTAGCTCACTAGCAGTTTGTATCTAGCAAAAATCAAACTTTGTAACCCTCCAACTAATATGTCCTCCCCTCTTCATTCCCTGGCAAACATCATTTTACTCTCATCTTCTATGGGTTTTACTATTTTAGATTCCTCATATAAGTGATGTACTTAAAATCTTGCTCAGAAGATAGATCTTATTTTAATTGTATTTATAAAAATAAGATAAAATTATAATTAATTAAGAGCAGAGGAAACTTCTGAAGGTTAAACATGTTTATGGCATAGATTATAGTGATGGTTTCATGGATGTATCACCAAACTCATCAATTTACATATATATTTCCATATATATGGATATTTATATATATCTAGTATAACTGATATACATACTATTTGAAATATGCATGCCCAGTGTTGAGCTCTACCACATATTTAGTTATATCTATGAAATGTCTTACATGCAAATGATAATAATTTTGTTTTAGTTAATAGTAGAGAAGATGGATTATATCTTTGTATCCTTGTTTCATATACTGTCAGTAATCTAATCTCATTAGCTGAGCTTAAAAGCAAACACATTAAATATCAATAAAATGATTTTCATCAATACAAAATTAATTAACTTCAATAAAACTTAAGCTTTTATGACAGAATATGTGAAATTATTTGGGAGAGGAATGATAATTACCATAGCCCGGTTATGAATGTCTATGTGGCAAAATGTATCAACATTTCAACTTGTCGTGCCAAAATTCATGCTAGTATCTCTTTCTTAATTATTCTCCAAAGACATATTATCCTTTCAATATATGTAAATACAGTGACTGGGAGAAGACGATATGTTTCAGAATTTATTCTCTTTGAATTAATAAGAAACTTTACTGACATTTGTCAGCTTTATTAAAATGACTTCATTCATCCTCATGTTTAAATAAACAACAATAAAAATACAGAGTGTAAGCTGTTTTTCTTTGTGATGCAGAATATCCTATGAGTTTCTAACTGTCATGCTCCTTTTGGAATGTGACTAGAAATTATTCTAATTTTTCTTTAAATAGTAATTGAAGAAATGTATTGCAATAGGGTTTATTAAAAACAAGTTTCTTTCTGTGAAATGTAATATACAACTTGATAGGACACAGGCATTTGAGGAAATGATGCAAATAAAAATGTTTATTACAAATATTAATTACTATTAGAATAGGCTAGAAAGCAACCATTATTAAATTCATTAACATATGATGATCTGGTTGAAGCTGTTTGAAAAAGTGCTCATTTTGCAATACCCACTGTCACCATATTTTTCAACATCCCAAATATCTTTATATATTATCATCAAAGTTATACTTAAGAATATTTAATTAGACTTATTTAAACTCTAGATATTTATATGTCTCCTAAGTGAAAAAAATCCTTGTTAAATACATACATAGTAAAAATAAAAATAATTTAGAGATGGTGTGTTTGACTTGTACTTGGACAAGTGAAATATTGTTTGTTCTCAATAGGGTTGAGATTCAGGGAAATTATGTCACATGCCCAATGTCACATACATGTAACTAGTGGGAGAATAATGAGAAGGCTGCCTCCCGTAACAGTGCTTTCAACTTACTATACAACATAAAGGTGAGATAAGCAAGGAAATCTAGTTGCTTAGAGCTACACTGACTTCCTTCCAACATGAACACATCTAGTTATTTTCTCCAGAATTACTGTCAGATACTTCTGATGTAAGCTGCATTGCTTTGAAAAACAACCAAAAAGGCATTTCCTTCTACTTCGACTCTGTTCCACTACATTGGGTTAAATCCATTTTATTGGAAAGGTGACAGTTTGTTCTTTCTGCCAAGAGGAAGATATACTATTGAACAGAGAATGCCTGTCATTGATAAGCTTATACAAATACTCTCCTTTTTGGTGGCAGTGTGGTAAATAGCACAGAACTTTGTCACTGCCTGCTAGTGCTGTCTAAGAACTTTAAAAGGAAAATGAAAATAGAAGTGTTAGAGAAAACAGGTGCCTGATAATATTAAATCTGATTGGCCTACTGTTTTTGAGAAAGAGAAATGGATTATGGCTCCTTCATGATCATTCCGAAATTATATGTGTGCACATTGAATTGGTCCCAGAGGAAGTCCTGATGATAATGGAGTCTATTTCAATGCAGGAACCTAAGTTAACTCTTATCAGCTATGCCCTAGTGGCATTAGACATGTAATTAATCAGAAAACAATTTAATTTCTTCTTGTCAGCGGGGGAGGGAGGTCAACTAAATTTAGTGGTTATTATTTGTTATTTTTATATTAAAGCCTAATAAAATGCTAAAAGGTATCTATAATTGTCAGTAATTCCTGGAGTGATATAAAATGAAACTATAAAGTAAAGAAAATCAGATTCTACATCCTAATGAAATGAGAATAAATACGTGTTCTCAATGTTTTGGCAATTAGAGAATTAACTACTTTATTAGATTACTAAGTGTTTATCTTAAATAAAAATATGAAAACAATTTTCCTTTTAAAATTGAGCATTGTTAAGGAGGAAGCAATATGCATCAAAGTAATTTGCAATTTATTGAGTTGCATGAAAATTATCTCTTGATTCTTTGACTCTTAGTGGCACTATTATTTTCAAGTATATATATAACCTTTAGGTGCTAATTTCTTTTCCCAGACTTTTACATTTATTCATGTAATAACCTCAAATTTACTTTTAACTCAGTTATCTTTCTAAAACTTTAGACAATTTTATCTGTGTTACAGATATTTGAAATCTAGCCTGTACATTTCTGAGCTCTGTGTTTCCCTTCTTAAAGGCTACACATACTACTTTATCAAGAATTCAAGTAAATGGCAATATCATTCACCTCTATAAGCAAAGTGTGACACATAACTATAACCTTTAACACAGAATATGGTCATTTGCCAAGTCATATATATTTGATTGTCGAAATACATTTGAATTTCTCACATCTGTTGATCACATGTATTAATGTCTTATTCTAGGTACTAGTCATATTTGGTCCAGATCAAGCATTCAGAAAGCTATGCTAGGTCTACTTTTTCCCCATAAGCCTACATCAGTTTCCTTTATTATTAGCATTTTACATTAGTATGGCACATACATCACAAATAAAGGACCAATATTAACGAATTATTTTCCCTAAAATACATACTTTGTGCAGATTTTCTTAACTTTAATAAAATACTCTATCCCCTTTAATTAAATAAACAAATGAACATGGGATAATGTCTGAGTCTTCTTTTCTTCAGTTTGTTGTTTTACATAGCAACAACATAAAATGTTCTCGTGCCCTATGGCTTAATAAACTCAAATTTCTCAAGTAATAAAATACTGATTTGTGTATTGCTAGGAGGCTTAAGGGTTGTTTCGCTTTTGTAGATAAATAATAATACTGGCATATTAAATGAACACCTGAGGACATTTTGTAATGAAGACCCTTAGTGTTTTGTTATTTGATACAGAACGCAGAATCGTTACCTGAAAAACATCCAGTGACTGACAGAAACAGAATCAGTTTCCAAGAGGAAGCCATCCTTGGTCACTGGATCTCCTGTGTCCCAGTGTGTCTGCCTAACAGCTCTGATGTTTCTTCATTAAAGAAGGTCCTGTTGAGATAGAGGATAGTTTTCAAAAATATAGAGGAAAAATATAGTTTTAAAAATTTGCTACAGTTTTCAAAAATAAACAAAAAACAAAATCCAACTAAAAATCTCCTAATGAAATGATAATCTTAAATGCAAAGATCAGATTAACATTTTCTTTCATATTAGCAACAATTATGAAAGTCCTAAGAGATTTCATTTAATACACAACACAAAACTCAGAAAATGACACTTTTGTCATCACATTTATTTATATTCAATATTGCCTTACAGATAATAAAAACATCAAGTTCTAATGGGGATAATTTTTCCTCACAGGGAATGTATAATAGCTGTATTTATTATATTATTCAAATTATTGGGTTAGAAAAATAGGATAAAATACCCAGTTACATTAATACACTTGTTCTGGTCTAGAACATAACTAATGATCAGTTAGCCAAGTGATTTTACACATTGTTCCTGTAGCTCATCTAAATCTCCACAGAGAATCTTTCTCATTTAATTATTAATGTCAACTGCCTTTGTTTATAACTCCGTGATTATCTGTACTGTGTTATATTTCCCTCCTTTGATGAGTTATTTCTCTTGGCATATTTTGCTAGCTGGAACCTAAGGGAAATAAAGATTTTCATGAATATTTAACTTATTTGTCTAATGCCATTTTTATAATAACCAATATAGTACATTGACATATTTTAGTTCCTTCATTTTTCCTGAAATATGATAAACATAAAAATATATAATTCAAGCACAAAATTTCCTGCAAGAACTTGACAAACATGCATTATATATCCCTATCAGCAACACGCAACTTCCGAGTTTTCATCTATCAGTTGGCTATGTCCTTCTTGGTCAAAAGCAATTAAGTTGAGAAATAATTGTACAGAGCCCTAAAGATGGTTAAATAACAGTTTCTTCTTAGCAACTAGTTCATCCCTACAGATTTAGCAGTTCAGATTGCCTGTAGTTTTTAGGAAGCTCCTTAAAAGTGGAGACAAGCATTTTCCTCCCTAGCTAGGTAGGAATTCAATATCGTCATGCTCACAGAAGAAAATACCTTGTTAGTGAGTCTTCTACCTGAATAACACTAGTTGTATTTTATTTATATTATTACCACCAAAGCCTTGGTAATCCATCTTAATTACATGGTTAGGAATCAATAATGGATTAAAAAAAGTTAATTTCCAAGCGTTAACTTCTTCAAAAAGTACTATTCATCATCTTTGTTTTCTTCCAAGTAAATATCAGCAACAAATACCATCTGAGGGCAAAAAATATGACCTATTACTAATTTCTACAGTTTAAGACATACTTTAATATTTAGATATTGCTTTTTACTAGACAGAAAAAATAAGTATTTTACATATAACAATTAGATAAGCTTAAAATTACTAGTACTGCAATTAATGATTCATGAGAACTGCGTATTTGAATCACTGACTTTCCAATTAGTGATACCAATTGTCCTTTGTTGGACTGTGAGGTCTGAGATGGTAGAATAAGTTTGCTTAACTTATTTGAATGAGCTTCTACTCAGTCCATGCTCACTAAACTGATACTTCACTCTCTATTTACAATGTTCTATGCTGTCCTACACATTCTTCAGTAATAAACACAAATCTTATGAAGGCACTTTGATGCTGTACACTGGAAATGTCAAAAAGAACATACACACAAATGCACAGAAGTAATCACAAAGCGCTAAATAAGCTGGTTACCATACAGTTATGGTAAATATAGAGCTATAAAAAGGGGAATTCATTTGTAAAGCTGGCAGGAGCTAAGAATAAAATCGAAGTACTCTCCGCAAAATTTCAAGACTTTGTTTTAGTCAAATGTCCTACTGTTGAGGGGGGCAAGGAAGGGAGATTAACAATGAGCATACAAATATTTTAGTCTATAACAAAGTGTTAATCGGAAGAAATTAACACAGTATAAAGCACAGCATGTAACCAGAGGGTACTTGAGAAGGGGTTCACTGAAAGCATTTCTAATAAGATGACATTTAGGCTCAGAATTCATATTTTTAACATGCCATTATGGAATCATGATATATTCCAGGCACTGTATTTTCAAATCTCAAATAAAAGTAGCTACTAAATAATTCATACTAAATCTAAATTACTAAAATAATGAATTTTATGTTAAAATTTCTGATAAAAATAAATTTATCTGTGTAAGTTTGTGCATGTGTGCATCTGTGTGTTCAATTTCAATCATCAGTGTGTGATCTTTAGGGCTTAAGTAACAATAAAGAATTGCTCTTCAAAATCTATCCTTTTTAATACAACTAAATTGCACTCTCTCATAAAGCAAAAAGTAAATGAAATACTCTGGGATTGAAATATGTAAACTTTTTATGTATACTTCACTTAAAAACACATCCTTCTATGACTTAAATAAAATTCCTGTATCAAATTAATAAAATGATATAATTACAGAGTTATCTATTAACTTCCCACTACATTCCAGAATAATTATAATCAGTTAATACATTTTATTAAAGCTTATCAGGCTATATATTTAGAAATACCTTTAAAGGAGATTGACAGTTGCATATTTAACTTTTGTTCAAGAGACTTAAAACCATAAATACTAATTTGGAAATAACTGATTGGATACATTTTTAAAATCCTCACATTTTTAATAGTTCTTATGTCAATGATTAGAATATATACCTATTATCAACAATGGTATTCAAAGAAAACAATTTATGAAATTACATATTGCTTTACATTTCCCTTGTCATTGCAAAGATTTGCAAATAAAGTAAAATAGGTATATTTTGGGTTAAGGCATAAAATATGAATAATAAATTATTGTTCAGTTGATGGATAAATGAGCAATTAAAAATTCACAACTTAATTGGATTCTGAAACAGGATTGTAAAACATTATAAAAGAAATCAAGTTACAGTATGTTGGCATATTTTATTTTTTTTCTTAAAGTGGTCTGTAGGAAACTGTCTTATTAATGATGGGTAGAAAAGGGGAGAGACAGAGAAACAGAGTGATAAAGGGAAAGAGAAGGAAGAGGAGGAGGAGGATGGAGGAAGGGAAGTGAGGCAAGAAGAATGAGATATTACTGTTCCTCCCTCCCCCTCCCCCTCCTACTCCCTCTCCCCCTCCCCTCCCTCTCCCTCTCCCTCTCTCTCTCTCTCATTCTAAAGCAATGATTTCCTACAGCTTGACCAGCAGTTAGAATTACATTTTACAACATAAATCAGGCTATGTTTAAATAGTTTTCTTAAAATTAAATCCAAATTCATTATGTAGTGTAAAAGACCATTCAGAACCTTGTCCCTGTCTAATTTTTGATTTCATCTTCCAGCATCTAGTCACCATTCCCTCCCTACTATCTCACTGCTCCTAAGATACATCAAATGCCTGCTGTTTCCATTGAACTTTCTACCATCAATTCTTTCTAGACCACAGAGATTTAGATCATTGAGACTTTGCCCTTTGGGCCTCTCTGGATCAGTTTACCTAAAAACAAAGTCTCCTTTCCTGTCAGCTTTGTCGCTGGTTTTTCTTAAATCACCCTCTATATTTAGATCTTTTCCTGGACTAGCCATGCTCAGTACATTACTCTCTTAGGATGCTGGGCAATAGCAACAAATTGTAGCAGCTTCTAGTCAGCCATATAATCATAAGGGTAAACAGTCACTACTCTACAGTGTACAAAGTTGCCAGTGGTTTTTTGATATCATGTTTTGTATTTTCACCACCCACCATGTTTACAAAAAAGCTGGTCAGTATCTCCTGCTTTCACTGATAAAAGGAAGGCACTTACTCTTTGGGTTAAGCTCAAGATAATTTCCCAACTATAGGCTAAGGTAAGTAGTGTTCTGGGCATGTTTAAGGTGGGTTAGTCTATGATGTTCCAAAGGTTAGATGTACTAGCCATATGTTTTGCTTAAATTATATTTTCAACTTAAAATGGTTAATTGGAATGTAACCCAATCATAAGCTGAGGAACATTGGCACTTGTGACATAAAGCCTGATTTCTTGTAAAATGAAGATCTCAGTGAAGGAGAAAATAACCTTAGAGACATGTGTTATTGTGTTCTGAAAAAAAAAAAAAAGACAGCAGTGCAAACACGTGTCAAACTGCTATAGGAACATGTGCGCTAACTAAATTTTGTGTAACATAATTTTAAATTTATAATTTTAAAATATACATACTCTTCAGAAGTTGTAAAAATTTTAAATGAGTATAAAATTGCTTTCTTCTTAATTAACAATAATCTTTGAGAGAAAAGTCTGAGGAGTTGACAAATTAATGCAAAAAGACACTAAGAAACCTCAAAAAAAGTCTGAGTCCTGAAGATTTATACTGTCTGCAAACAATGATACTATACAGCCAATTATAGAGTCATGATCTCTAGCAAAAGGGACCAGAACCCGTTATTATTCTGAATTTAATTTTCTTTTTCCTTTAATTTATTTACATATGGAAAGATAGTTAAGAGTTAATTGTGCTCACTCTTGGTTAAATTGTTGGTTTTTTTTTTTTTTTGATGATTTACTTAAAATTTAACCTATCGCCTTGGACAATTGGCATTTTGAATCATTATCTTAAATTGGCAGTTGATACTACAGGGCTAAACTGCATTTAGACAATGTCTTGTTATAGGAATCTGGTTAAACTGGGAATTGTAGATAATTCCAAAGCAATGTTTGAAATAGCTAATAACAGTTCCCTCAGGAATCATATACATCTTTGTTCTTCATTTCCATATTAAACCCTTTGACTGAAAAATTCACATTCTACAAAGACAAGGGAACTATGGATAATAAAAGATGAAAAAATAACTGTACCAACAAAGCAAGCGAAGAAAACCTTTGAAACATCTCCTATACAAATACATAGTATTGTTATGAAATATGAGGCAGCTCTCTGGTGGAATTTTACCAGTAGTCTGAGAAGAATCTCTAAGTTTGATATTCTATATGGTTTGTAAAGGAGTTAAAATAAATTTCAGTTAGAGGAAAAGAGAGACTATAGGGATAAGCAGTCTTTTTATACCTCAGACTTCAATACAAATGACTACTATTGCTTTTTTTTCACGTTTACTACTGAGAAGCAATGCTATTAAGTTAACAGGAACTGGTAAGGAAAGTAAAGAAACCAAAATTCTGGGTAAAGCTAAGTTCTGGTAAACTGATATTTCTCCTTTAGCCTCTTCAGTCTGTGTCATGAGGACACATCCTTTACTGACTCTCAGTAAAAATGACCTGATTTTGTTAATTCTTTGAAGAGTCACAGATAAAATGTCCCAAATCCAACTAGGTGTATTATGTTATAGCCTACCCACATTGTTTCCCTTTATTAGCTAAATTACTTTGAAAATTCTTAATTTTCAGTTTACTGTTCAAAATCAAGCAACAAAGAGTTTGCAGAGTTACAGATAAAGGTAAATATCAAACACAAGATGTAATTCAATTAATTATACTTTTCACCATCATATAATACTAGTGAGAATGTAAACAAGTACCTAGGACCCGGCAGGACTTTGAGATTCAGAGCCATCTAGGCCAAGACTTGTAACTGCCAGGTTCCCAAGGGTCCAGCATCATTTCATTTTCTTTCAAATTAATAAAATTATCTGTAATGTGACAGATTTTCCATAGAATTAATTTGCTAAGGTTAGTGTTTCAGACATTAAAATAAGTCTTGAGTATTCCAAATCTTTAAGATTCATTACATCAAGATATTATTCAAATTGAAGTCTAAGAATAATTTGTATCTTTTTATATTTGACTAGCCAACATGATACTATTTATTGTTTGAGGAAGACATTCTTAAATTAACTCTTCATAAAATCAAAATTAAGAAATCATAAAGGGGGATATAAAGATTATTTGATCTCATAATATAAATTAAGTACAAAATCATGTATTAAAATTGATTATATACATTTTGTGTTATTTTAATAGGTAGCTCTAAATAACTCTGTCTATTTTACTTTCTCTGATCATGCCAACTCTATTTAAGAATAATACTTTGAAGATATGATCTCTCAAAGTTAGATAAGCTATACATTTTATAAATCAAGTCTCTTGATATTATCCATTTATTTACAATTCATTCTGATACTTAAAAAGTAAAGTATCAATTTTTACAATCCCTTGCCCATCTTCATAAGCAGATCACAATTTTATTATATTATTGGCACAGTACCTACATGATATTTAGCGACAATTCGGCATTGTATAAACAGAACAAATAATTTATATATGCATTTAAATACACATCTTTTGGTAACTGATGATCTTGTAATACACTGATATCAGAATATTCTTGGAAAAATTTTGATATTGTATCTATTTATAGTGCATACAGAGAAAGAACACTGAATACACAGATGCATATATTCATTAAACATTGATATTTTTGTAACATTGTGGTTGACTCAAAATTTCAAACTGCTCTTAGTCTCTGAGAATTGTCACGGCATATTAAAAATGTAAATATCACAAAGCTTAAGCTTAACTGAATCTGATACAGGAAGAACAAATAAGGCGATGGTCACTTTGATATCTATAAGGAAAACCCAAGTGATAAATATTTTGAAATGTTTTTCAGAAGTGTATCATGAAAATAGAAAGTACAAGAAATAGGTGACCACTACATATTGAGCAGTGACCTAAATAAAAGATACACTGTAGATTGACTTCCAGATGGTGACTCAGTAGGATGTACTTTTGGGTTGCTCCCCACAGACACCAAAAAAACAAAAAAACAAAAAACAAAAAATCACCTATTTTCCTGAGAAAAACACCAAGAAATGACTGGCATTTTAGATGGAGACAGAACAGCTGTAGACTAATGGTGAGTAAGGGCACCCAGTGTGGTATTCAGCTAAGCCACAGATTTGGATTTGGGATAGAACTCGGGAGTCTTGGGACATGCAGTGGGGTGGAGGCTAGGGATTTTGGGATCATCTGTGGCGGCAGCGAGAGGCGGGCATAGTGGGCCCGAGATGTGGAGCTGTGGAGGAACAACTTGGGAAGGGGTGAAAGGAGAGCCAATGGACTGGGAGCTGAGCTGGAGACCAGGCTGTGAAAATGTACTGGATTCAGTCATAACTGGAAATCAGACACATTAAACCCCTTAATGACCATTTCATGCCAGAGCCTGGGATCCACTGAGCAGCAATCCCACTTACTGCATATCCACCCACCAGAAATACTGCCCATCAGGAGCCCCACCCCATGGATTACATTGAGAAGGCAGTCCCAAACCTCAATGTTACTCACTAGCACCAACTTGTGGGTAGAGGTGAAACTGCAGCATGATTGCCAATCCTGGGCAAGTCAAGCCTATGAAACATCAGGGAAATAAACCTTATATATATAAACAGAATGTGAATAGAGCAAACACACAGAGAAATATATGTGAAATGATGGATCCAATAAAAAACTCAGGGGGGAAATTCTGAATACAGCAGACATATGTAAATTACCTGAAGAGTAATTTAGGGTAATGGTGATTAACACACTCATGGGAATCCAGAAAACAGTAGAGGCAGTAAATGAGAATGACAGGATGCAAGAGAAGAATTAAAACAAGACACCTAACTAAGAGACACAATGGCTGAATTAAAGAACTCAATAGAGGGGCTCAACAATAGGGTGGATGAAGCTTACAACAGTATCAGTGATCTGTATATAGGACAGAGGAACTCAATCAAGAAAAACCAGAAGGAGATAAAAATAACCAAAGAATCAAAGACTGAATTAGAGACCTCTGGGATAACATCAAAAGGAACAACATTTGCATTACAGGGATTCCAAAGCAAGAAAGAAAATGGGCCAGAAACTACATTTAAAGAAACAATGAATGAGAACTTCCCAAATTTGAAGCTCAAAGGTCCAGGAAGCTCAAAGAGTTCATAATAAAAGAAACCCAAACAGTCAAATGACACAGAGTAGCTGAATGGATTAAAAATCATAATCCAACCATCTGCTGCATTCAAGAAACCCATCTTCTTCCCAAAGATAGATAAAGGCTCAAAGAATGACAACCACAAAAGAGCAGGAGCAGCTTTACCCATATCAGATAAAACAGACTTCCATCTGAAAAGTACAAAAAGACAGAGATGGACACTATATAATGATTAAAGGATCAATCCAACAGGAAGACATAAAACTTATTAACCAAATGAAGGATCATCTAAATATATCAAGCTAGTGTTATTAGACCTGAAGAGAGACATTGACAGCAACACAATAATAGTGAAGACTTCAAAACCCCACTTACAACAATGGACACATCCAGCAGGCAGAAAAATAACAGGGAATAATGACTTTAAATGACTATCTGGAAAAGATAGGTCTAATAGACATATTCTGATCACTTCACCCAATGAATATAGATTTCACTTTCTACGCAAGCACTCAAGCAACAGTCTCAAGGATAGACCATATGCTGGGACACAAAACATTTCTCAACACACTTACAAAGATGAAATTATACCAAGCATTTCTCTGACCACAATGGCCTAAAACTGGATATCAATCACGAAAAGAAAGCTGGAAGACTCCAAACCAATTGGAAACTAAACAATATATTCCTGAAGTACACTTGAGTCAAAGAGGAAATCAAAGAGGAACTTAAAAAAATACTAAGAGACAAATGAGAATGAAGACACGAGTTACAGAACAAATGGGATGCAGCAAAGACAGTACTAAGGGGAAAGTTCATCACAATCCAGACCTGTCTCAAAAAAAAAAACAAGAAAACTTGCAAATAAACAGCTTAACTCTACATTTAAAACAACTAGAAACAGAAGAACACTGAAAGCCAAAAATCAACAGGAGAAAGGAAATAATAAAAATTCAAGCAGAAATAAGAAACAAAAAGACAATCCAGAAGATCGATGAAACCAACAGTTGGTTCTTTGAAAAAACAAACAAAATTGACAAGCTGTTGGCCAGACTCACAAAGGAAAAAAAGGAAGAAAACTCTCATAACTAGAATCACAAATGAACAGGGCAAAGTTACAACAAATACCACAGAAAGTCAAAACATCATAATGGACCACTATGAACAGCTCTATGCCACTAGAATGGACAACCTTGAGGACATGAACAGATTTCTAGAAAAGTATAGTCTGCGAAGATTGAACCCGGAAGAACTGGAAAACCTGAACAGAACAATCAGAAGCAAAGAAGTTGAAGAAGTAGTCAATGGCCTCCCCCAAAATAAAAGCCCAGGACTAGATGGCTTCTCCAATGAGTTCTACCAAACCTTCAAAGAAGAATTAACAGCTAGTCTTCTCAGGCACTTCCAAAATATTGAAGAACAGGGAACTCTCCAAATACTTTTTATGAGGCTAATATTACACTGATACCAAAATGACAGAAATATCACCAAGAAAGAACATTAAATACCAATATCTCTAATGAACATAGATAGAAAAATTCTCAACAAAATATTAGCAAACTGAATTCAAGAATGCATCAAAAAGATCATCAGTCATGACCTAGTTGGATTCATCCCAAGGATGCAAAGATGATTCAATATATGTAAATCTATTAATGTCATATGCCATATCAAAAATAGCAGAGAAAAACCACATGATCATATCAATAGATGCAAAGAAAGCTTTTGACAAGATCCAATACACATTTGTGATAAAAAACCCTCCATAAATGGGAATAGAAGGTTCATACCTTAACATAATAAAGGCCATATATAAAAAACCCACAGCTAACATCATAGTCAATGGCAAAAAATTGAAAGCATTTCCTCTTAGATCAGGAGCAAGGCTAGTTGTTCACTCTCACCACTGCTATTTAATATTGTACTGGAGGTATTAGCCAGAGCAAGTAGGCAAGAAAAGGAAATAAAAGGAATTCAAATTGGAAAGAGGAAGTAAAACTCTCATATTTGCCGATGACATGATTATATATATTGAAAACCCTAAAAGCTGTCAAAAAACTTATAGAACTCATCAATGAATACAGTGAAGTGGCAAGCTACAAAATCAATGCACAAAAATCTGTTGCATCATATGCAAAAAACATGCTAAAAGAAAACCAAATCACCAAAATTACACCATTTAAAGCACAAGTCAAACAAATGTGATACCAGGTCATATACCTAACAAAGGACGTAAAAGATCTATACAATGAAAACTACAAGTCCTTCTTAAAATAAACAGAAAATGGAAATGGAAAGACATCCCCTGCTCGTGGCTGAGAAGAATCAGTGTCATTAAAATGGCCATCTTACCCAAAGTAATACATAGATTTAATGCAATCCTCATTGAAACCCATGGGCTTATTTCCACAAAATAAAACAAAAAATCTTAAAATTTGTGTGGACAACAAAATACCCCAAGTAGCCAAAGTGATCATTAGAATAAAAGAACAAATTTGGAAGGATTACACTTCCAGACTTTGAACTATATTACAAAGTAATAGTGATCAAAATGGTATGATACTGGAATAATAGTGGAGGCACAGTTCAGTGTATAGAAACTGAATAACCAGAATCTGACCCACTCACATAGTCAGTTAATCGATGACAAAGGAGCCAAAAGCATTCAATGGAAAAATAAAAGTCTCTTCAACAAATGGTGTTGGGAAAACTGAAGTCACATGCAAAAAAAAAATGATTCTAGACCAATCACATAACACCATTCACGAAAATTAACTCAAATGAATTAGAGACTTGGACATAAGATAAGAAACCATAAAATTCTTAGAGGACAACATAGTAAAGACACTCCATGACATCAGTTGTAGAGAAGCTTTGGGGACTCAACTCTATCATCAACAGAAACAAAAAGGTAAATAAACAACTGGGGCTACATCTAACTAAGGAGCTTCACAATAAAAGAAAACATCACCAAACCCAAAAGGAAACCTACTAACTGGGAGAAGATACTTGCATTTGATATCTGCAGCAAGGACTTGCTATCTAAAATATACAAAGAACTCATAAAACTCAACAATGGAGGAACAGACAAGCCAATCAAAAAATGGGAGGAATTGGAAAGACACTTTTCTGAAGAAGATATACAGATGGCCAACAGGCACATGAAGTTATGTTCCTACTGGCTATCAGGGAAATGCAAATTGAAACAATAATGAGATATCACCTGACACCTGAAAGACTAGCTGTTATCCAAAAGTCTGGAAACAACAAATGCTGGCAAGGATGTGGACAAAAGGGAACACTTTTGCACTGTTGGTGGGAGTGCAAATTGGTACAACCCCTATGGAGAACAGTTTGAAGATTCCTTAAAAATCTGAAAATGGAAATCCCATATGATCTCATCATTCCACTTCTAGGCATCTACCCAAAAGATACAAAAGCACCCATCCACAGATATATGTATCCCCATGTTTACTGCAGCCTTATTCACAATAGCTAAGAATTGGAAATTACCAAATTACCCAACATCAGATGAATGGATAAAGAAAATGTGGTACATATATAAAATGGAATACTACACAGCTCTTAGAAAAGCTGAAACCTTATCATTTGAATCAACATGGATGGAACTAAAGGGAATTATGCTAAGTGAAACAAATCAAAAGAAGAAAGATAACTACCAGATGGTCTCACTTATAGGTTAAATGTGAATAGACAAAGGAACAGATGAAACATAACCAATCCTGAAACATTTGCAACAGAAATGAGGCTACCAGAAGGGAATGGGGAGGCGGGGGAGTCAAATGGTGGCAGAGTCCACTGAATAATGGGGAAGAACACTTGGTGATTTGGTGGAGTAAATGATCTGTTGAAATATATCTAAGAAATAGGGAACCTATATATAGGACATTATTTTAATGTGCATGGTAATTACGACAATAAAATATATTTTTTTAAAGATATACTGTATAAAACTAATGGTGACTATATCTTGCCATTCGTTTGTCATTGTTCATTTATAGAATTTATTTCCAGTGTTTAAGATTGGTATTTCAACACTTGAATGCTAAAAATATGTTTCTGTACAGTCAAACTGAGATTGTAGTCACATAAGAAAGAGAATTAGGTACATTTTTAAGAGAAATTCAGACATAAATAATTACATTGCTGGAATTTATAACAGAACGAAGGTTTCAAGTCATGGAAAAGTTTAATAGGAGTGATCAAATAAAGGTATATCAGGACAACCTGCCTGATATGCCTTTATCTGGTTAGCTATATGTCAGATATATCAGACGCATGAAGTATCATTGCAAAAGGAAATTTACTATAATGTATATAGCATCCATGGAAATACTCTGCTTTGAGTTTCTTCATTTAAAAAAAGAATTTCCTATTCAAACCAAGGAGAGTAGTTAGCTGACAGCTTCTAAAGGTTAACACCTTCAGACATTGCCTTAGTGTTTGAGTAAAGGCCACATGTATCATGGAATCCTCAGATCATGACAGAGCATGGTGAAGGTATAAGGGCTTGGCCATTTCTGACTAACAAGAGATTCATATGAAACAACTTTGGCTGGAGGTGTCAGTTTTCCATGTCTACTTGCTCTCAACCAGAGGTGATATCCCCACAAGGGACATTTGACAAAATTTGATAGATAAATTTCATTGTCACAACTGAGGGTATGCTTCTGGCAGGTAGTGGTAAATACAGGGATTTTGGTAAATATAATAAAATCTATAGGACAGCCATCCACAAAAAATAACTAGTGTACTCAAAATTTCAACAGTGCTGATGTTAATAAATTCTAATCTAGATTTTGTCATATCTTATCATTATCTCAGCATCTCTCAGACAAGTTCTTTTTCCTCTTTCCTTTGTTTTCACACGTGTAAGAACTAGACTACTCCGCGCTTCATCTCCTCTTTGTCCTTCCAGATATTAACTCCCTTTAACATTTCTAAAACAGTCTAAAAGAGTTTGGTTTCTGGAAGGCCCAAGTAACACTCTTTAATTAAAGAAGCATTTATAGATTATCAATAATGTACCCAGGACTTAGCACATATTAATATAAAAATGTAAACAAGATATGAGCTTTGGCTTAGGAGCTTGTATTTTAGCAAATAGAACATTTCATAACAGAATATAACATAAATTATATAAAATCCAATGGAAGTCTCATGCTATTGGAATGTACAGATGTGTGTAGGCCACATTAGAGAATTTGGTTAGTAATTATTTCATTATTAAGCCTGTAGCTCACTTCTACTTTAGGGTAAGATATTTTTCTAGAGCATGAATTGGCATGATTCTGTGGGAGTCAGTAGTATCTGTTAGCAGATGAAGTTAGGGCTTAAGAAGGTACAGATTTCCTTTCATAGTGCTGCACATAAATTGGAATTACTCTTAAGCAAAACTGATAACATCTTTTTATTTTGATAGATAGATTTACTGCTGTCCCTTGGGTTACAGAATGAAATTTCTACTGTTTAATGTGTATCAAGATTCCTCTGAATAACTATAATTTGAATTTCCAGACTTTATGTATCTTCCATATACAACATAGGTTTTCATTCATTCCTCACTTAGAACCTGAACATTTTATAGCTAGGTTCTGTGCTAGGCAGTGTTGACTTAATACTGAGCATGATGGACACAGCTCTGGAATGAAGAATGCTTAAATCCATCAAGCAATCAAGCATTATGTGCTCTGTTCAAGCTTACTATGCTTCTTATATTTGCCCATGTTCCTTCCATGACTGAAGTTCCTTAGATGTTTTTTGTTTGAAGAATTCTCTCTAGTCCTTGTCTCATATCTTTCAAATATATTTCATTGACTGACACATAAATCTAACACTTTGTTTTGCTTTTGTAACTATTTATGTCATAGTTCTAACTTTTATCATAATAATCCAGTAAATATGAGTTTTTCTCCAAATCTAAACTTGTGACATTAGGAATATATAAGCCATATCTTATCTATATTTGATTTCCAGGCACATACATGCAATAAATGATCACTTTGATGTGTTTATCATCAAAGTATTAATAAAATGATAACATTCTAATATCAAACATTTTCAAACATCATTGTAGCTCTCAAATATTCCATATATATTTTTTGCTTGTTTTGTTTTTTGCACATTATTTCTACACTTTATCTTGAGTCTTAAAAGTTCAGCACATTTAATCATCATTAATTCTTGGACATTTCTCTCTGCTCTACTTATTCTTTGATATTTTCCCAATACAAACACTTTTAACTCTGAAGATATCTTTTCTATATAAATTGTTTTTCTTCTGAAACTCATCAATGAGGTCACCTCAATGTAGGGCAAAGTGCACCGAGGAGGCGTGTTTGTGTGCCTGGCTCACTTTTTCTCCATTGAATTAGAGAACAAAGAATCTATAAACAAGGTGAATCTCCAGTTTTCAATATACTATTTGTAATACACTTTTGATAAAGATAAATAATATAAGATTTATAATGTATTATATAAATGAGCAGATTTGATCAAACTTCTAAATGAACAGGCTTAATGATTAGAACACTCAGGGGATAGATGAGAATAATGATAAGTCATGTATGCTACAAAACTATGTGTGTTGAACAGACTCCCTACAAAATTTTAGAAAGTATTTGATACATTTTTCTACAGTGAATATATCAAGGCAAACATTTATAATATTATGGAAAAAAAACATAGACTTTGAAAGAACAGACATGAGTTTTAAATCTCAGCAAGTTGAGTATTCTCCAAATTTCTAATCACTCTGACACTTAAATTTCTCATATGTAAGTGAAAGAAAATGTTAAAATAGATATTGCATAAGTATCATAAAGTTTTTATGATAAAAATATATAATAAGCATTTGGTAAATGTTTATTGATCTTAATCCAGCCTTGGTTTTTTTTTAAGATTCAAGTATAAAGAAACAGCTAGTAATGTTTAGAGAAATTAAAACCAAGTTTAAAAACATATGATACAATCATAATTTGGAATGTAAGGGAGAAAATGAAAGGATTTGGTCTCTACTTCAAATATAATACTTCAGTTTTATAGAAATGCATAGCCTTAGGATATTGTTCTTTTTATTTTATCAAATGATGTTTAACAGTAAAATTGTATCATAAAGTTTCATAATAACTTTTAAACACTAATCACCAACAAAAAATAGTATACACCTTTGCAATGAACTATAATATTGTGATAAAAAAAATCTATTATAAATTTATCTATTTATCCTTCATGATCCTTTAGATGAGATCTGGTATGGCTTAAGATATCTACGAACAAAAAAAGCAGCTTATTGAAGGTACTATTGTTAATCTATAAAGTAGAATTTTAATACCCTATCTCATAAGGTTACTGAGAGGATAAAATACAACTATATATGTTGCAAATATTTCGAAGTAAAGTACACATAAAAGTTTGAAAGCTTGACACACATACACACACACATATACACATATGCTCCATGGAGTATAACACTTGCCAAAAATATTAATAAAAGTAAATCACTCCTTTGTCATCAAGTAATTTTAAGGAAACATCAAGTGAAGTTTACTTAAAAATTATATATGTAGCTATATATTTCTTACGTTAATTTTTTCTGATTGTGTATACTTTTAAGAAAATATTAATTTTTCTTAGAAACAAGGGGTACAATGAAATAGGCTATAGTAAACTTTATAATGTGATTGCAAAACAAAACAGTTTTTGCTGCAAATACAGTGGAACTCACTAATACAGTGGTTTAAATGCTAGTAATTTTCTTCTAGCCATTTTCTACTTGAATTACTCTAATACATTTTTAAAACTGCCACACTGAATGATATTAATGGTGCAACAAATTGACTAGTATTATAGGAATGTATCTATTATTTTTATGGGCATATTTAATTGTACGTGTGTCTTTAGGTTTCTAATTAAAGGCAGCAGTAAAAATGATGTTTTCATGTTCAAGCCTGAATTTTTAGACTTAAACATACCTCATAATTAGCACTAATATACAGATAGCTCAGAAAGATATAATGCTAACACATTAAAGTGAATTGGAAATCCTATTATTAGTCCTATTATTAATATAGACCTTGTGAGCAGGAAAAAATAAAAAAAACTGTATGTGGAATATATACTGTTTAGGTTTTGTTCACAAATTTCCTGATATTACAGACAAAACATCAGAGAGATCAGGACATAAACGGTGGCATGCCTCAAAGAGAAGAGTTTATCAGGTGCCTTTTATTTAATACTACATTGAACACTGGTTATTTTAAATACAATCTCAGGAATTAACTATAGAATCAAAGAGGTAAAAAATTCACACATTGCTGCAGACTGGTGTGACAATTCACCAAATAATGATCTCTGAACAATTTTTACTCAATATTAGGTAGCCACCAATGAGAGGACCAAGTTCTCAGCATCTCTAAGGACAGCTCCACACTTCACATTTTCAGTGGCAAATTGTATTTGACATTAATTTAAAACCCAAGACACCGTAACATGAAATCTAGTCCATTAATGATAAAGCATTAGGGTATCCTCCCATGCCTTGTTGCCTGAGAATACCTTTGGTATTTTCCCGAAGACTGTGTCATTACTGCAGTGTTATGTTCTTGGGTAGTGCATTCCTAATGCACATGTATAACTTGAATGCCAGACATGGCTCTTAGATGCTTAGACACATGCGTCTTATAGCTGTTTGCCAATATAAAACCCAGGACAACATGAACCCTTTAAACTATAAGCTATTAATTGATTTTACTGTTGTTGCTCATGTCCTGGTGGTGGTTTATGTTTAAAGATAATGAAAAACACAGACAAAAAAAAAGAGTGGATTACTTAATCATACGAACACCATTCTTTGCAATTATTATCTATTGGATCCATTAGAAGCTTGGTTTTCCTTTGAATTACTTCTTCATTGATTTTGATTTATGGTTGCATCATAGTTGATACAACAAATTTTGAAATAAGATAGATGAGGGTTCAACATATTACTAACTGATTATAAGTCCTTCAGGACTTTATTATCTCTTTACATAGCTTATTGTGCAAGTAATGATATATATTCTTTAAATGTTCTTTTAAAATTCTGTATTAATAAAGCCATCTCAAGTTTTAGATTTATAAGGATAGGACCATATCTTCTTAAGTAGCATAGAATAGTATTTAAGAACTCATGTGCTGAAATTAGACCACCCAGATTTGAATTTCAGCATTGTTCTTTCCCAGTAACTAAAGCTTAGACTATTTATTCAAATTCTCTGTGCTGGGTTAGCCACTAGTCATATGTGGCTGTTGAGCGCTTAAAATCTGATTAATTCTCATTTAGGTATTTTGTAAGTGTAAAATACATGCTAGATTTGGAGGATGGTATGAAAAAAAAGAATGTAAAATGTTGCATTAATTTGTTTTCACAATTTTATATGTTGAAATTACATCATTTTGTATTACATATATTGGGTTTTAGTATATGTTTTATTACAATTGATTTTACTTTTTAAAAAAGTCTGACCACTACATAATTTTAAATTACATCTATGGCTTGCATTTGTGACTCACTTTGAATTTCTGTTGGACAGTGATTCTCTAAAACTTATTTTTTTCATCTGTAAATCATAATTTAAAAGATGATCTTCTACAATAAGTTTCTATAGTATTAATGACAGCATATATCTAATTTCAATGCTTAGAAGGTATTAGTGTTTTTGTTGCATACTTATTCTTCTCTGCCTCCTCCATGTGGGTAAGAGACAATATATTTCACTAAATTGTGAGGTCCTGTTTGCTGGATTTTTATCTTATTCTTATTCTTAGATAGGCAGTACAAGGTTATATCAGCCATCCACAAATTTTTCATGTAATATGCTACTCTATAAATTTTACATGTCATTGATTTATATATTTACTAACCTGTCTTTCTTTATTTTAAAGATTCCCAAGAGCAGAGAATCTGACTTATCATCTTAAGATCCAGGATGGAGCTTTATATTTTTAACTATTATGGGACAATTAATACTTACATATTTATGACAGATGTTATAATTGCTGAATATTTTGAAAGGAACACATGTATTTAAAACTATAACAGGATACCATTTCCATTATTTTGGGTTTTTTTTTTTTTTATTTTTTTTGTGATTTGAAGGCTGATAGTCTATTGCACCTATTCAAATAATGTGCCAGAATATAAAGAATACATTGATAAATGCCATTAGATCCTGAATAAATGGCACCTTTAAATACTTAGCTTCCGAGACTGAAAGAACATTATAAAAAAATTACCCTAATTTCTTACTAATAAAATTATACATTTATTTCCTTCACTTCTCTCTTTATTCCACATACAAACAAACACATACAGACACAAACACATGCACTCTTTTCTGTTCCCCACATACTATCTGAACTGTAACTTAACATAGTATGTGGCTTATAATTTTTTGAAAAACTCAGCAACTGAAAAAAAATAACAAAGTATAGATATACTCTAATCAGAATTCACACAACTGATTATTTTCTTTTGCAGTTTAAATAAAGGGAAAATAAAAAGGAAGAATCAAATAAGAAGGAAAATTTTATTCAATGAAAAACAATTATAAAATACATGTTATACTCATTGGGCTTACTAAGCCACCTGGTTTTGTTTAGTATTTTTTTTTCCCCAAAAGGAAAACTGGATAATCTAGGGAGATTGAGATATACAGAGATAAAGGAGGGAGGGAAGGGGAGAGAGAGAAAGAGAACGAGAGAGAGAGAATAATGTTTTTTATATCAAGATGTTGCAGTATTTCTAACTATCTGTGAACTACCTTTCATTGGTTGTCTATTCTATTACAGAGTTCAATTTCATTTCTCAGCAGATAACTGTTTCTTTACTAGCTATAAATTAGACTCATTAGCATAATTTTAAAACATTTCCATGCCAGCAAGTGAATCAGAATTTCTAAGAGTAAAATTGCCCAGGTGATTCTAATGGGACACAGTAGTTCTGGAAAAACTATTTTGTAGGTGCCATCTTTCTTTTCCTCTGTTGCACCAAAGGAAGAAGGAATGGATTAATATGTGATTTGTATTAGTAGCTTAAACTCAACAGTGTTAATCTAAGTTTGAATTCTCCTATCTTCTCTCCATCTCTCTCATCCTCCATACCTAATACATTAGCAAATTCTACAGTTGTCCTCACGTTTTTCAACTACTTCATTGCTACAATAAATGCTTAGTTTTAATTATCATCCACTTTTGCCTGAACCACTGAAAATTCCAAATATATGGTTTTTAAATATTTTCACTGGTTTTCTTATTTGCAATCCACACAATGGACTAATATCTTCAAAATTCAAATACAGTCACATCATCTAACTCATTAATTCTCTTTAATAGCTTCTTCATTAATTTAGACCATATTTGACATTGTGACCTATGGTAATTTTTCATGTTATGGTCTCCAACTACTTCCCAGGCCTCTTTCTCACTCCATCCAAGTTCCCTAGATTTCTCTGAAAACAACTGGCACTCATTTAGCATGTTACTTTTTGCATCTCTTGTTTAAATCTGGAATGGTCTTAGCTCTACTTATCTTTATGTTATAGCTGACATCATTACTCAGGGGAGCCCTCTCAAACAACCCCAAGAGTGGAAAAATACATACATATATATTAAAAACTGTATCCTTCCCTTATAGAATGGTAATCACAATGTGATCTTTTCATTTATTAATGTGATTTCTAGCATAGGGTGATCATCTAGTTAATAAATTAGATATTAACATAAAGGAATACATAATAAACATGTAAATACAAACTCAAATATTCCTCATCTTTTTGAAATTAATTTTATTGAATGGACATTGAATGATAACTTTGTATAGGCTGTAAGTCAACATCTGTATATAATACATTTATCTCCAGCAGTCCAGTTTTTTATTCACCATATAATTAAACACTCATTCTCTGAATAAATGAATATATATGCTTAATCTGTATGTTTGTATGTAAACTAACATTGATTAAGATATCATTTGTAGCACATAATGTTCATAAAATTATTCTAACCATGCTCAGATTATTTGCTGATTTGAAGAAAGCATTTTTTCATCTTCTGTGTAAATAGTTTATCTTGAGTTAGCTAAATTAATAAAAATGATGTATAATTTGTTTACAGCGATTGTATTTCATTATTTTAGTATAACACTGTATGTGATTTATTGAAATGTTCGCTATCCATATTATTGACAAAGTTCCAAAAATCACGATTGGAATATCATATAATATTAACTTAATCCTTCAAGCCGGCTATGTGAGATAAAGCTAGTGTAGTTATTCTCTCATTCATATTTACAAATTAATTTTGTCATTAGTCAAGAAAACAGACATTCGATGGGCTTCAAGACACTGTTTCATTAAAAGGTAGGAATTAATAGAGATCTTGAGAAAGAGTGTTTCTCAGCATTCCAGTATGAACTCCACTGAATCAGACCTAAAGATAGTTCCGAATGTGCACAAAGCCTGAAGTGCTTCCTAGGTCCTCAGTAGCTCCCATTGTACAAGATCCCTTGATTTCTGGGTCTCTCCCATATTCTTTTAAAGTAATGTTCTATCAAGGTTGTAGTTTCTCTACAATGAATTGAGCAGTGAATGTGTCTGCTGGCAATGGCTGTCTACTGACATTTGGAGCTAGTTGAGTTTTAAACTTTCACCATTAGGTTGCCGGGGCCCTTAATCTTAGCCAAGGATTTCTTTCTTGTTGTGCCTACTACATAGGCCTGAATGAAAGTTCATAAATGAAGGAGAGCAAGTTTTTATACTGCCTGACACCAGTTACTTCCCTGTGACCCCCGCCATGATCCACCATTCCCTCAAAGGAGGTATGAGACTAGGGTGAATGTCTATCTTTCTCCACCTCTCTCGAATCTAAAGATAGAACCCAGCAAACAAGATTTTGATGGAGTATGACCAGGTGGTATCTGTGCTGACCAATCAACTCAGCAATGGGTACAACAAAAACTTTGGTACTCGAAACCCAATTCAGTGCTTGAAGTTAATGCTTTAGATGCACAATAGTGGAGGGGCATGAAAAGAGCAATGAGAACTAGTTGTTACAACAGCTAATTATCCACTTTATCACTTGGCATATAAGTTATAATAATTTATCAACTGTTTTATCCTTATTGGGTGTATATACCAGTTAAATATCAGCCCTATATAATTATTCCTTTGATTTCAATTTCCTTCCAGATTGTAAATTCATGAGATTCAGGGTCACAGCTAGTTTGGGTCATATTTTCTTCCATGTTTGTTAGCTTAAAGTTGTGTCATAGAGCAGGCCTTCAATATATACTTATTGTCACACAAATGAGAGAAAATTACAATCATTCCACTATAAAATCTAGCCTTTCCTTCAGTTTCATGCTAAAGTGGTAAAGACATTCTACCTTGTGAGATTAGACTGTCAATCTAATCTGCAGCATTTTTTTCAGTTTGCTTTAAACAACGATTAGGAATGATAAAAAATATGCCTTTACTATTTATATTCTTCTAAGTGGCATGTAACTATGCAGAGTAAGGTCAAAGAATTAAGGTATCTGAAGTTTACATGATGTGGGAATTTTCTGTAGAAAAATAATATATAATTATGAAAATATAATTAGATACAGAGTAAATGTTTATATGATGAGATAAAAATGTCAGAACACATTCAAGTATATAGTGACCGATAAATTAAAAATAATCCAGAAAAATAAAAGTATATGTATTATCTAATACACCTTTAATGATTTACATATATGTAAACATCTTTCTCTTTGTAAACTCTAATTATATTGAATCCTATTGCTTTTTGTTAATGTGTGCAATCTGATCCTATTTTACATTTTTCATTCTTATTTTCCTTCTAATTTGATATTCATTGGTAATTACAATTCTCCTCATATTGTCATTCTAGCTTGTTTTTGTTGTTTTGATTTTTTACTCCTATACCAAGTTCTACAAGATCATTTAAATCAACTACTATTGTCTCATCTTTTCCCTGATGTCTTACATTTAATTTTTTTTTTATATGCCTTCATCAAAATAATGGTTTTGTTATTTTTTTCTGGGTTTTAGAAAAATTTTTCCTCTGAATTTTATGTTTCATAGCATCATTATTCCAGAAAAAGTCCATTTTTATGTTTATACTGTATTTTATTTTGTTAAATGATTTTATTGAAGGAATACTGCATGATAACATTAACTAGGTACACAGGGTAGCAAATTTACATCTGTCTATAATGCAATAGTTTACTATTATTTCCTTTTTTCTGTCACTATACAATTAATTCCCTTTACTCCATTCCTCCCCTTTACTCCATTCCTCCCCATCTCCTCCCCCATCTTTTCCCATACCCACTGATTTGCCTTTATGTTTTTTACAAAAAGTCTATTTTTGTTTAGTTCATTTGTTTTCTTGATATCATTATATATACATATGAATGATAACACTTGATACTTGTCTTTCTCCTTCAGGCTTATCCCACTAAGCATAACTTCCTCCAGATTCAGGTTCATTAATGTTGCAGCAAATGACAGAGTTTCACCTTTTTGGTAACTGCATAGTATCTGATTGTGTGTGTGTGTGTGTGTGTGTGTGTGTGTGTGTGTTATCTATACACACATATACCACATATTCTTTATCCAGTCATCTATTGATAAGCAAGTAGGATCTTTCCAACTCTTGGCTACTGTAAATATTGCAGCAATGAACAAGGGGATGTATATTTCTCTAAAGTTAGTGTTGTTGTGTTTTTACTGTAAATACCAAAGAGAGAAATAGCTGGACCATATGGAATTTTCATTCTCAATTTTTTGAGATATCTTCATACTGCTTTCCATAATGGTTACACCATTTTTCACTCCCACCAACAATATATGAAAGTTCCCTTTTCTCCACATTCTCTCAAGCAATTGTAGTTTTCTTCTTTTCTGATGATAGTCATTCTTACAGGTATGACATTATCTCTCAATTTTGTTATGATTTACATTTCTCTAATAACAAGAGAGGTAGAACATATTTTCATGTTCCTGTTGGACATTTGTATGTTTTCTTTAGAGAAACATTTATTAGGATCATTTGCCCACATTTTAATGGATTATTGGACTTTTGTTATTTAGTTTTTGAGTTCTTTATATATTTTGGATATTAACACCTTGTGAGATATATGATGTTCAAATACCTTCTTCCATTAAGTAAGGACATTCTCTTTTTTGTACTTTTTTATTGTTTCTGTTTGAACTTATTTGATACTGCTAATCAATGAATTAGTTTGAATTATTTGTCCAATTTTTTTTTTTTCCAGTTCTGCATCTGCACCCTTGACATGTTTGGCCATTTTCTGTGGGTCATAGATATACCTTCTTCTTCTGTATGTTCTCTCTGATCTCTCTTCTAGATTATGCAGCTTTTGTTTGATTCACGTTATGGACCTTTCCAATTCTGGGTTCGCATTAGACTTTCATTCAAATGCATTCGTTCTTGCATTTCCTGTCCATTTGTGGTGTTACTACTCTCCCTTCTAGCGTTTGATTGCCGTCCACAATTCTTTTGCGGGAGTCATAAATGCTTCTGGCAGGCCAGATTCTGAATGATACAGGTCTTCAAATTTCAGTGAAAATTGAGAGATTTTATTTCATTTTTGTTTTTCTTGTTTACCTTGGTGCTTTTGTATGGTCTGTAGAAAAAGAGAAACTTTACTATGTCTCTATGTCATGCTCAGGTGAGAAGCATTGGGGTTAAGTTTGATATGTCCTTTAGTATGGTTAAATGTACTGTAAATGGTCGACTTAATTTTATAATTTTAAAGAAACTATGGTTTTAAGCCATGCTGTCAATAGCAGCTGCTGTATAAAACAATTCGACGAATATTTAAACTAAGTAAAACATTCATATGTATTTTGCATATAATCTGGTAGTTTCTAGAAAAGTACTCAAGGTCAATCAAAAGACATGCATAAAGCCCTAAGGGTCAGGGACATCAGTTTTGCTGAGTAAATGTTGTAAAGATTATAATCCTTGGGGGAAAATCACAGGGCAAAGCAGTCATAAGCTAAAGTACAATCAATAGATAAACAGTGAGAAGGAGAGGCATTTAGCCTGAAAACAATCAGCTTTTTCAGACATACCCGGCCTTCCCAGGGGAGACAGGTGGCTTTACTCTTAGTTAAAAGGGCAATGGATCTCAGGAGACATTTGAGATGTTAACAGGCTTACAGTGAGCATATAGATAATTGGGTACTTTTTGTTTTTCATGCACATGCTTAATTACAAATGCACAAACTGTTTGTTTAATCAGACCTAATTGTGGAAATGGTGTAAAGGTTTCTCTTTGTGACTGAAACATCAGAACAGTTTCATGATCTTGGAAACAAAAATTGCAACAGCACTGTGTTTCTTTGAATTTTACAGGCTATGGATTTAAGCATCAAATTCACCTTGGAATAAAAATAATATCATCATGATGAATATGTTTCTGTTGTGCAGAAACAAGAGCAAGTACAGATTTTCACTTCACCACATAAGATGTCATGCTTTGTATATGACAGATGCTAAATACATGCTCATTATTTGCCTTAATAGAGTATAATTATATCTTCAAGAATAAGTGGTCATGACTTGAGACATCTTGCTGAAGTGTCTTACTTGTTGATCGGTTTTAACCTGGGCAGATATATTTCCAAACTCTCCAAACATCACTGTGGCTGAAACCGCAAGCTATTCCATTTGAGCTATTATTGCATAAACCCTTTCATCTTTGTAAAACCAGTTCCGGGCGTCTATGCTTTCAGATTTCACTAAAAACCATGATTTCTGAAATGAAGTCATATAATGAATTGAATGAGATATTTTTGGCAGTTATAAATATCAACAGAGACCACACAATGGCTCACAGGTTTTGGTCCCCCCACAGTCAGATATATGTCAGTAGGAAGAACTCCATTTTGAAGCATTTCAATAGAAACCACAGTCTTTCTTTTTTTTTTTTTTTTTACCATATTTCTTTCCTTTATATATTTTTTCTTCTTATTATTAATCCAAGTAGTTGGCATAGAAGAATCAGAGATCCTACTGAGTAGTAACAGACCAACTCTAATGGAGCCTCATAGTCATCTAAAGAAAATCTGAAAGTAACTTTGGTTTACTTGCAAATACAATGAGTGAACTAAGTTTTCACCTTAGGAAAAATGTTACTTATATTAAAAAGCATTGAAAAGAAAAGTATCATGACTTTTAAAAGTAGCCTTGCTTTAATCCACTTAAGATAGCTTTATTATTTTGTGTTCTTGTGTGTGTGCGTGCGTGTGTGCATGTGTATACTTGCCTATTCTACTTAGTTAAGGAATATGTTTTTTACAGAGAAAGAGCTAATAGAAAAATAAAACAGGTAAGATATCATGCTTCTGATCATAATTTATATTCTCTAATGACTTCATTTATAATTTCTTGACTATCAAAACCAAACTGATGCTTCTGCTCTCTTAATTTGGAAACACTATTCTATACTAACAAGCCTTAGAATTTCCTCAAAAATTTGTAACTTGTAGCTCCTATCTTAATTCTTCTTATTCCAATTTAGGAATACCCTCTAGCACTTCACACAAGTCTATTTATTCCATACATGGTCCCAAATCATCCCAATTCAAAGTGAATTCTGCTTATTTAAAATTTCCGTACTACTAATCTGAACTGTATATTTGGTGGATGAGTTCCACCCATGGATCTTTATTTACTGTTTCATAGATGCATTAAAATGACCTTGGAAATAGGGACTGTTGTGCATAGGGATTTAAAACATAATAAAAACTTTTAAAGATAATCAGCATTTGGAAATATCCATAAACAAACTGTGGATTTTTTTAAATGATAAGTTGATACACGGAGTCCCAACTGGCCTGCATTTTCTCATTCATCAACAAATGTTTTCATCTTGCTATAATTTTTGTAAAATTTTGTTAATAGGCAAGATTTTCCAAATGCAAAAAAAAAACATAAGCTTCCACTATAAAACAAATTTTTATGATAAATAGTAATAATAGGAAAAAGGATACCATATGTAGCATCTATTAAATATAGTTTCATGAGGGCTAAACCATATCACCTAATATTACTATCACCTAATGCTTTCTCTATACTCCAAATGATTTAAAATATGATTTCTTTATAAGTACTCATTTTTCTTTAAGGTGGTCTAATTAATATGTTCTGAAAGTCATATGATTATAGAAATTTAACCAGTAAAGTTAGGACATAAGATGGAAGTTTGTAGCATTTTAGAATTTAGTGCTAGGAGGAAGTATCTACTTGCAATTATTATCTCATGATTTATCCGTGATATTATCAAGTGATCTCTCACTAATCAGTAGTTTTTGAGCTGTGACTTGAACTTGTCAAACTAGATAAATACTATGAAAAATACATCTATAAGAAGATACAAGCCTAAATCCCAAATAAGAAATAGAAGTTTTATTACACCTTTATATTTAAATAGTCACATAGGTCATTTATTTTTAAAGTTGCATAAATAGAAGTTTTAAGAACTTAGTCAGGAAAACTTTTCTAAATCTAGCCACTTGATGAACCAACCAGGTTAAATCTCAGATAGAATTATTCAGAACAAATGCTACAGATTACTACTAACTTTTCCAATATTTTAGTGAAGTAACATTGACTTAAACTATGCAGATTTTAGATGTGGAATGTTATAATCCAACATCTGTACATACTATATTATGTTCACCACCTTAAGTCAAGTTCCCCCCAACCACCATGCAATTGATCCCCTTTGTTCCATTTACCCACATGCCTCCTCTTTCCCTTCTGGTAATCCCCATTTCTACTTGCTACCATAGCGAGCAGGATTATAAACTGTTGCTTACCAAATTTTGGAAAATAATTTTATTCAATATTTTTAACACTGAATTTATTGACAACAGACACTGGTAGTCTTATTTTCTTTAATTTTATCTAAATTTCTTGTCATCTCTTTCAGTTCTGACAAAACAAATCCTTCATCTCTAGCACAGCAGACTCTAGAAAAAAAGATTTCTGAAGTACTATTCTGGACTATTTGGAGAATATTAATGATCACCACACTCCAAACCCTGACAGACAACAACCTGAAGTCAACAACAAAAACAATGAACACTTCAGAGTATCTCATGCCACACCTATTCTGTATTTTGCTAAATTATCCTTTATAGATATTTGCTAACAAGTTTCTTCAATAGACATAAGCACACAAAAATAAACAAGTATACTTTTTTCAAAGGCTCAAAATCTGGACAGTAATTTACAAATATATCCAAATATAGTGTAATAAGACTAATAAGATACATAAGTTCAATATACACAAATGGTAGTACAAAAAGGAAGGCCTAGCTGTTGTAGGATTTGAACAATAAGAAAAACCTTATTAAGCAAAGAAGAAAAAATCATTTGAGATATTGAAAAGAGAAAACAGATTTAAAAGCACGAAGAAATACACATAATTGCAAATGGTTTGGTACTACTGGAATATATAAAATTAAAAAAGAAATATAGATTATTACTAGATCTTGAAGGAATATCTTGGATTTTATTAGAATTTATTGTATAAACAGTGAGAGGTCATTGACTGTCTCAATGGGGTGTGTAATTTATCAGATTTATGTAGCAGGGTAGTTCTCATAGCACATAAATTATGGAGTAGAAGCGACAGAGATTAACAATATGGAGAGGAGTTAAGAAGCTATGACCTTAATACTCAAGTATTTTAAATGTCAATAAAGATCATTCCTGTTTTTAAAATATGAATGCTCCTAAAATTCAGCACTTCTAAAGCATGATTTCTAAAATTTTATTTTCATTATTTATTCCACATCAACCATAAGATCCCTGACTATAATAAAAGCAGAAAATCCAAATGATTTTAAAAGATGGATGATAGAATTACAAACATTTAAATAATATACTTACATTTTTCAAAAATCATAATTTTTAGAAGGACATTTACCTAGGGAATTCCATTTCTTAGAAGTGTTTATTTTTGGCCTTTTTTTTTCAAATTCTCTTCAGGTAAAATGGAATAAAACTTTCCTAGTATATCATAACTTCCTATTAGTGTATTAGAATAAACCTTAGCACATTTGACAACAATATTTAATATCTATACATTTGACAGCAATATTTAATATTTTCTTCTCTGGTCTTATTATTAAAATTACCACTTAGTTTCTGATATTTGAAGTCACTCTGGTGCTCTCAATTAATGATAACAATTCAGTAATTTGCCAAAAATCATCTACTTTAAATATCTGCTAATTCCATCATTATATTAGCTATAATTAAGTAGGAGATGATATTTTGTGTGTAGTTTTGTTCTACTGAAAATATTTCTACACACTTAAATATATATGTATGTATCTGCATGCATTTAATTCATAATGCTTATACATAGTAGACTGAACACCCTAACCAGTGACTGAAGTCTTAAAACAATAAATTTGTTATATTTAAATAGAATAAGAAAATACCTACCTATATAAATGTTTTCTATATATTTTTACTGTACATAGGACACTTCGTTTTTTTTAATTTATTTTTTATTCTAGAAATTATTCTTCACATTAGAATAGTTTCCTATGTATAGGTTCCCCATTTCCTAAATATATTTCAACACACCCTGCCCTCTACCAAATCACCAAGTGTTCTTCCCTGTTGTCCAGTGGACTCTGCCATTTTTTTGTTTTTAATAAATTGTTACATACCAGAAAAGGAAAGCAAACATAATTAAAGGGAAAAATTGATTACCAAAACTGATGCACTTGTTGCACAAATTAGGAAAGACCCTTACTACCTGCACCTGACTATTGCAACAAGAACAGCAGATATACTCTGGATTCAGTTGTTATTAAACAGAAAGAGGACTACAGTGATGGTGAGAAATAGAAAGTTAAAGCAAACTATTTATGAAAGCACTCACTTTTGCTAGCCTGGATATTTCTTTTCTGAAGGCAACAGTGACTCACCTTTTTATTAATTAGTGTATTAAAGTACACATTGTTTTCACATACATTATTTGTATTAAACTTAAAACAAAATTTGTGAGTGAAGCATAAGAGGTAATGCCTAAAAGTTTTCCATGTAGAGTTAATCTCAGAAAATTAAAGTAACATCAGCCAAGTGAAGTGGCAAATCCAATATGGAATTTCCTTCAAGGAATGGTGTGTTCATCGTCAACCACAACTTTGCTCCAGGTCCATTCATACTATTAAATGTAAATATAAATTATATGCTGTCAGAGCAGGAGAAGGAAAGTAATTCAGTATTTAAAAAGTGAGACCCTCCAAATCTTGCTTTAATATTTTTTCAAATTTTCATGGAGCATGTGAGTTAACCTTACCAATATTGGCAGGGTTTTGGGGGTGAGGTTGGGAGTTGAAAAGAATAAACAGAGGAATAATAAGAATAGGAATAATTTTAAAAGCAGTTATGTAGAAGAGAACAAATATATTTAGTGCTGTCAACTTCTGCTATGTTCAGATATTTTTGTCACTTAAAAGTTTAAAAGAACTCTAATTTTATACTTATGATATTTTAAAACCTGTATATAGATCCAAATGTGGCTATTCTGCAAGATTATCTAATACAAATGCTTTAATTTTGAATTCACCAAGTACTTTTCATATTGTATTGAATTCTCATATGCTGTAAAAACCAGGGCAAGCATAAAATAAATGCTATACTGAAACATTTAAATATCCTGGTTCAGTGAACTGGCACAAAAGACTGTCGCAGAAATGGCAGATAAGTAATCTAAAGCAGCTAAGGGAGCGTGAACATGGAAAGAAAAATAGAGTAAATTATTTATTGACTAGCTACTTAGAGTCTGAAATTCTCCAGGTTCTTTGAGGGTAAAATATATTAAATGCATGGTCTCTGACAGAGAAACTTACAGTCTAGTTAGAGTGAGAACAAGGGCATATCTACTCTATTGACAGTACAAAATATTTTTTTTTTTTGCCGGTAAACTATAGTATTGTATTCCTAGACTAGTTTGAATAACAATTGAGCAGGAAATTTATATTTTTATTCAGTTAATCCAGCAAAAGTTTATCTACTCATGAAGTCTAGATTAAAGCAGCATTATTAATCAATTGTTTTTTATAGCTAGAAAATAAGTAGGAGTGTTACTGTGAACATATATTACAAATAATATAATTAATAAGAAGGAAAATGACATACTTAAATAATCTTACATTTTTTCTTTTTGTTTAAATTTCTTTACATTTTAATTTAAAATTATTTAATTTTAAGATATTTTAATTTTTAAGTTATAAACTATAAAACATGATAACCATAAAAATGAAAATCCTGTTATCTAGAGGAGATCTCTAACATTTTAATGAATTCATTCATAAAACATGCATTCAATACACTTTCTTATGATTGCCATGTGGTGAACAGTTTAAGAATAAAAATGCACACATCCCTGCCTTCACAGACCTGACTGTATAATGTGGTGTACAGATAATAATTCACTAATGACATTTTAAAATGTAAAACTGGCCCTGTGACAAATTCTTAGGAAATAAATACATGCTAAGAATAAGACTGTTGAAAAAATATAGTATCAAAATTTGACCTAGCAAACAGGAAGACCCAGGAAATCTTCTTCAAGAAAGTTAGCTTAAGCTGAGAACATAAGCATTAATAGAAATTAGGTGAAAAAGTGATGGAAGACTTATAGATGCATAAAATAACATCTACAATAAGAGAAGATTCCAGTGCAAAGGATAACTAACAAGACCAATTTGACTAGTCAGAACCTGATTGAAAATGAAATTGAAGACAGGATAGTGGCCAACCAGTTTATGAGATTCCACTTTATTCTAGGACATGCAGAATCACTTTGAAAGGTTTCAGATGGAATAGAGACATACCTAGATTTGTGTTTTCAAAATTATACTCTGGATGAAGTATGAAGAAGAAATTAAAAAGAAAGAAATTAGAATATGCATTTAAACCTATTAATTATTAACAAATGGGGTATTCGATTAGTGTAAAGGAAAGATAAATGTATCTGGAGTATTGCAGTGGAAGTGGGCAAAGCATAATTATATCATAGAATCAGATGATAAATATGAGATAAAAGGACAAAAGAAAATACTAGGAATGACTGAATTATCTGGAATACAGATAAAATGGAAGTCAATTCACTCAATAATAAGGCAATTGAAGAAGAATGTAAAGCTGCACTATTTTTTGAGTAAATACTCAATATATCTATTGTCATATTGCCCTGTAGAAGAGTTACTTTTGCAAAGATAAATATTAACCTTATTACTACTACTTTCCTTTGGAAGTGAAAAAAAATCTTAGTTTTAGCCCCTGCATTTTTATGCTTAGTTTAGGATCAAGGAGTTTACAAATATTTTGAAAACCTTATTTATGCTTTGTCTCTACTTGCTTAGCTCTAAAAATCTCCGAAGTACTTTATACTTCTGAATTTATTATATTTTTGCTGATAGATTATTTTTATGTGTGCTTATTCATTACCAATTAACCACTAACTAGTCAGCTAAATCATACTGAATGAATCTAGGTAAACACCTTATAAGATGGTGATGTACTTTTCAATAACCCTCCTTCCCTATGAATGGTACCCATAAGTCACATCTAATCACATACAAATGTTATTGACTCAGTTGTTCATGCTGTATTCAATACTAGCAGATTTGATTTAGTTTACTGTAAATAAAATATCTGTAATATACATATAGATACACAAATACAGGTATGAAATAACTATAAGTGGTCATGTTAATTACAAAACTCTTAAGAAAAATCTATAATTGAGAAATATTGAGATACCCTAAATTGTTTGCAAATTAAATCCTTTCTAGTTGTTGGTGACTAGTCAACCCTTTAATTCATCTAATGTACTCATCTTCATATCCAATAACAATATTCCTTTAAAACCAAAAAATATTATTTACTATGTTCCACAACTGTGCTAGTTATCAGAATTGCATACAAAATAGTAATAATTGCATACAAAATAGTTCCTGTAGTCAAGTGAAAACAGTTTAGTAGGCAAAGAAAAACTGTAAACTAATACTTAAACATAAGTTAGGTGGTCTCAATAGAAATATGAGGTAGAAATTATCACATCATTTTTGAGAGAGGTCAGAGATGAGAGACCAGGTATGGAAATGCTTCCTGTTGAAAGTGGTATTATCACTAGTTTACAGAAGACAGTAAGGTAGAAATAAGGACTGAGGAGAGGCAAGAAGAACTCAAGTCAGAGGGAGATGTGAGAAAATACTAGATGTAAAGCAGCAGGAAACAGATTTGGAACTGCAATTATCTAGGGCTGGCGAAGAAGTCTGGGCGGGAAATCAACTGATAGTGCTGTGAAAATAAAGCTTGAATGACGAGCAGGGAGCAGATTGTAGATAATCTTGTAGAGCATGCTGTGCCAAGAATTTCAGACTATAGCCTATTAAAAATGGAGACACTGAAAAAGAGTAAGCACAGAATCCATATAATTAGTTTTAGATTGTAGGAGAAGAGAGGAAGTGGGGAAAGTCTACTGCATTTTCTGTGGACTAATGCTGGGATTGCAGTCTACAGGTGATGAAGGTCAAATGTAATAGCACAAGAAATATAGAAAAGGGGGTTGATACAAAGATAAAAAGGAAAAATTCATGGGACTTGGTGACTGATTGTATTTGTGGGTAGAGAGAAGAGTGTGGAAAACTCATATTTCTGATTTTATATTAATCTCCCTGCATTTGGTTATTTTACCATTAAAATGGATATTAAAATGCCTATAAGGTGTTGTAAGGAATGCATTTAGAGAGCACTGACAGATAATCTATCTTTTTCATGACATATCAGAAAAATTCAAACAGATTTAGCTTTCTTCCTCCTTTTCTTCTACTTACCAAATAATTTAAAATAGTCAGAGAAATACCAATTTTTTTTATTGTATAAACTGCTAATTATTTCACTTGGGATTAAAACAAATCCCTTACAAAATGCCACCTATCGTAAGACTCTCAGACTAATTTTTATGCGCATTCCAACTGGAAATGGAAAACAAAACTCAGGTTCTTATATCTTTTAATATAACAAGTTTTAACATGTGATTAAAACTCATTAAAAGTAAAATAACCTTCCTGAAATCTTAAAAATCTAAAATGAATTGAAACTAAATTTTTTCATACTAATTTAAAAGGGATTTAAAAAATTCTATCTCTATAAACTGCCTAAAGAAGAAATTCGTATTTCTGAATTAGTCTTATTTTCCTATTGATCTGATGTTTTCAGTTTGGATAACAGACGTATGTGGGGATGTATGTGTGCCATTATTATTTTTTATTTTGTTGAGTATTTCATTTTCCAAAGAGGCAATATTGAAAATAATAGTACAAACTTTGCTACAGATACTATAGTATCTATGGAGAGTTAGCTTTCTACTACCATAACAATTTGAGCTAAATATTAATTTTAATTGTTGAACGTTCCAAGGAAATTTTTCACTGGTCTAATATACTCATTTAATTAAAAAAAATCAACTGTTTAGAACATTCATAAGAAAAACATAGGCCATTATAATGCTAAAATAATTTTTCACTGTTAACACTTGCTTCATACCTCATTTTATCTTAATACAAAATAAGTTGGGCTTACAATTTATGCATTGTTAAATCAATCATTTTATCAACAGTGATTTATTTTGATTTTGTCATTTTATCATATTGTATATTGTATAGCAACTGCTGAATTCAAAACATAAGTGATCTTTTATGAGTCATTTTCTCTGAAAGGAAAAGTGACCAGAAAAACCTAGTTGACCAGAGAACTTCCAATTTGGCAAATTAATAGATACAATTTTGTTTTGTTTTGTTTTTACAAAAACATTATAAAGCTATACATTTATATTGACTCAAGTATTTGGTTCTCTGCAAAGTAGTCTAAATATATACATTTTAAGGCATAGCAGCAATTATCCACAGTATACAGGGATAACAGCAATTGATATAAAAGTTATATATAATATAAGCAGATAATTTTAAGGTTGTATATTTCATTTATAGGCTCTTTAATAAAACATAATTATAACTAGAAAATGCATACATTTAACAATGAATACTGGTATCAGTATGCAAATCACAATTCTAACAGTCTCATTATCGAAGGGGAAGATTACTTTTAAACGCTTACTATTAAAAAATAAAGTTCTCATTTTGAACTTTATAAAACCCATGAGTTCTATAATTGAATTTTATGACCTTCAAATAATTCCCTACTATAAATAAAATATGATGTCAGTATAGACAAAACATATAGTGGTGAAAAACAGTGATGACATTCTGGTCAGTTAGGTGAGAGTTTATCTAATACTATAAATATGCATTTTTCCTCTAATCCTAGAGTTTCACAGAATTTCAAGAAAACAAGGTTATTTTCCTTTAAGAGGAATTCAGCTGGATTTATTCAGTTTATAAATATAAACTGTAATTTAGCATACATTTTATCAAAATTATATAAATCTCAAGGATTTTGACTGCTGTTAATTTTTTTGCTTTGATTAGGCCCACATTAAGCAGTGTTATACTCTCTTTGCTGTTTCTTTAATCAAAAATATATCAAATAATTTACTCAACAAACTTTTAGAAACGTAAAAATTGAACTAAAAGAAAATTGAAAATAAATATTTCTAAATGTCCTTTTTGTTAAGTTTACTTGGTTTCTATTCTGCTTAGTCTACATGAATATACTTAATTTATGGTTAAAATTCATATTAATATGTAAATATTTTACTTATACAAATTACATGTTTATGTCTTTTAAAGTACATAAAGATATCTTCTTTCCTGTCAGCACTGTTAGCACCTCTGTAGTCCTGCTTTTTCCATTAAATAATTATTAATAGTTTCTAGTTTATCTCTTCAGTAAATTTTAAACATAAATGCATAAACATATCATGAATGAGTATGCATATATATGTGAAACTCATATAATTCCTACTGTACATATAAGTCACATTTGTTAGTTTATCTATATTTGTTACAGATATGTTTAAATATCAATAATCTTTGAAGTGAAACTTCTAGGTCAAAGGTATGTGTAGTTCAGTTTGGCGGTTGCTTTAAATTGTCCTCAATAATGTTATATCAGTTTGTATTCTCACCAAGAGTGTGTGGTAGCTCCTTTTTAACCCATGCATATAACAGTGAATTTTTTAAAATCATATATGTCCAACAAGGCATCTCAGTTGCATTTATTTATTTATAAGATGGCTAGATCCATATACTTGTTGCCTATATATTTTTATATTGTGAGCACTCTCACGTCCTTTGACTACTTTCTGCTGACTATTGTAAATCATTTGACAATTATATAAAAGCTAAAATGTACTGACTATTTATGTACCCAAGCACTGTTCTGTGTACTATGCAGGTATTAACTCATTCAACTCTTACAAGAGAAACAGATATTCTTTAATCTCCATTTGAAAAAAAAAAGAGGCTAAGAGAAGATAAGCAAAATTCCAAAGAGGGTTACAGAACTAATAAAATACAAAGCCAGCATTTGAGCCTAAACCCAATGTTCCTGGTCAGTGTTACCTCTTATCATTAAGTCGCTTGATTTTTTCATATTGCAATGGAATACTATTTCTTTATTAAAAATTAATGACATTAATATGGTAATTTCATTTAAGAAATTAGTCCTATATTAAATGATCTATAATTTTTTTATTGTTCTGTTGACTATATTTTATCATTTGTACAAAAATAGTATTATTCAAATGTAAACCATAATATCTGGGCATTATGATGTTTTTATATTAATTTATTATATTTCAAAAAATACATCCTTTTATTTGTATCAGAGTCAAAATTTGATTTGGTCAGTTTTTTTGAAGATGAATTCAACAGTATTATTTTTCTCATCTTGCTAATTTAACCAATATTTTAACTCTTCTCAGAGAACATAATGAATACCTTGACTTCCTCTCTTAGACATAGAGATAAATATTAAATTAATCTTAATTTCTTCATTTAGTAAATGCTAAATATTTAATATATATTGTCAAAATTTGTTTTTTCATGTACACTGTTGAACTGCCTTTAATTTCTCAGAAAATGCTGAAAACAAACAAATGAATAAAAAACAGCAACATTAAAAACTCCACTTCTTATATGAAGTCTTTAGGGAATGTAAGACTGAGTTCAAAGTATAATGTCCATTCTTCTTAGTCCAAACTGTATATGAACTTTAAGTTTTTCTAAGTACAATACCGCATGATGATATATATTCTTATTGTTTACAAAGGATTGCTTTTGATTCTAAGATACTTTTATACCACATCATATGACTATAAATGTCTTTCACCTGTGTTCCTAGTGGGCAGTGTAATATTTTTCTTGTTTTTGTCATTACAACTTTTATAATTCATATATTTATATATAAAATTTTACCTGAGCAATGTTAAACTTAACTCATAGACTGACACGGTATACTCATTTTTAAAATTACAGTTTTATATTTTTAATAGAATGTCAGTCATTTCTTTAAAATTGAAATATATTTTAAAATATATTTCGGAAAGAGGAACTGAGGTACTTAAATATGTGGAAGGCAGAAATCGAGGCATTTTGAATGTATTAAGACTGTTAATTATTAAAAAAGTTTGAAGCAAATATTACTCTCACTTTACAACAGAGGAAGCAAAGACTCAGTAAGATCAATAGTCTCCAGTGACGTGCTTAAGCAAACTAGTAGGGTACTAACCATGGTAGGATTTATGTCCAATGCCTGTGCTCTTACTGAAACAGGGTGGTATTTTTATAGTTGTTCCAAAACTGCTTTAACACAACATATTTTGGGAGTTTGTTTTGAATATGAAATACCTTTTTTATTTTACTAAATTGAAGAATTTATATTTCTCTGCAATAAAGTGAATAAAATAGAAAGAAAAAAAATGACTTCATATATATACATTTGGATTGTTTTATAAGTCATTCATCCAGTTATTCACTCATTCATTTATGTAATAGCTGTTCAACTTGAACATAAGAAGGTATTATGTGATTTAAGACCTACCCCCTAATTTAGTGAAAACTACAAGCAAGTTATAAACATGTAAAATATATTTACAAGGTGAAAAAATATGACAAAGGGAAAATAAGTTCAATTAATATTAAAATATTTTATTCTAAACATGAAAAATAAGAAAAATATCTTAAATCTAAATTTCAGAATCAAACTTTTAATATTGTGTTGCATTTCCTTCTATAATGATCTCAAAAAATATTATTCACATAGTACAGATCAATATATGGTTAACTTCATGTCATAACTTATTTATAGGTCAAGAAATCACTTCAACTGGTCTCAACTTAAATTCAGTAAAAATATTAAAACAGAGTCAGATAAACTAAATGGTTTGTAATAGGTTAACAATTGCTTTGAAATTCTTTAAAAAAATAGCATACTTATGTATATATAAGTGTCCAGAACACAATCTACTTCTTGCTGAAAATGAAGATCAAAATATTTGGATAACATTTATTTATACAATTTAATGCACTGGATGATATAGTTTGATTTTTGATATAAACTAATTTTCATCTCAGATATATTTAATAAACACAGTTTTCTATGGTCATGCAATAGTTGCTCTACATGGTGTTATCAATTATTCCCTCATTTGCCATGTTGATTGGTACTATTTTTACTATAATGAATAATCCAATGATTTTGCTTTATTTTATTCAAAAAGATTTCTAAAATTACTACCATGAAGTGAACAGATAAAACAGAACTTATCACTATGGTTTATTTAATTGTATTTATTTGTTCACTACATTAAACTTCATATTTTTACCTAAATATTATTATGGAAAATTTAAAAGAAAATATTTCTAATATCCCTATATTAAACACCTCTACTAGTTCCATTTATGATGCATTTACTTTTCCTTTGTAATTTTATTGAAGGAACATCACATCATTATTTTCTAACAATGTCAATGACATTATTTGAAAAACAATATGTAACACAAATAGCAGCATGGAATACTGAGTGTACAGGAGGCAATGGTATCTGGAGAGGTTGATGCAAAGTGGGAGTGTGTGAAATAATTGTCATTTTAAAAAGATAAAGATTTTATGTATGAAAACCTGCACTGCATCCACATTTTAAGGGAAGGGCAAGACAGTCACACATTGAAGAAAAACTACCTTATGACACTACATAAGGTAGCATTTTCCAAATAAAAACAATTATTCCAAACACTGAAACAATTCTTTAGGCAGAAATTTCATTTTAGCCCAACTCTTGAACAAGCCTTCTAGACTACTTTGCTGACCAAGGAATGATGAGCATTAGTACACACCATGGCACTCAGATTCATGGATCAAATAGTCCAAGATCAACCACCAATAACAAATGATAGGACTGTCAAAAATACTCAAAGCAACGAACCGTATGCATTATGCAGTAGCCTAAGGTGACGGATTACCTCCTGTTTAGTCAAGCAGCTCAGAATGAAAACAGAAGCCACTGTACCTGATCTAGTATGACTTTAAAAATCAAAAATAACACACATTTGTAAACACATACAGAATTCAGGCTTGGTGATTAGTTAACCTTTTGCCTGGAGAGCGTCATTTATTCATGGACCAATGACCAGAGCCTGATAAAAGGCTCCCTGTTGATTAGGTTCAGAAAATTCTAAGTAGGAAAAAGTACAATGGTGCCTATACTCTCACTAACTTGGAGAAATGCAAAAATTCTGTATTATTTAAACAACAATTGGGAAGTCTGTGTTATTTAGAGAGGAAGAGAATATATACTTGCGTTATGTTCCAGCCTCCAAGCCATGCATATATTAAGAAATAACTAGTCAGTTAGGAGAACCAAATAATCTCCCAAAGGCTTGATTTATTTTCCACACCAAAACCCTCTGCCAGATTTTTAACATCACTGTTTGGGCTTATGCCTAAATGACCAGAGTGAATTATTCAAAAGTTATATGAAAAAGTCCCTTAAACTCTCAAGCATTCTCTTTATTCATATCATACTAACTTCTAAAATTAGTCATCTTATTATTTTTCCCTTCTAAAATTATTTATCAGAGAAGGAGAGTGAGAGGTACTGAAAATCAATTCCAGAAGGGGCCTTTGGAATTGCCTAGGTCATAAAGACGAACCCTCACAATAGGAATAGATGTCTTTATAAGAGAAACCCCATAGAGTTCCCTAACTCATTCACTGCCATATGAAGATGCAATGAGAAGTGGACAATCTGCAAGCCAGAATAGGGGCTTTCACTAGAAACACAACATGCTGACACCCTGATCTTGGTCTTCTTTGAAACTGTGAGCAATCAATTCCAGCTACATTTAAGTCACTTAGCATATATTTTGATAAAGTATCCAAATGGGTTAGAACAGAGATTCACTGCTTTGTATTGGCTTGTCTTTCTATTAAATATTCAAACTTTAACTGGATAACATATAAGCATATCTTATAGTTATCCCATCTTTAATATAAATTAATTTAAAATTGTATTTTTCTATACAAACAAATGCTTGAGGTAAATGAGTGATATGAGAGAAGAAAGAAAAACTGTAACAAAATACATGTAAATAATACTATCTTGGTAGACACACAGTCAATCAGACATCACTAAAAGGAGAAACAAACCTGATATAACAATTAAATGACTAAAAAAGTTAGGGTTCATTTTATTCATTCTTGCTTCCTTCCTTGCTTCCTATGTTCTCTCCCTCTTCATTTTTTTCACATAGAATTTTGAGAGCAACAAACTATGATTCTTGCACTCAGTGAGTTCATGGCTGATTTAAAAAAGCAGCAGCAAAAAGAAACACATCAGTATGTGAGGGAATACCGAGAAACAAGGGTTAAGCCTAGCTGTCATCAAAGGAAGGTATCATAAAGCACAGCATCTTTCATTTGAAACTTGAAGAAAGCCTTTCTAACACTTTTTGTTTATTTCACAATAACTTTCTGCCTAATATTCAAAGTTCTATTCAAAATATTGACTCCCACACAAAACAAAAAGACTAGTAATATTGAATCCGGCTACTGAATTATTTTTGAGTCCTAAATTGTATAATCATAATTTTTCTTTTGAGCCACATAAGAGAAAATGCACTTATTTAAGTCCATATGAGCTAGGATTATTATGAAAATATTAGTCTATGGCAAAACACTTTAAAATTATTTGGTTGGTCATATTAAAATTACCTTAAACCTGCTCGTCTCATGCTTGCTCCAGATCTATAACTCAAATCTATTAGCTAGAGTCAGGATAAAGAGTAACTTACAAACCAAATAGCCAACAGAGTAACTAACATATGCAAATACAGAAAAGCATGCATAAAGAAAAATAATAGGTAAATCACCCTATTAAAGTAAGAGGTTTATAACAAATATCTTGTGACTCAAGCCATATTTCTTAGTTAACTTAACTCAGTTCATATTTACTGAACACTTATTAACTAACATAGATTATGTAAAGTAAAATTTTTTAGAAGGATGAATGAAGCACAAACCCAAACTATCATAGAAAAGTATAATAAGAAAAAGGATAAATATTACATACAAAATGTGTATATATGAACTATATATTTTATTTATATTTATTATATCTAGATAGATTACATATAGTACAGTACACACTTAGTAATTATGTGATATATGTGTGTATATAGATACATATGTATGTGCATAGATACATGCATAATGCATATATATTATACACATAGTAATGGATATATCTGAATCTATATATCTATCTCTCTAAAAATTATCTATTATATGCCAGGCACATTATTAGTAGAGACTGAGAACAACAAAACAGAAGACCAGTTTCTGTTCATCAGTAGCTTATGGACTAGCAAAGATAAAAGACAGATAAATAGTCATTTGCTGTAACTGATGTGCCCTAAGATCAAATCAACAGAGGATCTTATTTCAAACTGTAAAATCTTGGAAGGATTTCTGGACATGAATAGATTATGTCTGAACTGACCTTTGGAGGATGCCTATGTAAGGTAGCAAAGGAAGGGATGAACATCAAAGGCTGGTGATTACAGCAAATCTTCTACAAAGAAGTAAATGTCCTCTTTTGCCTGGGTAGGTTATTGTATTTTCTGGAAACAAACATATTCATGTTTATGTAGCAATGTATAAAAAGGAATTAACCAGTTTTAGTAAACCAGATGGGTGACAGGCTTCATATTGCCCCAAATTCTACACAGTGCAGCAAACATTATGGCATGAATGACAAACTACATTAATAAGAGTAAAGAGTCTGAAGGAAGAAAATTAAAGAGTAACATGAAGGGGAAATGAGAAGGTATAGGTATATCCTAATGTTGATAAGAACAATATTTGTTAAATACCAAATAAAAATTAAGGGGACTAGCATTAAAATGCCAAAAGTAAAGACAGAGAGGATAGTGTTAAGTAATTCTTCAGTATAAAAGGTGAGGACAAGAAACCCCAGGGTGATTCCTAATCTACTGCTTGCAGTCAGAGTGCACCTTAGTGTCATATATTAAAATGTGGACTGAAGGCTGAAAAAATGATTTGGGGAGGAAGGAGATAATGCTTTAAATGATGGACAAAAGAGTTTGAAGCGACTTCAGCAAAGAGGCGCATTTGCAAAGTAGGGCCTAAATGCAGCATTTGCTCATTCTAAGAGGTTGCCTGAATTGAGAATGTCAGGGACTGAGGACAGAACTTTGCTTTCATTTAGGATAAATAAGCAGCAGAGCATTAAACAAACAAGAAAGAATGGCAATATTTGTAAAAATAAATTCTGAAGAAATAAAAAAGGAGGCAAAACTAAGCTACAATGTGTACTATCCCACTCTACAACACAAACTAACAAAACCCATCAAATCTGATGGCTAGCAATGGCAGAGAAAAGTAATTGAGTTTCCTATTGCATACATAGAAAATAAAGAGACAATTAATTGAAGCATTGAGGGAACAAACAAGTTGGGAAGATTAGCTACATGGCAATTTGTGGATTAAACTAAGAATGGACAGTTTCAGGATAGCTATCAGTGTTGTAACCTGTCAAGCACAAAAACAGAAGCTATTTTATTATCAAAATGACCTTATTAGGGAGTTCCAGAGCGTTATAATCTGTGAGTTGCAAACTATGGTGAAAGAAGCAAATCCAGAGAAATATGGAGGCAACTTGCTTTTAGGGTAGAAAGAAGGACATTGGGAGGGATGTTTTGAAGGAAAGTTCATTATGTGAAAGTGAACGTTAAGGTGGTACTGGCTTCTTACTGTCTGAGCTGTTGCTAAACAAGAAAGAAATCCCCCTTTCTCCTTGCTGAGATTTGCACAGAAGATAATTCCTATGGAATTTGCAACTAGAGCAAGTGATAGCTTCTCCTTCTGATCACTAGGGCTCCTTTTAAATAAAGTTTTCTTTATTTACTTTATCCCTGTTGATGACTAGATTATCAGAACAATCATCCATACTGATGAATGATGAAAAAGAAGAGAACAAAATAATTACTTAAAATCTATTCATCAGGTCTTAATACATGTTTTCTGTTTAAGTACTGAAAGTACTCTAAGGGAGGAGTTATTTTCTCCATTTTATACATCAAAATATTATCTCTGAAAACCTGAATGGCATAAACTCAAACAGTCAAAAATAAAAATTTCCAAATCACACCTGACTTATATCTAAGACAGGATGATGCCATTCTCCTAGAAATGATAGACTAAAAGTATTTCCTGAGTGAGTGAATACTGATTGCTTTAGTAAATAGAAGATCTTTTTACCTTCTTATAAAATTCAGAATATTTTGTTAATCTAAAAAAACGAACTTGTCCCCTTGCTGTTGAAGATGCAAATCAGTTATTTTGCAACTGCAGCATTTTATTTGATGCCCAGAGAGAGTATTGCTGTGTCAGTTGTTTCTTGAAGGCTGCATCTAAGTTTCAGGTTTACTTAGTTAGAAAAGGACTCATTTAGGAAGCTGGATTTCAAACGTTCTTTAAATTGTGTTACTTAAACAAATCTCAGGTTATTTAAACCTATTGTGAGTGATTTGAATTAATTTCATTGTTTTCTCTCTTCATAATTGACTTGACCTGGACCTAATTCATATCATAAAGGAGCAGGAGAAAAATCATTACTTGTAAGGCAAATTGCTGAGAAACTTGTCACAGAGAGTTTCAATTACACACCAGCACATAATAGATTTAAGAGGGAAGTTCTACTTTCAGTTCTATGAACAGAATACCAAAATTGTGTGTATATAAATACACAGAAACATACAATGTATATATAAAATAAGATAGATCAGATATACACATATATATCATTTTAATAGTACACACAAATCTCAAGTTTTTTTTCCCCAAAAGACATACCAATTTACAAATTGAGAAAAGGTACTATATAATATGACCTTGCAAGAATTAGAAATATATACAATGTACTAGTTGTTTAGAGTCTGTTAATATTAAAACATTTTAAATGACTATTTTTCCATTTTAAATTATTTATGCCTCTTCAGGTATTTTTATATTTACTTACAGTGAATATGAGTATTATAATATTTTTAGAAAGATATCAGTATTAATTCAAATGATTTTAATATTCCTATGTGTTTCAGTTACTATCATTGTATATGAACTAATTTATTCAGACTTTTTATATTAGTTTAAGCAATGGCATCCCTGAAATTATGTCACAACTTGGCACACAAAAGTATTAATAAACTAAACCAGTAATTACATTTTTTTCAATTTTCCATGAAGCCATGCACAATCATAGTACTGTTCTTCAACTCAGTGATAACATTAAGTTCCAAAGATTCTTTCTTTATGTAATAGTCACTTGAAATTTCGGTTTTTGTGTCCTGATTAAAACAAATAAAACTCATGGATTAAAACAACAGATATTTTGCAGCTGGATAAAAGCAAACACCTATAAGACACAGTCAGTTTTGTCTAGGAAACATGTATAAGACCTGACGAAAGATTCTAATTATTCTGTTCTCTTCCATCATTTATGTACATTTATCATCAGAGATTCCTGGTTTAGAGGTATCATTAGACACACTTGCCATCACCAATGCCTGGGCCACCTAGAAGATAATATGTTGCCATTATAATCTATCTAGTTTGGGTCTCTTGAATTAATTAAACTAGGGGCTTGAACAATAAAAATTCTGGTCACTCCCTCTTTCCCCCTTACCAGGATATTCTATAAGAAAATTCAGTGCTTCTATTGTAAAGTGCATAGCATTTGTTGTTAAAGCTGAGAGTTTTTTCAGCTCCTTTAGGTAAAGCACAATTTGTGAAGGAGTTGACAGGTCCCATAGTGTATCAACTTTACCATTTTTTCTCAGTTATTGAAAGTCAACTATATTAATATTGCCACAAAATTTGTATAGCTTATGAAATACTCGCACATCCTTCACAAATATGCATTCTAGTTGGCTTCAAAGTTACTGTGATCACACATAAATATTTAAACCTAGACAACTGACCGTGGTCAATACTTTTAGGTAAATGCACTATATCCCTGAGGACAAGATGCATCTTGTAACTCCTAAGGTCTTGTTTTATTCTGAATTCATTTGGTAGAGACAGAGATAATGGAACCACTGTTTTCATTTTAGAGCTTTGGCTAAGTAATGAATGGCACACTTGTCTACTCATCATTCCACAGATGAAATTAAGCAAATGGTCACACTTTTAAGGTGATAGGAACGGTAGTCCCCAGGAATTACCACCTCCTTGGTGAAACTTAAAGTGTGAAAGATTGAGAACAAATTTTGGTATTTAGCTAGCCAGGTGTGTGCCACAGTTTGTGTGCTCTCCATAATAGTATTTGACTTATATGAACGCCAAAAGATATAAATTAAAGGGGCGTCTTCATAGAAGAGGTTTATTATTTGAGTGAATGTTTTTGAATATTCTCCTGTTTATTCTTTTGTCAAGCTAATATGAAAGACCAACATATTAGAATGTGTTCTTGCAACCCTCAGTTTGATCTTCACTAATAAGATTATTAATGAAGTTAATCTTATATTCCTCTAGTTATAAAAATGAAATACTGACTGAGGAATTTTTAAACATTCAGCAAAATGAAAGCATTATGAGGTAAAATTTCAGTGATCATTTACAGGTATAAGATAAAAATGATATCAAATAATACCTACTGTATTAAATGATACCTATTTAAACTAAAACATTGTTGTTCATCTGAAATGCAAAGTTTAACTAGCAGTCATGTATTTTCATTTACTAAATCAAGCAGCCTATGGGGTTATTGAGATAATACTCTCAAGGAAAGTATGAAATGTTATTCAGGGATAATTGTTAATAGTTGAATTTGTGCTGCCTCGGTTTCTTCTGCTACCAAAAAAACAAAAAACAAAAACAAAACTGATTCTAGATCCACTGCTGTATTTTCACTTTTCTCCCAATTCCCATAACCCCATAACAATTGAAGCTGAAATCCAGAACTTGGTATTGTGAAGTATTTGGTATACTCCAGTTTTGCTATTCATATTCAAAGTAAAAAATAACCACATGTAAGAGAATAATAGCAGCATATATGCTTGCCATAGAATATATTATTAGGTGAAACTTTTTCCATCACAGTTAAACCACAAAGACGAAAGTACAATTCCCGGTTTTATCATGATCTAAATTTCATAGACACCAAAGCCAAGGGCAACATGAACTGAAAAATATAACACTCTTATTGAGGAATTAAAAAAAAAAAAAAAACTTCTTAAATGTTCATTGTCTTTTTGAGTTTTATAGTTCCGGGTCTTACATTTAAGTCTTTAATAAATTTACAGTTAATTTTTGACTGTGACTTAGGATAGGTCTAATTTCATTCATTTTCATGTAAATACACAGCTTTTCCAGTACTATTTCTTGAAGGAGACTTCATTTTCATTATTAACTATTCTTGTCCCCCAAGTCAAGTATTAGTTTATGGTATATTCAAGGGTTTATTTCTGGGATCCTGATTTTAATCTATTGGTCATTGTGTCTGTTGCTTTTTTTAATAAAAGGAAGGAAGGAAGGGACAAGAAGAAGAAGCATTTTAAGGAGGAAAAAGGCAGAAGAAACTTCCTCATTTAGTTGTTCATTTTTGTTTTTCATCTCAGCCTTGGGATGAAAACCCTGGTCTTGGACTGTATGTGGTTTCTACACCAGCATCTCAGCTCACTTAGCCACGGGGCACTCCACAGTGTTGTTTTTATACCAGTGCCATATTACTTGATTACTACAATTTTGTAATAAAGTTTGAAATTAGAAGGGGCAACACCTGTTGTGCTCTTTCTCAGTTTTACTTTGGCTATTTGGGGTATTTTGTGGTTCTAAATAAATTTTAGAATATTTATTTTTTGTAGAAAATGACATTGAAATTAAGATAGGATTGCTTTTGCATCATGCATATTTTAACAATATTGTTATTGTTAAATATAGTAACTATATAAATACTAACTGTATCATAATAATATAAAAGGAAGGCAGGAAGGGATACGAGGAAGAAACATTTTAAGGAAGAAAGAATATATGTGGAGTCTAAGAAACAAAACTCATTGAAACAGTAGATTATTGGTGATTGCTAGAGGCAGAAGTAGCAATGAATAAAGATGTTCAAAAAGCATAAAATTCCAGCTATAACATAAAAAAGTTCTGGGAATATATTATACAGCATAATGTATATTAACAATACTATATTGTATGTTTTAAAGTTTCTAAAAGAGGAAATTGCAAAGTTTCTCATCACACAAAAATTGTAATTATGTGAGATGAAGGATGTTAAATATACTTATTTTAGTAATTATATAGATGTACATATATATGTATACTATATACTCAAATCCTTAAGTTGCACACCCTAAACTTATATGATTATATTTCAATAAAACTGAAAAAACTAATTACCAATAAAAAGAAATGACCAAGGTGTCAAATAACAGGATTGAACTAACTTTCAATAGTAATTACTTAGTTGTTAGAATTAGAAGAAAACAACTTTGAGTCAACTTTGATTTGATGAGGCACCACTGATTCTAAGTAGGTTTAACACTTCATTAAAAATTCAAGAGAAACATGAATTACTAGATATTAGTTAAAGTTCAAATTTCAGAATATTGGGTGTTAACTGTTTTAGTAGAAATAGATTTCCAAGCAGCATTGGAAAATTTTAGATGTGATAATATTGACCAAAATATCTTACATTTGATAAAATGCTTTTGATAAGGAAAGAAGGCAGAAAGTCAATACTGCTTGAAGCCAACAAGGGAATTTATTGGTCTGTGTGATTGAAAAGATCAGAGGTTGGAATAGCTTTAATCATGGCATCACTGGAAGTTTGCTATACCAATCAAAGCTCCATCTCTTAGCTCTCTACACTCCAACATGTCAGTTTCATCCTAAAATTAGTTCCCGTGATAACAAAAATGGCTACAATGATTTCAGACCTCACACACTCTCAGTGTAACGTCCACAAAAAGGAAAATCAGTTTTCTTTTACTTCCCTCCAAGGGGAGAAGAAATATCTTTTCCCAGAAACCCTAAGAAACAATTTCTGACAATTCATTGTTTCCTATTGTGCTGTATAGTCATTGTTAAACCAGTCACTGATCAGAGATATGTGGCACAATGGGTAGCTTCAGGAAATCAGAATCTTCTTTTGTCTCCAGCAGGAAATCAAGCATATTCAAATCCAATATGTGAATACTATGGAGGGGAGACTTTTTAAAGTAAAATCTATGAAAAAGGGAGAATAAAGCCAGTTAGGAGAAAGGTAGTAGAGAAAGTTAATAATGATTAATTTAAGAAAGATTACCTGTAAGAGGCATGAGCAAAATGAAGAAAATTCAGTAAGAAATAACAATAACTCAGATTCAAGAAAATAAAGCTTTGGCCAAAGAGTCACTTAAGCTAATGAAGAGATAAACAAATTGTGGAACCTTAAAACTGTAACAATAAATGGCACACTGACTCTACCCTGAGATGCTGTAACACTATTAAGAGTTATAAAAAGAAAATGCGGTCTAATTTTCATCCATTACAGCTTATAAAAATTGATGCAGTTTAGAAAGCACAATTTTAATTGTATCTAGAAAAAGCAACAACAACCAAACACTATAATGGAAATATGGCCTATTGTGTCATGATTTCAAACCCACTACAACTGTGAGGGAACATATTAGGTACAGATAAAAGTATTTATAAGGCCAGAACATATAAATTACCAAGACTGTAAGCCTAGACAAAATAACCAGCAATGTAGAAAACAAAATCTCTCATCAAAATTTCAACTATGAAACATCGTCAGATGATTACAGCTTGATGGTCTTGTGGTCATTAGAACATATTCTAAATAGAAGTCTAGCCAGGAAACTCTTTTTAGTCAGTTTTCCTAGGTTTCTAAAGTTATCACTATACAATTAAAAACGCTTTTGTTGCAAGTTTGGATATTTCCAGTATGTTCACATTTTTACTTTCTCAGTAATATATTTTCCTCAGCTTTTCAATACAGTTATCTGTTGTGTCTGTGGCATACCACTTTTTTGAGCTGTATAATGAAATCTCTATTTCAAACAGCTAAATTTGAGTTTACTTCCAAGCTTAGAATCTTATGATTATATATTGGGTTGGGCTACGCAACTGTCATGCCAGCTCTTCTAGGGTGTTTGTTTCTTTGTTCCCTTCCCCTTTATTAGCTAGTTTTGTTTTCTCACATTGACTCAGATCATTATTGACTTTTCTTGAAGAGTTAAGCTTAACTCTTTCTGTATTTTGTTAATACTAAGTCCCTGGAGAAAAAGTGTAACTTGCTGTGTTAGCACGTTCCATGACTCTGTCTATGATAATGAAGGCTTTCTAGCAGTAGAGAGTCTATCAATCCTTTAGAAAGACCATTCTAATAGTATGTTAGGGAATGAATTAAAGAAATGTTTCAAATCTGAGGAACAATTAGAAGATAGTATTTTCATCTAGGAAATCAGAATGGTTTATATGTGAGTAAGAAATACAGAGGGAGATTTGAAAGAGAGTAAGAAGGCAAGACTGGATAGATTTGGTGACTGAATTAGGGGAATGGGGAAGAGTTTTACTTGTTTGGGTAATTTGGTGGACTATAGTTTCAATCACTGAGGATGGAATTGCATGAGTGGGAAGAATAATATGAGAGATGGTAAGAGTTATCTTTTAGCCATATTTGAAATATTTATTGTATACTCAAGTATAAATATGTCGGGGGGTATAGGAGTAAGTCCATCAATTCTGATAGCTTACATGTGTTCAACTATAAAAGGAGATATTTGTAGCTTCACCAGAGTCAACTGCAGTAACCTAGTTATCACAGACTCTCTCTGACTGACAGCTGGAAAAAATTGTGTAAAACTTCTGTCTTCCACAGTAGATTTTTTTTCCCTTGGTATCTCTGAAGTGTTTTTCTTTTAGCTATTAAAGTACATCAATTTCCTGGACCCCATTACTACAAAGTAACAAGATTTTTCATCATCTTTTATACTCAAGATCTGAAGAATCTTAGTGTATCATGAAGCAATTATTTATTCCAATTAAGATAAAAGGTATGTAGTTCAAATGATTTAGCATTGCCATTAAATAAGTTAGACAAATGGATATATTTTAGGATAAAGTATATTTAAGCTGTACTAGTATGATATAGCCTGGCAGGAAAGCAAACATCTACCCTGGTTACATTATTTTGGATTAAAGCATAAATAGTAAGCACACACATTCTCAAAAAATTAAAAGCATTACATTTAGTCCTTGGTTTGCCACATACAAGTGATTACTTTTAAATTTGATAGAATTAAATAGAATTTATTTCCAAAGCTTTGAACTGAATTCCATAGAATGGTGCTATATTAAAGTTAATTGAATGTATAGGTACTTCCATTTAACTTTCAGGAAAATAAATTCCTGCAACATATATTTTTCCTACAATAAATAACCAGGAGCAAATGTATAAACATATGTAGATACTGGAATTAGATCAAGTATAAAATTTAATATGGCTGTATACAATGCTTTTGAAATTTAGCACAATGTTATTGAAATCTTATGGAAATGTAAATATTGTATTATAATTCAAGATCACAATGATGGGTGATAGAATTCACATGTAATAAAAGTGGATTCTTTATATCACTATCTGCTAAGAAGAAATTCAGTTTCATTTCCTAAAGAGAAATTTCCTCAACACTCCGATATCCCTGCTCTGTTACTACTCCTTTATCCTATATTAATTTTCTTCTGATCTCTTATTTTTAACTCATTTAAAATATTTATGTGTTTAAATCTTGCTAGAATAAGATTGGTTGGTATATCATTTGCACTTCAAATTTTCAATTAATTTGCCATATGTATAACATCATAATATACTTTCAGGATACTTGGATATGGGATCAGACAATGTTGGTTGAATCTACTATTCATAATAGGAATAAGTGAAGGATCATTGATACTCAATCTCACTTATAAAATTAAAATCTTAGCATCATTTACTGGAATTGTTTGATTACAGTCTAGTCTAGTATTTGAAAGTTTGTTAAGACTGATTGCTATCATTATCTTTGCTCTTTGTTTTTTTAACCACTGACTTAAACCAAATCTCAATTCTATCACATTATTATAATATTTTTTCTTCCAAAAGGAAAAAAAAAAAACTTCCCCAGATAATCTTTGTTCAACTCCTATATCATAAACTATGCAACTAAATATATAAACAAAAGAATCAAACAAAATATATTTAAAAACTGAACATATCTGCAGTATTAACTACATTGCTCAGAGGCATATCTTTTCTGAAAATTTACCACATATATATTAGATATGTTATTTTAATCATCAAAATAAGTCATAAAAATAAATTGTTGATGTAGATGTAAACATGAATTCTTAAGCAATGAACAATGTTCTACCAGTTTAGAAGCTTGAAAAAAACAAGAGCGGAAAATTGGGAACAATGAGACATACAGGTAATTGCTATACTGTGGATGTGATCACAAAACATACAGGTCTTTGTTGTTTTTGGTAATTAATGCTCACTAGAGATTACTCAGAGAGAAGATTTCCCACAATGAATAGAAGCAACCTATCCTGTGAATGTCAACATGCTTCAATTATCCCACCTCATGCTTTGCATTATTGCCCTCATAACAGAATGTCTACAGTGTCAGAAATAACCTGAGCCCCAAAACATATAAGCAAATCTCTTAATAAAGTTGGTGGAGTTGCTGTCACTACTGAATATGCAACTTTCCAACAACAGAGAAGAAATATGAGCCTTCAATATGGCATGTCTTGAAAGAGTTTAGGTCTCAGGTTGCTTACACACCCTTGTACCCTAGAAGGGGAAATAATTCATCTTTAGCAAATTTAACTCCTATTCAGGATGTGAATTATCTTCCTGCCTGTGTTGTTCCAACCTGTACTATCATCCAAAGGCTTTTGTATGCTTGATCCACTGATATAAAATTGCCCAGGACTTATTTTATAAAAGAGAAACCAATACTAATGGCACATAAACACAAAATGCACTGTCTATAATGTGAAATTCTTCATCAAGACAGCTTAATAGAAAACTGGCATACAAGAGTCTCAGTGAAATACTATTTCGAAGGAAATACATACCAAAATTAAAATTCTATCAATTGAAAGATAGTATAACTGCTAATCATTATATGACCCAGAAAACATGTAGGATCTCAGAAAGAAAATGTACCAGTAAGATTGATTCTGCCACCTTATTTTCCATCTCGTATAATTTGTGTGTCCCCTAACTTATTCAACTTACACTTATTGTGTAAAAAACTCAGTAACTATGGGAGAAATACTCCTAGAGATTTAGAAACTTAGTAATAAGTGAAGGATCACTGACACTCAATAAACCTCACCTACGAAATTAAAATCACAAATTATAAAATTAAAAGCACAAAGCTATAAATGCAATGGATTCATTGTCAGCCCCCTGTGATCATAAGCCAGTGGTCATGCAACTGTATGAAGAGATAGGATTATAGCTCTGAAGGCATGAAAACAGGGTTAAGAAGGAGAATGGCTAGAACCCAGGAGGTTCAATGGAAAATCTCTTGGTGCTGCTCTTCCTGAATCTTTGACTCAGTATATGGAACTTATAACAACCATTGACTAGAAGTGGAAAGATACTGAGGTCTCAGATCAATGATTCAATGAGTCAAAGGACTCAATGATTCCATTAGCTAAGCATTAACATTAGCTAAACTACTGTCTGAAAGTGAGGGGGATCTAGAACAGAGATAAAAACAAAATAATGACTAATGACACTGGTCAGGACAAGTCAGATAAAGAAGCAGAGGCTTCAATTTGCTTCAGTTATCATTGTCTATTGCTTCTTTCAGAGACTGACAGGCACTAACCTCTTGTAAGATATTATAAATGAGTTAATTTTTCCCATGCCCCCTCCTACTCTGCTTGGAAAAGTAATAGCTGTACTGTCTTCACAATTATAATGGCCCCATATTATAATATGAAAGCTAAATATGAAGGGCAGTGTGTATTTCTGTGGTGCTAGAGTTGGAATGTGGTATTCTTCCCACATTCACCAATTGACATTAACAGGCTTTAGCAGTGTTTTGTTTTAACTGATAGTATGATAATTTTATATGCATGTGCAATAACATACTCCTCACTAGGATAAATTTAAAATAAAAACTTTGCCTAATGCTTGCATCTTCTATACTGTGACCCCCCTGAGGATGTCTAGTGAGATTCTCTGTGGTGTTCCCATATGCACATTTAAAAGTAATCACGTGTGCTAACACCTAGTGGAGTATATAAACTGAGACGTAGTATGCGCGAATTACATTTTAAACCCAACCCCTCTCGGTTTATCTTACTGTTTCCAGCCCTCATCTCTCCCTCCATATCTCATTTCCTGCAGTCTCATGCACTCTCTATAAAAGAGTTTGTAATAGAAACAGAGCAACATTAGAAGCTTTCTGAATTCCCTCTATGGTTGTATCATCTTTTAGAAGACTTCATGTTAGAAAATAGATGTTTTGCTCCATAATACATATAAACATTACCTTACTTGTATCTGTTTTCTAAAAATATATGTCATAAAGTATGTACAAACTCTTTAATATTGTAGGGGACTTAAGTGGGAGCAAACTATCTCAAATGTTTAGGTCTTCATTAATTATAGATTCAGCATTAATAAATACAATTCCACAAAGTTCACAATCACTACGAGAATTTCACATACACATAACAAAATCAGATACTCTTAACACTGTCTGATGCCATAACATATTAAATTTATGCTCTACATCTTCAGAGGGATAATATTTCATTGTTTTAACAACTTCACTTTGTCATACTTACATACTATACACCAGAATAAATAATGTACTAATGCATTTGAGGGTGTTTTTTATCCAGTTATATGACTCTGGAATAATGAAATCTCACCAAAATATCATTTAACCTGCTTCTTGACTGAGTTTCCTGCAGTTTAGCAAGGAGCTTACAAAGAATAGCTATTTGATTGACATCTCCATGTTTCAAGAAAAAAGTCTCTAAATTTATAGAAATTTAAGTTTAAAAAGCAGTCAATTGTACTAATGCATTAAAAGACAAAGAAATAGGAAGAGAAACATATTTACCTTTTAGACAAGAGAGTGAATAAAATAATTTTATCCTTGGGAAGTCACAGACAAGGCTTTTATGGATTACTATTCTTGTTTGTTAAAAGCTATGCCATATGGTATTATATTGAGATTTACAAATGGTGCTCTAACATTTTTGTTTATTTTATATAATACAGCATTTTTTAGACTTTCATTCTTCAGAATAATGCTCATTTACCCACTAAAAAATCTATTTCAGCTAATTCCTACATAGTATTTTTTGCATTGTGTCTCTTCCAAGGAAAAGCAATCTATTCTAACATGACATTTAGCAACAAGTAGAATATGTAGGGTTTTGGTAGCATGACTAAATAGATTCTCACCAATATTTTTTCTCACTGTACTGCATACAGGAATGCTAAATTTTCTCATTTCTGTGAAATTATATTTGTACCTTGTGAATATTTTGGACAATGGAATATGAAAGAGAGTAATGCACATTACTTTATCTTGGTTTGTAAAATTTCCAAAAAAATCCCTGGCTGATAACATAATGTCCATCCTTATAAATTTGAGTAAATGACTTTAAAAGCCAATATCATAGACAGTAAGAATCATATAGAGTCATAACTAGATGAGCAGTTTCCAGGAACATCAAATAGTTAAGTAAGACATACACGAATAAGAAATACTCTTTTACTTGATCAACTCACTGAATTATGGAAAATGTCTATTTTTCAAACTGTAGCAGTCAGTGGTAAGTGCCTTATTAGTACTGGGTTAAACACAGTGATCCTTAAGTCCAAATATATTTAATCTATCTAGAAGGGCCAGTTGTTTGTAGTTATTTAATTTTCATCATCACATTTGCATTTACCTAATGAAGTTCTGTTGAACAGAAGTGGAATATTCAGCTTTGATTGCTATGTTCTCTAAGATTAACACACACACTGTGGAAAATTATAATCTTTAGTGGAAAATGAAATTACGTTTCTTCTTGTCTAATCTCCAGCCATAGATAGCTACTTGAGGTTACTTTATTTTCCAGAAAGCAATATGTTAAATTTGTTTCCCTCTATTATTTTGTCCTGATTATCAAACTGAAGTGTCAGTGTCATGTGTTTGTAAAAATAGAGATGCAAACTACTGTGAGAGGCAATATATCTTACAAACAGTATGAGAATACAATGAAAACTGGAATTATACTCAAAACATCCACATTTTTTTTCTCAATTAAAAATATAGGGTTTTTAACCTGCAGACAAGAGTAGTAATGCTAATTATTTCATATTTATATAAAAAGTAATCTAGTGACAAAATGGAGAATTTAGAGGATAACAGTTATAGGGGAAAATTGGTAGAAGGATACTGGAAATAATGTAAGAAGTATATTTTTGGAAAATAGAGTTTCAGTAAAGGTAGGTTTGACAATAGACTTTTGCTTTTTATTATTACTTTTGCTACTTTATTTTTAAGCCATATACATGGTTTACAATCTTTTGTTTTTAAATGAGACAAAGAAATGAAAAATGTAGACAGAAAGTAGAAGACATAAAAGAAAGCAGTACTCGGAAGTCAAGATGGCAACCTGCTAGGAGCAAGTCTGGCTTCCTCCCCACAGAGAAACAAGGAATTCATCTACATTCCAGACACAAACACAGAGGAAAACCAGGTCCAGAGGCTACAGAGACCATAGCAGAAATCACCACCACAAACGGTAGGCAACAATGTCAGGGTTCAGAGCTACACTGCATATTTGGGTTTTGGGCTATGACAGAGGAGAGGGGATCACAAGAAGACCCAGGGACCTCAGGAGTTGCTCAAAAAGCAGTGGAAAGCAGGCCCACCAGGACCAGAAAATGGAGCTGGGGAAGAGGGTCTTGGTGCAGGGCTGAAGTGGACCAGTGCCCTAGTAGAAATGATCAGGATACCTCAAAGAAAACTTACACAGGGTGCTGTCATACTCAGAAGGTAGCCAGGAGAATCACCCTCTCTCAGCCCTTCCCACCATATTGTACCAGAGCCTTAGGACCCACTCACAGATAATCAACCCCCAAGGCTTAAAGAAAAAGAATCTCACAAAAGGGAGAAACATTGAATGATAGTCATTACTATCACCCTGTGGGTGGAGGTGGAAGCATAGCTGTATTACTGATTGTGAACCAATAACAAGATGATTGCTACCAATTGGACATGGGCTACTTGGGAGGACTCTGAATCCACCATACAAACTTCAACCTATAGGTTAAACTCTTGGACCCCAATGCAGGGTCAACTGAAGAATTTCAGCAAATACAGAGACGACATTATAAAACTCAAGAATTCCCTGTGTTCAAAACAATATCCACGCTTATGAAGTGCAAGTTGAGAACCTACAAAAGGCCATCATTGCAGCAATATCTTCCCCACAGAAACATAAACAGAATGCCAAACAGAGTGAAGACACAGAAAAATATATGCAAAATGATGGGCACAATCAAAACTCTAGGGGAAATAAAAAATAATAATAATAGAGGAATTAAAAGAGAACAGCAAGAGAGAAGAAATGAAGCAAGGTATCAAAGAAATGAAGAACATGATAGTTGAACTAAAGAACACAATAGAGGGACTCAAGAATAAGATGGATGAAGACTCTGATAGAATCTGAGCTAGAGGATAGGTTAGAGAAATGCACTGAAGCAAAGCAGCAAAGAGTAAAAAGAATGAAAAGAAATGAAGACAACATTTGAGACCTGTGACATACATCAAAAGGAACAACAGTTGCATCGTAATGTTGCAGAATGAGAAGAGAGAAAAAAAGGGTACAGAAACTGTGTCTGAATCAATGATAGCTGAGAATTTACTAACTTGAGGAATGAAGCAAGCTTCCAGAACCTGGAAGCTCCAAGAATTCCAAATGAAAGAAATTAATGTTCAAAAAGGTATAAGAGGGAAGCTATGACAGCAAAATGGTGGAACAGGTTTCAGCTCTTGTATCTACCGAAACATATATTTAGCAATTATTCAAAGACAAAAATAATTTCATGAGAGTTCTGGAATACAGGTGAAAATTTTCAGCATCTCAATAGATCTAAAGAACAAGAAAAAAAGCAATTAATAAGGTTAAAAAACACTAGTTTCACTTTATGCACATGAACTTTTACCTAAGCTGGCATAGCGTTACATGAGATTCTCTCATCCTGCAAGTTTTCTTGACTTCCCTGGTACTACCTGAGAGATCTGCTTTTAACACACCTTACCCACTGAGGGAATTGGTATGGCTAGATTGCTAACAGATAACTAAGATCAAACAAGCAAACAAAAAGATCAGAGATGCTCAATAATAAATACATAAATCTGACAGCTGGCTCACATGCAAACCCCAACATCAAGCTAGCAGTTCTATTGTGGATTCCATCAACTGCCTACCAAGAACTTTAATCAGTTCACTGGTAAAGGACTTTCCCAGCCACAGTCAATTGGTAAAGACTGAAAAAAGGTGACTTACTGCAACTTAAAATTTACAGACACCAAAGCAAGGGGGAAAATATTGAGAATGGAAATCTTCCATGATCAAATTACCCTTTTCTGAGTATTTACCCTAAATATGCAACACTTATTTGCAGAGACATATGCATTTACATGTTAATTCAGCATTATTTACAACATAAAAGAGCGGGAAACAATCTAAGTGTCCATTGACAGGTAAGATGATAAAGAAAACATGGTGTTCATATACAGAGTGTAATGCTGCTCAACTGTCATAAAAGATGAAGTCATGCAATTTGCAGCAACATAGATGGACCTGGAGAGAATTATTCTTAGTAAAATAAGTCAGAAGGAGAAAAAAAAAGACATCATATGATATCACACATGTGCTGTATAGAGATATCAAGCAAGTAAATTAAGTTAACTGAATAGAGCAGACTTTTAAAAATGAACTAAATAAAACAACTTAGCAAAAAGCAAAGTAGTGGTTGCAGAGAGAGAAGGAGAAGCAGGGCAAATAGGGTAAAGGGATTATTTGTATAGGGAAGGACAAAATAAATAGTGGCAAGCTTAGTGCTATTGAATTACTATGATGTACATTTTAAAGCTATTTAATGTTATAATGTAATATTCTTTCAATAAAATATAAAAAAATAGGATGCTAAGTATAAATGACAACACCAAAGGAACAAAATAAACTCCAGTAATGAACCCTAAAGACATGCATATCTATAAAATATCTGACAAATAATTCAAAATATTTATATTAAAGAAGTTCAGTTAAGAAAATAATATATAATTAAAATGAGAAATTTAGAAAAGAAGTGGACATTAAAAATGAGCAATGTTCGACCTGAAGTATATAATAACTGCACTAAAAAATTCAAAAAAGATCTTCAACAGTGAACTTAATGTCTAATGCAGAAGAATCACAAACTCAAATCACATAAAATAAATTTATACAGTCTGAGACAATAAAGAAAAAAATGAAAAAGTGTGAATAAATCCTAAGGGACATATGATATACCAGTCAAAAAACCAATATACACTTGAGAGCACCAGAAAAGAGAAAAGGAGAAGAAATATTATTTCAAAGAAAAATGGTTAAAAACTTTCTGACTCCAGGGGAAGAAATGGACATTCAGTTTCATAAAACCCAAAATGTCACAAATAGGTTGAATCTAATGGGTATATTCCCAGGTGCATTATAATTAAATTGTCAAAATTCAAAAGTAGAGAATTTTTAAAATAGCATGAAGAAAGTGACTTATTGTGTAAAAAGAAACCACCATAAGGTTATCAGAAGACTTTTCAGAAGAAGTCTTGCAGGATATGAGAGACTTCAATGATATATTCAAAGTTCTAAAAGAAAAAAAAAATTCTTCTAAGTTTACTATATCCCCAAAATTGTCCTTCAGAAATGAAGGAGAGTTACAGACTTTCCTAGAAGAACCAATGGAGTTTGTCATTTTTAAATCTGCTTTAAAAGAAGTGCTAAATGAAGTTCTTCAAAATGACATTTAAAAATATATAAACAGCAACAGGAAAGCATATAAAAGTATAAATTTCACTAGTAAACATAAATATAACAGTGGTAAATTTAATGCATTATATACAAATGCTTATTTATGATGATATATAACAACCTATACAATACTATGATACAATTTTTCTTCAGTAAAAGATTATAAACATAGATTAAAAATAATGTATTACTATAATTGTGTTTTCTAAAGCACATTTAATCCTAGCATAAAATGCAAAAGTATCAAGAATAACCATACCTACAAATAAATGTTAATGGATTTCCATTATAAAATAAGTAAAACCTGACATCAATAACAAAGTATGCACACGGAGAGCAAAATTGTATAGATTCTTTTTATGTAATTGAAGTTCAGTTGTTACCAATAAAACAGACTGCTAAAATTATAAGGATATATATGCACATCCCATGGTAACCTCAAATTAAAAAAAAACAAACCCTGTAATAGACACAAAATAAAGATAAAATAACTTAAGCATATCACTGCAAAATATCATCAAACCACAAGAAAGACATCAAGAAAAAGGAGAGGGAAGATCAGAAGTATAAAACATAGACATCAGAATAAAATTACAATTGTAAGTTCTTTCCTAGCAATAATATTTACAAGTGATTCAGCTTAAATTTAAGAAGACACATAGGCTGGAAACCAAAGGAATGAAAGATTCCACGTAAGTAGTAACCAAATTAAAGCAAAAGTGGTCATATTTATATTAAATAGACTTTTAGTTAAAAACTATCATAAAAGACAAAGAAGGTCATTACATAATGATAAATGGGCCAATTCAACAGGAATATATATGTATATAATTCAACAACAGAGCATCTGATTATATAAAATAATCATTCTTCATCTGAAGAGATTGTAGTATAATATCCCTATTGAGATAAACTTAAATATTCCATTTCCAGAAACTGATAGCTCATCGCAACAGAAAATCAATAAAGTAATGACAGACATGAAAAGCAAGGAAGACCAAATGGAGAGTAATATACATAGCATTCCACCCAACAGAAGCAGATCACAATTTTCTCAAGAAAAATAGATAAAAGCCTAGTTCACAAAATAAGCTGTAAAGAATTTAAGACAATTGAACTCATCTGAAGTATCCTTTCTTATCACAATGGTATGGAATAACAAATCAATAACAAAAATAAAATGTAAACTTTCATAAATTCATGAAAATTAAAAACCACATTCCTGAATAACCATTAAATTAAATAAGGAGAGAAATGTGATTTTGAGGAAAACAAAAACACAATATACTGAAACTGTAGGAAGTAGCATAAAACAGAACTGAGGGGAATTTACAGTAAACTACAAAAAAAGAAAGAAAGTTAATAGTATTCAATACCCTTAATCATCAAGTGAATGCAATTCAAATGCACAATGTAATATTATTTCACATATGGAAGAACTGCTTTTATTTGAGAGAGACAGAGAGACAGAGACTGAGAGACAGAGACAGAATAAATGCTGCTGGCAAGGATTAGAGAAAAGAGAATCCATTTACATTGTGGTGGTGACAGTTTAAGGAGGTACAAACATTATGAAATACAATATGGAAACATCAAGAAATTAAAAATAGAAATATTGTAATATCTACCAGTTCCACTCTAGGTATATAGCCAAAGGAAATGATCAGGATCTCAAAGGGATATCTACACTAACATTATTGCAGTATTATTCATAGTAACCCAGATATAGAAGTGAACTGAACATCCATTGACAGAAATATGGTTAAAGAAAATGTAATATATACAATAGAGTATTTAGTCTTATAAAAGAAAGAAATCCTACTATTTGGAGGAACATAAGTGAACCTGGAGATAATTACGGAAAACAAGTCAGATACAGAACAAATACAAAATAATGTTATTAATATGAGGAATCTAAAACATTCAAACACATAAGACAGTGTGGAAAATGGTGGTTGTCATGAGGCTAAAAATGGGGTATTGAGAAATATTAGTCAATTGGAATAAAGTTTTAATGAGACAGGATAAGACCTAAAGATCTACTGCATACATTGAGGACTATACTAAACAATATTGTGTTATATACTTAAAAATTTGCTAAGTGAGCAGATCTTATGGTAAATGTTCTTACAAAATTAGTAATGACAAGTAGTTATTGAAGTGAAATAGAAAACAGCATAATTATAATATCTAAACTTAAGATCTTTATCTTAGATTGCATTGAAGGTAGGTACACATTGTTTTCATATATAAAGAGAACCCAAGTCAATGGACTCCATAATTGCCTTAGTTTCATAATTTTCCTGATCAATTCTTATTGAACCAAAAATCAACTGCTTTTCCTGGAACATTCTTTCAGAATCTGGTGAGATAAAAGATATCCTAATGTACTAATTCTGCTGATTCCAGGTGACATACAAAATCATGATTGGGAGTTGGACAGATTTCCTGGGGCCATTTTATAGGTAGATAAATAAAAAGCAATTTGTGTATTAGAAGATATGGATTTGGATGGAAACAGATTTTAAATGTTAAGGAAATGGTAAAGCAAGAATTGAAGAATAAACATAGTGAATCCCAAGAACAAGCAAAAGTTCAAGAACCAGATACAATTAACAACAAATGCATATACAAATCTTATAATCATGTCAAGCATTATATGAATTATACAGATATTGAATTATTTACCTCTAACAACAATCTTACAATCTTGTTGCTTTAGAGATTTCTATTTACATGTGAGGAAACTGATGCCCAGATAGATCAAATAATCTACCAGAGACAACACTGAAAGGGAGTGAAAAATTTATCTGGTTACTGAGTCTATTCTCTTCACCAAGTCAAATGCCTGATATTATCTAGAGAAGAAAAGATTTATCATTTTCACTGTTGAAATGGAATGTCAAAGTCATGGAGAAAAAAATGGGGGCTTTGAGACAGAAAGAGAGACAGAGAAAGAGAGAGAGAGAGAGAGAGAGAGAGAGAGAGAGAGAGAGAGAGAGAGAGAGAGAGAGAGAGAGAGAGAGAGAGAGAGAGAGAGAGAGAGAGAGAGAGAGAGAGAGAGAGAGAGAGAGAGAGAGAGAGAGAGAGAGAGAGAGAGAGAGAAGGAGAGAATTTAAACTTGTTTAAAGCAAATTTAATATCAACAGTGTTCCATAGACAATTCATATTTCATCAGATAATGAATGTATGCTACAAAAATCATGGATGCAATCATAACCAAGGATAAAGATATCTTAAATCTGATTAGAGTTGAGTTGAAACAGTTTAAATGTTATCTGTTATCTATATTCTATACCTTAGGCTGCATTTCTCCTTTTAGCCAAATGAAAGGTATGTGTCTTATAACACAGGGTTCAACTTGTTTTTTCCCTCTGGGAATGAATTCAGTCTAAAAGGTCTTCATACTATTCTGATAAGGAGGGCAAACCAAACTAGACCAAAAAAAGTGAAAGACTGAAAATTTAAAGTGGCACACAACTAATATATACTACAAAATATTCATAAAATTTTTCAGTATCTCAAATATGTACACCTGATATTGGGAGATAATTAATAAAATTTTAGTTTATAGATTTAATTAGATTAATTCCTAAATTTAGGAATGCAGCCTATTTAATTACTTAACTATTTAATCACTTAACTATTAGAATAGACTATATTTAGAAATATAGCCTACTTCATTACTTAATTATTTTAAGAGACTGAGAAATATATAAAGTATGTTAAAATGGTTTTTATGTGTTTATGTCAAATATTTTGAATACTGCCTATTTCTACATTTAAATCTAAAGTTAAGAAAAGTATTGATGTCTCTTATTTCTAATTATTTAATAGGATCTACTGGCATATTGTCCTCTAAGAAAAATCATCCATCTTCCTAATTTCAACATTGTTACAACATTGAAGTGCTACTATATATTATCCAGAGCAAAATGAAACCAAATACAACTAATCATGTAGTTTATTCTTTATATATAAAGTCTGTAAAAACAAATTTCTCTGGACCAAATCTGGTAATTGTAAATGAACCCAAAAAAAATCCCTTAAAATTCAGATCAAAATATTTCTTATTATAAAAATGAAAAATTGAATTATGAAAAAATAGACATTTTAAGCCTCATAGATAAACTATAATTTGTTTCATTCTTCAATATATTATATTCTTAAACAAATTTCTCAATAAATAATTATTAATAAAACTGGAAGAGACTGACCAGCTGATCCCCTCCTGTACTACTTTCCCAGAAAACCCCTGAAAAGCCATCTGAATTTCAATCTATTGCTTTATATCTCAATATATATGTCATAAGTATTAGCATTAATTTTGATGAAAGGATCCTATTCTCTTTCTATATCCATTCAAAAATTTAGTGTTTAGGCATTAAATGAAATCTCAAAATCAATTTAAAAATGAGAAAAAGAGATATAAATTATTAGATTGAGAAATCTTTTCTGTTTAGATATGTAATATAGACTAAATCACTTGCTAAATAAAATATAAAGATTTCTATTAAACAGACAAGTTGAAATATATACATTTTTAGTGGAAAATATCTCAATCACTGAGCTAAGTCATGCAGCTTTCTTAAAATATAGTTTATCTTCTGGGTGCCCTGGTGGAGAAGTGGTTTGGTCAATGACCTTAAGTTGAAGCTCAGACCACATACATGCCAAGGAACTGGGTTTGAGTAGCCGGTCAGGAAGAATGACCAAGATGTATAAATAAATTAAAATAGAGGGCAGTCAGAAAATGGCAACCTAGTAGGAATGAGATTCAGATACTACCCACAGAGCAACAAGGAATTCACCTATTCTCCAGAAACAAACATTGAGAAAAAGCAGATACAGAGGTTCTAGAATGCAACAGTTTTCAGGACAACAAAGGATGAAGCCCCCAACAGAATTAATGAGCTAGAAGAAAGGACAGAGGAATGCACTCAAGCAAACCTGAAAAGAGATAAACAGAATGCAAAGAAATGAAGACAGCATACGATTCCTATTGGAAAACATCTAAAGGAACAACATTCACATCATAGGTGTCCCAGAAAAAGTAGAGACTGTGGTGGCAGAAACTGTATTTGAAGAAATAATAGTGGAGAATCCAAAGAATGAAGCAGGCCTCCACCCCGGAAAGCTCAAAGAGTTCCTAATAAAAGAAACACCAAAAGGCCTAAATCAAAATGTCAAAAATACAAGATAAAGAATCTTAAAAGCAGCCAGACAAAAATGAGTCATACATAAAGGAGCCCCCATAAGAATGTCAGTGAATTTCTCAACTGAAACTCTACAGGCCAAGAGGGAATGGCATGATATATTCAAAGTTCTAAAAGAAAACGGATTTTCAACCTAGGATACTACACCCTGCAAGATTGTCATTCATAACTGAAGGACTGATTAAAAAGAAAAAGGCTTTACAATAAGCAAAAATTAGAGGATGCTCTATAAAGTGCAATTATACCCCACTTAAAAATAGTAAGATAACAAATATAAAAAGTGGGGAGAGAAGAGGAAAAAATGTGGAGAGTTAGAATGAGTGTCAGACTAGTATGCTTTCAAAGGAAAATAGGAAATAAACACAGCATTCTTAATACTAACTTCAGGGTGACTTCAAAAAACTTTGGAAATTTTCTTGGAGGTCCAAGAAAAATAGCAAAGAAGAAAACAAAAAGGGAAACCAATCAAAACATAATTATATCCAACCCACCTAGGAAGAGAAAGAGAAGAATAAAGGCATTGTCTGGACAACACAGAAAAGAGACATTACAAAAGGACAATAATTAGCTACATATCAATAATCACCCTAAATGTTAATGAACTGAATTCACCAGTCAAATGACACAGAGTGGCTGAATGGATTAAAAAGCATAACCCAACCTATGCTTCCTTCAGGAAACCCACCTTCTTTCAAAAGATAGATGAAGCCTCAAAGTCAAAGGCTGGAAGACAATTCTACAGTAGAATAGCGGTCAAAAAAGAAAAAGAGGGACCAGCTATACTTACATAGGCTAAAATAGACTTCTAACTAAAAACCATAACAAAAGACAGAGGTGGATGCAATATAATGATTAAAGGGTCAATCCAGTAAGAACGCGTAACACTTATTAACAATATGCACCAAATGAAGGAGCATCAAAATATATAAAAGAAGTATTATTAGAACTGACAAGAGACATTGACAACAACAAAAAAATAGTAGGAGACTTCGAACCCCACTTATAACAATGGACAGATCAATCAGGCACAAAATTAACAGGGAAATAGCTGCTTCAAATGACCATACATAGACATATACTGAAGACTTCATTCAATGGTTACAGATTTCATTTTTATCTCAAGTGAGCATGGAAAATTCTCAAGGATAGATCATAGTTTGGGATACAAACCATGTCTCAACAAATCTACAAAGACTGGAATCATACCAAGCATCTTCTCTGACCATAATGGCTTAAAACTAAAAATCAACCACATTAAGAACTTTGGACAATAAAAAATTAATTGGAAACTAAATGTATTTCTGAATGACTAGGTAAAATACAAAAACAAAGAAAACCTTAAAAATACTTAGAGATGAAAGAGAATGAAGACATGTGTTACAAGAATCTATGGGATACAGTGAAAGCAGCACTTAGAGGGAAGTTCACTGTAATCCAGGCCCACATCAACAAATAAAAAAGTAAACAACCTAACCCTAACCCTACATTTATAAAAACTAGATAAAGAACAATTAAAGCCACAAATCAGCAGAACAAAGGAAAAATCCAAATGTGAGCAGAAATAAATAAAAAAGAAAACAAGCTAATCTAGACGATCAATAAAACCAAAAGTTGGTTATTGGAAAAAATAAACAAAATTGGATAAATCATTAGCTAGAATCAAAGAAAAAAAGAGAAAAAAGCTCTCATAACTAGAATCAGAAATTAAAGGAGAGAAACTACAACAGATACCACAGAAATACAAAACATCACAGGAGTCTACTATGAACAGCTCTATGTCAACAAAGTGAACGAACTTGAGGACATGGACAGATTTCTAGAAAAATAGTCTACCAAGACTGAATTGGAACAAATTAGAAAACCTGAGCAGAACAATCACAAGCAAAGAAATTGAAGAGGTAATAAAGTCTCCTTAAAAATAAAAGTCCTTGAGTTCTTTTCTAATGAGTTAGCACACCTTCAGAAAATAATTAATACCTATTCTCATCAAACTTTTCCAAAATATCGAAGAGCAGGGATCACTTTAAAATACTTCTTTTATGAGGTCAACATAAAACTGATACCAAAGGTGATAGAAAACTTCTTGGTAAAAAAAGAGAAAATTACAAATAAGTAATTCTAATGAAATTAGATGTAAAAATTCTCAGTGAAATATTAGCAAACTAAACCCAACAATTCATCAAAAAGATCATGTACCATGACCAAGTAGGATTTATCCCATGGATGCAAGGATGGTTCAACATACATAAACCTCTTAATGTAATACATCATATCAACAAGAGTAAGGAGAAAAAACACATGATCAAATCAACAGATGCAGAGAAAGGCTCTGACAAGATCCAAAACTCTTTTATGCTAAAAACCCTGCATAAAATGGGAAGATAAAGTATATACAGCAACATAATAAAGGCCATACTGAATAAATCCATGGTCTTTATCATAGTCAATGACAAAAAATTGAAAGAATTTCCTCTAAGGTCAGGAACTAGGCAGGGCTGTCCACTCTCACCAATGAAATTTAACATCATACTGGAGGTTTAGTCAGAGCAATTAGGCAAGTAAAATAAGTAAAAAGAAACCACATTAGAAAGGAGGAAGTAAAACTATCATTTGCAGATGACATGATAATATATATTGAAAACCCTAAAAACTGTCAAAAAACACTAGAACTAATCAATGAATACAGCAAAGTGGCTGACTACCAAATCAATTCACAAAAAACATTGCATTTTTATACACAAACAACACACTACAAGAAAATGAAATGAAGAAAGTCACATGATTTAAACAGAAGTAAAAAAATATTAAATACCTTGGAATATACTTAACATGAGAAGTGAGAAACCTGTACAACAAAAATTACAAGTCCTTCTTAAAAGAAATAGAGGAGGATACAAAGAGATGGAATGACATCCCCTGCTCATAGCTGGGAAGAATCAACATCATTAAACTGGCCATTTTACCTAAAGCAACATACAGATTTAATGAAATCCCCGCTAAAATACCCCAGGCTTATTTTCAGGAAATAGAACAAAAAAATCTTAAAATGTGTATTGAACAATAAAATACCCCAAATGCCAAAGCAATTGTAAGAACAAAGATTGGATCTGGAGGGAAAAAAATCTCCCCAGCATTGAGTTATATGACAAAGTGATAGTGATGAATAAGGTATGGTACTGGAATAATAACAGAGGCACAGATCAGTGGAATAGAACTGAATCACCAAAGACTGACCCATTCACATACAGTCAGTTAATCTATGACAAAGAAGCCAAAAGCCTATCATGGAGAAAGAAATGTCTCTTCAATAAATGGTGTTGGGATAAATGGATAGCCAAATGCAAAGATATGAACCTAGATCACTCTCCAACATCATGAATAAAAATTTAAATTCTTGGAAGACAACATAGGAAAGACATTCCATGACATCAGTCATAGAGAGGCCTTTGGGGACTCAACTCCACCATCAAGGGAGACAAAAAAGGAAAACAAACAACTGGGATTATATCAAACTGAAAGCTTCTTCATAGTGAAAGAAAACATAACCAAAACAAAAAGCACAACCTACTATCTGGGAATAGATATTTTTATTCTGTATTTCTAACAAGAGATTAATATCAAAATATACAAAGAACTCATAAAACTCAAAAACAGAAAAACAGGCAATCCAAACAAAAAATGGAAAGAGGAATTGGAGAGACATTTTTCTGAAGAGGATATGCAGATGGCCAATAAGCACATGAAAAGATGATATTATTAGCTAGCTCTCAGGGAACTGCAAATCAAAACAACAATGACATATCACCTGACACCCGAGAGACTGGCTATTATCCAAAAGCCAGGAAACAACAAATGTTGCAGAGGATGTGGAAAGAAGAGAACAGCTTTACAGTGTTGATGGGAATATAAATTTGTGCAACACCCATGGAAAATAGTATGGAGATTCCTTGAAAAATTGAATATGGAAATTCCATATGATTCTGCCATCCCACTTCTGAGTATCTACCCAAAAGATACAAAAACACTCATTCACAGAGATTTATGTTCCCCGTGTCTACTGCAGCCTTAATCACAATAACTAAGAACTGGAAAATACCTATGTACCCAACATCATATGAATGAATAAAGAAGTGGAACATACACATAATGGAATACTGCACAGACCTTAGGAGAGATGAAATCCCGCCATTTAAATCAACATGAATGGAATTAGAGGGGATTGTGCTAAATAAACCAAAAGAAGAATGATATATACTAGATGTCTCATTCATAATTGGAATGTGAATATAAAAAGACAAAAAATGAAGGAAGAGATGAAACAAAACCAACCCTTGGACACTTGCAGTAGAACTGAGGTTACCAATAGGAATGGTATGGGTGGAATGGGATAAGTGTTTTTGGAGCCCACTGGACAATAGTGAGGAAGACTTGGTGATTTGGTGGACAGAAGGTGTGTTGACATATATCTCAAGAATAGGGAAACTGAACACACGGGTAACTGATGCATGAGTTTATTTAATGTGCAAAAATAAAATTACTGTAATAAAAAGTTTAAAAATAAAATAAAGTGAGTCTTCCTCTTCTGTCCTCCCAACTTTCCTGCTTTCTCACCATCATTCCTATTGGTGCTTTTCCTTCAAAGTAATTGTAGCAAAATAGCAATTATTTCAGCTTTCAATAGTAATATTTTAACTAAATTCACAACACATTTTATGCATTGTCATTGGATTAATGATCATTTTAGAAAAGTTCATTGATATGTATATTCACATTGTTAGAAGGGACTATTTTGGAGAGAATAGAGAAGAAACGAAATTGTAGTAGCCTAATTCTAAATTGCCCATTAATGATCCACTTCTTCTTATATTCATACCTTTTAGTTGTCTGTTTCTTTTGACATCTGTCCAGGAAACATGCTTGGCACCAATTAGAATTCAGCCGAAGTTAAAGGATTCTATGTGAGTGATTAGATTATAGGAGAGTGTAACTCATTTTGCTAGTAGATGCTATCCTTTGTTGGCTTTGATGAAGCAAATTATAATGTGGAAATACTCATGTGGCGAAAATAAAGATTGCCTTTAGCCAATAGCCCTCAGTCCAACAACCCAGAAGGAAGTGAAAGCTGCCAATAACTATGAAATTGGAAATAAGTCTTCCAGCTGAGACTTCAGATGAGACTGTGGTGTTGGCTAACACCTTAATTACAGACTTGTGAGAAACTCTGAGAGCACAGCTCCACCATATCCAAACTTTTGACCTACAGAAACTGTGAGAAGATAAATATAATACAATATATTATATATTATACAACATATATAATAATATAATATATAATTATATAATATATAATATAAAAATACAATATTTAAAAATATATTTTAAGTCACCAAGTTTGTGGCAACTTTTTATATACCAGTACACAGTAAATAAAGGAATGATACTTGAATATTTATTAGACACAATCACTTTTATTTCAAAATCTTACCTGAAGCAAAGAATCAACACCAATTAAACCTGTGAAATATGATTCAATAATACTTGTTTACTTTAAACACTATTGAGGTAAATTTGATTTATAAAATAATACACACCCAAAATGTGCAGGTTCCCCATTCATTAAGTATATGACAAAACACCACACACACCAAATTACCAAAAGTCTTCCACTACTGCCCACTGAGCGCCACCACCATTTCCCCGTGACCCCTTCCCATTTTAGTTACCTCAGTTCTGTTACTCCAGAAAGGCAGAAACTTCTATTTCAATGTAAACTCTCAAATGATCTTCCCTAAATGAGCTAAATAATAGATTGCTGTTTGCCCTGATTCACTCAGCTATCTGTACACTGCAGACCTGGTTGTCTGTCTCTAGTAGACCTGAGAAATGAAACCATGACCACACGGAGTCCAGTACAAGTGTGCTAATGCCAGTGGTGCTTTCCCACAGTGTCAACATCCAGTATGCACATCATGCATAAATGTGTCGATTCACAAGTTCTCCTTCCACTTCATGTCAACGTTTTTTATTCAATGACTGAAATTCAGTTCCCAGGTATGGGTACACCCACTGAGGGATCATGTCCTTCATCTCCGGGGAGACTGTCTATGTTACTGGTCTCTCCCTATAGATTCCAGTATCTTCAAAAAAGGCATTGTGATATTGAGACAAATGGGTCTTTCCTATAGTTTAAAGAGTCGTGTAACCTGCCTCTTTCTGGAGTTGCTGGTCCTTATTTCTTTTCAGCTGGCATATATTCTTTATGAGTGTAGATTTGTTGTGTCTGTGGGAGAGGAAGTGAGTTCAAGATCTTACAACCCACTATTTAAGAACAGCCTCCTTATTTACATTTTTTGATTCTGCATTAGCAGAATTTTTTTTTTACTTTTTTTCAATATTCTTCTAAACCTCAAATAATTAGCAATTAGGTCTAACACTCAATGTAAAATTAATATTAATTTCTTAAAGTCATTGTTTTTGTTAAGTTTGAATTATCTTTCTCTATATATGAACAATTATATCATTTGTCTTCCTAAATGTAAATTCATCAATTTGTTACTATTTTAGACTTAAAAAAATATGATAAAGTCCAGAAAAGGTGTTGAAATAAAAGTGCTAATGTATATTATTGAATATATTGACAGTGGGTTAGCTAGCAATTAAAATAAAAATTGGGCTCCATATAGACACAAGTTTACTATTAAAATGTTATTTATCTATTAATCACCACTAGTATAGAATTATATAAAATCTTCAATAAAAAAGACACAAATTCAAAGCACATACAATTATTTCAAGCATAATTTCACTGTATTTCTTGCACATCAATGCAAAAGCAATTTTACAATGAAATACAGTTAAACAAAAAAGTTAGTTTGACAAAAAATGAGAAAAATGTTAATACAGATTAAATTAGGGAGTTATATTTTCAACATGATCATATTTCAAGCCCCTCACTAAATTTTTGTTCTCAAGAAAATAACATCTATAAACACATAAATAATAAAGTTGTATTTCAAATACAGAGGAATGCTTTCTAAGTTGGGTCACTAAATTTCATAAAACACAAATTTAAAGGTCACAATTTTGTTAACAGCAATAAGTCATTGCTTAATAAAATAAGTAAGAAAATTCAAAATATCTATTTGCCCAATTTATTTCTTAAATGTTTAATCTTTGTATATTTATGAAGTATTTGTTTTCAAATTTATATCAATTCAATTCATGGTGCCCTCGAACTCATTAAATCCATCAAAAGGCTTTTGTGGAAGAAGTGGGTAAGGAGATATTGAAAAAAATGTCTGAGGCATACCCTGGTGGCCACAAGGAATAGTATACCCTGGGACTAGTCCCACATACACCCCAAGATCCAGGGTTCAAGACCCAGGGCCAAGGGAAACAACCAATGTGAACAACTAAATAATAATAAAGTACTTCTTCTGACTCTCTCTTCCTGCATGCCTAATTGCCTTCATTCTTGTCTGCATCTTTGCTTAAAAATAAATCTGACTGAGAAGATTTAAAGAAGTCTAAAGAGAGAACATTAAAAAATTCTTAAAGGGAAACACAATCATAGGATGGCGTTTCATGTGTCTCAGCTAGGAGGAGGAAAATAACAGAATTACAGAAGTTTAATATCAAAGTAGGTAGTTGGTGATCACACTCATTAACTTGTAGTTTGAGCTTATTTTAAATCCCTTGAAAGGCTTGGTTGATTAAAAATAGGTTATTATTCTCTACTTGCTAAAACTAAAGTCTTAAAAAGTCACAAATTTCAATCTAAATGAACCCACAGTCAACCCAAAAGGAAAAAAAAAAATTGAGTTACAGCAACAGTGAACAAACGAAGAAACCAGGAAACTTGGGCCCTGAATTAATCATTTTATTGGAGAATTTTTCAAAATGATGAATTTTTATTGATACATATACCAATTAGTTTTAAAGACTAGTTTTTATAGGTATCCATGTTTAAATAATACAATGCATGTAATATTATGTGCACTATAATTTCCTATCATATATCTATGTAACATAACTCATGAAAATATTCTTTAAAGATTACTTCTAAATGCTAGTTATCTGCCAAATTATATTTTCATTATTCTAGAAATATTGTGTATAGGTGGTTTGGAACATATTAAAACTTTTCAATTTTGTTTTCTTTTAGATTGCAGAATCCATAAAGTAAATACTAATATAATCAGAGTTTCTATTTAGCTTGCCAAGTTAAGGTGTCATTTCAAAGTATAGAAACATGAATCAATAGATTGGAGGGGAAGTATTATTGCATAAGGTCTAGTTAGAAGCTAAGAAAAATCAATGACTTGAAGCAAAAAGACTATATTATAACGATTGGACTGAAAAAAATTACCTAGAAAACTTACTTATCTACAATCAATGGATCTTGATACTGAATATCATCTCTAAAGGGCATGAAAATTTTAAATATATTTCAAAAGTTCATGATTTAAAAAAACATAGTTAAGGAACACAAGAAGTTGGAAAAAATTTATTTTGTAATCAAAGAATGCTTGCATACATATGGAAAGGTATTTCTAATACAGTAGGACAAGTACCAATGAAGGTTATGGGGAATGAAAAAAGTAAATAATAAATTAATTAATAATAAATATAAGAGAGGTCATCTCGTGGTTCAGTCATCATACTATTTTATGAATTGTATAGTGTGTCTATTCTCCAAAGTCAGGGTCAAAAATAAGAAAATTTTTTAAAAGATGAATACTTCTAGAAACAAAGATTGTCTTCCCAAACAGCAAGAGTACTTTTTAAAATGAACTAAACCTGACCTACATTAGAAACATCCTCATGATATTTGGAATGCCACTTAAAGATATTATAAGAAGATCTATGAGAGAGATAGACACTAAATATATCACAAAGGATAAACATAAAACAGCACTATAATTTTAATATAAGAAGAATAATTTTCAGAAATCTGAGGAAAAGCTATTTCTAAATTAAAATTCTATACTTAGTCAAGATCTTCTTCAAGATTGAGAAGAATAAAAATATTGCCTGATAACTAAATTGTGGGAACAATAAGGTTATGTGACCGGGAAAATATTCATTTTCCTTCAGGTATATAGGAAATATATATTTCTCATTCCTCCTTGCAGTTGAGTAGAGGCAAGTAACTGGGGTCTGGCCAATGGAATGTGCTAGCAATTAAATACAGATCACTTCAGTGCCTGGATATAAAATCTCTATGTTAAAATATAATAGAAATATCATTAGATGATCAGCAAAGCTCTTTCTTCCCTCTTTGAAGTGGCTTTGGAGACTACTACTGCAGTGAACTAGACAGGAGTAGAGGGCCCTTCATGACTATTTGAAACAGGTCCTGTAAGTCCCTTTCATGTTCTGAACTCTGACAGGAGCAATTAACTTTTAGATAAACATTGAAATATTTAGAGATGTACTTTTTGTTTGTTTGTTTGTTTCAAGGTAACCCAATCCTGTCTAAGAATTAAGTTTTAAAAAATATTACTTTCCTTCACAGTCTTTTTAAGGCAGCTATGTAAGAAAGCATCGTATAATGAAACAAAACTAAGATGACCACAACAAGAACTACAACATGAATTTCTAAAGAAAGAATTTCAGATATATGAGAGAGATAAATTGAATTTCCAGGAAAACGAATCTAGAAGCACCCAGGAGTGTACTGCTTCCAAAATAATTATTTTGGTAGTTGTATATATGTTTGTACAATGTACCAAGTGATAGTCTAAAAACAACACGCAACACTGAATACAACAAAATTAAATCTATGCCACAATACAACTCAGGAAGCTTAAATTCTAGAAATAATGAAACATATTGCTTGAAAATAAGAAGTTAAAAATAGTAAAAGTAACAAATACATAAAATGTGTATGTAAACATGTATATAAACATATAATGCTCAGTAAGAATATTATTTTATCTTACATAATTTAGAATTTTTTATGTAAATAGAAAAACTTAAAGCAAAATAAAAGCAATGGAAATGGACCTTTGCTTTGGATAGGCAAGGAAAATTTGGGGAATAGAGATTAGCTAAAGAGAACCTACCAGCTGTGAGAAAAAAAAAAGAAAAGAAAAAGGCACACACAAACAAGTAAACAATCAAGTATTAGTCAAATTCCAACATGGCCCACAAATTCAGTCCTTCTGGACAAAACTCCTTCAGCTGACTAAAAATCCTGAATTGTCTTTTATAATGTAAATTCATATTTCCTGTTCTCTCTTCCTTATACTGTTTCACAAATTTTTATCCCCTATTCCTATTCTTGAACCTGGGTCTATGGCTTTCATAGCCTGTGCCTTAGCCAACTGGGAGATGGAGGGGGACTGTATCATAATTAAAAAAAAACACAAATAAACAACAGCAACAACAACAAAAACTTCTAACAAAATTCTTAAACAGCTTAAGCAAGCTCTGTGTGTATTCCCAATTATTAAAAAAAAAATTTCCAAACTCTGTGAATGCAAATTTTACCATAAGGAAATGACTACAGCTGTTATGGTCACTCTACATATGTTGTCCTCTAGAGTTGACATTTGAGGTGAAATGAGCTAGTGACTTTTCTCCAGTAGCAACAATTTAATGAATTATTTTTTAAAAATTAATAATGCATTTCTCAAAGGTTACTATTTACTTTGTTCAAGGGCAAAATTCCATATTTCAATCCAGGTTTGTCAAGTAAATTCAAACTTATATAGTTTCAAATTCCACATAAAAACTATAGCTAGTAATAGAAATTGCATAATTATAATTATATTTATAATTATATAAACATCTGCTGAAGTTTCAAAACACACAAAAACCTAAGATTGTATTAAATTCTTATAACCTAAAAAAAACAACATATTTTCTCTTATAGTCCAAGATACAAGAAAGTCAAAGTTACAATACATGGAGAACTTAAATACTTTTTTAATGCTCACTTTCAACCATAAATATATTTAAATACATTTGACAATTTTGACATGTCTTCAACTGAATTCCTTGAAAATAGATTATCAATAAAAATGTTTGATGTAAAGATATGTGATTTAAAATAAAAAGCTGGCAACTCCAAAAAAGATGAATACTAGAATTATATCAACTACTGCAAGTGCTGAAATGTGCTCATTTATCCCCAGTTCCCCCAGATGGAGCAGCTGTGTAATTTTATAAAATAAGCACATTTCAAAAAAAAAGTGATTATGTTCAAAGGCAGAATATGATACCCTTCAATCTATATGCCGAATACAGAAATCACTAATAGAGAATCCAAAAAATGCTTAGCACATTTTTGTTGGTTAAGTAAGATTTTTTTTTCTGTCTTCTTTTAACTGCTGCACCTCTGTTATAACATGGAGAAAATTATAAACCTGGTTAAAGTAGTTAGTAAAGAGAACATTAAAATTCTACCATGTTGATCACAATATGATAATTTTGGAGGATACAATTAGTTAACTGCACTTTACTGGGAAAAACCATTTTTATTTTCAGAAAATCAATGCACCTACTCATATTAAAAACTGATACCTAATATATGTAGCTACTTAATATATCAGGTTATAAACAAAGAGAGTGAAAAATTATTTTTCTTGATTAATAGGTATTTATATATTTTTGTTCATTTACAAAATAATTATAATATTCTTGTAATAATGTGGTTTGTATGTTATAAATAAGTTGAACATTTTTAATTTCAGATATCATAAGTACTTTTGCTTAAACCAATCAAATAAATCATGCAAAGTAAACTACAACGTTAAATTTTGTTTTCTCTTTATAGCTATGAACAATTGGTACTCTTCAGGTTACTCTATGCTCACTCTGTAAGACACTAGCTTGGAAAATTAAACTTGTTTTAAATTAGTCTAGTTCTTCATAGAGAAATAGATTCCTCATTAATTCTTCTCATGTATTTTTTAGTTGCAATTGCTCTTGCAATTGCAATCTCTCTAAATCAATGTTTTACCAATGAAGTAGATGGCAGTAAGTGAAAATTAAAAGTCAGGCAAGAACAAAGGGAAATGGGCATATTCAATACTACTGAGACTCCTTGGAAGATGTTAACTCTATTCTTATCTTTACTGAGTAACAATAATAATGCTACAATCATTCTTCAAAAAGAGAAATATACTCAAATATTTATGCTTTCTTCATCATAATACTAGTTGAGACTACTAAGTACTGAAAATCATGAGTTTGTGGTTGTTACAGGGCACATCAATGTAATGCTCTTCCATCTGTTAAAATACGAAGATATTTCTCTTGCAACTTTTGCTAACTTATATTTTGCAAATGTGAGGAGAAAATGAAAAGATATAACTCCATTTTCCTGCTATTGTTTCTTTTTTTTCATTTTCTCATTATGCTCAGTGGCCCGCCCCCCTGGCCACAGGTCTTGAAGCCAGATCCTTGGGCTTTACATGGTCCAAACCTCAGCTGTCTCAGCCACCTGAACCACAGGGCATACTCTGTGAAAATGTTTTAAAGAGTATATAGCATTGACACAGATAGCCTTACATAAATTAAATTTTAAAATATCAACTTACATAAACACCTTTTTACCCAATTTGGTCCACATAATAGCACAGCTAAAATAAAAGTGTAAATTTCCCTTTACCATTTCCCCAACCATAATTATTTTTTTCTTGTAATCACTTTTCCCTTATTTTTTTTTTTAAATAAAAGAAGTGTATTTAAGGAAAAAACAATCCTAAAATTTAAGTAATCCGAGAAAGAAGAAAGACCTCCGGAGGTACCATACTCCCTTGATTTCAAAGTATATTATGAAGTTATAGTAATTTAAACAGTATAGTATGACACAAGAATACACACACACACACACACACACACACACACACACACACACACATCAGTGAAACAAAATAGAGAGCCTAGGAACAAACCCATACATATACGGTCATTAATATATGAGTGGAAGCAAGATTATACAATGGGAAAAAACAGGCTCTCCAGCAAAGGATATCGGGAAAACTGGACAGCAACATGCAAAAGAAGGAAACTTAAACTCTATAGAAAACTTAATTCAAAATGGATTATAGATTTGAGTGTAAGACTTAAAACCATAAAATTCCTAATAAATAAATGTGGTGAGGATCAACTTCCGGATGGTGACTCAATAGGACACACTTTTGGGTCGCTCCCCACAGACACCCCCCAAAAAACAAAATTTACCTATTTTCCTGAGATAAACACCAAGAAACCACCAGTACTTGTTCGAGACGGATCCGCTGATGACTAACGGTGGTGAAGACACCTGGCGCGGTTCTCAGCTAAACAACAGATTTGGATTTGGGACACAGTTCGGGACTCCCTGGACGCACGGTGGGGCAGAGGCTAGGGATTTTGGCACCAACTGCAGAGGCAGCGAGAGGTGGGCTCTGGGGGATTGACATCCGGAATCACAGAGGGCCCACCTGGGAGAGGGTGAAAGGAGAGTCAGTGCACCTGGAGCTGAATTGGAGCCCGCGCAGAGAAACTGCACTGGGCGTAGCCATGAGCAGAAATCAGCCAAACCAAACTTCCCCCACAACCATTACACATCAGAGCCTGGGTCCACTGAGAGGAAATCCCACCCACCGCATATTCAACCACCTGAAATCCCGCCCATAGGGGGCCCCAACCCCTGGAATACGGTGAGAAGGCAGTTCCAAGCATCAATGCTACCTGCTAGCACCATATTGTGGGTAGAGGTCAAACTGCACTCTGATTACCAATCCTGGGCAAGTCAAATCTACCAAATGACAAGGAAACCGAGCCCTCGGTTAATAGAATGCCAGTCAGAGCAAAGGCACAGAGAAATGCACGTGAAATGATGGATCCAATCAAAAACCCAGGGGAAAATCTAAATACAGCAGAGGTATGTGAATTACCTGAAGAGGAATTTAGGGTAACAGTGATTAACATACTCATGGGAATTCAGCAATCAGTATTGGCAGTAAACGAGAATGTCAGGAAGCAAAGAGAATTAAACCAAGACATCAAAGAAGCAAGAGACACGATGGCTGAATTAAAGAACTCAACAGAAGGGCTCAACAATAGGGTGGATGAAGCTTACAATAGAATCAGTGATCTGGAAAATGTGACAGAGGAACTCAAGCAAGCCAGCAGAGATAAAAAAATTCAAAGAATCTAACACAGCATTTGAGATCTCTAGGATAACATCAAAATAAACAGATTTCACATCATAGGAGTCCCAGAGGAAGAGAGAGAATAGGGGACAGAAACCATATTTGAAAAAATAATAGATGAGAATTTCCCCAATTTGAACAATGAAGTAAACCTCCAGATCTAGGAAGCTCAAAGAGTTCCCAATAAAAGAAACCCAAACTGAAACACACCTAGACGCATTGTCATCAAAATGTCAAAAATACAAGACAAAGAAAGACTATTAAAAGCAGTCAGAGGAAAAAAAAAACAAAAACAAAACATGTCACATACAGAGGGGCCCCAATAGATTGTCAGTGAATTTCTCAAAAGAAACTCTACAGGCCAGAACAGAATGGCATAATATATTCAAAGTGCTTAAAGAAAAGGATTTCAGCCTAAGATATTATATCTGGTAAGATTATTATTCAGAACTGAAGGAATGATAAAAACCTTTTCTGACAAGCAAAAGTTAAAGGAGTACCTTACTACAAAACCAGCTTTGCAAAACATATTAAAGGTTTCTCTATAAAGTGTAAAGGAACCACACAGAAAAATAGAAAGACAGCAAAATTAAAAGTTTGGAGGAAGAGAAGAGAATAAAAATGTGGATTGTTAGAATGAGTGGATGACTAATATGCTTTCAAATAAAATTAGGTAGTAAACATAGAACTGTGAATGCTAACTTCAGGGTAACCTCAAAATACATCTTCAGGGAGAAAGCGAAGAAGAAAACAAAAGGCAAAAGCAATCAAAACATAACTGCACCCATCTGACGTAAAAAGAGAAGCAGAATAAAGTCATCATCTGGAGCAACATACAGAAGATAAATTATAAAATGACACTAATCAGCTATATATCAATAATCACCCTAAACGTTAATGGACTGAACTCACCAGTCAAACCATGCAGAGTAGCTAAATGGATTAAAAAGTGTAACCCTACCTTCTGCTGCCTTCAGGATCCCCATGTTTATTGCAGGCCTATTCACGATAGCTAATAACTGGAAATTACCTAATGCCCAACAACAGATGAATGGATATAGAAGATGTGGTACATATATACAATGGAATATTACACAGTCCTTAGAAGAGATGAAACCCTATCATTTGAATAAACATGGATGGAACGTTAGGGAAATTTAGGGAATATGCTAAGTGAAACAAGTCAAAAGAAGAAAGATACCAGATGACTTCACTCATAGGTGGAATGTGAACAGACAAAACAAAGAAACAGATGAAATATAACCAACCCTGAAACATTTGCAACAGAACTGAGGTTACCAAAAGGGAATGGGGCTGGTGGGGGCAAATGGTGGTTTAGCCCACTGGAAAATGGTGCAGAATACTTGATGCTTTGGTGGAGGGCATGGTGTGTTGAAATATATCTGAAAAATGGGGAACCTATACATAGGAAATTATTTTAAAGTGTAGAATAATTACTAAAATAAAAAATAAATTTTAAAAAATTGTCAAAAAAATCCACAAATATGGTAGACTCATTTAATCAGTCTTAGCAATTCTTTTTTTGAAACTGATACCAAAAGCAAAGGCAACAAAAGCAAAAATAAATAAGTGAAGCTACATTAACTAAAAAGCCTCTGTAGAGCAATGGAAATTATCTACTAAATGAGAAGAGCAAACTAATAGTAGAAAATATTTACAAATCATATTGAGAAGAAGTTGATATCTAAAATATATAAATTTACACAACTCAATAACAAAACAATCTATTTATAGAATGGACAAAGGGTCAAAATATGTATTTTTCTAAAGACGATACACCAATAGCTAATCGGTACATGAAAATACATTCAAATATAATCACTAGGGAAATATAAATCAAAACTACAATGAGATATCAGACCTTCTAGAGTGGTTATTATTATGGAGGCAACAAATAAGGCAAGAAATAGCAAATGTTGATGAGAATTCCGAGAAGAGTATTCAGAGAAAAGGAAATCCTCTTAAACAAATGCTGAGGCTGTCAGTTGATACAGACACTATGAAAAACACTGAGGTACTCACAAATTTATAAATAGAACTACCATAAGATTCAGCAATTCCATTTCTTGGTATTAATCTGAAGATAATGAATACACTAAATCAAAATGATATATGCACCCCGAGTTCAGTGCAGCATTATTTATAATAGACTAGATATGAAAACTAACAACAAAATAAGCTCAGAGATACAGAGAACATATTAACGATTGCCACTGAATGTGAGGGGTGAGGGGCAATCAAAATGCGTAGAGGGTCAGAAAGGACAAACTTCGCTTACAAAATAAATAAGTGATGTGGATGTAAATTATAACATGGAGATTATATTTAATAGTAATCTACTGAACATTTTTTTTGAAAAGTACTAGGAGAATAGATCTTAAAAGCTCACATTACAAGAACTGTTAGTGGTGAACTTAATATAGTATGCACTGTTAAAACTTTAAATTATACACACCTTATATCTATATAATGCATGATGCCTCAATAAAATGGAATATTTTGAACAATTAAGTTGAAAATTTAAAAATAATTGTTATTATGTATGATGACCAAAAAACACATTAGCTCTCATTATGCTTAGCCTTTCTTTTGCATATAACTCATATGTTAGCCCTGTGTATAAGCTGATTGTAACTAAAAAAAAATTTTCTATAGATCCCTATCTTATTTTAATATGTAACACTGAGGCAATTCAAAGAATTACGAGTTATTGACATTAAGTTAATTATTTCCATCTACTAACATATGTAAATAATTTCGCAAATAAATCTGTCAAAAATAAAAAGAGGGATGAAATTAATTATGAAACGTGTTTTTTTCTACAATCAATTTATATTCATCATGGTTACTGAAATTAGCTGAACAAAGCTTTAGTCAGTGTCTTAAGAGATCCATTGCAAATAATATTTTGTTACTAACAATATATCACAATTAAAAATATATAGTTTTCATCAGTTATATAGTAATATCATTTTTTAAAGGAAGGGTGCAGGCTGGAAAGAAGGTGGTTCGGCATGCAAGGAGAGAGAGGAGGAAGAAAGGATAAAACATTCATTTTTATTTAGTTATTCATGTTGCTTGTTCTCCCAGCCCGGGGTCTGTAACCTGGGTCTTTAGGATGTATGTGAACCATGTCCGGTGGCCTTACCAGCTGGGAAACCAGGGTATGCCCTAATATTATTTTATTATTACCAAATGTATAAGTCTACCATTTAGATTCTGATAGTGACCAGAAATTTAAATAGTTACTAAGACTTATGTATGATAATATTATCAATTGAAGAATTTTGAGACTACCTTCATTTCAATTCTATCAAAGATAGCTATTCTGTTGTCTGACAAAAAGAAATTTAAACATTTAATGAACATACAAAATGAGAAAAACCTACTATATCACATGTTTAAATTAAAATATCTAGTGATGTTCCCTTAATGTATATCTCTCAATTTTATCTCTCCTATTTCTCTCAACTTTAAAATAAGAAGAAGAAATTCAGAAGTGATACTGCCACACAGTAATCATTGAGTCATCCTTTGATTCACTAGATATGGTTTAGTACCAGGGGAGCTTTAATTTTTTTTTTTTCTTCCATGGGTGTTAAAATAAGGCTTAGACCTTCCATGGCAAACAATAAAAGAACAAATAGTTGGAAAGGTAATATAAAAAAAAAATCTAAGCACCAGAGAAATGTACATTTTTTTATAAACTTTTTTCACAATCTTTAATTAGTATGATGATTTTATCTTTGAATCTTTTGCATAGAAACATGATAGAAAGCTTTCACTTTAGTTTTGAAAATGATTTAGATATCAGGGTGCATAGGAATTAATTTATTATCTTAATTCTCTACTAGGTTTCCTTAGTATTTCAAGTGTCCTTTACTTTTGGATATTGAACATTCATGCAAATTACAGAAATTATATTCAAATATTTGACTAGCAATATAATACTTCAGTTTTCATCAGGATTAACTAACAAAAGCTTTGTCGTGGTTCCTATGAGGAATGCATATTTCTAAAGGTGGTTTGATGATCCTTTAAAATGTACTCTAAGTTGACTTTTCTTTTCATCTGTTTCTCCTTTTAATTTTGAACATTTTGTATCCAACTTAACACAATTGCTTCATTTCAAGAGTTCTGAAATAAAAGACAGATTTTTCAGAAACTACCTGAATGAAAAGAGATTAAGGAAAGTCAGTAATGGGAAAGTTCAATGAAAATTATCTTTGGAAACTATAACACTGACGTTCTGCATCAAATGGACTTCTAAAACAAAAAGACCTCTGTGTCGACAGAAGCCCTAGTTGTCATGACAACTCATCTGACTATAAGAAATGGGCAGAACCAAAACCATCCATTGAGGAAAAAAAAGAAAAGAAAAGAAAAAAAACTGACTCTGAAAAAAGGCTACAAGACAAATAAAGAAAAAAATGTTTAGAAAGCAAAGCAATATGATGGCCTAAAATAAACGTCAAAACTCCTTTAGTGAATTGAAGTATTGTATTAATTTGGATAATGCTTTCATGTTTTCCTGCTACAAATAATTTTAAAGAATAAAACTAAACACAATTCCAGTCCAATACTTTCCTCTTCAGCTGCTTTTTTGGCAAATAGAGGAGTCTACAGAAGTCAGTCAGACAAAGAAGTTTAAATTGACTTTCATGTTAACTCCAGTGGCCTTTCAGTCTGTGTTCTTGAATTCTTGTAGCATGACACTGTTGGCCACACATTCCCTCTAGAAATCCTTCCCTCTATTTCAGCAACATTGCTTTCCTAATTATTACCCAGTATCAGCTCTAGTCCTACTTTCCCCACCCTTTTTGGGGGACTGTTTATTTCTCAAGCTTTTCTTTAAGTACTTGACATTTCCCTAGTTCCATCCTCAAAGTGAATGTTTTATATACTCTTTAATTACTAACACTATCTAAAGGTCTTTAGAATTGGACGCTAAATATTTTTAATCTTGTTTCCCTTTGATGACTTATCTTAAGACTATGGGACTCTTTGAATTTGAAGTCCTAAGTTCGTTAATTTTTATTTGTAAAAAAACCCTTAAAGACCAAGTTTGGAGTTACTTTTCTCAAAAAAGGATTCCAATATCCAAAGAATACTATGTACCATGGATCATTTTAGCACTACCCTGAATGTCTCAGGTTCAGTAAATCCATGTATCACTTGCAAGATTTGTATTCTGTGTGCAGTGAGTGCCCTCAAAATTAAATCAAATTGACAAATGCTATTGTTTTTCTTAATTCTTACTATTCTCTCCTAGTACAAAAAGAAACAAAACAAACAAATGTGCTAATTAAAACAAACAAACTTTCAGACTGTAAGACCAAATTAGTGGTTAACAGAGGAAAGGTAGGGAGGTGGAGGTGAGTATGTTGCTTAAAAGGGGTCAATTGAATTGAAGGATAGAAATGAACTTTTAGTGCTAAACATATGTATTAAATACATATGTGCCTTATAATGGTGCATATCTGAAACTTATATAATGTCATCTCTGATATTACTTCAATAAAAAATGTAAAAAATAGTTTGAGGATGCACCACCCCCGAAAGATAGATACTGATTTACTTAGAGATTATAATCATGTATTACGGTAATAATCCATAGAGCATTATTATTGAAAAACAAAATAGAAATTAAATTGCATCAGTTAAATATTTTAAAAGTGGCATATCATAAATATTGTAAAATGCATTATGTATAATGCTTAAACGTGGGAATATTTTGCTCCAAAATTTAATTTATATTATTGAACATATACTGTATATTATGCTTTTATTTAGGCACTGTGTCTAAAAAAAGAATAAAATATTAATCATAAGTTTCACACATCAAATGAAAGCCTGGTTTGAATTACATATCTATTCTATATAGATTATATATCTTAAATCTGTTTCCTAGTCCTGACATTACAATAAAATAATTCTGCCATAATGATACTTTCTAACATACAAAAACAATTTCAATTAAGAAAATTAAAAACTCTGACAAGTGGTGAAATCGACTTGTATTAAATACTAAAATATTTACCATTTGATAACACTATTTTGGAACTTCGGAATTTTGAGACTCTATTTATGATACATTTCTAAATTAAAATATTTACTGTTGTATAGCTCAATAATTTTGCATTTTAAATAGTTTGGTAGATTATTCACATAGATTTTAGTTCCTCCTTAAATTCTTATTGTATATAAGATCTGAATACCATCTTAAATCTATTTAATGCAGCATGAAATTACCTATTTACTTTATTCCGTTAATGTTATGTTCTGTTTCAGTTTTACTCTAAGAAAATATTGGGGTGGTAACAATTAGCTGTTCCAATATTAAATGGTTCCAGAACATTTGATAGGGACAGTTATTTACTTCTTAAATGTTTCTTATTACTCCCTTGTGTTTAAACTATGATCTCAAGGCTCACCAAAAAGAATATACTTACTCCTTTTCCTACAAGAATGCCTTTCTAAATTGATGTTACTTTACTGATTGGGTAGGGAAGAGAGAGACAATTGTCTGAGATTATGTTAGAGAGAATATAGTCTATGCTTATGACTTTCCTGTGTCGTATTACTTTTACACTTATTATTTCAGCTTCATTTCATCCATTAACTATAGCCTAATCCTTATTATCAAGATACAGTTATTCATTATTAGTCAAGTCTGTATTTTAAAATCTTCCTCTTCATTAAAGTGTATTTCTACCTCAAAAATCATTACTCAAACTGTTTTCCCAATTATTCATAGGCCTCTGCAGAGAAGGGAAAAATGTGAGTCACCCTAGGAGCATGTTCCCAACTGAGGTTATAAAAGTCAATGACTTCTTCCATTGTTCAACCATGATGCAGAGATGATCACAGGATAGAGAAGGTACTACAATGTTGTAGAAAGGTTCAAGGTATGGGATTAGTTAGATGCTTTCTGAATCCTAACTCCCTGCCCTTTGCTGGATTGCCTCAGGCAAGTCACAAACACTTAAAAATTTTGTTTCCTATTTTGTGAAATAAAGAAATAGAAGTGGTATAATGAGCTCTTCGTAAAATTTAAGATTATAAACTATGTGATGTAGTATGGTGGGGTGGGGCGGGGTGTGTGTTTGTGTGTTTGCAGGGAGCAATAGTTCAGTATTTGTGTTAACACTATAGAACATCACTGTAGATTACAAAAACTGACTATATATGTGTATATATATATACACACACATGTGTGCATATATATGTGTGTGCATAATAGTATGAATAACAGTATGAAATTTAGAGTTGTTTTTGTGTGTGTTGCATATTAATGAAATATTATGTACAAAAACCCTAGAATACCAAAGACAATCATTATTTTTGAATCGCGACAGTTGAAGACATAGATGCTGAGTACATTTTTAAAATAATCAATTGTGAGACAACTTAAGTTTTCCCATTGCAGTTAAGAAATAACTGGCTTACTAGTCAAAAAACTTGAATTTGATTACTCACTCTATTATTTGTAAACTCAGGTAATATTCTTCATTCTAAATTTAATCAATAATCCTGTATAATTAATCAAATGGGAATTTTTTCAAGTCAAAATAAACAAATCAAATTATATTAAACTGAAACAAAAAGAAACTGTCATCAAAATGAAAGGACACTTTATTGATGTGAGAAGATATATACACATCATACTTTCTGATAAGAGTTTATATCCAGAAAAATCAAATAATCGATTTAAAGGCAGAAGTTTGCTATAAACAAACAAACAAAAATACATACAGATGCCCAAGGGATACAGGTACTTGAGAAAAAAATGCTCATTTTTCTTGTTATTGGGAAAATGCAAATAAAAATGAGATATCCATTTTATACCTCAGACAATGGCTATAATCCAAAAGACTGGAAACAAATGTTAACAAGGATGTATAGAAAAGGGAATACTTAAACAGTGTTGCTGGGAGTTTAAATTAGTGCAACCATTATAGAAAGAGGTACAGAAATTCCTCAAAAAAACTGAGAATGGATAGTCCAAATGATCCTCGTTATCACTCTTCTGGATATGTATTTGAAAAAGAATTAAAACGCTAATTAAAATATATACAATGCATTCCCGTGTTTACTGCAGCATTATTTACAATAGTTAGAACTGGAGAGAATCTGAGTGTCCATTGACAGATGAGTGACTGACAAAAATGCAATATATATGCACAGTCGAATACTACTTAGCAACTGAAAAGATGAAATTCTGCCATCAAACAAAAATAGACTTTCAATCTATAGGCTCAAATTAAAGTTTACCAGAAGCAAACAGAGGGGTAGAACAAAATGGATAAAAGGATCAATTACATGGTGAAGGCTAGAATTGGACTTTGGTGTTAAACTTAATGTGTTTATACAGATACTGATTTACAATTATGCATACTTTTAACCTATATAATGTTATAATGCACTTCACCTTCATAACATGAAACAAAAAACACTGTGTCTAAAATGTCTTTCCATACAACACTATGTTTCACTCCAATTTAATACATAATTTCTCTAAAAATAGTTGCTTTTTATATCTTAGGGGTAGCTGAATAATCATTTCCTCAATATAATATAAATCATAAGATTAAAATCAAGAGATTTGAATTTAACACTGGTCCACCTACTATGTGATGTTTAATTTTACATATAAATAACATTACACACAATGTCTTCCATATTGCATGAATGGCTAGTGAGTGTATAAACTTAATTATCCATGTTTCATTGTGTGTCAGAAATTGTCGCATTGTGAATTCATTAGATAATAAATATTAATACATAAATACAAATAAAAATCTAGATTGAGTAAGTAATCGTTAGCTCATAACTATTTTATTGCTATCTTTATTATCTATTTTTTATTAATAATATTGGTGATTTACCAACCACTGATTGAAACAGAAGCAAGTCTAGGAGGGAACAAAGAAAAATCTTAGGATACCATCTTTGGAGGTAGTTGACTATATAAAAATTCACGAGTTAATTGTTAATTCATGTTGAAATGGCTGCATTCAAATCACTGTCAACTTTCTGTCTTGACTCATTCATTAGCCTTCATACTATACACTCTATAGTGTATCTTTTGTTTATTTATTTTTGTGCAATTATTTATTAAGTGCTGCTGTGTTCTTGATTTCATACTAGACACTGGGAATATACAGAGAAACAAAGTAGTCAGGGTTCCTAACCTCAAGGAACTCATTGCCTATTAAACAAAAGATGAATTAAATGTAAATTTTCAGAATGCTAAATATTATGGGGGTAAAATAAGCAGGATTCTATGAAAGGCTGAAAATAAAAATATGAGAGTTTGTTTTTACCCAACGACACATAGCAGGTGATTAATGGAGTTTTAATCTTAATGCTTTGACTCTAGTGATCACATTTTTTTCTGTCACACTATGATTACTTTTTTAAAAAAAGCTTTAAAATTGAAATTTTAATGTTAACTTAAAATATACTTCTGATTTTTTTACCAAACATTTTATTTTTCTCTATTATGACTGTTTTTTCTACGTGAGTTTTCTTTATATTAACAGTGTTATTTTATCTTCTAGATGCTTGCTTATAAAATGGCATTAATTTAAATTAAGACAATATTTTAAAAAGCAATTATATTTACATTCTATCATATGAAGTGTTTTATAATTAGTTTTACTTAAAAGAAGATATATTAATGAAAATTATTAAAAAGAAAATGATCGCCATACAAAGACAAGGAAAAACTTAAATGTTATTACTAAATGAAAAAGTCAGTCTGATAAGACTACATACTGTATGATTCTAACTAAATGACATTTAGGAAAAGGTAAAAGCATTCAGACCGTAGAAAGATCATTGGTTGATAGACATTGGGAGCAGGAGGCAGAGTAGTCCTAGGCAATGGATAAGTGGAACACAGAGGAGCTTTAAAGCAGTGAAACTACTCTATGTACAATGATTCAAACCCATTGAATGGACAACACAAAAAAATGACCTCTGTACCAAATGCACCACTCTGGTGGGGAATGTCGATAACGATGAAAGCTTTATATGTGTCAGGGTGGGGTTTTAATCACATTCATTCTTATTGTGAATCTAAAACTGATATAACAAAGGCTTAAATAAGGCAAAACTTTAGTAGTTAAATATATGAAACACTATCATATTAGTTTTGAAAAATTTTAGAAGAAATCTCCATTTATTAATTAAGTAGCATGATTAACTCTTTTTGGTAACTATTTTTCCCAGTCAGTAACAAATGGTCCTAAAAGTGTTTTAGAATATCCTTGACCAACTTTATAAGTTGTTTAAATATCCACTTATGAGATTATGTGTTCATTCAAAATATCTTAGAACAATTACTAAATCATGACAATAACAACAGTGTATAGAAAAATGCTCTGAATTGGAAGTCCTTATAGTATAATTTATATAATATTAAATCTGTCTTTACATATAACTGCTCTTCAAACTCTGGTTAATTTTTTTAATCTACATCAATTTTTGATCAAACAATATTAATGACTCTTACTGTCGACTTCCATATTAATTTTACATTTTCCTAGTTTGGCCATTAGCACTGTGTGGAGCATAATAATACCTTCATAATAAACCTTTTGTAGGTTTCTCCCAGATGGAATCTGAGCTTGACCAACATGACTCGACTGAGCATTTGGATATAGCAAAATTGACACCAGTAGTGCTTGGTAAGTATCTGGGAGATTGCTTTCTGAAGTGGTTTTTTTTTTTTTGGTTTTTTTTTTTTTTTTTTTTTTTTTTTTTTTTTTTTTTTTTTTTTTTTTTTTTTTTTTTTTTTTTTTGCCATAGGAGGAAGGCAAACATGTCCAGAGAGAAAGAGAGCAAGAAAACTAGAGAGTGAGAGTAAGAGCACCCCGGAATCACTCTTCAGCTGAACCTACCTGTGAAGGCAACTAGATTAGTGACTCTGTGTAGGAACTGTAGAATAACTTGCACTGATTCACGGAATGGGGAGAAAAAGTAAATGACTTTTAAGGCACTGAGTTTTGGAGTGCTTTGTTTTATAGGAAAAATTAACTGAAATAAGTAATTACATAAAAATCTAACAAATCCCTTGAAAAGGGCATTACAAATACTGTTATTAATTTCCAAACTATACAAATATTTTACCTTCCAAGGAAATAATTAACATCCAAGGGAACAGATTATAGAGGAAGATAAACATTCGATAATTTCTATTTTTTTATGGCTTTTATGAAAGTCAGTAGTAAAATTAATGCTCAAGATCATTATCCATGAACTTTTAGTGCAATTAGGAAAATTCACAAATACTCAACTTAATTCTGAAAACTGTAAAAACTAATTGAAAAAAGTCTACTGAGCAAGTAGAAGCTCCTTGTTGGAATGGAGGTTTTTTATTCCTCTTTTTGTCCACTAGTATAATGGCATACTCATGTCAACTAATAAAGATTTGTATAAAGCAATGAGACTAACTCTACTGTAGGATCTTTCATATGCAGATTTTCATGAAACCAAAAAGTGCAAGTTCTTAGGGCAGAGGCTCGTTCCTGACAGGCACCCACACACAGACAACTGTATTTATCATAGATTTTAATTATTTTTGACTAGATGAATGGTATAGTACTTACAAAATTAAAGTTTCTAGGATATTACTGATTTCTACTTCTTTTACTATTTTACCACAAGTGCATTTAAAGAATTGTAATAAATTATATACATACGATGCTGATGATGTACTCGGCCATTTGCAGTATAACCCAGCTATAATTTTTAGCCCCTCCTGATTTATGTCAATTAACTTCTTGCTTATTCAAGTAATCAGGCATAGTTCTGCTTTTCTGTAAGTACCATGAATATACATTTTATTTATATTTTTAAGTCTCATTCAATAATACATGGTAGGATTCTGTGTTTGTTTTCCAGATATTTCTCTCCAATAAAAATGTCTTCAAAAGTCCCTCATCCTTTGCATATTAACTGCTACTCTAAGCATAAATTTAATATATAATCTATTATACATATGAATACAATAATTTTACAAAATTAATACAAAATAATTTATTCAGTACCTCACATTATTTTAGGAATTCATTTTGTCTAATAGTAAGAGTTAACACATCACAATTTCTACATCACTAGTGTTTTATCTGTTTTACTCATATTGATTAATCTTCACAAAACACTTAATTGTTCAAGATGTATATGGTCTTTAAGTACTAGAGTTAAAATCTAAACCCAGACAACTTGGGTTATGTTGTCTTCTGTTTTCAGAATTTTGCATAGTGTTCAGGGAGATGGAATAGAATTATAAGATTCAATTTTGAGTTTAAAATGTCTGAGAGAAACTACTGAAGAATACTTAATAAATATTAAAAATAATATATATATTTCATATATAGAAACATTCTATTTAATGTGAAATTGTGTAGTATAGTTGTTTATGACAAATTATTCTTATTAGAATGAAAATATTATACATACATATATGAAGATTAATACCAACAATGATCCTTTGAGGTAGATATAATTATCACTTTTTAATAAGTGGAGAAATTTAAGTTTAAAGTCAAAGTAATGTAGTAAACAGTCAGAAAAGGATGATGTGGAATTTGTGTATCTGTGTGACTCAGAACATGTGCTGTCTTTGTTATAGCCCATAGAAGAAAAGAACATGAATTACAGTGGACTTGGGTATAAAGGAGCTGGGATGTTGCTTAACTTTAAAACACAGGGGAGTTTATAATAGATTCAAAAGAGAGATGGACTTCCAGAATTTAGGGGGAACCTTTCTGAATAAAGAGGCCTTTGAAAATCAGGTTGAAGAGTAGAGCAAGGTCTTGGACATTTTTGAAGAAGGAAATGTGGATCAATTAGATGTGTTAAAAGTAGACTATCCTACCTTATGCTGAATATATTTGAGTAGGTAAGTGATCAGAATTATAGCCTCATAAATTAAAAGTGAAGAGATTTTCATAACAATGATAGATATGTAAAAAAGAAACATAATACAATATATTAATCCTGATAAAACCTTATTTCTATAAAGCACTTTTTAAAGGTATATTCATATAGCATACAGACCAACCTGTTTACTAAATGTAAAAATGAAAGATAATAATATAAACATATATATTTAAAAGTTAGTTTTTAAATATTTATTATAGGCAAGAGGGTATTTTCACTGAGTAGAAAAATTAGAGGAGCATATACTTTATGGGTAAAAGTGATACAATCATTAGTAAATTTCATTGCAATTGAGGCAATATTGAGCTTATCGAGTGGAAATACGTATAGTAAGGAAAATTTGGGCAGATCCAGGAATGAAGACAGACCATAACGTTATTCACAGCACATTATCCAAAGCAGAAGGCTTTAAAAAAATGCCACAGAACGAGAAGAAAATGAACCTAAACTTCAGAAATGTCCACAGCTAAAAAGAAGGAAGAAAAGAAGTGAAAAAAGGAAATGAGTAAGAGCCATCTGAGAAGCAGGAAGGAAACCTGCATAGGTGGTCACAGGTATAAAGAATATCAGGCTTCCACAAAGCCGAATAAATATTCTAAAACTGAAGGATTTCCACAAACTGCATGTTAAATAATAATACTTTATCTGAAAACAGGGGAAAACAATTGAATGAATGGATAAGGAAAGACATTTTCTGTTTTCTTCAGTTAACATCTCTATGTTTCATACAGGAACATCAATATTCCTTGAAGGTAGAATTAAACAAAACACAACAAAAAACAAAAGAGATGTAATATGAAGGATTAAAGAATAGATTTCACATTAAGAAAATAGTCACTGATATAAAAAAAGATGTGCTAAAAACCCAGCACTAAGTGCTTAATAAATGTTTGGTAATAAAGATAATATATAAAATGAAAAAAAAACATAATTATCATTTGAGATACATGTTATTTATTAAGAAATTAAGGGGCACACACTGGTGGCATGGCAATTTAGTTCACCAGGTATAGTTCACATATATCCCAAGTTCACTGGTTATAGACACTGGGACCCGGGGAAACAACCAAGATGAACAACTAAACAAAATAAATAAAATATTTCTCCCTGCTGGTCTCTACTCACCTTCATTCCTGTCTGTCACTTTTCTTAAAAAAGAAACAATAACAAAAAAAAAAAAAAAGAAAGAAAGAAAAGAAATTAAATTTTATCAGGAAAGTACTATCTTCCTGGCATCGTGGCTACTTTGAAGAGTTGCTAAAGAAATATAAAATAGTATTTATTATAAACTAATTGCCATTATTGCATTCACTAACACTTCATTGGCAGCAGTAAAAGAAACTCTTTGAAAAAAATAAAGAAGATAGAGCTATCACTATGATACAGAGATGGACAGATTCTACAAATATTAATAGAAAACTATATGGATATGTATATTTATATATATATGATTTGTACCTATCTCTTTATGTCTAGATAGCTCCATAAATATATCTCCCTATATAGATATATTGAGAAGTGATTTTTTACTTAATAAGTTAGAAAACTGTCATAAACTGCAATGAAATTAACTAAAATTTCCTGATTAAATTATTGATCATATTAACATTTAATTTGAATTAAAAAGACATCTATTAACTATCCAGCAGTTATATATATATCTATATACATATATATAGATATAGATACAGATATATTTGGGCACATATATATGTGTATATATATATTTGGGGGAGTTAAAATTATTTATGTATTCTTAATATCTTTACATTTCCTTGTTAAATTCATTTAGGGTTATTGAAATTGCTTGTCAGTATATATTTCACCTCACACCCGCCACCAAAGTTCCAGTGTCCTTCACTTCCACCTTTCCTTCCCTCACTCAACTTCTGCTGTAATCATATTCCTGCGTCCTGTTATGTTGGGATCTGTATGTTCATTTATTTCATTTCACTGTATTCCACATTTGAGTGACACCATCATATGCTTCTCTTCATCTTTCTGATTTATTATGCTTAACTTAATCCCCTGGAACTAGAGGGGATCATGTGAACCTTTATGAATATTTATAGGAAAAAGCAGAAATTAGGTTGACTCTGTGTAAATCAAATTGATCTTAAAAGATAGCAGAAATCCCAGAAATATACTAGAACATTAAACATACTTATACACATGCATTACCCTGGAAGGGAAAAATTGAATTTTATTCCACTTTATTTCAAGATACTCTGATGTTATAAATGATTTATATAGCAAATGATACAATGTTTGTATGTCTGCATGCTATCTATAACTGTGGTGTGTGTGTATCTTTATCAATACTCAGCCTATTGAAGATTTAGTTCAGATCCATTAAGGTAAATGTTCATTCTGAAATGGATAAGTAAACAATAATTTTCATATCTGTTTATAAAAGAAATGTCAGCTTGATATTCATTAAAGAAATGTATGTTTGTTGGTTCCATTTTTTTCCCCTCACAATTAAGTTTACATAGGGCAAACATAGTAAGATGAGGCATTTCAAATCAGCGCTTCACTTTTTCCCACACATATAACTCTAAAATATTCTTATTATCACAGAATCACTAAAGTTTTCTTGTTTTACACTTCATTCTCTATTTTCAGTACTGTTTGCTTATAAATAGGTAACTTCTAACTTGATATATTTTTATAGGAAATTATCTGTAATAAGTGCTTTTTTTTAAATAAAGGCATTTAGTTCTTATATTGGTGAAATTATTTTTGTGAATACAGAAGTGTGTATCACTAACTTATGATGCAAACTTGATTAATGTAGTAATGCAACATTACTTCAATAAAAATTATTTAAAAATACTTAATAGTCATTCTCTTTTATCAAATTTGTTGAACTTTAAAATGACTGCCCTATGTGTTGAGAACAATAGATAACCCATAAAAAGTACTCCAGCACAATATTAGATCATCAGATAATGATCCATTTCCTAGAAAACTACCTTAAATTACCCTGCTTATATTTTTTAAGTCAAGTATTACTGAATCAGGAGATCATCTCTCAATATATACTACATGAATAAACAGACATAAACTCTAATGGGAAGAACAAATTTCCATTTGACCCATCACTATTAAATATTTATAAATTCATAATTTTCAAGTCTCTTACAAATGTGAAGTGACATTAATTTGCATTTTTCCTGGAGTTCTAGTTTTAACTGTCAGCAAAACTGACTTGTGACACTTACTGCAAAGTTGCTGTCCAAATGCCATCAAAATGTACACAAGTTATCTAACATTTAAAAAAATCAATGTTTAAATATTTACATAATGAAGCATCAATAACAACAGTGTGTTTAAGACTGTGCAGCAGCATTCTGAATAATCTGCCACAATTATATACTGAGATAAAAAGGAAAAAGGGCAATAGCTAATCATTCTTGAGCAACTAGTAATTCAGATCCACCCATGTTAGGGTCAAAGAAAACATGTTCTTCTTTTCATCTGAGCGTTTTGGTAAGTAGATCCTGACGTTCTATTATCCAACGAGCCACTAGGTATTTTAATCCTCTCCTTTCTTCCATCTATGGTCTTTGTTACTTTATTCATTCTCACATTTATATATTAATTATTTTGTGAATTATTTGATGTGTTTTTCGAATTGTTTTTGAACTTCTATCTTTACTAGAACATAATTAGATACCACAAAGAAATAAATTTGGAAAAATTTCCTCATCTTGAAAAGGCAATAAAACACGTGTAAGACTGGTCAATCACAATTCTCATTCTCATGGACCAACCGCTTCTCAGGAATGTTATCCTTCCTGTCACCTGTAATCATTCTCAATATTCATATTTTGTATCACTTGATTCACATACTTTGTCCTAGGTCACAGACTTCTCATAGCTACCGTATATATTATCTTCCTTCTGCATCTTTTTTCCTTTGTAATACAGTCTTGAAATACAAAAGTTTTGCATCCTCACCACCCTGGGGTAGGGTAGGCAATGAGAAAGAAATGAAAACTGTTATTTTACAAATTAAACAGCTCTTAATGTTTTAGTTCTAACAACTCTTTCAGGTGTCATTGACCTATACAGAGCTACTTAGAGGCAGAATTGACCAATGAGTCACACAAAATAGCACAGATTAAAATAGAAGAGGCTAACAGAAGGGTTCATTCAGCTCTGACTCTATAATACCTAGCAGCATTTAATTTCTTTGATTGACACAGGTATACTTAAACAATAAACGATAGCCCCTAGAACTAGGAATAGTCTAAATGAGTCCAATAATAACCATGAAACAAAGGTAGCAAGACATTCACATAAGTAACTACAATAAGGGAAAAAAAATCAAAATACTATCATAGAAGGAGAGCAATTCTACTTACAAGGTCAGGGAACCACCTAAAAGAGAGGACTTGAGGATTTGAACTGATTTGAAGAAGAGACCATTAGTTTTACATAAATTCATTCTCTACACCAACCAATCGGAAAAGCAGGCGGGCAAGGGACCCAAACTCAATTCAAGTTGTCTGACTGGGCTGGATGTTGATATGAGGTCAGATTCCAAAACATACACAATATGACTTTAAAGATTTTAGCCTTTTCTGGCAATGTATGAAAAGGGTAAAAATATCCTAGAATTCTGAGTCAAAAGATATTCAGTGTTTTAGGGTTACAATTAAGGTTAATGTTTTTCAACTAATATGTGTTTGATTCACTCCAAATTTAGAGCTTAATTTCTTGGTAAGACAATGGAATGGCTCAAATCATACCTGTATCATGTTCTTACTACTTTGGCTCACATGAACCCTATCATCAGTGGCAAATGGAAGATTCTTGTCTTAAATGACAACTTCACAGTTTCACATTGGTGAAATTATGAGCTCTGTCAGAACACTATTCACATGTTCAGGGCAAAAAGCAAGTGCATGTTTGAAGCTACATAGTAGTGTGGAGATTTTCAATGCTGACAGAAAGTTCTAGTGAAGGCCACACAAAAATTAAGGCAAAACCATCTTTGCTTATGGATGATTTGTTTGTATAAAGTGATGGTTAAAACATTTCAGGGAAGAAACACAAATATAGTTATTGAAAGAAGAATAAGAAGAGGAAATTATAGGCTAAGCTATATTAATCAGAAATTACTCTAAATATTTTAATGATCTTTGGAAAACCAGTGAGAAGGGCCATCTATGAAATGTCAAGCAGAAAGAAGGGTCACAAAATTTCATTTTAGAATAAATTGTCAAATACAAAATGTGTTACCTTCTCTCCCATAATATCATCCAGATAAATAGAAGAAGCTGCAAGTCATTTACCATAATCTGTTTTTTTCTCTTCCCACTGAACACAGTTTAATATATTTTTATACTTCCTTTGCAATCAGGACAGGTGATGATATAATCAATTCTAGTCAATGAACTGTTAAAACAAGTCTGTATGTATCTGATTCCCTTCTCCTCCCAAACTTGCTCCATAACGTTTCCCCCTCTGTTGATCCTTCAAAATCCCCAATTAACTTTATTAAGTATAAAACATGAATTAAAAAAAGATAAGAATGCTATATATTTTTAGATTTTAACAATCCACCTCAAATAGTGAGTTATCACTCCAAATAGCCCTCTGACAAATAATTCTCATGTTTATGCAAAAAGCACAATGGATTAAAAAAGGTAATTTGCCTAATCATAAAAGGTATAATGGTATATAAATATTCCCTTAATAACATTTTTAAATAAATAAAATTTCTCAATTATCTGGGACCAACTAGAGAAAATAAGAAATGGTGTTTTATGTTCAAACAAAACAGTTTATATTTTAAATGTTAGCAATAATTTCAATTGTCATTTTGGCTGCACAAGAAGTCATTAACTTAATAAGGAAACTTCAACAGAAAAACATACCCCTTTTAACTCAGCAGTATACCAATAAAGCTAATTCACTAAAAATTAGCTGCTGTAATTTATAAGTGCCCTTATCAAGATGAATCACTTCTAGATGTAATTATCCTCATTTACGAAAGTTATGGAAAAAATGTGAGGTGAACATTTGTTTTTAAACTGAAGGAAATATGTTGTAATAAATTAAATCCTCAGTACAAACACAAAAAACGAATGCATTCATTGCTATATTCAATCATTTTAATATTTTAACATCTGCTGTTTATCTAATTTACTTGAATAATCTATATCATTTAATATATTTATCTTTCATTCCATTCATACATTGATTCAAGACACTTAATTGTTAGACAAGATGCATGTATCCTAAAAATTTGTTATTATCTATCCACAAACTTAGATCAGACTACATGAATACACATACACACACATGCACTCATACATAAATATATACCTAGGTTTGCATATAAATGTTCAATATCTCTAAGTGTAGGCTATTTCATACATTTGAACAAGATATATTTAAAACTGGAGATCCTAAATTTTACTTTAGCATTTCTTTAAATTGAAAATACCTTCAGTCAGTCCCTAAATCCTTCTTACACTTGGTGGCCCATACGTTAACATAAACAAGTTCTAACCTGACTCCTAATCTCATCTCTCCTCTACTACAACTGTCTGTGCTATAGCACCGTATGGGTCTTCTTTATGTTTCTTGAGTATATAAAACTTGTTTTAGCATCCAGACTTACAATACAAGCTTATTTTTCCCCCTTAAATATTTGCATGCAAATATTCTTAAGTCTAATCCTTCTCATCATTTAGGTCACTCTAACTAAAACCCTTTTTTTTTTTCACATAGCATTGTCTATCCTAATTTTGGTTTATATTTAATTCCATAGTGTTTATTACAATCATGTATTATTTTAATGATGATGTGTATTCATTTATTTCTCCTCTATCATCAATTCTGTGAAGATATGATAAAATCAAAGCCTTCACACTCCGATTCTGAAGCACAGTAGCTCATGTGTAATGTTGATTTGCTGTAAAAACAAAAGCCAAGGGTATTATGTGAATTTTATTTATTTAAATAAAAATTCTAGATTCATATCCAAAAACAATGAGTAGTTAATTGTAACAGTAAGTAGAGGACCTCAGCGGATATGAATAAAGAATTAGGGTTTTAGAGAAAAGTATAGCAGAGTATAATTTTTATATATTCTGATGTTTGAAAAGCAGATTTATATAAAATATATTCAGAAATTAAATAAACACTTTTTTGAAGTTATGTGTGTGTGAGAGTGAAAGATGAGAGAGAGAGAGACAAACAGAGATAATAGTAAGAGGCAAGAGAGATGGAGTTGGGGGGTGAGAGACATGGAGTAGGAGAGAAAAAGAAAATAAAGGAGAGTGAGAAGAAATTTGAGCATACTTTAGGTGTCATAGAATAGTGTAATTAAGAGCCCAGTTTCTGAAGTCAGGATGTCAATTCCTGATTCTTGTAAGTCACTAAATATGTACATACTCTTTTGATTTTAGTATCAGCATTATTTAAAATTAATGCTTTTGCATAATAAACACAAATTTATAGATACAAATGAATAAATGCCATCATATTATTAAAAAGATCTTCATTTTGTAAAATGATACCTAGAATTTGACTATTACTTAGAATTTTCAGTATATTTCATGAAATATTTGTTAAATCCATAGAATTTATGAAGTTGAGGTGCATCTTAAGTGGACTAAAAATGAATTATTTTAATTTAATCTTCAATATTTTAACATGATTAAATCTTTGTTAGTAAAATGAAAATACAAACATCTGATACATAAACACTACTATCTAAGCATCAAAAATGGGATACACTATTGAAAACAGGACATGATTTCACTACAAAAAAAAGTTAAATGGGAAATATATCAGCATTGTAATGGTGATTATCTCACAGTATAGAATTTAGGGGCTTTGCAATTTTCTATAGAGCATTTAATCTTTTAAATAATTGTTTTTGATATATTTATGGTCAACTAATATAAATACATATATATATAAAATAGAAAGCATGTTTGAGCATTTTATATTATTAATATTAAGGCTAATTCCAAAATTAATTTTATCATAAAACATATTTGTTAAACACAATACAATAAGGTATGAAATCATAGTTTATATGATAATATGTAGTAAGTTACATCTTAGAAAATCATACCAATAGATACAAAGACACAAAGCAAAAGAACAGACAAACAAAAATCAATTCTTGGGCACTGACAATAAAACTGAGGTTACCAGTGGGCAAGGGCCTGGGAATGAGAGCAAAAGGTGGTGGCGACCAATGGACAGCAGTGAAGGATTTTTAGTAATTTGGTGGAGGGCAGGATATGTTGTCATATATTTGATGAAAGACAAACCTGCATACATGGGCTTATCTTATTTTGGTAATCAAAGTATACCCCCCAAAGTATCAAATTAAAAAAGGTAAAAAATGCATACAACAAACCAACCTGTAATTCTCATACTAGCCACTGCTAGTAATGTGGCATTAAGTAAGTTTTCTATTTTTATCACTGACTATTATCAACATTCTTCTAGTGTGATCTCAAGTGACTACAGATCATCATATAAAATAATGGTTTGTTGGACTTATGCAATTGTTCAAAATTTTTATTTTCAGTTGTTTAATAAAAATGATAAAGAAAGTTTCAGAGGGGGGTCTTGGGCTTCGATACTGACATTGTGAATGTGAGATAGGAATCCAGATCTTAGCAATAAGCAAGATTGGATATATAAAAATGAAGTTTATTGGACAAGTCACTTCTGCAGTTGCAAATTTGGAAGTTTCCAGCATATCATGGAATTAATATCAGAGAAAGTCTCTATGGAGCAATTGTAAATTGAGACAAAAAGGGGACCCTGCATGAAGCCTTCAGGTACCCATACAGCTGCAAGTTTAATACATGATGGAGAGGCCACAAAGTAGAAAGGAGTAACTAGTGAAGTGGAAGAAAAATGAGTGTTGTGGACAAAGGGAACAGTTATGAGGATTATTGTAAGGTGATAATAAAATGTTGAATTTGGGAATAATTTTTTTAATAAAACCTGATACACAAAGTATTATGTTATTATTGGCTTCAATAAATAGGCACAAAATATGTGATTTCCTTAATATGGTAAAGATGTGATTACAGAAGTGATCTGGAAGTGAAAATAAAGGCTCTTTGAAAAACAAATCTGATTATCTAAATCAAACAATGTAATATTTATCATTGACAAGCAGTCATGAGAAGATCAACAATCCCTAAAAAATAACAGCTGTAAGATGGGGAAAAGGTACATTAACACTTTGAATAAGTATTGAGAAGACTAAGATTCAAAAGAGAAGTAAACTATGCAAGATGTCAGGAAACTAGTTAGTGATAAGAACAATAAAGCATAGATAATGAGAAGATTATGATGTATAACCAATTTCACTGTGAATCTCAGCAAAGTAATGTAATTTCTAAGAGGCTCCATTTATTTACATGTGCTATGGGGATAATTGCAGTACCTATCTCATAGTGTTCTCATGGAACCCAATGAAATGATATTTGTAAATTGGCTGATTGCAATCCCTGGCATGTCAGTCAATTACATAGTAATTGACATCAGTGTCACTACTGCTGGATTAAAATCGGTGTCTCTAATTCCAAATGATCTGTTTTAACTCTTTTAAAGCAAACCTTTGGTAGCATTACTAGAAGAGTTGATGTATTAGCTGAATTGCATGCTCTTAGAGGACACATTCAGCACTGAAATAGCAATGAAAATTTGATAGAATGTGAGTCACTTTAAAATCAAATTCCATCCTTTCTTAGTAACTATGAAATCCTGAATTATTTGTGAAAAACACAGAATTACAATTTAAGTGTTTTGTCATACATGTCCTTATGTATATAGTGCAATATGCTAATAAGTGACCACTCAAACTTCTCCATGTATATTATTCCACAAAAAAGATTGATAGAACAATACCCAAGAAACTGTGTAGACTTGGTAACAGAACTGGTAAAGCACTTCATTTTATTAGTTGTACACTATAGAAAAGTTATTTGACCTATCTGAGACTTAGTAATTGCCCCATTTGTCAGAGTTGGTGACAGTCACCAAATATTTCATACTTTCTCTTACACTTCCAGTCCCTTTTGCAGTTATGCAAATCAATGACTAGGTGTAGGCAGCATAATGAACTAAAGAGCCTCATCTGAGGCTGAAGCACAGAGGAAGTGAGTGTTAGTTGGAACTTTTTGTGTTCTCCTCCCTGCCCTTCCTCCAGTGGACACTCCTTGCTGAGAGAACAAAACCACACAAATTCTGCAATCCTTGAATCACCTTATGGCCAGCAGCTGATGTGTAACCTACATAGCAGCAGGATTTTCTTGAGCAAGAATAAACCTCTATTATTTTAAATCACTGAAATCGGAGCATATTTATTAACATGGCATACTATGCAAACTTGACAACTGCACCTCTCATCTACATAAAAATAACAATTTTGTGGGGTCATCGTAAATACAGAAAAAATGTACATAAGAGCTTAATAAAATGAGTTGCATTAAAATGATAAGATTATTATTTTTAAAAAGTTAATTTTGACTCATTTAATAGAATTATCAAGCTTTCCCTCAAAATATGAATATATTAATCCTTTCAATATTGCATTGCAATATTCTTTTTGTATGCATCATATCCAATTTTAAGAGATGTCGCTGTCAATAAAATAATTACATCAATACATTCATTTATACTTGAATCATATCAACTTCAAGAACTTTGACTAAATGGTTGAGATCATATTCCTTGCAAATTATATATTGACTATGGTCTTAAAATGAACATGAGATTAAATTTTAAATAATATATTACCAAATACACTCATTTACTGACTTTACTGAGAAATGGAGGCATTTAGTGTTCATTTTAATTAAGAAATTTGTTCTTAAATTGACAAACCCACATGCCTGGTATGAATAAGGGCTTTCTAAATATGTACACCATTTCCACAGCAATTTTGGGGCACCTGCTATATTAAAAAACATGCTTCTGAAAATGAATGATAAAAACAAACACAGCTGTTGAAGAGGAGTTGCTTTATCTCTCCAGTTAATATCAGTGCATTTTAGTAGTTCTTACTGAATAACGAAGGAATTAAAAATGATTCTGTTTATAGAAGTATCCTATGTTGAAATAAACTTAGGTCATGTTATTTCTTAACACAGTCTTCAGAAGGTGTGAGGAAACTTGGATTATAGTAAAGACCTATGAGCACAGCAAAGAAAATTAAAAGCTATGCATCTTACCTTCTGTTTCATAGAAGCAAGGAAATGGTTTAAATGATTTAAATTTCCCTGCAATATACAATATAATGTGGTACATTGTTGCATAAAACAAAAACTTCCAAACCTTCACTCACTAAAGTAGATTTACTATGCTAACTTAAGCATGGAATATAACCAGTTTCTGTATATCATTTTAGAAATGGCAAAATATTTCCAAAAGAATGAAAGCTATCTACTGCTTTTTTCAGAAATAAGCTTGAAGACAAACAGAACACTGACACTGCATCACAATGAGTTTTTCAAATCCTTCCCTAACATTTGAGAGAAAATCAAAAACATGAAGCCAAATATATCATACACTCCTATTTCTGCTTCATCAATTATCTTCTTAAATTAACTAATTAAAAATGAAACATTAAACTACCTTCGTTCTTCTCTTTAGATTGTATATATCTGGGTCTGGAGCTGTATTCTCTATGACAGTTACGGCAGTGAGCACACTGTAGCAGAGAATATATAACAAATGATAGTATTCATAATAACATTATCCTCCAATAAGTTCTTTTTTGGTCTGCTTCCTTTTTTTCTGAAACAGATTTTCAGTTCTTCTAGCCCTATAGAAACACAGTAAAACACAACCTGTTTTAGCTGAGTTGAAAAGTAACAGTATTCCTGTGTCATCAGGTTTAGGAGCATTAATAATCAACATTTGAATTCCAAGTCCTTCATTGTAAAAATTTATTCCAGAAAACACTCCATAAATCATATCTGTTAGCATTGGTCAACTTTATGGTGTTAAAGTCACTTTAAACAATTTTCTAATCTTAAGAATTAAACAAGCTAGAAGTGTCTCTTTTCAGTATCTTAAATATTATGATATAATTCTGTTTTTTACTTATTGAAGATCAAATACTAGACTTGAAAGTGTCATCAATGCCTTAATTAAATAATTATCAAGCAAGGTTAAAGATTACCATGTGGCTATTCTTCCTTCAAAAGGAAAAACTAACATTGTAATATTAAGCATGTCAGAACAGATGTGAACACAAATTTGATTTAGCACGATTTTAGTGATAATGGGGTCTGAAAGTCAAAGTTAAAAAACACATTATATTTTCACACACAAACTATAAGGAAAATTACAATTACTAACTTTCATCTGTGCTTTAAAAAACACTCATTAGCATATTGATTATATTTTCAAAATCTCTTCTGAACTAAACCCTGCCCTCACCTTTTTGTTCTAAAACAAAACCTGTTCAACCCGGGAGGGTGTAGCTTTCTCTTAGGCACTCTCAAGTGATCACATTCTCTACTACACTCTTCAAAGCAAAGGGAAGTAAGGTAAATGTGCCTTTTGTTCCTCATTGCTGTATCTAGAACTTTAGCCTTCCAGCTTCTCTAACAAACTCTAGCTTTGAAGGTCAGACCATAAATCTACAGTCCGCATTATAATTCCTCTGGAAATTCCTCTTGAACATACATGTATACCACTGTGGTCACTACTCTCATTCTTTGAAGATTCGAAGTCTAGATATTGTCATTTCTCTCCTACAGGAATCTTGACTTCATGGTGCTATCAAAATAGTGATCATTCTAAGACTCTTGCATCTGTTATATAACCTTGTTTAATACTATAGCAACTTCCCATATTTCATCCAACCACTGTATCACACCATTACCACAAACCTCATTTCCTTCATCACAACAATTTTACACATCCTACTTTTCTTCAACCTATATTTCTGTTTCATTCATTCTGGAACCCTGAGTCCCACAAAGATCTTGAATCTATTGACCCTAGTAGCTTCTCTACCGTGCCCCCTGCCCCCCAACTTCTGTTCTTGTTCTCTCCTCACTAAGTGTAGAACTTAAATATCTTTGTGTGCATGTGTGTGTGTATATATGTATATATACATATATGTATACATATACTACTTTAAGTTATTGTCAATAAATTTCCTCTTTCTTCTAACAGAGCTCTGACTCCAGTTACATCCTCTACCTGTTCTTTTCTGTAGCTGTAAAGCAGATAGCATCTAGAGACAAAAATATAGAGACATGTGAATCCTACATCTGTGTTCTTAACATATAGCTCTTAATCTCTGATGTGGGTGAGGATGAGCTGAGACACACCAATGAGACACACATCCATTCAAAAGCAAGTCATGGAGAGAGTCCTTTGGTCAGGATCATACAGCAAGATTATTAAAAGCAGTAAAAATGAGTTTAAGCTCCCTGCAGTGCTGGGAAGTTACATTAAGGGAATGTACACGTGTGTACCATTTTGCTGCCTGAATATCACACACAGGAAATATAGATTCTTGTAAATAGTTGAGGGGTGGTGGCTTCTTCCTTCATGTGTGTATCCAGGTTACCTGGAGTAAAAATGGCAGAAATGTCTAGAGGTGTGTCCAAAATCCAAGATGTTTTGTAAGTGTCCTTGCTCTTTGGGGTTCTTGCTCTTAGAAGTCTCAGGTTTTGCCAGTTAGTTAATTTTCTACTCATATATTTATTTGCATACCTCTGAATGGATTTTAAGCTATGTTATTTGCACATCAGTTTCTATTCAAAATTTGCTCCCTTCCCATCCCTCATATCCCATTCCCCTCCTCCGTGGAAAAACATATATATTGTGGTCCAGTTTCTTTACCACAAATCTTTGTGAGCATTCCTGACTTCCTTCTTTCTCATAGCACACATCATATATCCACGCACATAGTACATCTAACCACTGCAACCATCACCACCCACTGTCTACTCTCACTTAAGATTATTGTTTTTACCTTGTAGATTATTTTTTACCATGCCTTTTTCATATATGATCTTTTGTTCATGCTTTAACCAGACTGATGTTTTAAAAATCAGAACTAGATCATATATTTGAAGAAGTGTGACCCTAGACTCCTAAAACAGTATTGTAACCCACAATCGCTTAATAAAACATTTCTATAAACAACAGAAAGTTTACACCAGAACACATAGGTCTTCTGCTCAAATATTCAGAAACTTCAATCTCATTCAAATCCAAAGTCCTTTCAATGACCTAGAAGGCCCTAGGTGATCTAATTCTACACAACTATCCCTCACTCTGGTCCTGGTCTCTGCTCCTTTGTTGACTCTCCAAGCTCCTAGCCTAAACTTTGCTACTCCAAGTGGACTCCTCTGACTGACAGCATTGTTGGCACCAGGCAGCTTGTCAGGAATGCAGATAGTCTAGTCACATAGCACATCCACTGAAGCAGAATCTGCATTTTAACAAGATCACTAGGCAATCCATATGCCCTTTACATTTGAATAGCATGGGTGTAGATATTACTTGTGTAAGACAAATATTAATTTGAAAAGAATTAAACCTCCTTGCCCCTTTAATTAGAACTTGTATCTTAGAAAAACAAAAATATAAGTACTTTCTCTCTTTGAAATGTATGAATCTTTTTTGAAACTAAAGAACATTTTTTGTTAGCCTTGTGATGTAGGAATGTCCTTTTTTAAGGACTGGATGTCATCTCTTTGAAATAGAAATATCAAGGAAAACAATGTTCTTATCTCTCACAGTGGAACCAGAGGTACTAACTTCAGTTGGTACCTAGCTCTAAGTTACAAAACTACTTGCTGCCAAAAAGACAGGGAGGTGTGATTTTCCTCAGGGTAAAGCCAATAAACTAACACACAAGGTCACTCTCAAAACTAGATAAAGTTAGGTTGAACTATGTGTGACAAAAGATGCTCTCAAGTCCTCTTATGTTGAAATTAGTTTATGTAATGAGTAGGGTACATAAGGTGTGAAATTTCTGTCTTACCAATCTCTTAGCAGATAGCTTGTGATTCACACCACATTCTACTTGTTGCTCATTCAATGACAAAAGAAATTTCTCAACAACTTTGTGGAGAAAATCAATTGATTAGATATTTTGTTTGCAATTATATTGCCCCAACATTTACACATATTAACTTGGAGGTCTAGGGGTGTTATACTCCTGAATCTGTGAAAAACAAAAACTTAGTTCTTGTTTATACCACTTTTAGCTACACTGAATCCTTTATCGGAGCATTCCAAACACATTAAACTTCTGTTTTTTTCTGCATGAAAACTTTTCTCTAAGTGGAATCTCACTTAGGAAAACTGTCAACTTATCCATGATTTTTCAACTGCTTTATTTATTCATTCTATTCATTATTCATATCTATTCATTCGCTTTGCTTCTAATATATCTTTATTTTGAAATATCTAAAATAATATTAACCTCTTCTGTTTTATTTTTCAATCATGCAATCTGTTAGGACAGAAATATATTTTTATCTTGTTCCCATCCTCTCAATACCATACCTAGAATAGTACCCTTTACATGATATGCATAAATAATTATAGACTAAATTAGGTGGTGTCCTTCATATAAATGTGTTTATGAGTCCAAGCAAATGCTTACACTTATTTAGATGTTTATATCAAAAAGTAAAAAATAAAATAAAATTACCAAACTTAGGTTGTGTACTAATGACTGCTATTATTTAAATTATTACTACAGAGTAAAATGTTGCATACAAATTAAACTTCTTCCTTCTGTTCTTTCAAATTTCTGTACATGATTCTTCTTTATCTCTTTTCCTAGACAAGATTTCCACCTCTCACTGCCTTGATTGCTCTGATGACCTCAATCAAAAGGCAATTACCTAGTGAGGGTGGAAGGTAATTATTCCTATCAAGTGGAAATTGAATACACCTGAGTAGACAGCTGCAGTTCTTTTAAAGATGACATTATTACCACAAAATTTGTGGAAATTTGTGATGCATGTAAAATCTATGATAAACTGTTGATTTATCTGCAAAATCTGTAGGGTAGCTATTTTTTTCCCACTGAAAGTCATAATTCTAGAAGGAAAAATAAAAAAGTAATGACTTGCATTTAGAGAAACCAGAAGATGTATTAAAATTTCTCTATTAGGTTTATAAAGCAAAACACATTCTCTGTCAATTATTTTGGACTAATAAAATCTTAGAGAAATTTTGTATACACACATAAGAGCAAACATACACATATAACTTACATAGAAACCTGTAACATGCAATTGCAATGTACTTAGAACTTGGAAAAAATAGTTATGAAAATGGCAAATAATTTTCACACTTCAAGATTGTCAGAAGTCATTGTCATGCAATGCAAAGTATATTATTTTGAAATTTGAATGTACTTGAATTTCATAATATAAACTCAGTTCCATTTGGGGAGTGTCTAAGGTAGCTATTAGTAACAAAGCAAGAAAGAAGACTTTGTTCCTGAATTCTGTTGCTGTTCTTATAACTTCCTTCAATAGTAAGTATATACAGAGTTTTAGCCTTCTTACATGTCTCTTGGCACTTTATTTAAAGTAAAATTAGAGAATTGGTCATTGATTTATTGTCAAAATCATTCATTATTAGAAAATATGCTACGATTGTTTATATCACCTCTGTTCCTCAATACCACATAAACTCTAGAAAGGGTTCTGAGGTATTCCCTCTACCCAGTAATCTCAGCATTAAAGCAGTGGCTAGAACATAGTTGGTACTCTTTAAATATTTACTAGGAGAAAAATTTAAAGAATAAGATCAGCTGGCATCATACTATAAATGTATAATGAAACTCTCTCTGTAGTGCCCTAGGTGTTTTTTCTACTGAAATTATATTTCTGACACAATAAATTAAATATTTTAGACAGTAAGAGAGGGAGGGAGATATGAAAAATTGAGAAGGCATCTGAAAGTGGGGTCCTATAGTCCATGTGTCCCAGAAAATACATTTCTGTTACAGTGTAATTGGGGATCTGTGTTGCTTTTACATGGACAACAAATAGTCAAGATACGGAGACTTGCCCTCACTTTTTCTCCTCAAGAGTATAAAATTAAAGTTGGAAATAATATAATATTATCATAATTGTATTTCAAATACGAAGCTCTAATTTGCCAGTTTGCAATTTATTTTAAGAGGACTTTGACTGCTTTCAATTTACCAGGTACTCAATGAGATACTTTCTCATTATTGTCTTGCTTAATAACCCCACAATTCAGTTATGTAAACACGATGATGCACAGATTTTCAGATAAGCATTTTAATTTAATTTAATTATTTAGTTTATTTTAGAATGACAGGGAGTAATGAAAGTGAGCAGAGGCAGGAAGAGAGAGAAGGAGGAAGCACTTTACTAATTTCATTTTATTTAGTTGTTCATCTTGGTTGCTCTAAGATAAGCATTCTTACTTAGTAGGGTTCTTTATTTTATGCAAGTTATAAAAGTGCAAGAATTTGAGATCTGGAGACTTGTTCTTTTATTACGCTAGGATCTTTTTGATAGGTATGGCGTCATGCATGTGATCTATTATAATGTATCACCAGTATCATTGAAATGGCTTTTTTTATACTTTGGCCTAAATTTTCTAAATCTCAGTGCTTGCATGCACACTGAAGATATTCATACTTATCTAAAGTGTGACACACACTTAATATGTCCTTTTGGGGAAAACCTCTCCTCTATACCTTTTAACTGACTTTTATCCAATTACTTTTCACTGAATTGTTCTTTTTACTGTCAATAGAGACTGGATAGTTATCTAGGACTCACTGAAGAGAGATTTTGAACCAAACCAAAGTAATACACAATGATCAAGGTTTTGCATTTAGAGAATTCTATTAAATCACCTCTAACAATCATTTAGCGATAGGCAAGTTTCTCTAGTAACTATAACTTACCCTGACTGTAACACTTGTCCTGATTGACTTTAATTATTTATCTCCCTCATTAAGACCCTGTGGATGGGTGTTTTGTGGGCAGTCTTCATCTTTCTCACTACACACAACACACACACACAGACACACACACACATACCCTATGGAGGTCACTGAACTTGGTGCACAATGTTTGTTGAACATTTATTAAATTAATAAAATTAATTGATTAAAAAAAAAACTATGAGTTAGAGAATTAATTCATTGGGGATATAAGAATGATAAGAATTTATGTTATCCTTAATTTATATTAAGCAGTCACTTAATTGTTAAGGGAAATATCACATTGGAAAGATCTTGAAAGAAGATTGCACACCCACTGCCAACTTAAATTTCCCTGGAAATTTTACACCACTTCCTCTTTTCCTCCCTCATCCCACCCCTGATGAACAATACAATCTACTGTAAGTAAAATATATTATTTAAAAGCTGGGCATGATACATACCATTCATTAGCTACAGTCCATATAACTCTGTCTTACTATTGTCCCTAATTTCATTGCTGTCAGGCTCTGTATTTAATACTTCCAAGCCTAATAAGCTTAAACAACCAATTAGCCCTTCTGGCACAGCATGGATTCAACATTCATTCAGAGTTAGAGAAAAGCAGAAGCAACCACTTAATCCAGAAATAAAGAATTGCAATAATATCTAAAACACATTTTTAATGATCTAAAATAAACCTTTCCACTTTAAGAAATTCCATATGTTTTGTTATGGTTTCACTCAACCAACAAGCACACCCTAAACTTTTAAAAATGAGTGAAGTCACTATGTGAAATGACATGGTCTGTTCATCTCCAAAGGATGCAGTTCACATGGACTGCAATTTGAAGAGCTTCCCTGGAGTTGTGCAGTGTAACTGCTCTGACATAGAAGGTGATATTGGTAGGACCTCTGCTCTCTGCAGAGTTAATGAGATTTTTCTAAGAAATAGTAGATAGGGAAGTAAAATTAAACTTTGTTGTTCATTTACTTTGGTACTTTCTTAGTGACTGGTATTGTGCTTTAGGACACTGAACAGGAACATAATTGGTCACCCCAAAATATTCCTCTTTGGGCATACTGTTATTTTTAAGACACAAGATATTCTTTGAAAACTGAATAAGAAGTTAACTTTTTGTAAGAGATATTTGCATCTGTAAGGCTGGCTTCATCTCAGTAGCAGGACATGGAAGATGAGAAAATCCCTAGAGAATCCTATCAAAGGAGTTAAACACTGACTTAAACACCAATCACACCCCCATTTACTACCCTTTGTCTAATAACCACCTGTGTCTGTTTTCCCTAACACTTTTGTTTTAAGTCTTTGCTAAAAATTGTGTTTAAGGTTATTCTGGGATAATTTGAAGGAGCTATTCAATTTTCTTGGTTATCTCTCAAGTATGTTAACATATATTGCTAATCTGCCTCCTGTCTGAACATTTCCACAACTCACATAGGTAATTTTGGAATGACTGAAAGTCCTATGTCATGCCTTGAATATGAATTGTGTGGGTAGAAAGTAGGAAGATATAAAATTCATCTGGGACTGTGACATGATCACATAGATATTTAGAGAAAAAATTGGTGAGAGAGTACTGGGTGAAATTTATTGAAGAGACTAATGAGCCTCAAAATGTAAATCAGTTATATTAGTGATTGGAAAGAAAGAAACACCAATGAAATTACATTTTGAGGCAATTAAAGTGGCTTCAAAAAAACAAGTATATCATGTTTGTCTTAATTATCCCTAAGAAAATTATGCTTGGCCGAAGATCAAATAATAAAATAAAATGCTCTTATGGAAAATTCAGTGATAGGAGAAACGATATCTGAATGTTTAAGCATTAGAAAGAAGTCTGAACACACATATTTATTTGAATAACAGGAAAAATAATTATTTTATCTTTCTTAGAGCTACTAGCATAAGTCTCTTTCTCCAAACAAAAAGGATACTGTGTAAATCCTCCTGGCATGCATTGTAAGATCTATATTTTAGGAAGTAACTAAAAGAGAGGGGTAATATTTAGACAGTCTTTCATGTTGACTTTTTTGTTGTTATTTGAGGCATGCAAATGAACTTTTCCATTCATACTTAATAAACATTTACAATATGAATTGCTCCTTTAGACATCACTGCTCAAGATTTAACACAACCGATCTTCCCAGATCTTTAGTGGCTTGATGGCAACATGAGATTTATTGTCTTTTCTTGTCTATAGATCTAGTTAAAGAAACAACCTGTGTGAGCATACACACACACACACACACACACACACAACACACACACATGCCAATATACAATTTCCGTTCCAAATAGAGTAAGAAAAGATTTACACTTTTTTTTTCTTTTAAGTTAGTTCTGGGTTGATCTTCAATATTTTTCTTTTAATTCATAAACTAGAAACTATTTTGAACAATGTGTTCATTCTAATAGACTTCTTTCAATATTCTTCCCTAATATTCTAATCGAAGTCAGATAAATTGCAGGTAAATATTGGATTAAATTTTGCAAGGTTGATGCTTTTATACCAGTATCGTAACCAGCAATGACATAAGAGCAAGTCATCAAATACTTTAAAACTCTGGACAGCTGAATCTTTATTATTGTGACGAAGGCTATTTTTTCACAATTAAAAAAATGTGCCTACAATGCATAGTGTAAAGTTTATGAGTGACTTTTCAGAGTTCACTGTTTAAAGGTTTTCTAATGATAACACAATTAAACACATTCATTAACCACAACTGAATGCCTCCTTTCACTGAAAAAGTGTATTGTCTTATTTATTGTCTTATAACCATACCTTTTTGTGATTTTAGTATTCAAAGAAGGTGACTTACAATTTGTGTTTTTTATGGACTGAAAGTAAGAAATGAAAATTACACTCATGGCACTATTACATTGCAAAAGGATGAAAATGAAGTATCATACTCTCAGAGTACATCTAATTTAATATACCCTAGTCTCTTCAACTCAATCTTCAACTCCTATATAAAGATAATATAATATATAATCGTCAGAATAGTTGAGCATTTAGGGATAATAAAGACTATTAAGACATACTTAGAATTAAATAAATGGAATGTGGTCACACTAATATTATACTCAATATGTGAACATTTTATTCATCATTTAGTGTTTCTTCAATTGAAATGAATGCACTATATAACATAATTTGACAGAAAGATAATATATAACAACTTTCTTGATCCATGGTAGAAGAGGGGAAAGAGGCAAACTTTATGAAAAATAACAAATTAACACTGACATATACGATCACTAAAGCTCCTTTCCATTTGTATTCATTGTTGAGTAAACAGAAGACCAGATAAAATTTGTCTTGTAGCTCAACAACCTCATTTTTACTGCCCATATTTGTGAGAGAGGTGTTGAAATTTAATTTATGCACAGACAAAAATCAATTTATTCTAGAGCAAAAATTTATTTTAGCTGAAGAGTTGAGATTATAAATTAAAGTATTTTCTCTTGCAGATGGAGTTTCTTATTGTGCCACTAATACCAATTTTATAAACATTTATAAGAGTCATAGTTTACATGTAGATTAATTGTCAGAATATTTATAAGAAAAAAATTGACTTCAAAATAAGAATACTGATATTTTTTCCCTTGTTGAATGTCATAGTAATAGCTTGTCATATTACCAATTATCCGTTGTCATAAAAGGATATTTTTGACTAAGTTTCTTGCTTTAGGGTTGGTTTTTTGCTGTGAATTAATTTTCCTTTTCCTTGCCCTCTTTTAAGTTATACCTTAACTATTAATATTTGATTATAGATATTTTCTGCAGGATGCTTTGATGTGGATTAATTTCCTGCAGAAAACAGCAGAGACAGATACTTCTCCAACTTCTGAATTCTCAATCTTAAGATCAGTGAAATAAAAGGTTAGCAAGGTACAAACAGATAAGCTCTGTCACTGTTTTTCAAATCTATTTACTATTGCAGTTTATAATAAAACAAGTCATAAGTCAAATGTGTAATTTGTTGCTGATACTTAATTACCGATTTACTAGACATTAAAAAAAATAGCTATATTTCCTCTACTCTGGTCATTTGTTGATTATCTTCTAATTCAAATTTAAACATATAGAATTAGTCATAGTAAAATAAAACAGTAATACACTCTAATTAGTTAAAAGAATTACATGGTATCCATTTTTCTATAAGGAAGAAACTGATAGATAATTCAATATAATGACACACCAATGACCAAGATTGTGTTCATGCTGACTGATAGGGCAAGCTTGAAAATTCCACCTGATTTGTTCAAGGATGAGTTTCTTTCTCTGTAAAATGGAATTCAAATAGCATCCATTTCAGAGACTCATTAGGAAGTTTAAATAAAATAAAACATAAATACATTCTAGCTCATTCACTGGAACACAATACTGATATATAACATTTAAAATCATGATGCTGATATAAGTGAAATTAATGATGAAATGGTAATAATGATTATAGTGCTAAATACTGTTCACACTTTGAAACCGTTTTGTAATTAGATATTAGAATGAAGACTTAATGGAAACTACTTATTCTTTAGGTTATCGCACAACTATGACTGATACATAGAATTTATTCAATAAATGTTGGATAGTATTTTGAGGTCACAAAATGTCCATGGATGATAGTTTCGTGCCAACATTCACTAACACAAAGTACAATGTCTTCCTTAGAATTATACTATAATGGTTTAACAAATGTGAAACAAATAGGGGGATGTTTACCCTTTTAAGCATAGATAATATATTCCTTTTATATAAAAATCACACAGGTAATGTTATATACTTACATAACATTTTAGTATAAGTTGAAATCACTTCAAAATATAATAGTTAAAGTATATTTTCTTCAATTATTTTATTGTGGTGTGGTTATTAATGTATCAAAAAGAAGTTAACACATCTAAGCTGGTCCTAATAGATCATAATTAAGGGTCTTTTTTGGGGTGACAAATATCTTGTGGAACATTCTAAATATGATTGTGTGTTTTCTTCTCTTGATATACTGGAGTGTACAGATTAACTTAGAAATGAACTGTATCTAAGAAACAAACCGGTGTTCCACAGATTTACAAAATTAGTGTAGTGCTTATCATAGTGTCTTGTAAATATTTTATTAAAATCCTTGCCTGGAGAACTAAAACCTGGCAATAGAAAACATTCTAAATCCATGAACTTTAAGTTATAGTGATAGAATAAATTTGAAATAGTAACATTCAACGGGAAGGATCCTCTTCAATGGAACTTTTACTTAGCTCATATATAAGTCACAAAAAAACATGAGAACTGTGCTGAAAAGAGTAGACACCTCTCTTTTCTTACTATCTATCGCTGACTTCCCCAACAGAAAAGACAGTCTAACATATGTTATTATATGTATCAAAATGTTTAAGTGTAATAAAGAATTCATTAAGGATAATGAAAGGGAAGACTAATGTATTGAAGTTTAGATAATCTCTGTAAACTGTGTCGCTAAATATCTAGAAGTAAATTTGAGCAATCTATTTGCTTTCTATTACTTTATACTGTAGCTCAGAAACTTCTAAGATTAGGTTGTTAGAAAGGAGTGCATAAAACTGCTGATTCATTACTTTTCTAATAATAAACTGTGACGAGTAACTAAAAATGATTATCAGGGAATAGAATGAGCAATAGCTATAATGAACACAGAGGGGGTGCATTTCCAAAATAGCATGTGCCATATGTAGGAACAAAACCAATTATGCAAGTAATGTACACATCACTCATGCCATGTTTTGCAAATCAGCAAAACTTTAAAAGTTCCTTCTAATGAGAAGTTTGCTGATTGTTGCCCAGGGAAAATTAAGGAGGATTCGAGTGGTACTTTTTGCAGAAATTTACAGCTGTTGTTATCTTTTTGTTCTCTGCTTCTGGTTCTGGATTTCTTCCTTTTTACCATCAAGAAAAATATTCCTAAAGAAAATACTATTAGAAATTTCTCCTTCAATAGTTAAGACTCATATCAGGGCATCTATTAGGTTAGATAAAACACTATTTTGTGGCGCCAGCAATATTGATCTTGCTTGTCAGTCTTTCATGAGGAAAAGTTATACTCATTTCACCCCTATAAGTTGATACTTATTGCTGTTTTTATCTATTGTTTCAACTGTGCCAGTTCTTCTGAAAACTCTTAAGGAATTGTTCATGTACTATAAATTGGAAGAAATAATAAAAGAACACATAATTTATGGGTTGAATTTCAATTGTAACACCTCACTTTCTAGGTAGGAAAATCTTAAGCTATAACCAAAGTAGAGCTTGTTAGTCCTTCCTATAATTCCCCATGATATACATGGTTTTGTTAAGGCATTTATCACTTTTTTATCATTAACTGAAATAAACACATTTTGCAAACTAGACTTTGAACAAGAATATAACTTTATTAATTATTATATTCCTAGAACCTAATAACTTGTGGAAACATTTCTGATGAGTGAATAAGATCATTTGTCACAAAAATATTAACATGAAATTATTTTCTGAGTGTTACCTATTATGTGAAGGGTATGGAAAATGGTAAGAACTCAATGAATGCTAGTTAACTTTATTCTTAAAAACAATTTTCTACTAGGTTTTACCAAAATCATTCCTTTTTCTTGAACTAAATAGCTGCATTACTTTCACAAATTAAATTCCATTTCTGGTTCTACTGTTAGGTCACTTTGCTACAAAAAAGTACGCACTTGATGACAGCAATGACCTCTCTAAATAGGTCACTGAGTTCACTCATTTTCATCATTCTGACAACCATTACCTTCTTGCTCTTACTCTACTTAATCAAGCATCTTTCATAAGCTCTTTTTTTCTTCATCATCTCCACAAATCTATATAAAATAAAACCACCAGTATATATTAAATGATGATGTATTTTTTATTTACAGAAAAAAGTTATCCTGACTTAAAAATTTGATCAGAATATTTTTCTCAGTGCCATGTGAAGATAATGACAAAAAATATGTCTTCTGAATTAAACAATACTTACTAGAAATAGGAGCTAGTTTATTTTCAAGAATTTAGAATGACAACAGCGTCACACTACTAACAGTAGAATAATTCATTAGCATTGCAATGAAAACATCCATGAAATAGAAGCACAGAATTGACCTACTATTCAGGACCACAAACGATTGTTTATCAAGAAAAGAACTTGGCTAATAATAAAACGCGATGTAGATACTATATAATTATTTTAACTCATAAATTAGAGTGTATTATTGTTTTCCTTTACTATAGCTAACACTATATGTTTTAATTTGGATTAGAATATAATAAAAAAATAACCAGAGTACTGTGAATAAAGCTAATTTATTTATTTTTTATCTAAAGTAAATCATAAGCAGATATCAACAACAAACCACATATTCAACTTTATGACTTTTGTTTTATTATAAACTGCAATGGCAGGCAGATTTTAAGATTGGTGTCAGAGCTTATCTGTTTGCACCTTGTTAATCTTTTATTTCACTGTTTCTACAAACATACATATACTCATGCAGGCAGGGGTTGGTGAGGGCAAAACGGGTGAAGGGGATAAAGAGGCATACACTTCCAGTTATAAAATGTCATGGGAATGTAATATACAGCATGACATTATAGTCAAACACATTGTCTTGCAAATTTGAAAATTGTTAAGAAAATAATGTAAATAGACATAATAGTGAACATTTCATAATGCATATCTGTTCAATCATTATGCTGAACACCTAAACTTAATATGCTGTATGGTTAATATACTTCAGTTTTAAAAAAAAGAAATAGAAAGACACAGGCACTTCTATGTTCAGAGCAGCACAATTGACAATAGTGAAGACACTGAAACAACCTAAATACTTATGACGGATGATTGGATAAAGAAGATTTGCATAGAAACTTAATGAAATTTTGCTAAACTATTAAAAATATGAAACAATGGTGTGGTTTGTTGAAGTAGTGGTCATGTGCAGTCCACATATATCCCAAAGCCCCAGTTTTGTATCCCAGGGATGCGGGAACAACGAAGATGAACAACTAAATAAAATGAATAAAATGCTTCTTCTCTCTCGGCTCCCTGTCTCTGCTTGCTTTCATTCCTGTCTACATCTTTCCTTTAAGAAAAAAAAGAAAAAAGAAAAAAGAAGAAAAAGAAGAAACTGCAATGTTTGAAATAACTTGGATGGAATTTGAGTTGACTGTACAAAGATAAATAAGCCAGAAAGAATTAAAAAATACTAAATGGTTCCACTTACGTATGGAAAATAAAATAAAAACAAAAACAAACAAAACATAAAAATAGTAAAACAAATTCAATAACCGAAAATAACAAAACTCTAAGAACTGATGCAAGATTATGGTTATGGGGTGTGGGGCAGTCAGGGTAGAAGGATCATGGGATAAAGAGGTAAAAATGTCAGTAGTGACTGACAGTAGAACTCTGTTAGTGGCAGTCGTCTTACACACATTGACTGAGGTGTGACTTTATTCTGAGAAGCATATAATTGTAAATGAATAGAACAATAATAAAACTTTTTGAAAAAGAAAAAATGTTTTTTTGAAGACTGTTAGAAAGTCAGAAAGTGCATGTATAATTCTGGATAACTGAGAAAAAATAGTGTCTTCTAATTATTAAAACATATTTAAAAGTTATGTCTAAATAGGTCCTCTCAAGAATTCTACCAAATGTCAGGAAGATGAAAAACAAATAAAAACAAAACTTCAAAGTGTTACGCTATATAAGATCTGAGAAAATCAAAGTTTATTACAATAGCATAACTATAAAAACAAATAATATATACAAATATTACATGAATATGCAGGCAGGAATGAAGGGTTAGTGGGCAGGGACACAGGGACACAGAGGAGGAAGAAGTATTTTTATTTATTTTTTTTGGTTGTGCATCTTTGTTGTCCACTGCCTACCCCTGCGCCCCCGTCCCAGCTCCAGGCACAAACCCCAGGACCTTGGTACCTAAGTGGACTATGCCAGGCCCAGACAGTAGACTCAGCTGCTACTCCAACAGGGCGCACCACATATTTTAAGACAAGATTTTCAGAACTGTTCTCTAGTGCTAAATAGAAAAGGAAGCACTTAACCTCCTTGACATCTTAGTAGTTTCAAAGAATCATGTTATTATAAAAAGAAGCTATTATCTTTAGATTATATGTGAGGTAATCATAAGATTTCTACATTTCTGTAACACCTTTAATATTGATATTGCTAATATTGTGCAGTATGTTGTTAAATATTTCTTTTATAAGGATCACACATAAATATATTTTAATACTCAATGATGAGATATTTTTTTCTTTCCTAATCAACCTGGAATCCCTTTTATAAAACAGTGAGTGGCTTATAATTTAGACTATTTCAAATTTGCTTCATCTACTAAGTTTAGAACAATATTGACCACTGCCTTGTATAATTACAGAGTTCTGATCTTTCATATGCACATTTGTATACAGAAAACAGACACACATATGTATTATACTTTCATATCCATTTTCTTATGTAAACATTATTTTTGTTCCACAAATGTTTACGTATTTAGCATCTATAATTTTTGCTGAAATATATACAATTAAATATACAAATGTTTTGTCAGTAGAACCATTCATTCAGAGTTTTGTGGTTTTTCAGTGAAGAGAGAAACTCCTGTGTAGAGAATTTGAGAAAGAGTTCAGAGACAAGATAAAGTGTGTGTTAAAGGTTTTTATAAGAGCTTGGTAATCAAAGTTTAGTGAGTATCTTAAATCATGCAAAGCATGAGAAGGGGAGGACAAAGCAAATTTTGCAGGGAGAGGTGAAATAACATGCACTTTTTTTGACAGGTGTACAATATTATATAGGAATAGTTTATCTAATCTGTACTTAATTTCCTTTTATAATTAAAATCAATATTAAACATACCATATAATTCTATTATTGTAAAGTTAAGACATAGATACCATTACACATAGCTAAAATTTATACATTTTTATATGACTGTATGCACTGTTATGATGTGGAGCAAAATGAACTCTGATTGTAGGAATGAAAAGTGATAGAATCACTTTAGGAGACAGATTAATGGCTTCTTGAAAAACTAACAATTTTTACTATATGATTCAACAATCATATTCTTAGATATTTACCTGAGTTATTTGGACATTATGCCCACACACAAAAATTGCACACAACTGTTACGGCAGCTTATTAAAAATTCAGAACTGGAAGGAAACAAGGCCCTCAAAAGTATAGCACCTACAGTTGAATATTACAGTGAATATAATTCATATATATATAGGACAATTACATATAATTTTATATATAATATATAATTCAATATATATACTTCCTATAGATAGTGACATGTAATTTCTGTTAAGTTATATTATGAAAAAGAAAAATAAATAATAGAGATGATTAATATCCACAGTTACCAGTAGTTTCATGGTAGGCTAAATATTTTTAGTACAGGGGTATTTTTAAGTTGTTTAAACTGTTTTTCACATCACTCTAATGATGACTATAAGACATTAAACACTTATCAAAATGCATAGAACTTTTAACATAGAGTGAATCTTAATGTATACAGATTAGTATAAACTCATGTTTAATAAAGACACAGATGCTAATGCATTATATATGTATATATATGTATAAATAGGCATGTGTATATGCACAGATTAGTATACACACATATATTTCTTTGATCTGGCACCTGAGAGGCTCTAAAAGATATAGCACCCCAGTTGCAAGAAGCAAAGTTAGTGCTTAGATATATCTTTCTAATACATTTTTTGATGAAAGTAGTCAGGGCTCCTTGGAGAAATGGTTGATTCTAAGACTGGGAGAAGAAATATACAAGTGAGCCAAGAGATTCTGTAATTGCCAAAATGAAGGAAGTGCTGAAAAAAGAAGGAATATATCAAAAGGACAACAGAAGTCAACTGAAAGAGTTCTCAGTGGTCAAAGCAGGAAAATATGACCCCCAAAATAAAGGATTATTGTATCATATTGTAAAGTTTAAAATAAATATCTAACAGATGTAAATATATTAAACAAATAAAAATCAAATAATATATGGAAGTGAGAAGACTAATTTGTGCAGAATTTCAAATAATTTACCTAGATACACTATTCTTAACTGAGTCATAACTTCCCACTCCTTAAATGCACTCTGTGCACAATGATTTTCTTCCAAATAGTACTGAATAGAAAGAGGAGGGGTTAAAGTAACTTTATATTTGGAGAAATCTCTACTAGTTGATGAAGGTTAATGTCAACTGTGGTATGTACTGTGGATAATATGCACTCTGGATATGATGCGATTGTTGATAATTGTACTTTACTTTCATAATCACCCTCCTACAAATACAAAATACTGTTTTCATCAAGAGAAAAACATCAGACATATCTCAATTAAGGGATATTCTAAAAAATTTTGACCAATATTGTCTCACACTCTCAGGATCGAATGAAAGACAGTCAATACCTTGAATTTCCTGGCCTTTGTAATCAATACTCAGGAATTAAATATTACCTTATGTCTTGCTGTGTATTAGATTTTAGAATAAAATTATTTGATGGTTTTATTATCTATTAATTTTGAACGGCAACACCTAAGCTAATGTATCTTAAATGTGATATCGGTAAAGACCTGTAAACTGCTTTAAATAGTGAAGGCACTAAATACATACTGGTTCCCTTCTTCCTTCTCCTTTAATATATCAGGGGATCAATCCAGTCTAAAGGACTAAAGGGTGGCCTCATATTCCTGATAATTAGATATTATTTCACTCATTTTCCATAATCAAAACAAAACATGAAAAATCCCTTTTCTTTTTAGTGTTGGGATATTTTTCTACAGCAGCCTTATTTTTATATATAATTTATGACAGAAAAGGCTTCTCTAGAAATGTTTTTCTCTAATTAAAGCATTTTCACAGTTTTGATTGTTTTCTGTTTACTATGTGTGTGCAACTATACTATTTTCTAATGACAGTAATTGTAACTATTTTCCAATACTTAAGGTCGAATATACTTTAATTATGAAGGGAAATACTGAATTTATTAACATTGCAACAATTTTAAGGATACTTAATCCAGGTTATAGTTTTTCAACAAGTACAAATGATATTGAATATTTACTAAGTTTATAAAAATAGCAAATAAAATCATCTGGATTATATAAGTAGCCATATTCTTATATCTTAGTTGAAGATGAAGCTTCTTTAAGGATTTGAAGCCCTTTAGAAATTTCAGGAAACTTGTTTTTTTAAATGTTTTATTTCAGTGAAGTTTGAATTGTTCTGTCATATTTGTCTTTAAGAATAACTATCACGTGTTTGAAAAACTACCTCATTATCACAGATTTTTTAAAACTGTGTTAGAAAGTTAGCATTTTTTGATTATATAATACATAAAATGAAATTAATCTATGCTTACATTTTTCGATGGTGACACTTGTGATGAAAATCATAGGTGAGTCCTTTGTTCTAATATTACAAAGACACATTGGGTCTTTAGTAAAATAGTTTTACATTTTTCCCTTCAAAGTATTTTGCAGAGGAATTATGGAAAACAAATATAACATTAAATATCTCTAACTAAATTTTCCCCTGCTTGCTGTTGACTTTAATTTTGTTCAGTAAAAATATACACTAGTTGATATTCAATAATACTAAATTGACTACAATTTCCCTTTCTCCTGAGGAATATGCTTCATTATCCACTTACACCCATCGTTTGTGAATAAAGAGGGTATTTTGTATATTGGCAAAGACATAGAAGCCATGAAACTTCCCTAATGTAATTTCAGCTAATTAAAGACTCGTTAAGATAGAAATAGAAATGAGAACTTGCCTGAGAACTTGCTTAAGTAATTTTAATTTTTAATCATTTTATTCTCTCACTAATTAAACAGTTTGATAGGTACCTATAGGCTATTTACCTTTTTTCTATATTTTATCATACAATAGTGAGTACCCACCAATCTAATCATGATAGTTTCTGAAAGCACTCAGAATTTTTCCTTGCTTGCTGTTTTGCTTCTAAGGAAAAAAAAAAAAAAAAGGTTTGCACAATTCACATACATTTTCAATAGAATTCTCTATATTTTTCTTCATTCTACAAAAATGGAATTCGGAAGAACCTCAATATTTAAGGAACAAATAAACTGGAGGAAGAGATGATAGTAAAGAGGAAAACAAATAATTAGTAAATGAAAGCAAAGGGCGATTAGAAGAGAAAGGCAACACACTACCATTAAAAACAGTTTAAAGTCTTCTGATCGTGTGTGTGTGTGTGTGTGTGTGTGTGTGTGTATCTAACACTACTTATAAGCTGTGTGACCTTGACTGAATTGCTTAACTCTGAATCTTGCTTCCTCCATCTATAAAGAGGTTGTGACTCACCTAGTCACCCTTCCAGGATTCATTATGACAGGGTTAAGAAGCTAGTGCTGGTCACTTCCTTCACTCATGGATCCAGCTATAATGTTTTCCTTTATTAAGTCCCTTCACCAAATATGGACTCATGATAAACCAGATCATACCCTACAGCTATCCAGTGCCCCTCCAAGATGATGGGAACATACCCTGATGTGCCCAACCAGCCACAGGATTCCCAAGGCCAAACTTATAGCGGTTGAAGAAACTTTTGGAACTTGCATTGATAGTGAGAAAATCAATCCAGAGGATCACAATAAAAATGCAAACCTCCCCCAAATAATTGAGAATTAATACCAAACATAACATATTTATCAAATACCTTTGGATCACTCTAACTCAGCACCAACCTACTAGCTTTTACACCAATTCACCCTTCAAATATACTCCTTATACCCCGCCTCCTGTAGTATAATTCTATAACAACAAAATTCTCATATTTATGTGTTCGTGAGTTTGAACCTTTGCTATTTCTTCACCTATTTGTTGGACTTTGCTTCTAGTTAACAGAACTTTTACTACTGCGAACTTCCCACTCTTCTTTTGACATAGTTTGAATATTCCTTCTTGATGAGCTATTTGTTGAAGTACCTGAGAAGAATGGGTTTGCAGAGCAATTTATTTAAAACACTGAAATTCTATGTAATCTTCTATTTGCACATGTCTCCCCCAATGGATCATCTTATTCATTTTTGTATTGTTATTTCTATGTTCTATTCAAAGACAATGCTCAATAGATGTTCTTTGTTTTATAGTAAATTGAATATAACTATTTCACATCTGCTTTGTAAAGGTGATGTATCTTTTTGTTTTGTTGATAAAATTACATATGGAATGAAAAAGTGGACTCAAAGAACTACCTTTATCCTTTCTTAACTATATATACTTCAAAATCTGAGAATGTGAAAAATGTATGGCAAGTTTTCAACAGTTGTTCTTGTTCATAGTAAACCATTTGCCATTCACCATAAATACAGAAAGAAAGATGATTATATGTGGCCTCTGAACTGACTCACTTTTAGGAGAAAACAGATTGTCATTTGAAATACCATTAGTGGTTTTATTAGGTTCCTTGGGGATCTGGTAAATAGTACCTAAATCATTCATTTAGGACAGCAAAATCATTTGGAATAAAGATGGTAAAGCCAATACCATCTAAAGGGATGGATTAAGAGGTTAATTTTATTGGTTAACACTGGAGCTATTTCTACAGGAAAAGAAGAATTGTTGTCACAATGTTTGGATTTCCTCTAAATCAGATAAAGGAGATGACACTTTGTCAATCTAAAGAGGATGAGAGGAGAGACATGTTTCACCCTTCTCTTTGGGATATGATAACATCGATAACAACAGTAACCAGGAATTTTCGTTTTTTAGAAATCTTTCCTTATATGAGTATAGTAACGATAATAGTTGATTCATTGAGTATAAACAATGTACTGGAATTTATGCTAAAGAACATCATATATTATTTCATTTGTTCTTCATAATGCATCTGAGGACATTATTTTAAATTCGATTTACCATAAGAGAAAAACTATGCCTTAGTGTGGACCAAGTCTCATGAAGAAAATAGAGAATGAATGAGTATTTGAATCATGTTCTGTCTTTTTACAAAGCAAACAACAGAAACTATTACAGCATTGTGAAAATTTTACCTTAACAATTTAGTTTCAATTTACTGTTATAAAATTCTATTTTATCTTGAGATTTTATTTTACTATTTGGGGAGATAGTGCACAGGTGGAAAAATCATACTGCTAATCAGAATACTACTTACATAAAAATTCTAACTAAAGTGTCATATGGCCTAATATTAAAGAAGGGTATCCCAGAGCAACATGAAAGTGTACTCAAAATGTTCCTATGAGATCAGAAAAAGCTAATTGAGATAAGAAGCCCTTATTAAAAAAATCCTCACTAATTTATTTCTAAAATTTAACTATAAATAATATCACTTCAATTTAACATTAAAGAAAAATGAGGTTTAACATCCTAGGTTCATTGTGTAATAAATTGTGGTTGATCATTTTACTGTTCTGTCAAATCCACATGATTATTCTCAGAGCCAATTTCAATACTGCAGGCAAAAGTATGTTGTAAACTACATAGCATTGCAAATATCTCAGAAGAATTGTAAGTGTTCAATGTAATATGATCAGAGATTCTTCTACAGGGCAGCAAGAAGACAAACCCAGTACTTTTCATTCTCATTCATTAGTTTGCTCATTTGGCAAAGTACTTTTTGAAGATACGAAAGTATTTCTACACTATACTATGTTTTGGAAACTAATTAGTTGACAAAGATGAAAACTGACAGATGAATTGTGATACATTTTAGTGTTAGAAAAAAAAGTACACTTTCCTTATTTCCAAATACCAGTTATTTTTATGACTAATAGTAGAAGATCCAGATTTGTAAATTAGGTTTTATTTCTCAATCTACATTATATTAGTTCTCAATAGGTTTTATACATAAGGTTTATTTCATGTCCAACATTATAGAAGAAATTTAATAAACCTGGAGAGTTAGAAAATATTTTAAGGGTTTAAATTACACATAGACTTAAAAACATACAAAATATTACTTACTATGGAGCAAATTATTAAATAATGTCTTTTAAATATGAGATAAAATTTCTTTCATTGCCCAGAATAAATGTTTTAATTAAAAATTACAAATACATTTTAACAAATATAAAACATTGAAAATATCAAAATATATTCATTTATTATTTTAAAATTAGTCATAACACTATTTCACAATATTGCAACTTTTTCTCTTGATGGCTTAAAACAGCGTTTATACAATGATATTCCCAATAGGTTGTACGATATAATCTAGGTATGTAATAAACAAAGTCATCTAGGATTGTGAATTAGGCTTGTATGTTCAGACAAAACAGAAACTAAACCAACATAGGGACATATTTCTAAGTGACACATCATATAGTTTTTGTTGCATGCCAAAGATTTGGGTATAAGAAATTTTCATTTTCATTTATCTCCAGGTATTTTTTATTTCACCTTTAATTTATTCATTGACTAAATTGTTGTTCAGCAGAATTTTGCTTACTCTTTACATATTTGTAATTTTTCCAGCTTTTTAACTTCATACTATTGAGGTTGGAAAAGATGATTCATATAATTTCAATTTTCTTAAAGTTTTTGATATTTATTTTGTGTCCCAATATATGACTAATCCTAGTGAATGCCCATGTGCACTTCAGAAGAATTTATATTCTACTGCTTCTTGGATGGAATAGTGTCAGTGTGTGTGTGTGTGTGTGTGTGTGTGTGTGTGTGTGTGTGTGAAGGTCCTATTGGTCTAATGTGTCATATAAGCATTATGTTTTCCTTCTGATTTTCTGTTTAGATAATCTATCAACTGTTTTTTTTGAGGTATTAGAAATCTGTTACTGTTAATGTGTTGTCACTTTCTCTCTAGATCAGCAGAAAGTTCCTTTATATATTGTGGTGCTCCTACATTGGATGCATATATATTAATGAGTGTATGTCTTCTTGATGAGTTTACATCTTTATTGTTATTAATACTGAAATTTATATTTTATTAAGTTTTGTTTTGAAGTATGTTTTATCTTAAATGAATATAACTCTACAAGCCTTCTTAACCCGTTGCATAAAATAGATTTACAACTTTTCAATTCCACTCTATATGCTTTCTTTCCTCAGAAGTGACTCTCTTTGTGTGGTATATGTAGGTGTCTCTTATTTTTATCCTTTTAAGATTAATTCAGTCACTTTGTGTTTGTTGGCTAGGGAATTTAGTTCATTTACATTTAATATGATTATTGATAGCTATGTGTTTACTGTCATTTTGTTAGATGCTTTCTTACTGTTTTTGTGATTCCTCTCTGTTCCCTTCTTTTCTTTCTCCCCTTGAGATTTGATGGATTTCCTTAATGGTATGCTAAAATTCATTTTTCATCTTCGAATGTATATTTACTATAAGCTTTATTTTGTGGCTAACATGAGGTTCAGATGTAATATCCTATGTGTATAATGGTCTGTTTGAACACATACCAAGATGGAACATTTGCTTTGTTTTACTTCTTCCTCCATGTTTTATATTTTTAATGTCACATTTTACATCCTTATAAAAATCCCTCAGCTACTTGCTATAGATTTAGGAATTTACTATTTTTGTTTTTTAATCTACATGATAGACATTTATTGAATTAATCTGATATACTCCTTACCTTTTCTATTGAGATATTATTTTCTTGTGTTTTCTTGCTATCGAATAGAGTCATTTCTTTACATTTAAATAAATATATTTAATATTTTTTCCAAGGCTGGTTTAGAGGTGATGAACTTCTTTAGTTTTTCCTTGTATGGGAAATTCTTAATCCCATCTTCAATTCTGAATGAAAACATTTCTGAGAATATAATTCTTGATTGGAGGTTTTTCTTTTTTACACTTTAAATACATCATGTCACTCTCTTCTAATTCTAAAATTCTGTTGTAAAATGCACTAATAGTTTTGTGGTGTGTCTCCTCTATTTAAAACATGACTTTTCTCTTATTAATTTTAATATCCTCTCAATATCTTCAGTTTATGACATTTTAATAGAATACATATTGGTATGAATCCTTTTGGGTTCCTCTTCTTTAGAACTGTGTACGTTTCTTTAACTATGTATTTTATTCCCTAGATTTAAAACGTTTTCGGTCTTATTTTCTTGAATAATTTTTCTTACCCTTTTCTTTATTCATTTCCTTCTGGCACCCTATGATTCATATATCATTTCTCTTCATGTTGTGTCAGGGGTCTTTTAAGGTGTCTGTGCTTTTGAAAATGTTTTTAATATATCCATTTTGTCTTGGTGATTCATTATTATTTCATTTTTAAACCATCAGATAACTTATCTGCTCCACAATTTAATTCTTTTTGCTAGAAGACTGTAATATTGTTTTTACTTTTCACTTCTAACACATATAGTTCATCTCTGTAACTTCAGTTTGGAGATTCCTTAAATTTCTAGTTCACCCATCTTCTACAGAGTTCAGTGAGCATATTTATAACCATTATTTTGAACTCTATCATATAGTTTGCTTTGTCGATTCTTTGCATTATTACACTTAGGGGTTTTGTCTTGCTTTTATTGTTTGTTTAATGGACTTCTATTTCTGTCTTCCCATTTTGCTTCCTTTCATGTATTAGTCAGTTTTGTATTATCAGCTTGTGTATTCATCAGGGGAGTCAGATACCACCACTGGTCCTGCAGGAATGGACTTGAACAGGTTCTTGTCCCATGAAACAAGAAGTGCAGTCTCTTGTGTTTATCTGAGCTAAGTACTCCAAATGTGGTCCAATGTGAGTTTCAACTTCTCTCTTACTGCGTCAGTGTGACAGTTTGTGGACTTACTGGCTTGGTCGAGATATGGAACAATGAATAGATGTACTTGAGATATGAAAATATGATATGCTAGGAGGACAGTACCATGGCCCCATGTTAGAAATGGTGTGCAGCCACTCTGTGCAATGTATGCATAGTGTTGATCTGCCCTGGCTAGATCCGCATATAGATTCTGACAGTCAAGGTGCTGAGAGATGACATGAGTTGGTGCTGCTAGGTAGGAACACAGGGAGTTCCATGTTCCAACAGATGGGGGTTAGCGAGTTCAAAACAAGATTATTTTCCATAGTCCTAAATGAAGCTCACAGGTGCTGAAATTAGCAAGATAACATCAAGTTGTCAATATGGTACCTGCTGGTTTCCACCCAGCTGTCCTCTCAAAATCTTCCTACCTCTGAAATAGATGCTATAAGAGAGGTAAACGTGATTTCTTCACTCATGTGGTTTCTTTACAGACAGGTGTTACTGTACGGAGCCTGTGGTTGAGTGAGTCTGTATGTGGACACTTTGTGGGTTGGTTTTCAGTTCCTGTATTTCATAAAGCCTCCTGTGTATTTTTTTTTTGCTTTGTTTTTCTTTGTTTTTATTTTTTTTTCTTCTGTTTTCTCACAATGCCAAGATATCAGGGACTTATTTATGCTGTCCAGAATAAAAGTTTGGGGGTGTTTGATGTAGTGTACTACTCAGGGAAAAGTTATACACTTTTGAACCCCTCCTTTTTGTGAACTCCACACCCAGGGTAAGGTAATTTTCTCAGTGAAAGACTATTTCTGTCTTTCCCACTTGTCTCAGCACTATTCTTTACCTTTGTGAGATCTCTATTTCTTCAATTTCTATTTCTCCTTCCTTGTAAATTTTTCCATAGGAAGTTCTAGATCTGCTCTTTCTGGGGAAAGGAGTGAGTTCATGTTCATTCTATGCCAGCATCATGAACCCTTCAATCACAATAATACTCTCAGCCTGGGAATGACTACTTGTTCATTAAAACCTTTTTATTACAATCAAGTAATATTTTAGCATGCTTTGAATATTTTATTGCCCTATATTTAATTTAAACTTATAAAAATTAGATATCTGACAATATAAGCAGTGTCTGAAACTTATTGTCAATATTTTTCACTATCTTAAAAACAACACAAGAAAATATCTTATAGACACTGAATTTTGTAAAATATAAGGCATTAAATTACTCATAGTAGGCATTAAATTACTCTTAGTAGAGCACCTGAATATCTAAAGCAAATATTACTATATATGAAGGGATATATAGACAGCAAAACAATAATAGCAGAGAAGTTCTATACTATACTATCAACAATGTATACATTATTCATACAAAATCAATGAACAATGTAATTAGCATATAAGATCAAATGGACTTAAACATATAATGAAAAGTCTATCCAACAACATTGTAATACACTTAATCTCGAGTGTACATGGAACTTTTAAAGGATAAATGATAGTTTAGGCACAAAATTATTTTAATAAATTCAATAACAGTTAAATCAATTGAGCATTTTTTCCAGTAACAATGATATAAAATGAGAAATCAATTACCAGAAGGGAAAAAAATATATAAAATGTGAAAATTATACATGCCTCTGAATAATCTATTGGTCAATTAAGATATAAAAATATTTTGACACAAAGGAAATGGAAATACAACACAGAAAAAGTGTGGACTATAGACAAAACAGTTCTAAGAGAGAGGTACATAGCAATTAATGCCTATACTAAGGATAAAAGATCTTAAATATACAAAATAACTTTACACCAATGCAAACAAAAAAGTAGAAAAATATTAAGTGTGCATTTAGAAGGAAGGAATTAACCTATATTATCTCAGATTAAATAAAATTGAGACTAAGCTACTATAAAAAGAATAATAAAAATGTGAGATTTTGAAAAACATAGAGAAAATAAAATTGTATGTAAATTTACAAAAAAATGGACACAAAATTAGAAATGAGAAAGGAGATATTAACAATGACATCCACGAATAAATAAAAATATCACATGACTACCTTAAGCAACTTAACAGCAACAAGTTGAACAGCCTAGTATAAATGGTTACATTTCTAGAAACATTAAGTCTTTGGATATTAAATCAAAAACAAGCACAAGAACAAATACAGATAAATGTCACTCATCAAACTGTATTTTAACACAGCAAAGGAAAGAACAAGAAAAATGAAAAGGCAATCTATCAGCTAGAAAAATATATTTGCAAACTACGTAACTTGTAAGGGGTTAATATTCATACTAAAACACATACAACTCAATAATAAATAGTAATAACCCAAGTAAAAAACAAAGAATCTAAATAGACTTTTTTTCAAAGGAGATATATAAATATCACCAAGTAAAATGTAAAATATCACCAATCATCAGGGAAATGCAAATCAAATCTATAAAGCATATCACCTCACAGCTGTTAAGGTGGATATTTTAAAAAACACAAAAGACAACAATTTGGGTGAAAAAAGAGAAAAGGTAATCCTTGTACACCATTGGTGGGAATGTAAACTGATGTAAGAATTATGAAGAACAGTATAGAATTTCCTCAGGACATTAAAAATCAAACTATTATGTGATCCAAAAGTCCCAATTCTAATTACATGTTCAAAGGAGATGACACCACTATCTCAAAATGGTATCTACCTCCATGCTTCTATGTTCATAACAGCATTATTTACAATAGTCAAAATATGAAAAAAACCTAAGTGTCTGTCATCATATGGTATATACATAATAAAAAACTTTAATATTAAATATTTAATATAGTTTGAAAATATATATAACTTTGTATTTATAGTTTATATAGACATATATACATATATGTCTATATAAATTGTTTTCTGCCTAAGAAAGTAATCCTACCATCTCTGATGATATAATTGAATCTGGTATACTTGTGAAATAAGCAAACAGTGAAAGACAAATACCACATTATCATTTATATGTGGAATCTTAAGAAAAACATCATATTCACAGAAAAGAAGGAGGAATACTAAGATATTTGTAAGAGTATAATGAGTTATAAAAGAAAAGTTGTTGATAAATGCATGATAGAATTACCACAGGTGATAATGCTGTATTGAATAATTAAAATATTCTAAAAGAGTAAAATTTAAATGTTCTCACAAAAAATGGAAAATATTTTAAGTTCATGGATTTGTTAATTAACTAGATGGGTTAAATCCTTTTACGACACACATGTATATAAAATGCTGCATATTAAAAATAACAGAATAATATTGGTCAATTATACCTCAATAAAAATGAGATAATTATTCATATCTCATTATGATATATCCAAATAGACAAAAATAATAAATTTCACACATATGGTAAGGATCTGAAATTTCAATCTTTATAATATTATTTCAACATATTTTATGTTATCAACACATTTTCAGGTAAAAGATACGTTGCTTTAAAATTATTTTTCTTATGAATAATAAGTGCATTTCTTTTAAAAACAAAGGTTCTTTCCTTTTTTTCCATTTGATGGGGAGGTTTTATTTTAAGTATTAAACCATTCAACAAGACCTATCAGACTTTTACTATATGTCAGTAACTGCTATGTGGTAGCACTAATTAGATAATTAAGGTATGCTTTAGCATCTGCTATTTATTTATGGGCAGTCTAAGAGTTAAGAATTATGGTAATAACTGGCTTAATATTATATTTTAACTTGAATTCAAAAATAATAAAAATTTCTGATTCAATTAAATAGAAGGCCCATTCTCATTAATGTGATTATTATTAATTAAGAAGTCATTAAGGAATAAATGAAATCCACACCACATCTTTTCAAATTAACTTAAATATCATCCTATTCTTTTCCTAATTCTTGGGGAAAATTCAAGATTAATTTGTATCTGTCTGTAATTTGATATTTCATATTCCATTCAAATCACTATCTTTTTCAAAATGCTATTGTGCATAATCTACAAAATATCACAATTTCATGCATATGTTTGAGTGTGTGTATATACTCCTCCACATGCATGTGTGTGTGTGTGTAGTACAGAATTACATGAAGGTAATTTCTATACTAAACTTATTCTACTATCGTTAAAGGACTCAATAGTCCAGAATAGGCTACATTCATTATACACATAGATTCATGAGACTTAGGCAACTGGGTCTGTATTGCACATCAAGACATACCTAGAACACCTCAAATAGTGATTGTGACATGTGTCTTTGTATGTCTGTGTGTGATGGGAGGGGGGGGAGAGAGAGAGAGAGAGAGAGAGAGAGAGAGAGAGAGAGAGAGAAGAGACAGATATTTGCTGACAGGTAAAAAACCATTACTTTTAGAGAAAGCTCAAGAGCTTCACAATTTTCTGTGTTTATTTACAAATGATCCTAAGTGCTATGAACAAAAACTATGTCTTATATCAGTGGCTGTAAACATTTTGTGTTGTTTCTTTTCTTCAGAGTTTTAATTACATACTTGCAATATACAAGTAGCTTGCACATTGATCTCCTTAAGGGCAGCAATCTGTTCTTCACCATACCATGGACCATTTTTATGAAACAGTTGGTAGTAAACTTAATCTATGATATAAAAATGTTGATTTACAATGAAACATAGCTTAAATTTTTAAAATGTTATGATGCAAAGCTCCTTCCATAAAATGAAAAATAAAAAGATCGGCAGTCTGATTTCATCAGGCTTGTAGTAGTTAACGGAACAAATCAGTTCACATTTATTATTTGCCTCTTCTAAGAAGTGAACATACATTTGTGAACAAATTTGACACCATACTTGCTCTCAAGTAGCTTACATATGTGGCAAGTGTTGCGAAAGAAAAATATAGAAACTGTGAGAACTGCTTTCGGGAGACTGAACTTCACATAAAAAATGAGAAAAATTTTCTAATCCTAGTTACACAAGAGGTGAAAAATGATCAACAATTGTGTAGATAAAGAGAAGATTCTCTGTCCTGATTGCACATGTGAATCAACAGAGGAGTTTGTGGTGATGGTGTTGTCATAGCTGTTGTTTTAATACTGATACATAGACCTCACACCCAGATATTATGATTTAATTAGTTTTGAGTGTGTTTTTCGATGAGGGTTCTTCATCAGAAATTTCAACGTGTATTCAAGAATGAAAAAACTCACTGTGCTAGGAAGAGCAACAATATGGGAAACACCAAGGATCTTGAAGAGAGCTAACATGTTTTAAATACCTAAAATATTCCAGCATGGGGTCAAGGAGAAGAGAGTTGGGTACATGAAAGATAGAGTGAAAAGGTCTTAGCAGTAGAGGCAGTCATTCGGTGATATATACTGGGCCCAGAAGGAAGAAAAAGCAGAATCTTCAGATGGGTAGGGAAGTAGTCATGGGAATAACATTTCAAGATTACCAGGTGTCAGGTTGATAGATGAGCCAATTCTACCCACTTAGTATCAACTTTCTATAGGTGATTAAATGCCCATGATAGATGGCTTGAAAGTCATTCAAAATTTAGAGTATAGTTAATAGAAATGGTGTCTAATAATGACAAGACATTTATGAAATTTTCATCTATTTAAACTTAGATGATTTGAAACTAAATTTCTTGTCATGCCTGTCTGGTAACAGAATATTCCTAATAAATGGCCCAATTCAAAATAAATGCACGAATCAGATGCATTTTAATAAATGTGATTAAGGCTAGAAGAGGATGTTTAAACATGGGAGAAGTGCCATAGAATAGTGCACATGCATTGATTGCTTTCCAGCACCTGTTTCCAGATGTCTGGTTCCTACTAAGTACTGAAATTTTAAGTAATCATCCATCTTTCCCCACATTTCCCAAGTATTTCAGAGAAAACTGAAATTTATCAAGTTTCAGGTGTGAGATTTGCTTTACTGATGTCAGTAGGGAAAATATTATCCAACTCTTCACTGAATTTGGTTTAGAAGGGGGACTTGAGTAAATCAATAAATGTCATTGTTTCTTGTCAGAGATTTGTTGAGACTTAGGCATATGACCTTCACCAAAAGATTGTGTGCTGAAGAATCCAGGCAATAAAATTCCATAAAGTCTTTTAAACTAGTTGCACTGGAATTCTTCTTTCTTTTTGTGTGGATGTGCACTTTGAACTGCTCTAGTCATTTTCAAATCCTGTGGAATCCTGTGTAAAGATGAAGCTGGCTTTGCATAAGGAACATAGGAGAAATGATGTCCTTTAGCAAATCCTCCCTCCCTTCCTTCCTTCCTTTTTCCCTCCCTCCCTCCCTTCCTTCCTCTTTCTTTCTTTCTCTCTTCCTCTCTTTCTTTTTTGTTTTTTTGTTTAAAGGAAAGGTACACATAAGAATGAGGGCAAGTAGCAGGCAGAGAGTGAGAGGAGGAACAATTATTTTATCCAGTTGCTCACTTGGCTGCTCTCCAGGCTTCAGGAAACTCTGGGTTCCTTGGGATGCATGTGGACTATGGCAGTGGAGGCCATGGATTTAATCACTAAACCACCAGATTATACTAACACTTTCTTTTTTAACTATGAACTTTCCAGTTAAAAGAGCCAATAGTTCTGCTGCATTGTCATTTTATATTGTCTTATCTGCCACATGCAACAAAATGGGGTCTAAACCAATACTCAGAGTTCATGATTATTATCCTCTTCTTCTGAATTATCTCTCTCTTACATTATGCCCTATAGATTACGTTCCCGTGAAAACTTGCTATAATTTAGTTTCTCACAGAGCTATTTAAAATGCTTTCTCTTTTGCTAACATTCTACAATAAAATTATTGATTTATAAATAAAATGTAAAACATGTCAGATTCTCTAATTTAAGTCCAAGTTAGCAGGTATAGGTGTGTTCTGGCAAACCAGTTTATAATATTTTTGAAGGGACTTTACTATTTCAAAATTTGGTTATTCCTTTTCATAAAAATACACCCTTAAAAACCTATAGGTATAAACATAAATATCTCTGTTGCCAAATAATAAGCAATTTAATTGCTGATTAAAACATTTTTATTCTTTAACACTAAACTGACATTTTTTATATTTTAAAATGATTGATCTATTCAAGCTCCTTTTTATAAACCAAATTCAGTGAAGAGGTGTATAATATGTCACTTATTGACCTTCAGTAAAGTAGAAATTGGGGAATTTCATTTTTATCTTTTTTTTTATCATAAAAGGTAAAAGTTAATCAAGACTAGCATGAGTTGGGACCAGGTTTTTTTCTTTAAACAATTAAAATAATGTAATGAAAATCTCACTCAGATCTATCAAGAATAACTAGAATAAGGAAATTTCCCATGATGCTTTCAATTTACAGAACTTGGGTTCAGTTCTTCTAAACTCCAAAAGTAAGTATCCTTCTCCAAATTTGCTGGATTACATCCTCCCTTTTGCCCAGAGTTCCTTGTGCAGATGAAATTTACTTAGGTACATTCCCCGTTTGGTGTTTGGTGCAATCAAATATCAATCAGATTTAGAAAAGCATATTGGTAAATTCTATAGTGTTTACAAAACTACTATTACTGTTAAAGGAAGTGCATTTGTATTTTAACAACTTGAACCAGTTTGCCCTAATTGTTTAAAAGTGAAGGATGCCACCTCGGGATGCATTATTTACTGGAGTTGTGAAGGCATTAGGAAAACAGGCTGAAAGTGCTGCATTTGCATTAAAGTACAACTTTATTGCCATACAAATTGTGCCTCTCTTGAAATGGAAATTGTTAATAAATCTAGAACTTTATAGCTTTGCCTTGTAAAAAGCTTTTTGAGAGAAGGAGGAATCATTTTCCCTTGACAGAAATGCACTATCACTGTTCAGCTACCACAAATGTAAGGATGGCTAGGGGATCAGCAACGCACGAGTAATGTTTCAGATTGATGTGTTTTATCACCCATGGAACTCGGATAAAACCCTCCTGGTCTTTTTAAATACTCTTTCTTGGAGACTGAACTTAAAATTTCCTCTTTTATGTGCAGGGAATTTAAAGACTTTAGGGTCTTGGTGCACCAGCCGTGCCAGTGCAGTACCCAGCAGTCTTGACATCTGCGCAGGCCGTCTGTGTCCCTGGTTCCTTGCCCCTGTTGGAAATGTGTCATTATCATCAGATGATCCTCCATGTGGAAAAGCCCAAGGTAAAGCAACTTCTGTCTTGTTAAGATACGTTTTCAAAATATTACACATTAAAATTATTGTGATCATGAAAAATTGTGTTTAAATAAATTATAGGTAACCCTGCTTATACAAACAGAAAAAAAAAATTCTAAGAAGATGTAGGCTGAAGGTAAAAAGAACAACAAGGGAAAAAAAAAAACCAAACACTCAATAAACCTCTCAACCTAAATAAGCTTATGAGAATTCAATAATTTCCCACTGCAGGCAGGTAATAATTCCCTTGAGAAAGTTATTTGATAACTCTAGTATCATTGTTATTATATAAAATAACTCTGAATATTAATCTTATAAAATCCAACAACTTAATTAAAGATCAATTTCAGTATGTGTCTCAATATTTTCTGCGTGGAACATAAGAAAAAACAATTTCTAAAACAATTAGCATTTAATATTTTGTTTTCCTGATTAGGATGTAACCACGGACATAATGAAACCAAATTGTCAGAAAAAAAGTTAAGGTATTTATTAATCACTTCTGTAGGTATTTAGTTTCTAGGTATTGCTGTGAAAACTTTAAATATTAACACATAATGATAGAAATGAATTCTTCATTTTCATAAAGATATCGATAATGAATATCAGTTATTTGTAGATATTAATGAGATATGTTTTGTCTGGTTCCTCTGATTGTATAGAATAGAACATGTACTATTGGATCCCGTTAGTAGTTGAGATTGCCCCAAAGTCAGATAATGTTAAATAACAATGAATAAACCAATATTATTTCCAATTATCTCCAATTATCTCTTGGGAATCATGATATTACACAATATCAATACAGATAAGTTCTCATTTGTCACAAAATACAATAAAAAATAGTAACTATAAAAATCATATTTTAAACTGGGGACAGTCAATTTAAGCAATAGAGGAGTAGAAGCTGCTAATATTTATTTAACAGTAAGATATTTTAAATATTTTCTGTCTAGTAGATTACATTTTTAGGTAATAAAACACTTTCAAAATATAAACAACAGCATCTAATTAATCTTGAGATTCAGAGAATTTTTTGTCACTATCATATTCTGTCAAGACTTCTTTGCTCTTAGAAGGGAATCTGGAGTCCATATTTCTTAACATAGCTATATAAGATGCATAATTTTTTTTTCCTATCTAAATCATCCCCATTAACTTTCACTAACATTTTTTAATTCTTTGTCTCATATTAAATATTTCCTTTGCAAAGATTTTAACACAATCTAGGTTTCCCTCATCATATTATAATCATCTTGCTCCTATTGGTTCCATGGAACTATATGCTACCAGAGCTTTGCCATGCTGAATTGGAATTTTTCATTTGCCTCAATATATCACCCTTCAAACAGGCAGCTATCAATATGGGCTCTATATTGACATCATCTAAAGATCTTTTAAAAATATTTAAACGTGTTGAGTACCATTTCTGGAGACTTAATTTATTAGGTCTTGGATAATGCTTAGGTTTTAATATTTTTAAATACTTGAGGTGTTTCTAATACCTTACCAAGTTGTTTCTACTACTTACCAGAGAGTCAATTCAAAAGATTTCGGTTTCTTATTGTAGTGCTATTGACTAACAATATATATGTATGTATATATGTATACTCTGGTGCTCAGATGCTACTAAAAATAGTATCTGAATGAACAAATTTGAAGAATGTTTTCATTGAATAATTAGAGATCATCACCACAACATATTTTAAAGGATTTTATTTTTAATTGATTTTATTGAAGGTCTATCACATTATAATATTAACTAAGTTTAATGTATAAATGATAGCAAATTTTCATCTGTATATAATACAGTAAGTTTATCACTATTTCATTTTAGCCTTCATTATACAATTAATCCCTTTACCCTGTTTGCCTCCTACCTCTGCCCCATCTCCTCCTAAATTAATGGATTTGTTTCTTTGGTTTGTTGAAAGTCTGTTGTTAGATTTAATTTCTTAGAGTCTATTTTTGTTTATTATAAGTTCACTTCTTTTTTCTCTGTATATACACCACAGTGAGTGAAAAGATACAATGTCTTTCTCTTGACTTATTTTGCTAAGCATAATTCCCTCCAGTCCAAACATGCTGCTGCAAATGGCAGGGCTTCACCTTTTTGATAGCTGCATAGTATATTTGTATCTCAAACACATTTTTTCCACTCATATCATATGTAGTTAGGCATTTAGTTTGTGTTGAGCTCTTGACTTTCATTAATAATACTGAAATGAGCATATAGATACATATATCTCTGTGAATAAGTATTGTATTTTTAGGATAAATACCAATAAAGAAGGAATAATTGGTTTATATGGGATTCCCATTCTCAATTTTTTAAAGAATATCCATATTGCTTTCTATAATAGTTGCACCATTTTACATTTCCACCAACAATGTGTATGAGTTCCCTTTTCTCTACATTCTCTCCAGCATTTGTTGTTTCCATTCTTTTGTGTAATAGCCATTCTCAAAGGTGTGAGGTAGTATCTCGTTGTTTTGATTTGCATTTCCTTAATGACAAGAGAACATTTTTTTATGTCTCTATTGACCATCTGTATGTCTTCTTTAGACAAGTGTCTATTAAGATCATCTATCTCTTTTTAGATTGTTAGTTTATTTGTTAATTGAGTCGTAAGAGTTATTTTGGATATTAACCCCTTGTCAGTGAGTATTTGTACAAATATCTTCACCAATTCAGTAGTATGTCTTTATGTTTTGATGGGAGTTTCTTTCTCTGTGAAAAAGATTTTTTTTAGTTAAATGTAATCTCATTTCTTTATTTTGGATTTTATTTCCCTTGCTGTTGGAGTCAAGTTCCAAAGACATCTTTTAAGTCAATGTACTTTAGTGTTTTGCCTATGTTTCCTTCTATGTATTTTATGGTTTCCCACGTTACATACTCTTTGAATTTGTGTATTTGATGTTTGGTAGTGATCTATTTTCAACATTTGCCTGAGGCTTTCCAATTGTTTCAACAACATTTATTGAAGAGACTATCATTGCCCCAACAGAAGCCTTTGACTACTTTGTGGGAAATTAATTGTCCACATATGTATGGATTGATTCTTGGGTCGCAATTCTGCTCCACTGATCTGTATTTCTGGTTTTTATTCCAATACAATATTGACTTGATTATTATTGCTTTGTAGTAGAGTCTGAAGACATACTTATTTTTTCTATCTCTTGAAGAATGCCTTTGGAATTTAGAAGAGGTAGCATTCAATCTGTATATTGCTTTAGGTGATTTTCAGTATGGCAATTTTTCCAAAATCATGAACATGAACAATCTTTCCATTTCTTTATGTCATCCTTTATTTCTTTTAGCAATGTCATGTGGTTTTCAGAATATAGGTCATTAACTTCTTTTATTAAGTTTATTTCAACTTATTTCATTCTTTTTGATGGAAAAGTAAATGGGATTGTTGTCCTAAGTTATTTTCCTGCAATTTAGTTACTTTCATTTAGAAATGCAACTCGTTTTTGCATATTTATTTTTCAGCCTGCCACTTTATTATTTCTAGTAGCTTTTCACTTGAGTCTTTGGAATTCTCTCTATATTATCATGGTCATTTACAAGTAGTGATAGTTTCACATCTTCCTTTCCATCTTGGATATATTTTGTATATTTTTATTGTCTGATTGCACTGACCAAGACTTCCACACTATAACTATGTTAAAGAGTAGTGGTGAAAGTAGACATCCTTGCCTTATTCCTAATCTTAGAGGAAAAAGCTTTCAGTTTATCTCCATTGAATATGATATCCGCTGTGGGTTTGTCAGAGACTCTATTATGCTGAAGGACATTCCATCTATATCCATTTTTTGGAGGACTTTAAACATAAAAGTATGTTGAATTTTTTTACATTTTTTATGCATCTGTTGAGATGATTATGTATTTTTTGTCCTTTTTTTGTTCATGTAGTATGTCACATTTATTGATTTGCATATGTACAACCATCCTGGAATAAATCTCACTTGATGTGGTGTATGATTTGTTAAATGTTTTGTTGAATTTAGTTTTCCTACATTTTGTTGAGGATTTTCTCATCAATATTCATCAATGATATGGGTTTGTAAATGACTTTGAGGGACGGTCTTTCTCTGGTTTTGGAATCAGAGTAATGTTGGCATCACAGAAAGGAATTTTGTTAAATTCCTTGGATTTTTGACATCTTCAATATTTTGAAACAGCTTGAGAAGAATTTACATTAATTCTTCTTTGAATGTTTGTTAGAATTTAGTAGTAAAACTATCTGGTCCAGGGATTTTGTTTTTGGAGATTTTTAATTACTGTCTCAATTCTTTTGCTTTTGATCATCTGTTCATGATTTATAGGTTAGTCTAATAGGTTAACTAATAGGTTAGTCTTGGAATGTCACATGTTTCCAAAAATGTGTCCAATTCTTCTAGGTTATTCAATTTGAATACCGTATGGGTTTTATGGATCATAAAAAACATACTCTTGTATTCACACACTTCTTTAAAAATATTGTGGAGAAGTGAAACATATTAATTAAATAAAGAATAGCTACATAACTAAATACAGATTTTGTGCCAAGATGGATAGTATTCACTGAAAAAATTAAAAACATCATTAGCTCATTTCTAACAAAGGACAAATATTTATTCAACTCACCCAGTTTGGTCATAAGAACAGACTTTTTTCCCCCCAAGAGAGGCATATATATTTTAACAATATATAATATATTATGTGTAAATATGTATGAATATATGCACATACATTTGTAAATATGTACACATACATATACGGATGCATATGAATTTTTGCCTAATAATCATTTCTTTTATGGAAGATGAGTACAGCAGGATTAAATGAAATAAGGAATTCTATAACTACTCTTTGAATAAAAGTTTTGTGCTGCTCACAAATTACCATTTAAAAATACTAAAGATGTTGTAGACAAAATTGAATACCATATCAAATTACAAAAACTGTATTTGAATGATGTGCGTCTTCTGGAGAATTATATCTACATCTATATATGTGTGTATGGATACTCATACATATTTTTTCTATATTGTCATATTTTTTTGAGGTAAGGTGATCTTTATCAGTTTATAAAAAATACTATTAGAGTAACTTATGCTTGGAGTTAGTACTATGGATATAAGTGGAATTTTTTGGGGGGGAATCAGTGTTACAGTAAATATTTAACATTTCCTTTCATGTTACATTGATTATATTTTACTAAGTCTCAACTGGCACTTGAAGGAAAAAGTAATATGATTTGACATCTTAATAGAGAAAGGTATTGAACCAGAAATCAATTGCTAAATGATAACTTCTGAAATGTCTTCTCTCCACTATCATTACTATCTATATGTACCACAGATTATTTTTATTTAAAGTTTTTCAATTAGAGATAATATTAAAAGGAAATGACTGTGGCATGATCTAAAATCACTGCAATTATTCATCAAATCTATTAATCCATAGAATTAATACTTAAGTATTTTTGGTAATGGGAAAACAATAACATATAACAAATTTTTTGAAGAAAATCCCTTGCTTTTATAAAGATAACTTTCTAACCATAGAATACAGGCAGAGACAGATACAAATATTACATTAGTAAAATCTTCGGAAGTAGACCATAACTCTAAGAAGAAAATTAAATAGGCAATGGAAATAGAGAACTTTGTGAGCTATTCTATTTACTTATTTTGCTATCATGTGAAGATGATTACTTTTAAAAGTCCTCTTTAATTTGTCATATTATTTCTATTGGCTTGTTCTTATATTTATATTAGCCTATTCTTTGTATTTCTTTCCCCATCACCATATTGTTCTTTCACCTACAAGTAAGTATTCTGATGTACTCAGTGTACATCCGTTGCACATATTCTGATAAACTTATTAGGATGGTTAATTATAGTGAATCTATGTTCCTAATATTTTCTCATTTTTTCACACAACTTTATGTTTTCTTCTACATGTGCATCCAGTCAATTTCTTGTGGATTCAGCATATTATACCAGAGAATATATTTGCCACATTTTAATTATCCATTTGAAAGTTATTCTAAGACATACAACTAAGGACCCTAAGACAGGGGGAAAACCATATATTTAAAATTTATCGAAAACTATTTTTTACTGTTTTTAATTCATCAAAAATTTCTCAAGTTTGAAAATACTAACATCATCTAGTTTAAGCCATTCTTCAATGTCTACATTCCCTTTGCAAGAGCCAAGTTGATACATGTGAATAGAATATAGAGCACATCCAATAGTACTTGGTGGGAGACAGCTCAACGCAGGGTTGGACAAGTGTAGCTATTAAAATTTATGTATTTATTTATAGAGGAGTACATTTGGTGAAAATTAAATGGTAGAATAACCAGCAAACTGTCTACATAAGAAGGGTTGCTAACATGAAACAGCTTTAGAAAAAGAGGGGTAATTTAGTTAGAAACAGAAGCCAGTGTGAGGAATCTATAAAATCTAGGAGTCCAATTATTGTGAGCATCTCACAAAATAAGAGAGCAATTATGTAGCTTCCAGGCTCAAAGAGAAGTTAGAAGCAATCTTGTTTACTTTAGATTTTTTTATCCAGAAAAGATTACATTATAACTATGTTGATGACATAGTCTAAAATTATATTTAAACTGTATTGGGAACTCACTGTCTTCCATTATGAAAACCTGTGAAAGAAGCAGGGATCTCTTTTTCTCATGCATTTTCAAGAGAATAAAGGAAGGAAATATGGCCTGTGAGACAGTAAAGCATTAAAGTTGGGCTGCAAAAGGAGATTATTTGGGTGGATAAGTGAGTTTCCATTAGCTAGAAAGAGAAAAGAAAAAGCTCACAGAACACTTCTAAGATTCATCAAGGAACTAACCAGCATTTCACTATTCCCATATTGTCTTTTACAAGCTCCAAAGACAGACAGCTCCAGGCACTTCCTGGAGATATAAATTTTTGTAACATTCTAGTTGGTACTAGCAAATATTTTAATATTTGCAAATGTAGTTGTGAGAGTAGAATGAATTTATGATATGTCAATGTTAGGGACTAGTTTATATAAATCCTAAGAGTTGAAGAATAGTTAATGAATCCATTAGAGAAAATGGGATCATATGATTTTTATAGTAAGTTGAGAATAGGAAAAAACAAATTAGGAATTGATAAATAGAAAAAAAGAACAAGAATACAAGCTGCTTTTTTAAAAAAAAAGAGGATTTGAAAAAAGATGAAAAAAATAATAGAAAACACTTGACAGCATCTCTACTAAACCTAAACAACTTGATAGAATAGCCATGGAAATAAAACCAGGCATTCTAGGACATAGTAAAAGCTAGAGGGAAAAAAAAAAAGGACTAATTTATAGGCATATGGGAATATAAGAAAAAGACAAGTATATTATATACTACTAAAACTGTTCCCTTTCCCAACAAATAAGAATATATTTTTTAAACACTGACAACTCTAGCTTTGTTTATTCCTCATAACAGCTAGACAAAAAGTCCTTCAGATGACTACCTATAAAATTACCTTCCTTTCTGTAAAAATCCAGTTCAAAACACATTTCTTATTCTTTAAGCTCTTACTAAATCACTCAACAAAAGCCTAAACCCTCTGATAGACCCATCTTAGCTTCTTAGTGAAACTTCCCTTGGTTCACTGTGGTACATGCTCTTTTGCTGCAACAAGTCAGTAAACTTATCTTTGTTCAACATTAGCTGAGTAATGTTGAATGAATGGTCAGTCAATAGCATGAGAAGAGAAAGACTTTTCAACTGTTGTAAGCCTCTATATAATATATAAATGCATTAATTATTACAAAGTATTATCTTTGACTCACCAGAGAAGGAACATCACCAACTCAGTACTACTTTATTTTTCCTTTCTACTCAAATGGCCCTTGGATAAATGCAAGTGGTTGAATTAACTGGGAGAAACCATAATTATCAATACTATCCACTGTGCTGGAAATTACTTCTTGTCATGTGGGATGGATAAAGAATCCCAATCATCTTATGGGCAGAATCCCTGATACCATATCTGACTAGAATGTCACCATTAGACTCTGAGATAACATGCCTGAAATACAAAAATATCAACTGTGTTTACATTCATTTTAAGCAATTTTTTTCTCCATCAAGAGAACATCATGTTATTGAGAGGGATGCTCTCTCCACTTGGTCCTAGAGGAAGAAGGTACATGGAAGAGATATCCAGCTAAATACTAATCCTTAGATAATTTTAGTAAGAAATATCTATTGTCTTAAGTTCCTGATATTGGAAGTTGTTTATTGTAAGAGCAGAAGTTATTTGATACATTGGGTCTCTGGAACACAAGATACATTGGTAGTGGAACATGGAGTCAAACGTCTCCATTTGTAACATACAAATCAAGACTTTCATAATCATACAGCAATAGTTGAATCTGTGTGACCTGTCCTGCTTGCCTGTATCTTTCTCCTTCTCCCCTGTGTCATCTATAAATCTCCTAACTTCTTTAATGCTTTTATGGTATCTTTTGCCAGTGAATTATTGCCATTTTTTTCAAACTCAAATCAACAATACTGGGTATTTTTATGATCCAAGTAAATAATCCACTTAGGGTAGATTAAATAAAGTTCTGATTTTAAAAACACTTTTCTTATTAAAGATGTTTTCACTCTTTGAAACTAGGCTGGCCTTCTAACTTACTATGATTAATAGAATGTGATAGTTATTTTTATTTGATTTATAGTATGTAGACCTCAATAAGTCTTGCCCCCTTCACCCTCATCAGTTTGGAGGACTGCTACAAGTCCACAATATAGGGAAGTTAGACAGTATATCTCTATCCTGTTGGAGGGAGAAAGTAACATTTATCAGACAAAGGCTAATATCAACTGAAAGAAATATGGAAAATAGTAAATTACTGTTGGTTTAAAGTGTTGTCTTGGGTTGTTTGTTACAAATAGTTTAAAAAAATAACGTTCAGCCATCTTGATTCCCTGTTCTTTCATACATCATTCTTTACAATCATCATTTTGTAAGGGAAAAAGGCCTGCCCACTGCTTCTCAGCAGCCATGAAGATATGAAGATAGCTGTAAAGACCACTCAAGCTAGCAGAGCCATAAAACATCCTGTAATCTAAGCTTGCTGGAATGCTATGGGCAACTGATAAGTCACCAATAGATAAAGAACTTCTCTAACTACTTGCAAATGGAATCTTGTGTGTGTGTGGCAAATTGAATTCAGTGTGTGTACAGCCCATGTGAAGAGTATACAAATAATTTATTTTGGTTCACACTTGTAACCGCCCCCCCCGCAATTTACACCTCTCTTCTTACATCTGTCTAACCTATGTAAGTGTGCCCCCATCTGCCATCTGGGCTAAGCCTTTGGCTGCTGAGCCCATCAACATAATAAAATTGCCTAAAATACTTTCAAAAGAGAGCCTGTTTGCTTTGTTGTGGGACAGGATAATAATAATTTATCTTGGCTACATTCGCAATCATGTTATTATCTAGAATATTCTCTCTCTCTCTCTCTCTCTCTCTCTCTCTCTCTCTCTCTCTCTCTCTCTCTCTCCCCCCCCCCCCCACCCTCTCTCTCTCTCTTTCAGGTCAAAGATTTCACTCCTACTATAGCTTACTATTTTTTCTTTTTCTTTCTCTTCAGACCTTTGATCTCCCCTTTTTTCTCCAGATCTACTTTCTTTTTAACCTCTCTTCTTTCCTATTCATGTTGTAAACCATTATTAAGAACCTGAATCATACACCTTTGTTCATCCTGGATGTTCCATAGTCACTATCCCACAAAACCCTTCCATATGAGCCAACACAATCGATGGACTTTCTTCATTCTACCAAAAGTTCACTGGCAACGCTATCCATACAGTTGCCTAAACTTCTCTCTTTTTCTTATTACCATTCACCTCAATAGTCAGATAGGCAAATGTTATGTTTGCTGTTCTTTTTTATAAACTGAGAAAGGGAGACCAAGACAGATTAATTGATTAGTGCAGAGTTAGTGAGCAATGAATTTTAGATACACAATTCTCAATAATATCTGACGCTAAAAGCTTTGTGCTTTATACTTAGTTAAACTGGAAGGTTTTTTCAAATATATTTTAATATCATCTGTGAGGGAAAATAAATGTGAAATTTATTAGAAATTAGAAATAGACGTGCTGAAGATAGCAAATCTCCACCTGTGAAATTGGACCTTTGACTACTGGTCATTAGTTGAAGTGAATTAGAGCTTAAAGTATGTTAGTTATATCATTTACCACTTACTGATTACAAATGAATTTCTGATGTTTCTAGATATTTCTTTTGAGAAGCAGTTAAGTTTTCTTATAACCTCTTTTATCATTACTTTGTTATGTTTCCATATTAGATTAATTATATTTAAAATTAAACTTAAGAAGTAAGACACATATTTGATTGATATACACTATTTTTCATGGTAGAAGTATGTGGTAAACTTCCTGAGGCTTGTAAAGGGAAAACTGTACTTGTGAATTTTTAAATAGTACAATGGTAATGAAAGTACAATTGCTATTTTTACTATATTAACAAAATATATAAATATTAATAAAATGATAATATTAGTATCCATGCTAATTTTAATTTCATGATAGTTCTTTTTAATTAAGAATATTCAAATATCAATGAGTTTCAGTGAAATAAAAATGGACAAACATGATAGACAGAATAAGGCATGGGACAGCCCATCTCCAAGATGTCTCTTAAGGACCACTTCTTCTAAGGACACTTCATTTCTCTTCTTCTTTCTTTTTTCTGTTTTCACTAATCTATCTAGTTTTGTAATCCAGTGGTTGCCTTTCAGGGTCTAGGACCTCCAATTAAACTATGAAATTCCTGTTTTTTCCTCCTTGCTTTACTTGGCATTGTCTCTAACTCCTCACTGTCCAATTTTATCTCAATTTAGTTACGTCAGTCATGATGAAAACTGACAGTGATAACCATCCCTTACTGATAGAAGAATGTTATATGTAGCCTACAGAAAACTCAACTTATCAAGGGTAAACCTCTCTGTATATGTGAATAATCTTTCATGCCCTTAAAAACTGTTGGTCCAGGATGAGAGGCCTGTCTCCCACCAGATACGCTTTGCATTCAATAAATATTTTTTCAGATTCATACTAGGCCACCCATTTAGGTTCTCCCTGGAGTCACAGAGAATAAATTTAAATCATCTACTAATCAAGTCTTGTATTGATGTACTGAAAAAAATAAGACCGGTGTGACAATTCATTCCTATTTGAATTATGCAAGATGAATAGCCCTGAAGATATAACTTATAGCATGGTAACTATAATTAACAATATGGTATTAAATACTTAAAATTTTCTAAGAGGCTAGATCTTAATTTTTCTCACCAAAAAAGAAAAATCTAAAAACTTAACAATTAGCGAATGTTAACTAGTCTGAATGTAGTGATTATATCACAATGCATTTCACAATACATAGATAAAAACATAGACCAAATAAATATTCCATTTTATCAATTATACCCCAGTAAAGCTGGAAAAAAGGTACAAAAAACTTACTGTCATTCTCCACCTATATGATAGAGACTGGTAATAGAATAAAACAGAAAAATTCTGATTTGTAGAACTTATAGTTTAGTGAAGAAGAAATAATTATAAAAAAATAGAGAATAATATAATAGAGTGCTATAATAGAGATGTGAACAAACTATTGAAGGATACTAAAGATAAACTGAATACTTTTGCAAACAATATTTCATTATTTCTGTACTACATATATTCCTAATTATTTTGTTTGACCTTTTCAAATGGTTTCTAAATCCTCAAGATAAAAGATATTTGCACAAGCATATATAGATTTTTTTTAAATAGCTCAAGTAAAACGTGAAAAATGGCCCATGATTAGGAGGGCATGCTTCAACTAATCAATACATATATTCTATACATTAAGTGATCTTGAATTTTGTGTGATTTAGAGGAAAATTTGAAGGCAACTTTAGGTATATTGTGTACAATATAAACTGGACATTTTAAATCAGAACATCTCGTGTTACTTGAAAAATGAAGGGCTGGAGAAATATCTTATTTTATAGCTTCGTTAAGCCTTGATTTTCAGCTAAAATTTCTCACCTTTTTTTTCAAAAGGATTTTAAAATTGCAAGCCTGCAGCAATCAGTGACATGAGTCTCCATCACCTTATGGAAGTTTCCCAGCTCTGCCCTTCTCTTAAGAGATCCTCCATTATGGCAGATATCTTTATTTACTATCTTCCCTTGGATTGTTTTAACGCTTTGTGTATTTTGATGTTTATCACTTATGTTTTGTTATTCAGTGACATGTTTTACTATAAGCTATTTGTATTCATCTTCCTTATACTACAGCTTATCTGGCTCTACAGTAATTTGTTTCTTTAAACATATGACTTTCAACTACAGAAATAATGATCTAATAGAACAACTAGAATATTTTGAATAGCCAATAAATTAATAAAGTGCAAGCTTTCATACATTTGGAAATGAATGACATTTTTAATACTCTAAAGGAAAGATGATGGTACCTTATGTACTTATGTCACATAAATTATTCTTCATGTTGTTATATATTTTTCTTTTTGAGTGTGATAGTTTTATGTATTAAATGTATATAACCCAAAAACATTTATTAGGGAAACCTAAAATAACGTGATAGAACATAAAAATCATTCAAACTGAATGAAAACAAAAATTTGTTTCTGATCCCTGTACTCAGAGTAGTCTTGGTTGTATATATTTTTCCCTTTAACATTGAATATGAAAGTAAAGACAAAACTTGCCATTAAATTTAATTTTCCTCTAAGATATCATTCATGTGTTTCTCACCTTAATATTACAGGAATCATGTAAGATCACTGAATAATAACATCTTATTTGTAGATTTCTCCAGCTCTCAGATCTGTGAGTGATTAATATACATTTATTACAATGAGTATGTATAAGCTATTATGTGTGTATACTTGTATATTTGTACATATGCATGGGTATATAAACTTACATTTATAATTAATCATTTAGGAGCAACTATATGCATATCTATATAAATATTCAATCATATTTATGTAATTCTGTTATATGTAATTTTAAAATTTGTGCATTTGAAAGTGGATATAATTTGAATGCAGTATTATATTTTATCTTTTAAATTTTCTCACACAACTAATCATTAATTTTTTTTATCTTGATCAGCAATTATTTCCTCACTAGATAAGGATTTATTTGAAGTATAGAATATTTTTTCTTTTTCAGAAAATAAATGAACAAAAATAGAATTCTGATGAGTCAGGCTGCCTCTCCTCAACAGAGAACTGTGGAGCCAATTACTCTAAGAAGAGCTAGCACATTCTGATGTAGAGCAATCCTGGCTCTATGGTGGTTGTTGGAAATTATGTCTATAATGTCCTACAGGCCTGTTCTCCCAAAGACTGTAGGAGAGCAGGTTAGGAAAGCAGACATCCATAGCATTAATCTGTTATTATAATTTGCCATCATTTAAATTTCATGATATTCCAGTCTTTTCATAATTTCAGTAACTCATTTCACTTTACAACAAGAATCTTGTAAAACTAGCCCTGACTAAATTTAACCAATTATTATGTGTCAGTTGCCACACAGAACTTTGACATTATTCCTTGCATTCACCTATAGACTGACTATCCAGGCATCCCATTCTATTTTTATACTTCAATGGGCCTATATGTATCCATAGGAAATATATCTTGTCTACACGTGCCTTGTCTAAATTTGACAAGTGTGTTTTATATACTCATAATATTTTTATTTCATAGCAATCTCACAGGAAAACTATTTATAAAATTACCTATAAAATATCAATTTCTTTTTAGACTGTAAGTTTCAAATGGAAGGATATTAATTTCCTTTCTCACAGATATATTCAACACCTAGTAATCTGTGAGGTAGGCAGAGATATTCAACACATTTTTTTGTTGACTAAACAAATAAACTACATAATGGCAAAAGGAGCATGGACTAAGAAATTTGGAGAAATCTGAAATTTTATCTTTTTTCTACCATATTTTAATGTGTTTTTATAGACAAATTTAAAATGGTTCACCTGAATTTTGTGATTATTTATCCAAATATTTACTAAATGATTTTAAGACATTTTATATGCAGAATATACCTGACAAATAAATATCAGTTGAGTATAATTTTCATGACAATTCAGGGATATATATTATCAGCAAATAAAATGTCATTCTATACATAAACAATAATTAGAAACCAATGTTGTTACTGGGAAATCAACCAATATCAATAGGATTTAGTATAAATCAGTTTATAGCTCCTGCATCTGTACCTGACAATGACTTTGTCCAATATGGCCTTAATGTTATCTACACCACGAACGGATGTTAGATTGAATATTAGACAGACTTCTTCCTAGTTTTATGTCCCTGGTTGACTTGTTCTTAGAAATATTTGCTTTAGAAAATTTGCAATTATAAATTAGTTATTTGTCCAACTAAAATGTATATAAATCCTCTCCCATCCTCTCTGTCCCCTGATTCAAAAATGTGTTTGCTAATGATGTGGAACACTCTCTTTGAAGTCATCAAGGAAGTTAGCATCCCCAGTTCCCTGTCACTGTAGGAAAGTAGAATCCTAACTTTGGTGCCAATTAGTGAATATGGATGGCATAATGATGGAGAAAAACCATTGCAAATTCAGAAATAACTCAGTATGATCAGAACATCCCAACGATCAACCTCCTCTCTAATCTCCTTCAAAACTTTTTCAATAGCTGACTCAGTGTTAAAAACCCTCCTTTATGGTTTGAGTAGAGTTCAGTGTTTCTCTTCTATTGCAAACAGCTTTGAAAAAATGTTTCCTTGCCTGCTTAACTTTGTCAAAAACATAATTTGCTTTGTTATCACAAACCCCCTTGTAAGGAATTTGGTAATTATGAGACTTGGGACAAGTTAATTTGCATTCTAATTCCAAGCACTTACGTTCTAATTGATATAATGGGAAGGTAGGAATCTGGCTTTAGTATGAGAATATGTTAAAAGCCCCTAACACAACTTTCTGTGATACATTTTAAGCACTGGTTAATTATTAACTAATTAAAGCACATCAAATAATTCTAAGCATATGATCTACTTTGTAACTGACTGTTTTAGAATTTTAAGAGAAAACTAATATTACAATGATTTTAATGTTATAATAACTATGAGCATTTAAAACAAATGTGGTTTATTTTACAGGCTGAAATTTTTGAGTAATATATTTAAGAATATCCCTGGGTGACTATAAGCACTCACAATTATTTTGAATTAATTGCTAAAAGGGGATGCATGAATAGTAAAATGGGGAAAATAAAAATAAATTACTATTTTTTGTCTTCTGATTTGGACAAATATTATCTTTACTATTCCATTATATTTTTAAAAAAATTTAGTCACATCAAAATCCATTAAAACATAATGGATTATTAAAATGTAAGTTCTATCATGCTGACTGAAGAATTCTGTCACAGAAAATAATCATCCTTAATTTGATAGAGGTATTCAAAAACTGAACTTCGGGAATTGAGATTGTACTTTACTACCAATTATATTCTTCTTATTTTAATCTCAGTGCTATGACAGTAGATTCTTTGAAATCTGTTTCCTCTAGTTGCCTAAAGGAGACTTGGGACAAGTTAATTTGTATTCTAATTCCAAGCACTTATGTTCTAATTGATATAATGGGAAGGTAGGAATCTGGCATTACAGGATAGGATGGCCTAGGATATCCATAGTTGAGTAATAATGTTGACTCATTCATTTTTTCTTTACATTTCAATATTAAGTGTTCTCTCTCTGCTCCAATCTTCTCTCTTTTTTGATAGTCTAAAATATTCCCAGTTGGATAATACTAACATCACTTCTTTAGATATTGCTGATCTCACTACATTTTCCATAACTGTACACTTGTTTTACACAAACAGCAATGTGTATCAGATTCATATTTTCAGATAATCACTGCCTTTCTTTACATCTATTATATTCAATCACTATATGCTAATTTACATTCCATAAAATGTTCTCTCTGTGAGAGAAAGAAACAATGGTAGAAAGCACTATTTTTTCTTAACATCAGTTCCAAGTTCAACATCAAATATTTCTATCACATTTAGAGAATCTAATGTCAAGCAAAGCTATAATTTTATTTCTTAACATGTTTCATTTTTTAATGTTTCAAAGCATTTGTTTCATGAATAGTTGTTTTTAAAGTTTCCATTTTAAATATAGTCAGTGCAGACCATTCCCCAGCATAATTATGAATTCTTTGAAAGTGGTCTGAACTAACAGCAGCCCATATTTTGAGTGACAAGGCAGGCTCTATTAAACAGCAAATGCATTATACTGACTATTTGTCTCCTAATTGTGCTGAAAATTTTAGGTGATTAAATCCTTAAAATATATTAGAATTGGATGATTAAATCTTGTTAGGTATTTTAAAACCTTTAGAGGCATAATACCATAAAGAGTATGGTAATATCTCTGATTTTATTCTATCAAAAACAAATTATTTTCCCAGTATAAATATCCCAAGCTTACTATGGTTCCTATCTGTCAATATCACACTATGACAGCATTCAGACACTTGTTATCTGCAAAGGCAGTGTATCTGGTATTTGTCACCAAGCAACATTCAGAAACAATTTCCCCTTTTTCTATTATCATGCAAAATGTGTTCAGGACAAGAAATGCACACAGAGAAAATCACTCCTCTGGTGAGATATTTTGACACAAAAAATCTTTCCTCATCAAAGATGAAAAGCACCTTGTCACTCACTTCTAATTACTGGCTCAATTCTGTCAATGTAGAGAGAAGCCAACTCCCTGCAGTGACGTCACAGAGGCATTTACCAACACACAGAGTTGGATTAGGCCTGTGAGCAATATTCACTGAGCTCAGCCTGGTCTCAGTCAATACATACTTGTCAGTTAATTTTTAATTGTAACTATTAATCTTTAAAACTAAACAAGGTACAACATATCTTTTTACTTGGATATTTGATATTTTATCTTTGGTAGCAATGGACACCTTCCTTGCCTTTTTAGCTATGCCTAAGGCATTAAAGTGTAATGATTATCAACAGTCACACTACAAGAATCAATTTGAAGAGTTGTAAACTTATTAAACATTAAAATAAAGAATTTTCTGTCCTGTGATTGTGATTAATATCCATAGCCAAATGAGTTGGGCAGGAATGGAGGGGTGTGAAGTTTGACTTGAGCAGATGCAAAAATCATTAACCATGTGTGGAAATCACTTCCCTAGAATAATTATAATTCTGGCCACTCACTCACAACAGATTTTCTAAACAGCATTATGAAACCAAGGAAGAAAAACAATCGTTAGTAAGCAAACCAGCAACAGTATTAAGGCTTTTGGTAATTTCACTTTGTATTAAAGCCAGGTTTATATACAAGATCTGTTCATAATGATGGTGGAGGGGATGCTGGGACCTCAGGGCTTTCCTCTGGCTACTTAAGTTTATGATGCCATTGTTAAAAACCTCCTGTAATACCCTTTCCCTCAGGCTGACGCTTACAGAAAATAATTTCTAAGGAAAAGCATCCACAATGTATTACCAGAGGAGTATAGAAATAGAACTTCTTGTATTCTCTTCTATTTGCATTGATTTGCAGTTTCGATTTCAAATCAGTTATGCTATATTACCTAATGCTCAATAAGAGTGTAATACTCATTCAGAAACCCTTCATGAGGGACTGTATGTGTCAGATCTTAAACTAAAACCCCTGGAACCCTAAGACCAGTTGGAAACAATCTATGTCTTCCAGGGTTAAAGTTATTCCTTATTGTATCTTATCTATTTAGACATATAATATCAGAGTAAGATCTTCAAACATAACCAACTACTGGTACCACAAGGACACTTATTAGAATATTTGAAAAGGGATGCAATAGATTCACAAAACCATTTAGTATATGCCCAGTTTCAAATCAGCACTACCTCTAAAATTATCTAAAAGTGTTTTCTCTTCTCTCAACATGCTCTCTGGGGCAGTATATTAGAGCAGTAAATACACGAAATCTGAATCAGAAGAATTAAAGGCAAGTTTGTTCTCTTTCATTTTCTGAAAGCACCAAGAGAATTGTTTTCACCAACTATAAAAATACTAGTGCTCTTTGAATATTGATTATAATTTTGGTATGATGCTGACTGCATCTGTGTCTTATCCATTTAATACAAATATAACAATTCTGTGTGAAATATACTAGTATGATACTCATTTTTCTGATGAGTTAGGAGATTAAGGATACGATTGATTAAAAATACTATACAATGTCAAAGCACGTGTAACAAAGTTGAGAAGCAGGGTAAAGTTAGGTCAGTCTCACAGCAAAACCCATGCAGTGTTACTGTTAGATCACTTGGACTCCTCTGATGCTCTAATTTGGGCCCTCATTTTAGACATTGTCTGATTTCGCCTAACTAGATGAAATAATATCATAAGCCATGCTTCTGCGTCAGTTTTTTTTCTCCCTTTAAAGTCATCTTTATTCTCCCTGACTTCAAACTATACTACCAACCAATAATCATCAAAACAATATGCTACTGAAATGAAAACAGACACACAGATCAGTGGAATAAAATTGAGAGCAAAAACATAAAACAAAGCCTATATGAACAGTTAATCTATGGCAAAGGTGTCAAGAGCATACAACAGAAGAAGAAAAATCTATTCACTAATTGTTGTTGGAACTGGAAAAGCACACAAAAACACAAAGATAAAATAAATTAGATTATCCAGTGTCATCCATAAATGTTAATTCAAAATGGATTTATCAAATACCTAAACATAAGACCTGAAGCCATAAAATATTTAGAAGAAAATTTGGGAAAAACTCCATGAACTCAACCTCAAAGAGATCTTCAGGGAAGGAACAGCTGCTGCAAAATAAACCAAAGCAAAACTAAACAACTGGGATTGCATCAAACTGAAAAGTTTCTGCACATCAAAAGAAACCACCACTAAAATTAAAAGGCAACCCACGGAATTGGTGAAGACAGTCACGCAACATATAGCAGATAAGAATTTAAGCTTCAAACTATACGAAGAGTTCATTCACATACCTCAAGAATAAGAAAGCAAATGACCCACTCAAAAAATAGTCAGAAGAACTAATAGACATCTGTCTAGAGAAGACACATAGATGGCATATTGATATGTGAAAAAAATGTCAACATCACTCATCATTAAAGAAATAAAAATGAAAACCACAATAAGATAATACCTCACACCAGTGAAAATGGCCTACATCAAAAGACTGGAAAAAACAGTGCTGGAGGAGGCACGGAGAAAAAGGAACACCCCTACGCTGTTGGTGGGCATGCAAACTGATAGAACCTCTTTGGAAAACTGTATGGAGAATGCTCAAAAAAATAAAAGATGAATCTACTATTTGATCCAGCAAACCCACTCTTGGGCATATACCCAGAGGACACAAAATCTCTAATTCTAAAAAACAAACAAAACTGCACCCCTATGTTTATAGCAGCATAGTTCACAATAGCCAAGATACAGAAACAACCAAAATACCCATCAACAGACCATCTACAATGACTGGATAGAAAAGATGTGGTGTATCTACTCAGCTACTAAAAAATAAGAAAAAAAAAAAGAAATTGTTCCCTTTGCAACAATCTGGATGAAATTGGAAGGAAACATGTTAAGTGAAACAAGTGAGAAAGGAATAAGGTAATACAGGATGGTTTCATTGATATGTGGGATATAATGAAAGGAAACAAATGAACATATAAACACCAACAGAATTACCAGAACACAAGACTATGGGTATCAGGGGATGGGAGGTGACGTGGGAGCAGGGGAACTAAAAGAAAGAAGGAAAAATGTGGTGGTAAAGGACACTGGAACTCTGATCGTGGCTGTGGTGAGCTATAGACTGAAATGCAATTTCAATATCCAGGAATGGATATAGCACTATGAATGAAAAAAAATTATAAATGCTACTATTTTTAAATATTTTTAAAGTAAGTTTTATTCAGTTGTCAGAATGATATATTTAGAATTATAGATCTGACCATATTCTACAGGTATCTAAAATTTTACCATAGTACTTTGTGGATCTTTCAAAAAGAGAGTCACTTCCACCAAAGTTCATTTAAACATTCACTTATCCTCTTCATCTTTTTTTATTTTTTTTTTATTTTAAGGACTTCACTGCTTTCTCACACAAACCCCAATTTAATCAAATTGGGAAATGATGGGATCTGTTCTCAAAAATTGATGGGAAAATTCTGCCAGATATGAAAAACATTTTTCACCAAATCTCTACACTCTGAATTTGTGAACTCTATTAATGCTAGAATAGTAACTAGTGTCAGACATTTGCTTAGCATACGAATTTAAGAGATATCATAGAAGACCAGGTTTTCCTCTTCTTACTCGATTTTCCCATCCATTTCCTCTGACTAAAGTTCAGATGAGAATTTTGAGTTACCTATAAGGCTTATATGAACTCCTTTGGCAAACACTGTGTGTATTTCAGTGAGCAAAGTATGGCGAATATATATTTACATAAGTTAGAAAAGTTTTAATATTAAGTTAATCCTATAACTTCCTGTGTATTTTAGTGGAAATAAGAATTCATTATTGCTTTAAAATGTGATACGTAAGTTTATACAGCATATTGATATTTCTGAGTTTTTAAAATAAGCAATTCAATTTTGTTAAAACTAATAGAAATAAACCTAATTATCACATTAATTAAATAAATATAATCTACAATAAATATTTTTATTAATATTGTATCATCATAAATTTTAACACATGATATATTTTATTTCCTTTTCCCCTTAGCCCTATGGCAGTTTTTATGGCTATTTACTATATTAAAATACAAAAATTTGTGATTCTTTTTGTAAGCATGGTGAGCTAAAAATTGAAAACCTTTGCTCTACTTTGCTCAAAGGATTTATAATTATGCTGTCATTCAGTTTTTGTGACAAGTGAGGAAAAAGGGATTTTACATTCTTCCAGAGAGAGAAAAAGCAGGTCTGATGCAGCATCCAAATGATAGTGACAATTATTAAAATAATAATAATAATAATAATAATAATAATAATAAACACAATGATGAAAGGTTACTGCTTATTTGTACCCATGATGAAAAATTATTTGACCTTTTGATCATGGCATTTACCTGTCCCATTAATCTTGGGTGTGTTCATGGAAATTGTTTTAAGCAGTGAAATATGGATGAAATTGACAATAGGCTAACTCACATGAAAACGTTAGGAAAATACTGTGCATTTCTATTTGCCTTCTTGGGTTGTCTTCTACAACTAAAGAACATTATGTTCATGGGGCTGTCTTTCATTATGGATTCCAGATAAAGAAGAAAATATAACAGGTCCATATGGCAAAGAAACCAAGGTCTCAGCCCTAACCCACAGCTGACTTGAAGTGAAAAGCAAAAGGCAAACATATGAACAAACTTGGTTATTGTATCATTGAGTTTAGTAAATGTTGATAATAGTATGTCTTTATTTAGAAATTTATGTCAATTTATACATTTCACCTGACAAATTTAAACAAAGGGACAAAAGACGTGCATACTGAAAACTACGAATCATTGCTGCAAGAAATTAAATAAAACATCAGGAAACAGAAAGTTACTGTATATTGATGGATTAGAAGACACTATTGTTATGATGACAGTGTTACTCAAAGAAATCTGCAGATTCAATGTAATCCCTATTGGTGTTTTGTTGTTGTTGTATCCAATTTTATTTCATTTTGCAGAAACGGGAAAAACTATGCTAAAATTTATATAGCACTCACAAGAAACTGTGAAATGTTAAAGCAATAATAAGAGAATAAAAGCTGGAAGACTCCTACTTCTTGATTTCACATTGTACTACACAGCTGCAATATTAAAATAAAGTGTGGCATTGGATAAAGACAGATATATGAACTGGTGGAGTAAAGTAAAAATGGCATAAATAATAAATATATTTGGTCAACTTATTTTTGATGAGTATGCAAAAAACATTCAACACACGTACACAAAAAAAACCACTATCTTTTCAATAAATGATGATGGAAAATCTGGATATCCTTACACAAAAGAGTGTAGTTGAAACCATATTTTACATAATATACAAAAAATAAAGCATGAACTAAAAATGGATTAAAGATAAAATCTTTCAGGAAATCATAAGATTAATTCTTTATGACCCTGGGTTTGGAATGGTTTCCAGAATATAGCAACACAATCATAGGCAACAAAAGAAAAAAATCTGGGTTTCAGGAAAATTTAGAATTTTTGTGTATCAATAATTAGCTTGAAGAGAGCGAAAAGATAACCCACAGAATGGGGAAAAATACAAGTCACATATCTCATAAGAAACCATTGTCCAAAACATGAAAATAACCCACAATTAAACAACAAAAATTTTAATTGAAAAACAAGCAAAGAACTTCAATAGATATTTACCCAAAGATGAGTAGCAAATGGCCAATAATTTATATAAAAAGATGCTCATTATCATTAGGGAAATGAGTTAAAGGACAAAGTTTAAGTCAGCGAGATACCACTGGGATACCATTCATAGAAAATTTGGAATGGTTATTATTTAACAAAAAATGGAGTTTAGCGGAATAATTCTCTTGGGCGACGAGATTATTTTGTGAGTGACTTTTTTATTTAATTTTGTATTTTCCTTGTTTTTCAATATAAACTGTTTTACTTTTATAATACAAGAATAATGCCATTCTAAAACTTAAAAATAGGACAATTTTAACAAAGATTACTATAGAAGTATAGAATGAAACATTTTATGCACTACATACTTCTGAATTAAAATGACATAAAGGAACAAATACACACACATATACACACAAGGAATATAAGTGTTGGCAAAGATGAAGAGAAATTTTAACTTGTATGTAACACAGGTGGAGAATATTAATTAGAATTGCCATTTTGGAGAAGATTTTTGTAGGTCCTCAAAAAGTTAAGCATTGAATGATTGCATGATCAAGCAATTCTAGTCCTAAGTATATACCCAGAAAACTTTTTAAGGATGGACTCAGATACATGCACATTAATATTTACAAAGTCATAATTCACAATGTTCAAAAATGGAAGTAACCCAGATATAAATATGAATGGATAAGCAAAATGTTGCATATACATATTCAGTCTTGGAAAGACATTAAATTCTGATACGCTGCAACATTGATGTAAAGATATTATGCTAAGTAAAATAAGTCAGAGACAAGAAGATAGAAATTATTTTACTTTTTATGAAGTAACTATAATAAAAATTGATCAATACAGAAAGTAAAATAGAGTTTATCATGAGTTAGAGGGAGAAGGGAGTTGAGTAAGGGTACTTATTGTATAATGGGTATAGAGCTCTGGGATGATTTAAACATTCTGAAAAAAATGTGGATGACTACACAACATTGTGAATAAATTTGAAGTCACTGAATTGTATAGTTAAAAATGTTAAATTAATAATTTTTGTTATATATAGTTTACCACAATAAAAAAAGAGTTGATAAAACATTGATATCAAAATACAGGCCAAATTATTTATTGAGTATAATATTATTTCCCATCTACTGTACTAAATAATACCCATTATTTTATTTGATGGTCACAAAAACTCTTAATAGAGGGTAGTATTTTGTCTTAATAGATGAGGAACCTAAAAGTAACTGAAGCTAAATAATTTTAACACAGCTACATAATTACTATGTGACACAGTTCAGGGTCTAATCCATGGTTGCCTGAACATAATTATCATATTTATTAACTTCACATATTGCCTCCAGAATAGGTATTTCCATCCCCACCCTACTCCCAGAATATCGAAACTTTCAAAAGGTGTAGCTTAATTTTGATCAGTGTTTTATCTTTAAGTACAATACACGTGCTAGCTCATTCCATCTCCCATGTCTCTAAATTAATTTAAATCAGTTTTTATAGATATGAAAAGTGAGGTTTAAATTTTTGTTAATCTTTATAATCTTTATTGTTTAAAACTACAGGATGAGAACTTAGGTGGAATTCTTTAACTGAAGACTTTAAAGTGAGACAGATGGTTCAATATCACTTCATTGTTATGTGATCATGGGAAAGTTACTTAACCTATGTATATCAGTCCTCTCTCCTGTAAAATAAAAATGATAGCAATAATTTCACCATATGACTCTTACGAGAACAAAATGGAAATAATATAGCTAAGTGTTGAGATATGTCATTGTCTGATAAAGAATAAACACGTGGTATTAGTTGTACCCTTTAGATTTGTTCCCTGAGACTAGATGTCTGACACAACTTTAGTTGGGTTAGATAATAACCCAGAGTATGTTCAGAGTATGTTAAGTCACTGCCAAATACCAGTAACCTCACATATTAGACAATATATTTTAAGTTACTATTTCTATTATACTATGTATATATTTATTTATTTTATATGTGTCTCTGTTGGAGTACATTCTTGAATATAAAATCTTGTTAGACTTTTCATTAAAATATATAGTTATGAAAAGTGTCTAGCACTTTACAAGGGAAAAACTATGTGGTGGTCACATATTTATTGATTTCAGTGAAATTATTTCAAAGTAATTGTCTCTAAAATCTTTTGAAATTTAGAAAAAAATAACTTTATATTTTACAACTGTATCTTACACATAATAGAAATAAATACTAAATGGGTATGATGAAATAACAAAAAAAAAGGCTTAAAAATAAATGTTAACATCCTATAACACAATTGGAATATGGAACATTTTATTTTCCAGGTAGATTAGACAAATCAACTTATTTTTGTTTTTCTTTGATTTTGTTTCTATACTCGAAAAGTACATTCAATGATAGCATTCATAATTCTAAAGATTCTGAGTTTTCTAGATGCAACCTAATTGTGTACATTATAAAGTCAATGCTATCAGGTAATATTAGTAGACTTACTTAAGTTAAATACAGTCAAGTACAATCTAATACTTGCTAAGTAAATTTATCTCTATTCTGTAATGAGATTTTACACTTAATTTTTAAGTTCTCTTTGCAACCCTCCCTGGCTCTCAGTGTTTTTCTAGTTTACCAGCGTCTAAAGTTAATAATGGGCTGAAACGCCCTGTAAATTAAGCATGACAGTTCTTGGAGATCGACTTCTGATGGTGACTTGATAGGATGAACTTTTCAGATGCTCCCCACAGACACCAAAAAAAAAAAAAAAAATCACCTATTTTCCTGAGACAAATACCAAGAAATGACTGGCACTACAGCTAGAGACAGAACAGCTGACAAGTAACAGTGAGTGAGGGATCTGGCGGGGTTCTCAGCTAAGCACTTATTTGGATTCGGGAGTCTCTGGAGGCACAGTGGTGGGGAGCCTAGGGATTTCATGACCAGCTTTGGAGGCAAGGAGAGGCAGACCCATTGAGGCTGAGACATAGCGCCAAGGAGGGTCAATGTGGGAGGGGTGAAAGGAGAGCCAGCACACAGGGAGATGAACTGGAGCTCATATGGTGAAATTGTACTAGGCACAGCCATAACCAGAAATCAGCCAAAGAGCTCAAATCCTTCCCACAAACATTTCACACAAAACCTGGGGTCCACAAGTGGAAATCCCACCCTCTGCACATCTGCCCACTGGAAATAACACCCATCGGACACCCCACTCCCCTGGATGCAATGAGAAAATAGTCCAAAACCTCAATGCTACCCACTAGCTCCATTTTATGGGTAGAGGCAAAACTGTAGCCTAACCGCCAATCCTGGGCAAGTGAAACCTATGAAACACCAGGGAAACCAAAGACTCAAAAATATAAACAGAATGCCTAATAGAGCAAAGGCACAGAGTAATATACATGAAATGATGGATCCAATGAAAAACCCAGGGGAAAATCTGAATACAACAGATATATGTAAATTACCTGAAGATGAATTTAGGGTAACAGTGGGAATACAGAAATCAGTAGAGGTAATAAACAAGAATGTCAGGAAGCAAAGAGAAGAATTAAAACAAGACATCAAACAGGTAAGCGACACTATGGCTGAATTAAAGAACTCAGTAGAGGGAGTCAAAATAGGATGGATGAAGCTTCCAATAAGATCAGTGATCTGGAAGATAGCACAGAGGAACTCAATCAAGAAAACCAGCAAAGATAAAAACTAATTCAAGGAATCTAAGGCAGTATTCAAGACCTCCGGGATAACATCAATAGGAACAACATTTGCATGACAGGAATTCTAAAAGGAAGAAAAAGAAAAGGAAGCAGACACCATATTTGAAGAAATAATAGATGAGAACTTCCCCAGTTGGAAGAATGAAGCAAGCCTCCAGATCCAGGAGACTCAAAGAGTTCCTAATAAAAGAAACCCAAACAGAAATACACCTAGATACAATATAATTAAAATGTCAAAACCACAAGATATTATACAAGGACTATTAAAAGCAGCCAGAGAAAAAGGTGTCACATACAGAGGAGCCCACATAAAATTGTCAGCAGACTTCTCAAATGAAACTCTACAGGCCAGAAGGAAGTGGCACAATATATTCAAAGTGCTGAAAGAAAAGTATTTTCAACCTAGGGCACTATATCCAGCAAAATTGTCATTGAAAACTGAAGGGACGATAAAAACAATTTCTGACAAGCAAAAGTTAAAGAATCTATCACCACAAAATCAGCTTTGGTGATAATATTAATGGATGCTCTATAAAGCATAAAGAAACCACACAGAAAAGCAGTAAGAGCAAATATTAAAAGTGATGAGGAAGAGAAGAGAACAAAAATGTGGATTGTTAGAATGAGTGCAAAACTACTATGCTTTCAAATGAAATCAGGTAGTAAACATAGAACTGTGAATGCTAACTTCAGGGTAACTTCAAAATACATCCCTAGGGAAAGAGTGAAGTGGAAAATAGTTGAAATCTATCAAAACATAACCGCATCAATCTGACCTAAAAAGAGAAAGAGAAAAAGTCATTATCTGGAGCAACACATGAAAGACAAATTATAAAATGACACTAAACAGTTATATATCAATAATCACCCTAAATGTTAATGGACTGAACTCACCAGTCAAATGATGATGCAGAGTAGCTGAATGGATTAAAAAGCATAACCTAGCCTTCTGCTGCATTCAAGAAACCCATCTTTTTCCAAAAGATATACAATCTCTCAAAGTCAATGACTAGAAGACAATCCTACAGTTGAATAGCAACCACAAAAGAGCAGGAACAGCTATACTTGTATCAGACAAAACTGAATTCCATCTAAAAATCATCATAACAAATATCAGAAATGTACACTATATAATGATTAAAGGATCAATCCAGCAGGAAGACATAGCATGTATTAACATATAGGCACCAAATGAAGGAGCATCAAAATCTATCAAGCAAGTATTATTAGACCCGAAGAGAGAAGACAGCAATAAAATAATAGTGAGGGACTACAATACCCACTTACAACAACTGACAGATCCACCAGACTGAAAATTAAAAGGGAAACAGCCCACTTTAAATGACCATCTGGGACAGATAGATCTAATAGACATATACCAATCACTTCACCCAATGACTACAGCTTCCACTTTCTTCTCAAGGTCTCATGGAGCATTCTCAAGCATAGAACATATGCTGGGACACAAGACTTCTCTCAACAAATTTACAAAGTATCAAGTATCTACTCTGACCACAAAGGCCTAAAACTGGAAATCAACCACAAAAATAAACCTAGAAAACCCCAAGCCAATTGGAAACTCAGCAATATGCTCCTGAAGAACTCTTGGATAAAAGAGGAAATCAAAGAGGAACTTAGAAAAATACTTAGAGACAAATGAGAATGAGCTACTAGAATCTAAGGTATGCAGCAAAAGCAGTACTAAGGGGATAGCTCATCGCAATCAAAGACTATCTCAAGAAACAAGAAAAATCACAAATAAATAGCTTAACTCTACATTTAAAACAACTAGAGAAAGGATAACAAAGCCAAAAATCAGCAGAAGAAAGGAAGTAATCAGAATTTGAGTAGAAATAAATGAAATAAAAAATAAAAAGACAATCCAGAAGATCAATGAAACCAAAAGCTGGTTCTTGGAAAAACATGAACAAAATTGACAAGCTGTTGGCTATACTCACAAGAAAAATGGGGAAAAAATCACAACTAGAATTATAAATGAATGGAGAGAAGTTAGAACAGATACCACAGGAATTGAAAACATAATGAAGGACAACTATGAACAACTCTACGCCACAAAAATGGACGACGTTGAGAACACAGATGGATTTTTTTAAAAAGTGTAGTCTAACAAGACTGAAACCAGAAGAATTGGAAAACCAGAATAGACCACTCACAAGCAGAGAAATTGAAGAGTAATCAAGAACCTCCCCCAAAATAAAAGGCCAGGACCAGATGGCTTCTCTAACGAGTTATACTAAACCTTCAGTGAAGAATTAATATCTATTCTTCTCGAGCTCTTCCAAAATACTGAGGAACAGGGAAATTTCCAAATACTTTTTATGAGGTTAACATTACACTGTACCAACAGTCGACAGAGATGTTATCATGAAAGAAAATTACAGAGCAGTATCTTTAACGAACAAAGATGCAAAAAAATCTCAACAAATTGTTAGCAAACTGAATTCAACAATGCATCAAAAAGATCATCCATCATGACCAAGCATGATTCATCCCAAGGATGACATATGTAAATCTATTAGTCATACACCATATCAATAAGAGCAAAGAGAAAAACCGCATGATCATATCAGTCGATGCAGAGAAAAGCTTTTGACAAGATCCAACACCATTTATAATAAAAACCCTCCATAAAGTGGTAATAGAATATTTTTACCTCACATAATAAAGGCCATATATGAAAACCCCACAGACAACATCATAGTCAATGGCAAAAAATTGGAAGTATTTCCTCTTAGGTCAAGAACAAGGCAATGTTGTCTACTCTCACTGCTGCTATTTAATATTGTACTGGAGGTCCTAGCCAGAGCAATTAGGCAAGAAAAGGAATAAAATGAATCCTAATTGGAAAGGCAAAATTAAAACTCTCGTTATTTGCAGATGACATAATTATATATTGAATATCTCAAAAACTCTATTAAAAACCTTCGAGAACTCATCAATGAATACAATAATGTGGCAGGCTTCAAAATAAATGCACAAAAATCTGTTGCATTTTTATATGCAAAAAATATTCTATAAGAAAATGAAATCACGAAACTCACACCATTTAAAATAGAAGTTAAACGAATGAAATACCTGGGCATATACCTAACAAAGGAAGTAAAAGATCTATACAACAAAAACAAGTCCTTCTTAAAAGAAAGAGAGGACACAAAGAGATGGAAAGATATCCTCTGCTCATGGCTGGGAAGAAACAATATCACTATAGTGGACATCTTACCCAAAGGATTATATAGGTCTATTGCAATCCCCATTAAAATCCCATGGGCTTATTTCCAGGAAATAGAACAAAAAAATCTTAAAATTTGTATGGAATAACAAAAGACCATGAGTAGCCAAAGCAATCATTAGAAAAAATATAGAATATGGAGGGATTATACTTCCAGACTTTAAACTATTTTACAAAGCAATAGTTCCAGTACCAAAATGTTATGGTACTAGAATAATAACAGTAGCACAGATCAGTGGGATAGAACTGAGTAGAACTGAATCACCAGAAACTGACCCACTCACATACAGTCAGTTAATCTATGACAAAGGAACCAAAAGCATATGAGGAAAAAGGAAAGTCTCTTCAACAAATGGTTTTAGGGAAACTGGACAGTCATGTGCACAAGAATGATTCTAGACCATTCGCTAACACCATTCACAAAAATCAACTCAAAATGAATTAGAGACTTAGACATAAGACCAGAAACCATAAAGCTGTTAGAAGACAACATAGGCCTTTCCATGGCATAAGTCGCAGAGAAGCCTTTGGGGACTCAACTCCACTATCAAGGGAAATAAAAAGAAAATTAAACAACTGGTATTACATCAAACTAAGGAACTTCTTCACAACAACAACAAAAAAATCACCAAAACCAAAAGGAAACCTAATAACTGGGAGAAGATATTTGCATTCACTATTTCTTGAAAAAGCTTAAAACGTAAAATATACAAGGAAGACATAAAACTCGACAACAGAAGATCAGGCAACCCAATCACAAAATGGGAGGAGGAATTGAAGACACGTTTTTCTGAAAAGGATATAACTATGGCCAACAGGCACATGAAATTATGTTCCTACTCGCTGGCTATTGGGGAAATACAAATTAAACAATGAGATATCGCCTTACACCTGAAAGACTGGCCATTATCCAAAAGTCTAGAAACAACAAATGCTGGCAATAATGCCAAGAAAAAGGAACACTTCTGCATTGTTGGTAGAAGTGCAAATTGGTAAAACCCCTATGGAGAACAGTTTGAAGATTCCCCAACAATTGCAATTGCTCTTTGAATTCTATATGATCCCATCATTCCACTTCTGGGCATCTACCCAAAAGATGCAAAAGCACCCAATCACAGAGAGGTATATATTCCCATGTTTATTGTGGTCCTATTCACAATAGCTAAGAACTGGAAATTCCCTGTGCCCAAAGTCAGATGAATGGATAAAGAAGATATAGTACAATTGACTCAAACAGACGAGATGAAACCATGTCATTTGAATCAACATGGATGGAATTAGAGGGGATTATGCTAAGTGAAATAAGTCAAAAGAAGAAAGATAGATACCAGATGACCTCACTTATAGGTGGAATTTGAATAGACAAAACAAAATGAAACAATTGCAACATAATTGAGTTTACCAAAAGTGAATGGGGTATGTGGGGCAAATGGTGATGGAGCCCATGGACAATGGGAAAGAACACTTGGTGATTTGGTGGATGGCATATGTTGAAATATATCTAAGAAATGGGGAACCTATAAAAAAAGAAAGGAAAAAAAAGAATGGCAGTTCTTATGGATCATTAACATAATTAAGGCGTTCCATGAAGTGTAATCAGAAGAAATATACCTGTATGGGAAAGGCTTAACTTTGAAGCTGAGGTTATCTCTCAACATGTTTTATCCTTAAAGACATTCCTGTCTTTCAAAATATTTTTAAGGAAAAATCATAGTTTTAATATTGGAACCGTAAGTGAATCACTGATGATAAGTAGTAGCAGGTTTGGGAGTGGTAATAGAATATCTTGTCCTTATCTGCTTTCTAAATGTCCTCTATTCTAAGGTAATGATGAGTACGTAGTGTTAGCTTTAATCTATTATAATGTTTGTACCTTCAGAAATTATTTTCTTAAAATCTCATTTAGTTTTATAAGAAGTCAAAATGCATTATAATGAAAGTTTGCTTCATGGTTATGCACTGCACAGTCCACTACAAATTGAGTTTTAATTTTCTATCGATAATTCTTACCTTGCACCAGATTATCATTGTTGGGTCAATTATTGTGCTGAAAATAAACCTGTGTGGTATGTGTGTGTGTGTGTGTGTGTGTGTGTGTGTGTGTATTTGCAAAAAGCCTATGATTTTAAAACTTCTATTTAATATCAATAATGAAGAAAAATATCAAAAAAGAAAAATCTCTAAGTAAAGTGTAAATCAATCATTTATATGTTAGTTTCCTGTATCTTTCGAAGACTACATCGAGAATGAAGGAAATGTTAGCGAATGGGGATAGGAAAAAGGAGTAAAGTATGAGAAGGAACAAAGAGTAAACAGAGAGCAGGATTTAAAGTTATAGAGATTTGAGTCAAAAACGCTACTTCCATCCTTGACCAGTAAATATTCTCTGTCAAAATACTTAAGCTCTTTGAGTTTATTTCTTCTTTAAATGGGCATATTAAATTTTACTGAACTGGATTATTAAATTGTATTAAATTACATTAAAGAAAATAAAATTTAAAACTTGGTCAAATAGATTTCTGATTTTTAACTTCCTTTTCTTGAAATCTTAAAGTCTGATGTTGTCTACATCTACTTATTGTTGATTCAAATATAGATGACTTTATTCTTAAAAATATTAAGGTAAGATAGTCTTTAAAAATACAAGCTAATTTGAAACCAAATAAATTAATTATTTCCTCTATCATACTGTCAAGTGATAAATTACATTTGCTTTAACACATCATTAATACAACCAAATATATATAATTATATTGTCTCCCTTGTAGTCTCAAGAACATTCATCAAACATTATTTTATATTTATATATTTAAAGTATTATATTTGTTAAGTTTTAATTCCCTTGTTTTTATTATTGAAGATAAACATAACATAAGAGGGTTCATAAAACTATGGACAGACTTCTTCCAGTTAAGTCTCTGAAAAATTATGTCATTCCTCAGAAAAATATAGGTGCTTGCTTTGTTTTTTTATGGTGTTGGAAAAGCTTTACATGAAAGATATGTCTCTCAGTGTCCTGCTGACAAGTATGAAATGCATGGGTTTGTATTATTAAGACTGAGCAATCTTAAACATGTTATTTATTTTTAAGTGTTTATCTGTTTATCACACTCTACTGTAGATTTCCTACATGTAAAGCAGAGATTATATTTTGCATCCTGCCTGACTAAATGCTGTGTCAATCACATAGCAAATGTTAAATAAAGAATAGCAGTTACCATTCATTAGTCTGGAACATGCTCATGATTATTGGTAGAGTTCTGAAATTACCCTTCCTTAAAATTGTTTTCAACATCAGGAACTCTGCAAAACTATTAAAATTTATTTGGGTTAAATAAGCATGTCCCAATTGAAATTATATGGAACATGACAGATGCATCTGGGACCACTGAAGAATGTAAAATTAAAAGCTTGTATTATGGGTCACTTTAAAGAGGTCCCTGGTCAGCCATAACAGTAGACTGGAACACCTGGAAACTAAACCCATCAAAGAACAGAATTTAGAGTTACATAGCTGTCACCAAAGAAAACCACTTTTCACAATATTGCTGAATTTAGCCCCAAAAGAGGAAAGAATGAGTAAATGAAAACTTTTTTAAAAATTATAAACTATATTAAATAAGAAAACAACATTTATCACAAGCATAGGTATAAAAAAATGACCTTTTTCAAATCACACCCATTTACTACCCCAGGACTTCTTTTGCATGTGTCAGAGAGGAAGGTTCTATAAATCTCCCTTTGCAAGACCAGGCCAATCTGGTGGTCTTGGTGGCTACAGATCAGATTCTAGGTGCACTGATGGTCTCTTGAACTTATTCTAGATTTAAGTTATTTTATTTTCTTTGACCTTGCATGAACCTAGTAACATGAGAATGTAAGAAGCTGGGATTATTCCAGAAAGAAATAATATCAAATTTGAAGACCTTGATATAGGTGTGTTTAGGAAGTGAGAGAAAGTCTGTGTGTCTACAGTATATTGAACACATGGTAGAAAGAAAGTCAGAAATTGCAATGCAAGAGGGTTCTGTGGATCACAGTAAGTAATTTTGTTATTTGCACTGTTTACAGCCACAACAAGGTTTTGATCAGGCAGCTGTTAAATTTAGATAAACTAGGGAGTTAAAGGTGGAAGCAAAGAAAACTCAGTTAGGAGATGATTGACACAGTTCAGGAGAAAGATGATGCTTGTTTGGATCACAGTAAAGATGAAAAATGCTACCATTTGTGGAGGAGATTAAAGATATTGCTAATAAAATGTGCTTATACACTGAATATGAGTTGTAAGAAAAATCATACTCCACTGATTCTCCTCCCTGCTTTTTTAACTCTTAGTTGAAGGACCATGGAAAAATATGTCAGTACTTAAGTTGTCATAAGCCTTTAAAATACACTAAACTCCTTATAACTCACTCCATCTTTATCTGGACTTTAAAACATCTTTCAGAAACTTTGGGCATATCTGGATCTAAACCAGAGCCCTTAGAACTCAAAAAAATGTCCAATTATGTTTAAAAATGTCCAAAATCTCTAAGACTAGATTTCTGAGAGGTAGGGCATTACCACATATTACAGGTACACCAGTGTACTATAATTAAAGGAGTATTTATCCACTTATGCTTGTGTGTATTCATGTACACATACAAAGGCATTAAACTGGACATTTACTATGAAAAAGATATATAATAATGGACCAAGAGAAAGCCCAATTGAGTAACTGTTCATAAAAAACATATAGCAAAGCAAGTTAACATAATATGAATCCAGTTATTTATTGATTGATGTCTTAGTATGTACTATTATTACTAAATATCATCAATACATATTTCATCTAAATTCAGATAATCACCTGGATTGACTAATGGTAAAATGTCAAAGAGGGCAAAATAGACAAATACATCAATCAAATAACTGAGGAACATCTTCCACATTGTATCCATTTATCTTTGAAGTAATTCTTTATAAAAAAGAATGTATCAACCACCCCATTGACAGAGGTCAATAATAGAGTCAGAGTGATGATGAGATTAAACACCAATATGGCATGGGCCACCAAACAAGGTTTATTTATCTAGAGGAGTCAGCAAAATAAGATACACGACAAAGAAATCAATACATTCTCCAGTTGCAAGTTGCATATACCCTGGTAATTCTTAAATCTCCTTACTACTGGATTAGAATTGCAGATGATAAGGCTGAGCGACTGAGGCACCCATCTTCTGAATGGACCATGATTTGTTTTTTTCAGGAGATATGCTACACACAACAATTGGGTTATTTGTGTCTCATCAGTCTCAATTATAAAAAACAACACAACTTCTAGGTAAAGTAAATCATAAACATAGACCAAAACAGAATCACCATTATCACTCTTAGCCTCCTCCAAATTGAAGCACGGGGTAAGCACATATCTAAATTTTATTTTGTAGAACTAGAACAATGATAAGAAACACAAAATTCCTAAGGCATTTTATTTCACAAAGATCACATGTATTCTATTAACAATTTGTAGAGCATAAATCAAAATGAATAGTTTTTGATAAATTTGAAAAATAATCCATGGATTTAAAAAAGTGATTCTTATGGGGTCAAAGTAGGAATTAAATAGAGCAACTATGTGCTTTCCTCCTACCTGTCTGACAAGTTGGAAACAGGTTCAAAAGTACTGTTGGAAGGAAATGTCTAAAATGGGCCTTGTACAGTATCTTGTTATTTATATGACCTATAGAGTTTTTCTGGAATCCTCAAGTTTACTGAGGGTGTGGGAGTTAGAGATGAGAGACTGATGAAGACAAAGAAGGAAGGAATTACAGGGAATTCAAAGTTAAGATCTCAGGGGATCTTTGGTATGTAAGAAAAGCCTGAGATGATTTTTTCAAGTCATAGAGAAGACCTAACCATCTCTCTGCTTTGACAGAGTCAACAAAACAGACCCTGACATGAGTTTACATTTAATATCCAAGTACAGGCATGGTGCTGACAACTGGGAAAGATATTTCGACCCCCAAACAGCATATAAACCAGATCCTACCTCTCCTTTTCTCTCTACCATAAGGTTATGTTAGCTCCTATCTGCTCCCAAACACATCTTGTAATGGAGTGGTGGGAATGATCCTCTTATATGAGGAGATAATGCTGCTAGGGAGTTCTGCTAACTAGCAGAATATTTACTTACACTGAAACTGTGGAAGGTATAGAGTTCTAGATAGCAAATACCATTATTTTTTCTTGTTTTCTGTGTTCTACCTTAATGAATAGACTCCAAAATAACATGACATCAATTGTAGAAAATAAAATTAAAAATTTAGTATATCTGACTTAACGTGATTAAATAATAATTATGATTCCTATCTTTTAGCCTAAATTATATTTATCACTATGTAAATTATAAGAGCTAAATCAGCAAACATATATTATGAAAAAGAAAAGGAGTAGTAAAGGTAGGTTTCCACTGTGTGGATAACCTCAAAACACCTGTCTGCATGAGACAGCCAATTTAAAGACTGCAATTCTTCCGCTGTAATAGGTATCATAAATAGATAGTATTTATTTATAGATTATTTTTTAAATGATATAAGGTCGATTCACAGCTTTTCAAAAATGGTAGGGGCTGTGGCAACACAACAGGTTCTTCCAAGAGTACTGAGTTTTATTCATATTTCGGCTTCATTGAATTGTGAGCACTCAGTATATCCATCTGTGTTGAACATGACATGCATCTTTCTCTATAATGGCATTTGTCCTGTCAATGTCATGTGCTTTAGATTTCAATTTTCAAAGCAAGAGCAAAGTCTAATAGACAGGAGAGTAAAAAGAAATAATACAGTTTCTTGTTACATTATAATCAGGTTCTAGTTATGTGGGAATTTCTACTTATGCTGCATCGGAATTCTGTGCTTTCTTGGCAAATGCCTAGTCTGAAGACCAGAACAAAAGAGATGGTCGCAATCTTTTGTCAGTTCTACCTCAGATGATAACCTCAGTAGCAATGAATCCTGTATTTTCAAATTTGACGTACATAGCACTGCTTTGGTGACTCTGGAATGTTTCAGTCAATTTGTATAGTTAGTCATGAAGAGAAACAGGCAATTTGAGGCCAAATTAGGAATGATTATATGGTATGTTTATTTTTTATACCATTTAATTCAGAAAACACTGATGTTTAGATATTTTACATATAAACTCTAATAAAACATGATAACTAAATGCAGGAGTAAGCATTTTTTAAATGAAAGAAAAATAAACATAATCAAAGGAGAAACTGTGTACCATAAACACAGCTTATGAGCTATGAGCTGGAATTTGAATATTAACACCATTAGCAAGAACCTGCACAAACTTAGGAGGAAAAATTGTCCAAACTCTAAGCATTAGTGTCTATATCTACAAATTGAAGCCAGTAATTATTGCCTGGAGTTATGTGATTATTGAGATAATGTGTGAAAAACACTCAGGATATAAATGGTTTAGTTAAGCATTAGTGCACAACGAAGTTCAATAATTACTAATGAAACAATTAGTTAAAATGTAACTATTCCAGGAAACCAAGACAATGGAGGTCAAATACTGAATATTTCAAAGTGAAATGTTAGTTTACCTGGATTTTCAAACCACTTTAGATAAACTAGTGCTTATTATCAGCTTTTTCAGTGGTGGTGAGGCTAAGCGAAAAGTTGGAGACCACAGTGGGAATTTCAGCAGAAAAAGATGTAAATGTACTGTACTTTCCAACTCATCTTCAAGTAAGATAGCAGGTATTTTTCCTGTAAATAAGGTTGTGGCAACTAGAAGAAGATTATGCCATCAGAATATAGGACAAAAATGGAAAATTTTGTGGAAAAAGGCACTTTTTTTCTGTAGGCCACATGGTCTTTTTTAATGTAGACCACCAGTAAGAGGAAGGTTGCCTGGCTCTTATAACCCACAAAAGAGAGTACTAGTGAATAGAACTCAGCAAATAAGAGACTGGTTAGTACAATAGCACAGGTCCAGGAATTGCAGACATACTGACCTAAGATAAATACACCAACATTTGTTAAGAGAACAGTGAGAATTCTAAAGAAATTGGTAATTGGGGGAAAGGGGAGATCCTAAAAGAGCATTCAAAATTCCTATAGATTAAGTTTTAGCATTAAATATATGTCAGACATGGGAATTAGTACCAGTTGATGACATTATCACTCAAATAATACATTTCCTAGACCGTTCTTTACTTCAAACTTGAGGACTGAACCTGCTTAATGGACAGAGGAATTGAAAGGTGAAAATGAGGAAAGAGAGAACATTTTTAAGAATAACATTTCCTCCCAATTTATTGGTTTCCTACCTGGAACTGATTATTCCTAGACATGTAAAGGATTTCAGCCAATATACAATACTAAATATTGCAGTGACTGAGTTGTGACACAAGACTGTTTTGTGCTCTTTAATCACTTAAGGAAGTCTATGGATATCATCCAAGAAAGTTCTCTCATACATTTTAGCCTTTAGCAAAAGTCTTAATGGAAATATGGAAATATTTTGTTATGTTTTCAACCCCACTATAGATTATAAACCAGCTATGTTTCATGTAAACTAGTATATTTATGGATGTATAAATACATATGTGTATATATATGTGAGTGTGTGTACGTATATATGTGTATATATTGTACATACATATTGTCTTGGTTGAAATACTTAGGTGGAACAGTGGAATTGCTCATCATAGGGTAGGTCTATATTTAATTTTACAAGACATTTCATGACTGTTTTCCAAAGCAATCATTTATACTCTGACCAATGATGAATGAGAGGTCTGGTGTGCATCTAAAATTCTTTGGCAACATCTGATATTGTCATTTTTTCATTTGTTCTCTTGAATTTGAGATAGAAAGGAAGGGAGGAAGAAGGGATGGAGGGAGGGAGAGTGAGAGAGAGAGAGAGAGAGAGAGAGAGAGAGAGAGAGAGAGAGAGAATGAATATTTCTTCAATCTAAGAGTCTAAATGCTAAATGACCTGAGGTAGAAAGTTATTAGATTATTCTAGAATGCTAGATTCCGGAATAAAGGTGTTTTTGTTTTATTATATAATTATGTGCTTAACTGTCCTCAATAAATGCATCTATCTTCATACTATCATAACCTATTTTTAAACAAAGTTATTGCAAACTTTCAGTTTATTTTCTACATCTCCTTCTGGAACTTTATTCCATTTCCTCAGCATCCCCAGATGGCTTTAACCAGACTTGCTGCCATTTCAAGTTTTCAATACCCCCATATGATCCATTACTTCATGTTGTATCTGGAATAAAGAAAAGTTAAAGATCCCAAAAACAAGACCATATGCCCGAACATGTTCTATGCACCTTGGCAGTGGGATGTAGGGACTGAATCAGATTACGTCTGGTTTTCCAAGAAACTGGATCAAACTTATAGAAAAACAATTTTAAAAAGTTTCTGTCATGTAGGTCAGGGAGTTTAAGAACAGTTTCTTTCAGAGTGTTGAGAAGATGATCAGCTTACTAGAATTTCTACCAGATAGTTTCTGTGACTTTCAGAAAAACAAGAGGTCTACTGTTAGACTACAAAGGGGTATTAAAAAATTAAGGTTTTTTTATGGCATATATGTTAAATTCCATCAAGATACCTTCTCTTCATTAAACTCTTCACTCTAAAGTTGTCTTCTCATGAAATCATCATTACTATTACCCTAATTCAAAAAGCTATCTGCATTCATTTTCTCTATCACACATAATTTCCAATAACCATATAATTTATTTATAATTCTTTATGAATGAATCCAATAGATTTAAGCTTTTTTTTTTTTTTTTTTTTACAGAAGGCCATTTAATTTCTTGTTTTATCTTTTTTTTTTTTCCTGACCTGCTGTGTCTGGGCCACAGAGGACTTACGAGTGGATTTATGTAAACATGAATGAATCTGTGAAGCTCACTTTGGTGCCAACTGGATCACATTTAATGAGAGAAATTATTATCAGCATTATGTACATTCTAAGGAGTCTTCCAAGATAAAAGTGATAAAATAAAAAACATCTATCTTACGTAGGTCCTCTAAGCCAGTAAATAAAGAAAGTCCTATCAACCATGGTTAACTGTTGGTAGTGGGTCTAAAGGTTCTTGGGGCCATGTCTCCTGTCCAGAAGATGACTGAGTGAGCTAAAATAAGAAATTGTGGAAAATATCAGAAGATGACCTAAAGTGAGGCATTTTTAACAGAAGTTAGCAGACTTAGATGGCAACCATTCTTTAAATAATATCAGGAGTTTTAAAACTACACAGGAGTAGAAACATTATATTCTGAGTCAATGTATTCATGCTTGACCACTCCTACTACAATGAATCTTCAGGAGAATCTAATCAATTTTAAGAAGACAAGTTAATAGCAGTGAAAGCTTTGTGCAATTATTTAAATGTAATCTGTTAGTAACCTAATTAATTTTTTGATCAAATAAACAATATTAGTGGAACTTAAAATATAAAAAGAAATATATTTCTCAACAAATTTATTCAGCATTTGTTCAAAAATTGAAGTCTAACATTTTGCCTATAACAAACTTCACACTTTGAATACAATATCTAAGCATCCACCTAAGTTAAATTGTCAATAGCTGAGTTATGTTTTTTAGGTAAGATAAGGTGTGGCATCAAGAGTTTTACTGACAGAAATAACTCAGATCCACCTGAGATACAAAAATAATTGAGGATATGATCCTGCCAAAATTTTTATTTAGTTGCAATTAATTGTAAAATAATTAATACTAAATGCACTGTTTACTTTGGTTACAGACCTCAATTATTCTGTATTTTCCCAGTCATGTAGCATGAAGAAAGATTGCTCTCGGTTCAGACCCATGAAAAGGGATTAAGTTGTTCATCAATCTAAGAAAAATAACAATGGTTCTATGTTTTTTATTATTGCATGTTATATAATAAAGTTATTTCAATATAGTTATTATGTTTTCTCTATCTTTCATTCTATTATACTTACTATTTTTGCTCCTAGTGACTGAGAAACCTAAGCATTGGGAGCCATGTTTAATCATTATTCAGTTTGGAAGTTGCAACACTTCCCAATCTCCATGCCATTCTTGTACTCCTGATACAGCACTCTTTTCATGCTGCTAGAGAAAAACAGAAAGGGTATTCATAGCATACATCACTGGTCATGTGATAGGGCTGTGTCAATAATATGGAGACACAACCCAGGGAATAACCAGAATTATGACAGAATTTCGCATTCTGGGATACAATGATTATGTTAAAGAATTAGGAATAATAATTCAGAGATAGCAATATCTGGTAACAAAGAATAACTGCTTGCATTATGAGTTTGATATAATGAATAATTGAGATGATTCTTATAAAATGGTTAGCACAGTGTTTACTTGGCAGTCATTCTGTGACCTTTATCTATATTTCAGACAAAAGTACAATTTAAATTTTCCATCTTAACTTCTGAAAGGGTGTAACAAAAAACCAAGTGATGGAATTTATAGCAATAAAATTTCTGCCTCAATATAAAAAAATTCTTATATGAAAATGAATAACTGTTTGGAGAAATAGTGAAGTTTGTTGACATTGTAGAGAATTTTCAAAGTTCTAGTAGTGAACTCTGTCATACATTTAATGATATCTGGGACATAAAGGTTCTACTCAATTTTAATTCAGGGATATTATGATTCTTAGGGCATTAAGATCCCATTAAAAATTTATAGCTTCTTATTCATAATATGGAAAAAAATGTGTGTCACAAGAAAAATGTCTTCGGATACTTTATATATATATATATATATGCAAATGGTTTATTTAAACTAAAATTTTAATTCATGACATACATAAATCAGACTAAGTTGGAAATAATGTTCAAAGTATAGTATTATTAACATTAAACATAACAAAAATCTGATAGAAACCAAAGTTATGAAAAAGAATACTCAAAAGTGATTTAGAAATCAATAATATTTTATTTTATCTGTTCTAGTACTTATAATATGATCTATTTTACAAAAACACTTTTTAAGAGTATGCTTTTAGTATGTTGCTAGTGTAGTTATTCTAAAACTAATATGGCATATATATTTCATGGTTATACAAATTATAGAAATGGAGACATCAATTGAGTTAAATGGAATTATTCCACATTTCCTAATATTACATTCATCAGTATTTTTCTTGAAGGTACATACAAAATTCTTTACAGAAACAAATGGAAAATGAATGCCTTGACTCTAAGGACTTCTGTGACAAGCTAATAAACTATATTTAAATCATAAGGTCAGTATTTAAAGGCAAATTTCACCTTAGAAAGACAAAATATAAAAGAAAAAATCAAATATAGAATATTTCTATGATATCATTATAGATATATGGTATCAGTATTTGCCTATGGGCAAAAAGAAACTATAAAACTTAGAATGTATTATGTTAGTGTGATGTGAGGGTATATAACTTATTTTTTTAATTATGTTCCTTTAATAATTTGATTTATGCACTATAAAGGTAAATAAAATCTGAAGTATGTTTTGTTTTGAAAGTTTTGATTTAAATACTTAAGGTTTTACAATCACTATTATCTTTAAGAACAATACTATATGTGTTTAGCATTTACAGAGAAGTTAGGAGAAAGCTTATAAAATGGAAAACACATATTATAGTTACTCTGAGGATAATTTTAAAAATAATCTACATATGCATAGCACCAAATATGTAAAAATTAAAAAAATAAAGTTTTGGAAGTCTTTTTGAAGTACATTATTCTTAATACATACCTAATGTGACTTAAAATAAAGGGGAGAACAGGCTTTAACACCTTTTGGAAATAGAGGCTAATTCTCAATTTTTTCCCATATGGGTTGTGTGACATTTTGTACATTCTCCTGTGAGCTTCAACATTCTTGTTTGTAAGCTGGGAATAGTAGGTTGCTTCTAGGTTTAAGAACTGAGAATAATAGTTAATCCACTACAAGAATGAGGGTATATAATCAAAAGTTTTGATTTGAAGATGTTTAGGTCACTTTTAAGATACTACTGGAGACAGGAAAATTTGGCAATAGGGTAACTAAGAGGAATAAGTAATTAGGTTCAAATTATGCCACTAAAAAGATACTATACCATTACAATAATATATAACTAATTAGAAAGAAAATATTGAATACTAATAAATAGGCAGTAATATAACTTTATTTTCTGACTGTTCATACAATTCCTGGCTAATGCTTTATTTGAAGTATCAATATGCATGCATATATGTATGCATGCATATAGGCAAGTGATTTATATTGTAGTAAAGTGAAAATATTTCACATTTTAATAATAAGTTTCTCAATCATTCAACATGCTAGGCATAATTTAATAAGTACTGTTTAGCCAGTCAGGCCAAATTTGAAAAGACCAAGATGGGAAGTAGAATTAAACAGAAAAAAGGTAAAACTCATATTTTTAAACTCCAAATTTTTATGTTCAACTACCTATTTAACATCTTTAGCTGTATGTCAACTAGACACCACACATTGAACTGATTCTCCCCAAACCTGCTATCTTCTGAGTTTTAATACACAAAAACACCCTTTCCAGTTGTCCAAGCAACACTCACTTTCCAATTACCTGTACACAAACACTGGTAATATCCCTTATACTTCTCATTTTCTTCATAACTAGTCTACTAGTAAATGCAGCCTCCCACACCTCACAGAGTATAAAAACTATATTCCTTACAATATCTTACATTGACTTATTTGACTTTTTGTCCCACCAGAACATTGATCTTTTTTCCACTCACTTTCTCCCAGTATTCATTCTTTCCAGCATACTATACTTTAAGAACACATCAATCATTCCTGCCTCAGGGCATTTGCATATGCTGCTCTTCTTCCACCATAAAACATATATGCCTACTACCTTACTTTCTTCATGTCTCAGAGAAAACATCACCTAGCAGAAAAGCCTACTTTCTGTCATCTAACAGATACAAAAAAGATCATCCAACCAGAATATTCTCTATGCATTTACTGTGATTTATTTGTTCTATAATTGTCATCACATCAAAACACTGCTCATTTTTTTATTCATTCACTACCCTTTTTTCCATATTAGAAAGTCAATTTCAAAAGAACAGGGACTATTTTTTTATTAATGAATGTGCACCTAGATAATTTAAAATAAACATACAACAATGTATCTGTGAGGGCAATTGACCTTAGCAGTAAGAAAGAGAAACATTGTCCATCTCCACTATAGTTCAACTTCCTCATGGAACACTGTCAGATATAACAGAAAACATGTCCAAATCATTTGAGTATGTGTTTTGTGTATGACTGAAATTTTTTAGTTTCCTCATTACAAATCAAAAACAAACACTAAAAGTCAATTCTGTAAATAACTTTTGGGAAAAAAATTACATTCAAGTATGTAACTATATGGTCAGGCTCAATACAAAGATAAATAGGTCAAATATTTTCAAATGACTCAAAATCATATTACATATTAGATCTTTTGTTGTGTTTTGTTGTATTTTGAAATGTCTGAGTTAGTAACAGTAATATTAACAGTACCTCTTATACTGATGCAAGATGCAAATTTATTCCCCCCCAAAACTTAAAAATTATTTTATTATATCAATTTAATTTTCACAGACAAGTTTGTGAATTTAATTTAAAATAAATTACATGGTATAAAATAGGAATACTAAAGTTTAATATTTATTACAATTTGTATACTAGTAGTTATTTAAATAATAAAAAAAGCAAAATGAATGGTTTTATTATTTTTATTTAATTGACCCTTGTAAGGAACATAGAAAGCATTTTTATACTGAAATTTAGATATTCCTAAAATACTTCTCACATATCTTTGTATTTATTCTTAGAAAAGTCTCAAGGAAAAAAAAATTCTGTTTTACTATAATATTTATAAACTACTTTAAATTCTATGTCTATAATATGCACTTCAAAAGTTTTCTAAAACTATGCTTATCCTCATTTCTCATACAGCTAAATATTAGGAAATGATTGAGTGTACTGCCTCTTCACAAAGCCAATTACAAAGAAAAAAATATCAAAAACTTTTACTATGATTTCCCTTCCAACCCAAAAGCTTTGTAAGTTTTATCATTTTATTCTTCTGAAGGACTAAGTTAAAGTAACTAAGTCCACTTAAATTTTAAAGTATAAATATAAAGCACAGTAATTTAAATATTTAGTTAAAATTTAGGACTTTGTACTTCATATAAAAATCTGTACTCCTTGGAACATTTTCTCTAACTACAATTGCCATATTGTTCTTTCTATACCCACTGTTCATTCGAATGGTTTATTTCTTATTCCTTTCTACTTGTTTAAGGAGAAAGACACCAATGAAATCACAAAATAAATAGGAAAAATAGCCTGTCTTTCACAATATAGGTAATAACAGAGGGACTATATTACAAACTACAAAATAGATATTAGTTAAGAGTTTACACATTAGTTTCCATCCTGCTTACCTGTGTGAGCCCATGTCATTCAAGCAATTCCGAGCACACCAATACTCAGTTTTCCATTCAAGATATAAGTGTATTATATAAAAAAAGCAAAACACTGTTAAAAAATTAACTTTGACTGTTTTATACTTTATAACTAATTGGATCTTTTTAATTGAACTGTTTACATTATCGATGTAGTAGATATACTTTTATTTGTGTTTGTTGAAATTATTAGTGTACATAGACATACCCCACTGACAAACTGAAATAGAGAGTAAGTCTTAAAACAAAAATTATTTTTTTCCCCAAACTAAAAGGTGAAGAAGACTCACATATTCAATTTAGATATTTGTTGTAGGATTTACTGTGTTTTCAGAGAATCTGAGCACTTGTAATTTTACCTCAGTAGAAGATGCTCTCAATGTCACCAGTCCATAAACCCTCAGTCTACCAACAGCTATACAGAACCTTTCCTGTGTTCACTAGCACTGTCCCTCCTCAAGGATCTACAATGTATCCCTTCTTCTTTGCTTGAGTTTTATCTGGCATTATGAAGTTTTTTTCAGCCAACACTGGGTAACCCCAAAAGCTATATGGTCCAGGTTATAATGCTCCAAAGGTTAACCTTCAATCCATAAGACTAAAGAGAGGCATATTTACTTCAGTTTCCTATCTAATTGTGTGTGGGTGTACTATGATGTGATTGGTGTGATGCTTTGGATGCATGTTCCTTCAGAGAGAATTTGGTGCAGAATGAGATTTCAACTATCTGCATCTGTTAAGTCAATTGCTTGTTACTGTGTTATTTTGTGTTATTTCTCCACTATGTGTTACTTCTTCATTGTCTTAGTTGTGCTTCCTGAGATCACCAAACTAGTGAACTATCAGCACAAAAATCTTTTGTCAGGCCATGCTTGGGGAAAGCTAAACTAAAGCAAATTCAATATCTTTAAGTTTAATTCTAAGAATACCTAGAATTTTTAGCATGGCTATTATACAGGTAACTTGGACACCAGAAACTTCATTTTGATAGGTAGGATTAAGAGATCGAAGACTGTAGAGTTTTCCCAGTATGGCAAAAGAGAAAACTGGTTAAAAACTGAGACAAAATCTGCATAGGTTTGAAATTACTTTATTTTTGATCTCTCACTGCATTGATTTACCTAAAGGATATCAATAACATTGATTTATATGTTGCAAATATAAATAATAGAAAAACTTCTGAAAACCAGTAAATGAATTTTAAATATTGATATTATAGATTTTACCAATATGGTTTAAAAGTAATCCTTGAAAAAATCGCTGGTATAATTGAATATGATTTCTAGATGAACTATTTCTTAGAAATGCAGTGACTATTAATTATTGCTTTATTATATAGGTATGTATACATATATATGTACAGATAGAAATTATGTTTATATATTCATTTGAGTTTTTATAGTAATTTTTTTCATTTGTTTGCAATGTTATATTCATATTCAAGATACTGAAACTGCATCTCAGTCTATGTTTCACACCACAGCCATCATCAGAGTTCCAGTGCCTTTTAAAACATTTTCCCCTCTTTCATTCCCTCCTCCCTCCCACCCATCTCGCAAACATCATCAAGTGTCTGGTGAGTTTTTGCTGGGGTTATTTGTGTATTTGTTTCATTTCATTATATTCCACATATGAGGGAAAACATCCTGCATTTCTCTTTTTCTTCCTGACTTATTTCACTTAACATGATCTCTTCTAGCTCCATGAAGATTGTTATCCACTTGACTTTGATAACATTTAGACTGATGATCAGAAAGTCAACTTCTACTCAATTAGGAATATGGAAGCAATGTGTATGGAAATAAATTTACCACTTTATTACAAGAAAATAATTCTATTAAGATACAGCTTTAACTTCAAATTTCATGTTGGCAAAGTTAAGTATGACTACAAGGGTTAAACACGAATAATATTTTTTATTTAAAATGGCCCATTCCATAATGACACTTAGAATCATGATTCTTTACATTGGAACAATTGGCAATTTTTTTTGTAGGGTTTTGTGTTTTGTGTTCTGAGCTCCAAACTGTAGGTCAGTTTTCCACTTCTGAACAAATTAAATAAATGTTTTGCTTTGCATCACTGTGCTATTTGTTTTGCCTGGCACTTTTAGTTCCAAGATTCTAGAGTTTAACTGAGTTATTTATCTAAATGTTCATAAGCTTCATTCTGTTTGCCTACATTTCTCAGTATTTCTTATACATAGTTGGAGTAATTATCTTATGCCTCTACAAGCAAGAACTGGGAAGCAAGAGTTTAAACAAGCAGTGCCTTGGCCTGGTATAAATACAAAGGGTGCAAATGAGTTTGCTGTAACCTGAAACCACAATGAATTCTGGTCTGAGCAATGAATTTTGGTGGGGTTAGGCTGTGCTGCAAAATTTCAGTGGAAATGTTATGATCTTTCTTCATTCTACACAGATGAATTTCACTAAAGACTTTTTCATGATCACATAACAACAATTATCTTTGTGTGCCTTAAAAGAAAAAGAATCACTATTCAGACGTTCATGGCTAAGTATTCAAGGTCTTAAAAATTCTAGTAGACTGTAGAATTGTTTCCCAGATGGTAAAAAAAACAGGTTCAGGAAATAATTTCTAAATATTTCCTTTGTTTCCTAGAAATGGAATGTTCAGTATATCTATGATAAAAGCTCTGTACTAGATTGGAGATGGGAAATTGATACATTGAATTCTTAGGTAACATGTGATCAGCTTGATTAGTAACCATATAATATTAAAATTCCTTAGACCAGACCTGATCAATATAAATAAATATATGAGTCACATGTGAATTTCAAAAGGTAACATTTTATATATATATACACACATAGATCATCAACCCATTATATCTACAGTAGCTCACAACATATACTCAAAATAAAGTTATTAATAATATTTTAGTTTTTTGCTCCTGAGTCTTAGCATATATTTATTTCACTTCCATAACACATTTCAATATAACTAATAACATTTCAAGTTTTCAGTAGTAGTCACATGGCAAATAGCTACCTTCATTGAAGAGCACAATCTAAATAATACATTTATTAAGGAAATAGCACAACTCAATTTCTTTCCACAATGTTTTCTGAGCTATTTATGACTTTTTGAATTACTTAACTAGTTTGCTTGTAGAATTATTTAATACAATTCCTAGAGTTTCTTCTGACTGACACTGTGAGGTTGTTAAATTCACAGAATGGTCCTGTCTTTACTTCTCGAAGTCCAGCTAGCTTCTCACATTCTGCTTTTTATCTCTCATGAATAGGGAAGTAAGACTATAAAATCTGTTAGAGTTGTTTTTGAAGATGCTTACGTCATTGCGAGAATCTGACACATTCTAAGAGAAAATCATATGACTTTTCTCACTCAATTCTTGCATATGCTGAACTTTTTGCTTGTGTTTATCTTCCAAATCTTGGTTTCATGGGTGATAGTTTATATTTTTAACAAACTGACACATATATCAATACACATGTGTGTATGTAAAAAAGAGAGCGAGAGAGAATGAGGAACAAAGTTTATGAATTGATGAACACTATATTTTTTACCTGTATCTTTGAGGTATAGTGTTTTTTTGTCTTCTCCCCAAACAGGTCATCATGAGGACAATAATGTGACAATCTGTTTTTATTAACTCTGTTGGAGTGTTTTGAAGATACTAGAGAGAATTAAATGACCTGGAAAACCCAGTCTATGGGAAAGTCTGTTGTACTGATCTCTGTTATTTCCACTGTTACACATCACTGAAATCTTAGAACAATATATGATTTGCTATAGTGACATAAAAACACAAAGGTCATTTTTCACCTTTTTTAATCCAAATAAATCTCAGAAAGTCTTTACTACTTACTATTCCATATATTAGTTTCATATAAATTATTAAAATGTTGGTAATAATTTTTGTGATAATGCAAAACATTTTTTGAGAACTAGTCTTTTTAAGAAGCATATGGGTAGTATTCAAGTACTAATTATAATAGAGATATTATCTATAGATTAAACAGGTGAGGTTGTGGTCAAGCTAAGTCTTACAGATTTCTACCATGATATAAAGAGAAAAAAAAAGAATGATTGTAAGTACTACAGAAACCCCAAATCTTAAGCTTCTTCATTTTCCTGAAACTTATCAATTTCATTTTATGTGTAAGCATAGCCCCATTAATCACCTAAATCATGTGTAATGAAAAAAAAAACCTATTTGCTGAAAGTATTCTGTTTCATTTGTTTTTCCATCTTCAATATGTCAAAAGCAAATTAGGTAAGAAAAAATATCTGAAAATGATATCAATTTGCCTAATGTAGTATTAAAGTAGAAGTATAATTTTTAAATGACATTTGGAATGATGGTTATAAAATAGATCTCTGACTAAGTCAAAGATCTGGTGTCAATGTGTACAATTCAAAAGAATGAAGTTTTGTGTATAATTTATTGTATCTTCCATATATGAACTAATAATTAAAACACATATAGACATATTACAATGAAAGAAAATATGTATATTTAACTCTATTTTTAAGAAAAAGCAGATGCTGTTGTGCCAAGTGAATTATGCCATTCATAAAATAACCTCCCACATTTTGAACTACAGTTATTGCCTCTTAAAGTTTACTAAGGCAGAGTATTATCACTAAGAAACCATCTACATATTGTGTTATCTTCACTGCTAATAGTCTAATTAGCTAATTTACCATACATTAGCTGAAGGAATTTTCTACTTCTTAATTTAAATATATTAGCCTTGATGATGGTAGCTCATTAGCTGAAGATTATTTTACTTCTCTGAAGCATGACAGTCAACTCACCATGTTCACATTTGATCTCTTTGCCTTAATCATAGCCCTTATTAAAAGAGTAAGATGCAGGCAAGTACTGACTATTAGCAACAAAGTTGTTACATAGTTTATGAGCAAAAGAGAGATACTAAAGTTTAGGTACAATATGATTGATGATAATCTAATTTTCTTTCTTTTATATTTTCAAACTATAGTTACACCTGTCATTTTGGTCATTCATAGAATGTCATTCAGTTTTAAAAGTGTTTTTCTCCATCTGGAGATACATATGACACCGAGAAAAGCATCTGGGGTCACTATAGTTAGAAAAACAGCGATTAAATTTTCTAGCTATCTTATTCCTCGGGTATCTCATGTCTGGCATTGAGTGGCACTTAATCCTGAATCTTGCTGCCAGTTATTACTTTCCTATGCCTGCTAATGACTGAAGAGTATGTGAATGAAGAAACAGTGCTTTATGCCAACACAAAACCCAGAACAGGATTACATAATCATTGTTTTGATTATAAATGGGAACTTTTTGTGTTCCATTTTCTGATCAATTATGTTAGATGGTTACTTTTCTGTTAACCTTGTATCACAATGGACCCAGGATGCAATTATAAGTAATGTCACAATAGAGGACCACTACCTTATTTTTCTGCCTGAATTCTCCCTCCCTCCCTTTCTCCCTCACATCTCTCTTTTTTTCCATTACCTGTCTTCTTCCCAATTTCCTCCCTCCCTCTCTTCTTTTCTCTGTCCCTTCTTCCTTCCTCCCTCCTTTTTTAAAATGTCGTTAAACTCTCACTAGTTTTTTTTACTCAGTGGTGAAATGATATGCATTTATTGTATTACATTTGCAATTATGTTGTACAACTTCCAGATGTGTGTGTGTAGATGGACTCATATACAAGTCTAATTTCAACTTTTCACACATTTGAAAAATCATATAGTTTCCATTTTTTAAAACTAACAGAAATATAAGGCTCCCAACAATTAAGATGATAGACCAGGTTTTCAGAGCTAGGAAATTTACAGCAGAGATTCAATCTGTGGTCTGCCTTATTCCAAATCCTGTAATCTTTTCCTTTGTCAAAATCACCTGAATGTACTTAGCAAATGTGACAGTTTTTAAGGGAAAGCTATTATCTTATTAATCACATTTGTCTGAAATTCATCAGTATAGTAGGCTTTAGTAGATAGAGAATAGCTCAATTTCAATCCCATTTACTAGTAAGGATAGAACACCTTCATATTTTGTAGAATGACTTAGACATTCAAGCAACTGAGCCTTCAGGTAAAGGGGTTCCACTGCTGGTATGCATGTAAGCTGAATTGGATAGAAACTTTCCTATATCCTAAAACTGCTCCTGGCAAGTCATTTTAGTTTTTGTTTTCCATGCTCAGTCTTTTATGGCACTTTAAAAATACAGGAAATACTGATAGAGATTAAATATCAGTATTTACCCATTTCTGTGAGTGATATCCCCAACAGAAATAACGAATCAAAGTTACTATTTACTGGACAAGTTTTCTGTATTTTGCATATGTTCACATTAATCAAAGGTATTTTAATGTTTTCCATTTGTGAAAGTCTTGCATCATGCTATCAAATTTCTATATACTATAAAGTATAGACACTAATATTACCACAATAAAACTTATTAGCTTTCCCTCTTTTTGCTTTGAACAGACTCAATTCCTTTTATATCTTAAAGAATTCCAACTTAAGAGCTATTAATTCACCAACATATATTTATGAATAAACTGATATTTAGGATAATCCCTTAGTAGGCAGCTCAAATTTCCAGCTAAACTGAAAGATAGAGATAAATGTTATATTTAATAAATTCATATAACTTCAAATTAATAATATTTTATACCAACTTATAAATAATTTACTTGAGTGGCTATTTTTTAGACATCTAGATATTTTGTATGCTTTATATAACAGTTTTCTACAAAACATTTTAAAAGAGACTTATCCCACAGCCAAAAAAGCTATAAATTTAAAAAATTATTTTTAAATGGAAAAATACGGATATCTATAAAACATATCAAAATGAATTAGCATTTCATTTTTGAATAAGAATACGGGAAGGAACTGTTCTACCTCTGTTCCTGTTTGAAACAACATTCCTATTTAGTTGCACAAACTATCCCTGAAGAATTTTTATGAGCAATCCGGTTGTTAAAAAGTTATTTCCACCATTCTGCCCAAATTGTTTTCAAGTAAGTTTTTCATTATTTTAAGCAGTAAACTTTAGATGTAGCACTGTAAATAGTATAACAAGTAGAAATGTTGTTAACATACATAATGCATATGTTGTAACTACTGTATGTTAAAAGGTTTTTAATTCAAAATTTCATGCAATTTTCAAGACTGTTAAAATGAAAATCAAATTTCCATTTTTAGAATTGGAAGAACATCCAGTTCTCTTTTTATCAACTGTAATCCTCTATAGTTGAGTACATTGATACTGTTATTTTTTTTCTTCTTCATTAGGTGATGACAATTTTGCCTGTTCTGAAAATCTATAAACCCAGCCACTTAAGCTGTTCTCTAGTAGAACAAAACTCTTCCTCTTGAAAATGAGTCAATATCTACTAGAGCTGTGTAAGTTATTGAGTGAAACATTTCATTCTCAGAAGTTGAACTCAGGACCCTTTTTAATGTATGTTGGTTCTTATTATGGCAGAAATAGAGTTGACCACGTCAAGATAAAACAGTGAATGTCTCCCTCAGACGTTTTTTTCCTAGTTCTGTAGTGACAGATTAGGTGCAAGTTCATGAATGAAATGGGGTTTTATTTAAAGTGACGTTGTGAATCCACTTTCATCAGTTTCATCAATTCTAATTCACTTACATCTTTTTGGAGTGTTCAGTCTGTCTCATTTGTTTCAATTGCTTCCTATTCTATCAATATGCTTTTCAATTATTTGGGCAAAGCAATAACAAGAGTGACATAACGAGAGTGAATTATGTTCTTCCAAACCTGCTTCCATAGGTTCCCTGTACAGTCAAATAAGCTGTACATCTTCAAGTCGAAACCTGAGTTTATTAATAGTTTGACAAAAAGTCTCTTCTCAAAAATTAATTAGAGTTCTGCTGAACTACCTGAATGTAATAAAATTTAGCTGGTAATTGATAGAATGTACCAGCTCACAGATGGCAAAGACGTTTTACTCCATCATTTCCATCTGCTTATATGTCTACCATAAATTAAAACTGCAACTCTATCATCCATATGTAAGGAAGCAGTAGATAAAAAAAAACTCTCCTACTTATAGCAGCTATGCTGTGTTGTTTCCTTTCTTTGCAAATGTCAACAGACACCATAAATACAGTATTGGTAACATTGAAAAATTTAGGTAAGTGCATATATATATAATTTTTCTCTGGTATTAATGTACATCAAATATCTAGTAAGTTAAAATGGAGTTTTATTTGTTAAGGTATCTATTGATTAAGAGTTAAGGATAAATTTTTTAAAAACAGAAATAATACCTTCCAAGATATATATGTCATTTGCTGAGAACACATTGTTATTTTAATTTTATTTTATATAAGTAACCTAGTCTAAAATCATTCTTTCATAATAGACTATGATGGCAAAACTTGGCTGCAAATTTGACTAATGTTAGAATCCAGAAGAGGCTGGATTATGGGGAACTCACTCTTAATCATGAAGTAGGGTATCACTGTCAGAAACATTTCTATCACTTTCTTTCTTCTCCCCTCATTTTCTACTCTTTAAGAAAATGCAAAAGTTTTGGTTATTTTCTCCACAAAATTAATTTAAGGATACTTGGTACAATCAGTGTCTTGAATAAAAATTACAAATCAGTACGTTTTCATGGAACAAATTGTGAGCACTTGGAATGCAAAAGTTTCCTTCAGTTATCTACCGAAATTTGGGCTTGACTAGTTGAAAATTAAATTACACTGGTCAAATACATATTGTTTTACAAAACTAATCTCACATTTCATTTAGTCATTGTCCCTTTGTTAATGTTCAAGGCTGAAGAAACTTACAGCATAGAATAGACTGATAAATACACTCTAATATTTTCGATCAAGTAACTTAAATTGACCTAAGAAATTTGAGAATAGATAAAATAGAAAACTTTGAATTTGAATATGATTTGCTGATAATTTCATAAATAATTTGAAAATATCGAAATACAATTATCTCCTTGATTTATTATCTGAAAATATATCCTAGATATTATAAAATAGCACACAGTAGATTTGAAACAGTTTGTTGGTGCCCATTTAGTCATGAATATTAAACATATAAAATTACTAAAATAGTTTATTGTATTAAAGAAATATTTCTAATCTTATGAAGGTCAACTTCATTAAAAAATATATATAATGGTATAATAACTATTTAATGGTATATGAGAATGTGGAGCCACTAAACAAAGAGCATAAAAGTCATTTCCCTTTAAGAGAGTCCCTATTCTGGTTGGGCTGACAGAGATTCTTTCTGCTAATGCCTTTCTCTTTATATAAAGTATTTTCATATTCAAACCTTTACAACCAAAAACTCAATTTCAAATTATAAATTGATTTATCATGACCAAGTAGGCTATATCAGATTAATATTTCTCTAATGTCTTCATAATTTAACAAAATCTTTATATGCTTCCTATGCTTATATCAAAATAAAAATTTAATAAAACAAAAGGTTATAGTATTTTCACTTTTATAATATCCCTGGGATATTAACAACTGTGTTTTATGACACATTCAAAATATTTTAAATTTAAAGATAAAAGATTTAACTGTTTCAAATACGTAAAATAATAAATTTTAGCATAGTGAGGTATTTTTAAGGAACTCCAAATTTATGTAAGTTTTGGTTTTTGTCTTTGACATTATCTTCTGTTTTAAAGACAGATTAATAAAAGATGAACTGTACCTACTTACTGAAAACAATGTCCAAATTATAAACTTCAGAAAGGAACTGGTTTCTGTAAAGACACCTCTTTGTCATGCCCAAACGATGTTTAGTAGATCTTGAAGGACCTATATGGCAATCCGTTAGGTAACCTGTTAAGAAAGAATATATACAATTGTGATTACAAATGACATTTCTTTCAATTTTCCATTTTTAGACAAAATCCACTTACATTGTTAAATATTTTGTCAAGACTACATTTAGTTAAACAGTAATTATGATGATGTTAAACCATATCAAGAAATAAGTATAATATTCTTAATTACATATATATTTCATTTGCTGGTTTTCAGATTTAATTTTTTTCCTTTGGAGTTTATATTAAATAATAAACATAATGTATATCACTCTAAACTTTCATGGATTTCAATAGTTTAAAGCACTTAACATATTAAGACAAAAATCAATAAGGAGAATTAAACTTAAGATACATCATAAACAAGATGGACAAAATATAAATCAATACACTTAATAAAAATGAAGTCATATCCAGTTTAGTTTGCCGCCACAATGATATGAAACTAGAATTACAAATTCACAAATAAATGGAGATTAACAACTTATTTCTAAATTAACATTAGGTCAAAGAAGGAATCAAGAAACATAAAAATGAAAATGGAAATATAACATTGCAAAACATAAAGTAACAGCATGACACAGCTAAAATAAAATGAAATATCAAAAACACTAGAAATAACAGACACATTTTATATCTAAATTACAAAAAAGAATAACAAACTAAATTCAGAAGAAAGAATATCAAATGAAAGAGAGAATAGAAAAACAATAAAAGAAAACAGTGAAATTTAAGGTTTTTTTTCTTGTAAGTTAAAAAATGTAGATCTTTAGTTCAATACACCAAGAAAAATAGGGAACTTAAATAAATAAAATTATAAATGAAAAAAGAGACATTGCAATGGTATACAAAAATGCAGAAGATCAAATACTACTTTGTAGAATTGTACACCTATTAATTTTACAATTGAAAGTAAATGGGCAAGTTCTATGAATACAAGATCATAAAGAAATAGACAATCTGAATCTGAAGTATTCAATTCCAAGTTAAAAATTGAATCATAAATTTAAAATTTCATAAAAAACAAAAACTCAAGCCCAGATGGCTTTATTAATGAATTCTACAAAAAAATTAAAGAAAAATAAATGTTAATACTTCTCAAACTCTTCCAAATGACAGAAGAGGAAGGAATATTTTCAAAGTTATTTACATGGTCAGCATTGTCTCAAACTAAATTCAGACAAGGACACCATAAAAAATAAAAATATCAATGTGCATTCTTAATGAACACAAATGCAAAGTTTTCAATAAAATGCCTGTAAACCAAATTCAATGATATATTAAAAGGATTATACACTATAATCAATTGGATCTTATTTTAGGAATCCAAGAAAATCTCAGCATCTGCAAGTGAAACAGTATGATATATAGCACATTAATGAAATAAAGGATACAAATAATATGATCATCTTAATAGTTGCAAAAAGTATTTGATAAAAGTAAATATCCATTTATTTTCATTTTATTTTATTTTTTTAAAAGAAAGGTGCAGGCAGGAATGATGACAAATAGGAAAGCAGACAGAAAGAGAGAGGAGGAAGAAGAGCTTTATTTTATTTAGTTGTTCAGATGATAGGATAGACTTATCTTCACTTCCGTGATCATTATAGCTTTATTCACAATAACCAAGGCATGGAAATAATCCATTAATCTTCTGAAAGAAAGAGGGTTACCCAGTATTGGTTTTTGTAAATAATGTTATATTTACTAATAGAAATACATAGATATATATTTTATATATATCATAATATAAAATGTATATATATATATATATATATATATATAGACAGTACTGAGGTATGAGAAAGAAGGAAACAGTGCCATTTGTGACAACATCAATGAACATATGTGTGGGGCTATAACTATACTTTTTAGTTCTAATGACATACAGTGTCCCAGTAAAAATTTCCATTCAGTGACATTTGTATTTCCACGAAATACAGACTTTCATATGTTTGTGAATGTACCAGAATAAAAACCAAAGCAAGGCTATCCATGCATATAACATGTTTTATCTTGAGTAATTCAAGTGAAATGCAAATCATGGAACACAGGATTATTACTGAGATCACATGTTGTAACACTACCAAGAGTTAAGGTATACTTGGGGTGCATATTTCATGATCAGGTTGAGAAAAATTATTTCAATTGTTTATAATCTTCACCATCAAAATGTATTGACTTTTATGACTTTTATATTAGTTGGAATTATAAGAATTTGACATTTTTGTTAGACAAAAATGGTAAACATTATTAATTTCATATTGATCAACCACAGATTTTCTCTAATCCTGATTTGCATTTATGATATCAAGTGCAAACTCTAAGTTATTGTAGTATAAAGTCACTTTTTGTTTTTAGTTGTACAGAAAATAAAAACAAGTATAAAGCTATATTACAGAAATATATATTCTAAGGTCACATCACAAGAAGACAAAATATTGTGTTCTGAACAAGTAAAATTATTGTCTGCTTTGGTGAGGAATTATAAACACTGAGGATTATACATTTCTTTCCTTTGTGTCTTCCTCCCTCCTTTCTTTCTACCTCTGCCTGATTCCTTCCTTCCTTCTTTTTTTCTTTCTCCTTCTTTACATGTATCTGCTAGTCTATACCTTAAAGCATAACATAAAAAAGAAGCAGGCATAATACTTTTCTAAAATTTATAATCTCCTGCTGAGAGATAATTACTTAGGCAAACAGCAAATGCTTATTTAAATGAATGAAGAGTGATGTCTCTTCTAGTTTGGACACTCATTTCTAAGACTTATTTGGAAGTTGAATTCCATGTTTCCATTATTATCAGTACATTTTAGAAATAAATACGTAACAACATTTATTTTTCAACTTTGTTGTTTTTCTTTTCCTTTCCCTGGTGCCAAGTCTCGAACCCGCGTCCTCGGGCTTTACATGACTGTGAGCCACAGACATTTTAACTTCATGGAAATAGTGAGAAAATTAGAAATAATAAATAAAAATATTACCAACATGCCTGTTGTATCATGAGAATATGATATAAAGCATTAGTTATTACTTTCCCACTTGAATCATGAACCAATATAGCAGCATAAGAAATTATAACAAATGGTAGTGTCATGGTTCCTGTTGTGTTCAAATTCCCTCAAGTTTGTTTCTCACAAACTTTAAGTCTTGTGTTTTTATTAAGTTCATTTTTGTATTCAAGACAGTATGCTTGGTAAAGAGACTACTCTACATTGGTGTCAGTAAGATTTCCTCAGGCTTCTGCCACTAACTAGAGTTAGTTCTGTGGAGGCTATTTAGTATTTCTGAGCCAGAACCATAAAATGAGGATAATTGTACCAGATCTTCTGTTTACACAAAAAAATAAAAGTTTCATGAAATATATGAGAAAGCTCTTTATGTAAGTTGCTACCTCTCAACATATCTTTTGAAAGGCTATAGCCATTGCCAACCTTTTCTTCTTTCCATTTCTTCTTAAAATAAATCAATCTTCACCCAGAAGTTCTAGATTACTTACTCAGAAAGGTGGTGAGTTTTCTGATTATTCATAAGTCTGTTTTATTTAGTTTTGTTCAACATGAATTTATTTCACCTGCTTTTTGTTCTAACATGGATTTCACTTTGCACAAGGATAAATAATAACTGTCCTAATATAATAAAAATCATAAAATAACCTGATATTTTGCTTTTACCTTTTGAAATTCCTTTACTGAAAATGCCAAAGTACAACTCTTCTTTACAGCTTGTATTTTTTACAAGATTGCAAAAATCATGTTTTCCTCTATAGTATAAAACTGTATTCAATACAATATGTTTATAATTCTCTATTTCCATTTTATTAATGACTAGGAAAACAAACAAGAATTAGAAATAACCAAAATTTTGTTGATATTGTTGACAAATCCATTGACAGATTAATGTCCATTAATAGACAAAGAAGTTGTGATATATATATATATATCACAACAGAATACTCTGCTATCCATTAAGCAAGAGAAACTAAACAAACAAAAACAAATTACGGATGCCCTAGCCAACAAACTTAAACCAGTCCATGCCATCAGCCATTTTAGTATTAGTATAAAGACTCAGGAACAGAATGGCTATTTTGGCAGGGACAGATATTAGTAAAGAGCCCAACAATACTGGAATTCATTAAAAAAAAGTGGATCCAACTACTACCACAGTAGTGGGTATGTTCTGCTTACAGCAAAACATATACTTCCATTCACTGCCCTCTACTAATGTTATATTACCCCTTAAGAAAACTAAGTAGTCAATTAGTATTGAAAAACAATAACTTACAACCTAAAAGGGGAAATAATTATTCCATTCTAGATTCAATGCTTATTTTAGATTTGTTTTTTCCTTTCTTCTCCACAAGTTTTCAGCTAGAACCAAATTTGAAGAAATTGCCAAGTTCATGATCAACACACAGACTTTGTTTAACCTTGTTTAGGATCAATAACCATAATCAACATATAAGGAGGTTTATCATGGATATGTGACCATGAGTTTTATTGGTTTCATCACACACCTCACTACATAGAGTTCAACGGGAGTACAGTTTTATTTTTTTTTTTTAAATGTTCTATTATTTCTTTTGTTTTTATTACTATACCCATGTTAGGCTACTGAATCCATACGTCTGCCTGTGTATATTTCACACCACACTTACCATGAGAGTTCTAGAGTTGTATTTAAATATGTTTAGATTTGAAATCTGAAAGCTAGTGACCTAGGACCAGTCAGTGGCACAGTTCCCATTGGATTCAGAAAGCATGGGGAATAGGAAGACAGGTGTAGTTTAAGTCTGAGAACTGGCAGGTCCAAAGACAGGAAAAAGTGTCTGCTTAAGTTCAATTCCAAAGACAGGAACAAACAGATATCCCAATTTAAAGGTTATTGGGCAGGAGGAATTCCCTGTTATTCATAAATTGACCATTCATTTTTCAGGACTTCAAATTGATTGGATAATCTACTTACATTAGGAATAGTAATCTTTACTCAGTCTTTGAATTTAAATCTTATTACAAAATATTCTCACAGACACAACTAAAAACAGACCATTAATTAAACGCCAGTGATGATACTAGTTTTCATGCTTGCATGTGTTAAGAATCAGTGTTTACAAAATAGTTATATATATATATTAGACCATTTAAACTTCAACTGTGTTTTACTGATGTCAAGGCAGATTTTTTTTTTCAGAGAGCCTACATAGTACATAGGTTACAGAGTAAATAAATGTTAGAATCTAGAATAACACAATCCAATTCACTTTTTTATAAAAAAGAATATAAAATTCTGTCATTTCAAATGATTTAATTCCTTGAAGAAGACTGATCAAATATTCAATTAATGACAAATATTCTTATTTCAGGTACATTTTATTCAAATTCAAGGATATTACAACATTACCTTTTAATTTTAGTGTTGATTATATTCTGATGAACCATTTATGATATACAGTCAATGTTTAATGATACCAGGTGGATCATCCTAATTCCAGATTAACTACATCCCACTGACACCATTTCTTTCCCACCCTGTTGCCACCTGTCTGATATCAAACTCAGTCAGCTGTGGAAACTGACAGCTGGTTCTTCATGGGGGAGTGGTGGGAGCAGGAGTCAGGTAAAAATGACTCATTAGCATTGGAATGGAAAAAATGTGGAGACTTCCCTGCAGACATTTAGGACAATGCATAGTTCTCTTTTTTCCCAAGGCATCTTTCTCTTTTTCTCTTTCTCATTGTCCAATTGAGAGTTATTTGCAAAAAAACCCACACCCCAAAAAGCATTTAATTCTCAAAAGTTTTTACAGTTATGACTATGATGTGATGTTACATACTAATATGTTTATTTATACTTTTCTCAAAACTGATTGAGGTTTTCCATTTTGACATACATGTCTGGGATTTCTGAACAGGTTCAAGGGGTACTACTTTATAAACAAATGCTAGAAAATGAGTTGGCATACTGAATTATAGTCATTCATTAATAAACAAAATCATTTTCTTAATTTTGGACATCAGATTGCTCATGAAGAAGACAATAAAGGCCACAGTGACAGAATTATGAGTAACATAGGTTTTTCTCTTTTTTCCTTTTGTTTTATTTTAGTTACTAATACATTAATCATCTCTCTCAAATATCTCTCTTATATGTGTGGATTTTTATCCTGTTGAAAGATCTTGCAATGAAAAGATGCAGGTATATGGAATATTTGAAGTATCAATGAAGACAAAGTTTTATACTTAGATTCAAATAAGTTTTCATAAAAGCACAGAGAGTTCAGATATTAAATCAACAATACAGACTTTTGCAATAAATTTTCTTTCTCACTAAATTATTAATGATTGAAACATTTATGATAAGTTTTTTTTAATAGCAAGTTAATTGTTATAGACTGTCTCCTAAACTATTTCACCTATGATAATTTAATTATGTTAGCTAAAGGATTGTCCCATTTCTAACACCAAAATGGAAGCTGTTAGGCTGGCCCAGGGACAAAAGCAGCAGCGGCCATGCCCGGGAAAACGGCAGCCAAGCCCAGGAAAAAGGTGGATGACATCAGAATAAGGGATGCGACCCCCACACCTGGATTCACATGGCCAATCCCCAATCGCTACATAGGAAGCCCGCGAAATTCCTCTGCTTAAAGAGCCCGCTCCCCTTTGTTCAAGCGCGACTTCGCAGCCTGCGACTTCCCCGGCCCTCTGCGGACTTGGGAATTTAGCCCGGGTGTGCAAAATCCAATAAAGCCCTGGCTATTCGACTTTTTTTGTCTAATTGAACTTTTTCTCCTCGCGGAGCCCAGAAAAACCTTACAGAAGCAACACTAAAATGATTAAAGACAAGTTTAACAACCAAAAAAAAAAAAAAGAGTGAGAGATATAACTCTCACTGCATATGGAAAACCTGATAGCAAATAGAAGTATATGCCTTTAGGAGCTTGGTTCTCAAGTGTATGCCCAAATGTTTGTGAGAAATTGAAGTGCCAATAACAAATCCAGAAAACACTATACAGCTGGCAGAGATCCAAAAATAAACTTCTAAAACCACATCTCACCTTTTCTCATTTGAACTCATTTCTCACTCATGTGTACTCATCTTCTGACCTTTCTCATTCCTGACAGCTCGAAGCTTAGCCATTAGAAGCAGCCCCTTGAAATCATACCATTAAATCTGTCACTATTAGTTAAGAATATCATCTAACTTCAAGTTAACTAGAATTTCCCTCCTTTAGTCCTTTTTGTTTCCTCTGCAAAGGGTCAAAGGGCTGCCTGCAGCAAGTAACTAAGCGCAGATTGGTTGCTGAAATATATCATTTCACAAAACCATGAACTCCAGACCAACCTTCTTACCATTTGCCACACAGTTATCACAGGTTTTCAATCACAAAAAAACTCTTACCGCTCCCTACAACCAATGTCAGGGAACAAAACTGTTTTCAGACATCATTACAAAAATCTTTACAAAGGAGTTCGCAGGATGAAGTCAGATTCTATAGACTCTATTCTCTTAGGATACTGAGAAACTAAAGCTGAAAAAGATCTCTCATGCCTTTCTATCACTGGCTCTGCAGCTGTTAGCACTTCTGGCGTGAAGGTACAAACGTCAGAAGGTACTGTCCATAAAGTAACACCCGTAAAAAACACGCCTGGCAGTCTGACTGGCTGCCAGAGTCCATAATCATCTTGTTATACACTGCTTGGAACCGGACTTCTGTTATCACAGTTACCTCCAATTGCTCTTAATTGAAACAGAGGGATTTGCTTTATATCATTGTAATGAAAGGGTATTTTTGACGCTGTTAAAAAGTATATTTTCAAACTTGAGGTGCTTGGAATATCATGTTTCAGTTTTCTGTAATTCATAAACATGTGCACCTTGGGAGGAAATAGTTTGAATTACAATTTGTCTACCAGTTCTCCACTACAGAATCTTCTGTTAAAATGGAAGTACATTCGCAAGTTTCTTGAAATAGATGAGAGATGTATAATGCATATTTTTTTATTTTGATAACTCTGAATTTCAGTTAAAGAAAATTGTCCAGATATAAGTAGAAATTATTTATAAATGAAGAACTTTTTTGTTTTTTTCAGAAATTATAGAATTTACTGCAAATAGGTAAACAAATTCATCATAGCTTCTTTCTCCTGTAAGTGTTTGATTTTGGTACACAGTCATACAACTGAGAGTGGTACAAAAATGCTTTCCTCCAAGAAGGAATCTCCAGGGATTTGAATATCTACAAACTGGCATCATCGATTATTCTGTGATTTGCAGTTATCAACTGTACTCTTGGATAAGGTGCTTTACAAACCAATTTGTCAGCATTTACAGGAAGATGTGCTTGGTCTTGGAGCACAATTTGTAGATACCTTTTTTGAGGAAATTTGCCACACAAGCACATAATCAGAAAAAAGGATGGCTCATATAGAAAAACAAACAACAACAACAAAACAACTGACACATTCTGCCTTTATTATCCTATTAAAAGTACTACTATCATGGGCATTAATTTTCCAAGTTCATACATCATAGATAGATAGGTAGATAGCCCCATGAGGTATAGAGATGCGTTTACTTTCCTACTTTTTGTATTATTCTACTAAAATTCCTCATACTAAGGTCACAAGCAACTTTGTACTTAGGAGAAATGATTTGGAAATAATTACTGACTTGCCATTGTTCAATCAGACTAGTTCCTCTCACCTTCTAATTATAAAGAGCAGTGGCATTTCTCTAAGATTTAGCTTTAAAAAAAATTATCTAATCAATATACCCACATGGATATCTTATAGGCAGGTTAACATCATTATTTTTATACTACTCATAACTTTTCCATTCTCAAGATTCATTTTTCCTATAGCTTCTTGATCCATGAATTTCATTAGTAAATCAAAGTAAAACAAAGTAAAATATTTTCTTGATGATTACATATTTTTATTCCAACTATTTCCAGTAATGATTTACTATCTTTGTGATTATAACA